>JASAUF010000200.1:1847500-2572955 GCA_030180095.1 Magnolia changhungtana | reverse complement strand
TTATCCAAGAAAAATGTGGAGTAGATCCAAACCTTAAGCATATTGAAGAGTTTAATAACCACCTTGCTCCTTTCGGCCTAGATGACCTAGCTATCTCAGGTAATGTCTTCTCCTGGTCCAACTCTAGTGTTGCACCCAAAGGACAAAATGTAGGCTTGATAAGCTTCTTGCTAATCCTACCTTCATTTCCTCCTTTGGTGAGTATAAAGCCTCCTACCTTAGCCCAGGCCTCTCAGACCATGCGCCCATGATTTTAAACATTTCTCCTTCAACAAGGGGTTATAAATTGCCTTTTCGTTTCTTCAGTTATTGGTGTAAGTTGTATGGGTTTTTCCATGTAGTAGCCAAAACTTGGGAAACTCACGTTGATGGGACTCCCATGTTTATTGTTGCCACTAAGCTCAAACTTTTAAAGTTGGCCATTAAAAACTGGATTGCTAACAAACCCAAGTTGGGTGACCAGCTTCAAAAAGCTAAAGATGGAACTTGAAACAATTCAATTGTCCATTCAATCCAATCTCTCTACCACCAATATTGAAGCCGAGCGTGCAACTAAAGATAAACTCGATAATCTTCAATCTTTGGAGCTGTCTATGTTGAGGCAAGGGTGAGACAGACCAAACTGAACCTTAGTGATGCTAATTCCAAACTCTTCTATGCTTCTAAAGCAAGGCTCATCCAAATTTTGAAAAATGAAGGATAAAGATGGTGTCTTCGCTAAGAACCCGGATGAGATACAGAGCATAATGGTTGATCACTTCAAAAGCATTCTCATTGGTAATCAGGCTGATTGCTCTAGGGTCGATTTGGGGTTCTTAGATAACATTGCAAAGCTCTCTCAGGCCCAGTGTGATGATCTCATTAAACCTATAACTATTTTGGAAATTGAGAATGCCATAAAAAATGGTTAATTCAAATAAGGCCCCTGGACCTGATGTGTTCAATGCTTACCTTTATGAAGTCTGCTGGCATATTATTGGGAAAGTATTTGTGTAGCTGTTATGATTTTTTTTTTTTTTTATCTTAATTTTTTTAAGCAACTAAATGAAACTCTCCTCACCTTGGCTCCTAAATCAGAAAATTGTGAGTCCCCAAATGATCTAAGACCAATCTCACTCACCAATGAAAATTTTAAAATCATCTCCAGGATTTTGGTCAATAGAATGAAGGTGGTTATGCCCTTGATTGTCAGCCATGCCCAATCTGCCTTCATTCCTGGCTGTAACATTTTCAATAACATCTTGCTCGGTCATGACTTGATTAGAGGAATTCATTTAAATGGAGGGGCGCCTAGAATGTGCATTAAGGTTGACCAAAAAAAGGCGTTTGATTCTATTAATTGGGATTTTCTCATTGAAGCTCTTCATATCCTTAATTTTCCAGATATCTAGATCAGTTGGATTCATTCCTGCATCACCCCTCCCTCCTCGATTATTGTCAATGAAGAGGTGACTGGTTTCTTTAAAAGCAACAGAGGCCTCAGACAAGGAGGCCCTCTCTCGCCTTTTCTTTTTGCCATTATGATGTAGCTAAAGGATGAAAATTGGCAACCATACGTAGTCGTATCAAACCCTAGGACCAAATCATGCCCAAAACACACCCAATCCAAGATAGATATTCTTCTACTACCAACGAAAGGGAAAATATGCAAAAACCAGCGAATAATTGAAGCTCTCACCAATTTTGATGGCCTGGATCATACACCCCACTTGTGTAAATATGCAACTGCACAAACCCTAGCCCAAGGCTTGTAGAAAAGATAAGAAAAATGTTCCAAAAGCTGTTGAACACTTTTTGTTATTGAGTTTGATATGAAAGGGAACAAAAGAAAAACCATAGAACCAATCTGGGCCTTACATCAAAGCATAATTATCGGTTGAATGTTATAATCTCAACCCTGCAATTTTATTTTAAAGGGAAAAGACTAAACTACCTCTTTCTACTTAAGTGAGGCATAAGCAAAGCAAAAATAAAAATCGTTACTTAATAAAAATGCCACCAAAAGACACTTTTGTGGACTTGAAAGTGCAGTAGGGTACCATAATGCGTGGTTCATTATGGAAGATATCTGAGCCCCTTTCTACGCTCGAATCCATGTCAGAACTAATCGACAAGTAAATCAAGTCAATCCATCAACATTATGTCATCCATGTCATCATCATCCTCCCCTAGTTGGAAAGGAATCAACCTCAAGTCTGATCCACAATCCACTGCCTTGTATGTCGTAAGATCACAAACATTGAACACATTACAAGTGTTCACTCCAGGTGGTAGGTCAATGTGATAGGCATTGTCGTTAATCCGCTTTATGATCTTGCACAAGCAAATTTTTTTCTGCTTTAACTTGTTGTAAGTCCCTTGCGAACCTTTCTTTCAACATGTGGACCCACACTAGATCTCCCTGTTTGAAAATCACCTTCCGTTGTCGTCTATGTGCCGCAAACCTTGCATGGGGCAGAAGGCTGACATCTCCCGTGGTTGTAGGTTTTGCTGCCCTCTCTCTCATGGGTTTCAATACTATTTTTTTATTATCTTTAATGAAGGTGTATGTATTTTTTTTCCGGTCGTATTTCCATGGCCAACCTAATAATATATGGCGCGCATCCATCCCTAGGACTACGTCGCACCACACATTGTCATGATAGGTTTTACCAATCGTGAAAGAAATCAAACAGCGACGAAAAACCTTTACCTCACTGCCTTGCTTAAACCAAGCAAGTTTATATGAAACTGGATGCCTTTCGGTTCTCAACTAGAGCTTTTCTACTACCTCCTCAGAAATGACATTTTCACCGCTACCACCATCAACGATCATGCCATAGACTTTGTCATTCACTGTGCAACTCATGTAGAAGATATTAGTTCGCAACCAATCATCTTCCATAGGCGACTTTAGTGTTAGAAGAGTCTTTTTTATCACCAACGTTTCTAGGACATCACCATATATTCCCTTGTCTCCATCGTCAGTATCATAATCCGCACTATGCATTCCCTCTATGGTCTTCCCTTCATCGTCAACTGATTGTTCTTCCATAACTACTTTCCAGCTACCGTCCAAATTGACTTGTTGTTACCTACATTTGGAGGAAATATGCCCAATTCCATTGCATTTATAACATCGGATATTTTTTTGAATTGATTGTACTGCTACCTCGTTGTTCAAATCTCGTGACCTAGACGCTGGAGTGACATTCTTGGCTTGACTCGAATCCGCTACAGGCTTATTATTGCTACCCAAAACACTAGGAGATCGATTAGACGCTTCCATACGACCATACCTGGCTTTGGTCCTCTTTTCAACTAAGGTGGCTTGTCCGCATGCTTCTACAATAGTAAACATTGGCTGAATCCCCAACTGATCTACAATAGTGGGCGACAACCCATTCATAAAACGAGTGACCAGCTGCTCTTCAGTCTTGAATAAATAATTTCGGGCCACCAAATTATGGAACTCTTATGCGTACTCCTCTAGAATCATGTCCCCTTGTCGAATATGTTGTAATTGCTGAAAAAGAGATTGTAGTCAATGGTAGAAAGGCCTCCTTCATGAAAGACTTCATCTTCCCCCATGTTTTCACCTTGGGCTTTCCTCGCCTTTCTCGAGTAGCCTTAACTTGTTTCCACCACGCTAAAGCTTTACCTTTCAACTTCATGGTGATTATTTTCACATTTTTTGCTTCATCCACATCTTTGTAATCAAAGATCCTCTCCACAGCATAAATCCAATCTAAAAACTCCTCCCTGCGCATGCTACCATGATATTCAAGATCTTTTACCTACACTTCCAACTCCCCACTTAAATCATAATAATCCCTTATTCCTGCTCTTTGTGGCTCAACAAATGGAGCTTCACGATGGAACGGATTAATATCACTTCCACTCGACTTGTTATCATCGTTTTCTTGAACCGATGGTTCATTCTTTGTTAATAGCATATCGCGTTGTTGGGAAATGGTTTGCATTTACCTCTCTAACATGGCTAATCTCTCTTCTACTGGATCTATGTCTTCCTCGTCCATCCTTCGTGCACTACGACCTCTACCTCTACACGACATCATTGTAAAAGAAGAAGCTCATGCAAGAATGAAATAATGGCGGAAACGCAATCTCCGATACCAAGTCTAATGTAGCTAACGGATGAAAATCGGCAGCCACACGTTGTTGTACCAAACCCTAGGATCAAATCATGCCCAAAACACACCCAATCCAAAATAGAGAGATTCTTCTACTACCAACGAAAGGGAAAAATATATGAAAACCAACGAATAATTAAAGCTCTCACCAAGTTTTATGGCCAGGATCATATGCCCCATGTGTGCAAATATGCAACTGCACAAACCCAAGCCCAAGGCTTGTAAAAAGGATAAGAAAATGACCCAAAAGTTGTTAGACAATTTATATTATTGAGTTTTATATGAAAGGGAACAAAAGAAGAGCCCTAGAAATAATTTGGGCCTTACATCAAAGCATAACTATGGGTTGGATGTTATAATCTCAACCCTACATTTTTATTTTAAAGGGAAAAGACTAAATACCCCTATCTAAGGCATAAGCAAAGCAAAAATAAATTAAAATTCGGTCAAAAATAAAGTAAAAATCATAAATTAATAAAAATGCCACCAAAAGACACTTTTGTGGACTTGAAAGTGCACCAGGGTACCCTAATGCGTGGTCCATTGATGGGTCTACGAGTTTGGCTCATTATGGAAGATATTTGGGCCCCTTTCCATGCTTGAATCCTTGCCAAAACTCATTGGAAGTAAATCAGCCCGATGCATCAACATTATACCGTCCATGTCGTCATCACATTGTTTTGGAGATGTTTTCCGCTATCCTTAACAAATGATGTAGTAATGGAATGATTGGAACGCCTTTCATTGTTGGATCTCTATCTCCCATCTCCTTTTCTGATGACCTTATGATATTAGCTAGTGCAAACCCGATAACAACACAATCTCAGGAATTTCTTTATAAATTTTTCGGAAAGCTCGGGGCTGCAGAAAAACCTCCATAAGAGTGTCTTATTAATCTTTAGGTCCTGTCAATGTAAAGACGCAATTAATGGCATTCTCAATATGGGAGAAGGCGAGCTTCCTATTAGGTATCTTGGAGTTCCTCTCTTCTTTTCCAAGCTTCATATTAGGGAATTCCTCCTTAGTGGGTGGAAAGCCTCCCTCCTATCTTTTGCTGGCATGCTCGAGTTAATAAGACCTACCCTCTTAAGCTTCCACATTTTTTGGTCCCATGCCTTCCTCCTGACCAAAACTTGCTATGGCATCATCGAAAGGCACATTAGGAATTTCTTATGGAGCTTTTCAGGCATTCATTCTATTAGCTGGGATCAAATTGGCAAACCAAAAAATGAAGGTGGGCTTGGTGTTATTCCATTGGAAGTTTTTGGCAAAGCCTGTCTTCTCAAGCGACTTTGGAAAATTATTTGTAAGAAGGTTAACCTCTGGGTCAAATGGGTCTATGCTAACTACATTGGCTCAAACTCTATTTAGTGCATTCAAATTCCCATGAATGCATCTTGGGCTTGGAAAAGTACTCTTAGTGTGTGACATTGCAAAAAACCACACATGATATCTTGTGGGAAATGGTCTCTCAACTCAGTTCTGGAATGATCCGTGGCTACGTGATACTAGCCTTTTTTTTTACTGTTTTGGGAACCAGCCGATTCAGGATCTTGAGATAAGTGCAAACTTCACTGTTAACAGACTAATTCAAGACACTGAATGGCAATTCCCCTATCCAATTTAAGATCAACTTGAAACGAGATGTGTTATTCAAGTAGCCATCCACATCTATGAATCACATTTTCCATGAACGAACTAAACACATTGAAGTCAATTGTCACTTTATCAAGGTGAAGATTGATTTGAAAGAGGGGAGGGGACACCCTGTGTTGTGGGTGGTTGCGTGCATCCGCAAGGTTGCGGGTGATTACTTGCATCTACAAGGAATAGTCTCGTCTCAAAAAGGGGCGGGAACACTACGTTGTCAACAAAAAAAAAAAAAAATAAATGAAAAAGATTGACGTGAAAGAAATTACAACCCCGTATATCAGATCCACTGAACAATTGGTAGATGTATTCACCAAGTCATTTTTGTAAGCTAAACTATAGCGTATTACAATCAAGTTGAGCATGATTGACATGCACACTAGCTTGAGCAATATTAGATGAGGAGGTGTTTTTGTGCTCCAACAGAGTATCATACTTATGCTAAATCTCTTTGTATCATGTCGTATTCTTTATGTACTCTTAAATAGATGTAATCAATGACATCTATCTATAAAATGGATTGACTCTCTTGCAGTGAGAATTCTTCATCTTCTTCTTCTCTCTCTCTCTCTCTCTCTCTCTCTCTCTCTCTCTCTCTCTCTCTCTCTCTCTCAAAATTTCTTGCTTTTCATTCATTAAATCACAGCTAATGCTGCAACATTGATTGCCTATCTTAAATAGAAATTATTAAATCGCTGTAAATATAAAATTATGTGCTTGTGAAATGCGTAGAATCCATAGTTTGATAATCATTACGTAGGTTGACCTAGTTATATACTTGTCATTAGCAGTGTTCGAAATATCGATACTATCGGCCGATATTATCGTTATTGCCCCCCAACGAGACGAAACCCGCCCGATAACCCCAGAAGATACAAAAAAAATCCCAAAATCCAAATATCGCATGATATATCGTCGAATCGCACGATGTATTGTCGATATCAGACGCTCACGGGTTGATTGTAGGGGACTCACGGGTCCCACTGTAGCTAACAACCCACATCCGACTATAAAAAGCCGATGCGTATATGTGGAGAATAAAAAAAAAAATTTGAATTAAAAAAAAAAAAGAGGAGAAATCGGAGAGTACCCGCGAAGATTGGTGATCGGAGGTGGGCCATTCGACAAGTAAGTACGATTTCCCTCTTTTGATGATTTTTCTCGCAATTTTCTTCAATTTCCCTCTTTCTTCTTAAAGAGTGTCTGTGGGGATTTCTCGAAGATTCCAGCGAGAAATCAGGTCGGATTGAGGAATCCCCTTCCTCCGAAACGAGAATCATCAACGCGAACATCACTCCGGAACCCTTGCATTCGTGAAGGAGAGGGAACGTGAAGGAGAGGGGCACAGATGTGGTGAAAATGGGATCGAATCGCGTAGTGCGTTACTCAGTACGCTCTTATCGTACTCAGTAAACTCACTTGGGCCCACCTTTAATGTATGTGATCTATCCATGCCGTCCATCCGTTTTCCCATCTAATTTAAGGGGTTGATCCCAAAATTTAGGAAAATCTAAGATCATACCACAGGAAACAGTGGTGATACTGATTTCCACCGTTGAAACCTTTCTCAGCCCTGCAGTGATGTTTATTGGTCATCCAAATTGTTAATAAGATCATACAGACATGGATGAAGGGAAAATACAATATAAGCTTGATCCAATCATCCAAGACTTCGGTGGCCCTCAAGAAATTTTCAACGGTAGATGTTCAATTCAACTGTTTTCGACAGTGTGGCCCATTTGAACATTGTATATGCTTTATTTTTGGGCTAAAGCCCTAAATTATCTGGTAAAATGGATGGACGGATCGGATAAAATACATAACTCTTGGTGGACCTCACAGAGCTTAATCAGTACGGTAAGCTTAGTGAGCTACTAATTTACTTAATTGACATCACCAAATTTTGTGGGTCCCACGGTAATGTATGTGTCGTATCCACACCGTCCATTCATTTGGAAATATTATCTTGGGGCATGACACAAACATTTAGGCACATATCATCTTGATAAAAAAAACTCTTGTGGCCCTCAATAAGTTTGTAATGGTGGGCGTCACTCTCTCCACTGTTTTCTGTGGTGGGGTCCACTCGAGCTCGGATCTGACCCATTTTTTTTGGCTCATGCCATAAAATGATCTCTTCAAATGTATGGACGGTGTGGATACGAAAAATACATCATGGTGGGACCCACATAACTTGGTAACGTCGCTTGTGCCCTGTCAATGACGGGCCGATCATACAGATCAGATTGCATACTGAGTTACTCAATACACTCTTATCGTACTGAGTAAACTCTGTTGGGCCCACTGGTCCATCCATTTTTACTGATCATTTTAGGTGTTGAGCCCAAAATTGAACCAGATCCACAACTCAAGTGGACCATACCACAAGAAACAGTGGAACTATTAATTTCCACCGTTGAAACCTTTCTAAGGCCCACAGTGATGCTTATTTGTCATCTAACCTGTTAATAAGATCAATCGGACATGGATGAATGGAAAACACAAATATCATCTTGATCTAAAACTTCTATGGCCCCCAAGAACCTTTCAACTGTAGAAATTCAATTCACACGGTTTCCGTTGGTGTGGTCCACTTGAGATTTTGATAGACTTCATTTTTGGGCTAAAGCCCTAAAATTATCTGTTAAAATGGATGGATGGAGTGGATAACATGCATGAACGAGGGTCAGCCCCACAAAGTTTACTCAGTACGTAATCAGCTTCCGCGCGGAGGAAACGGATCGGCTACTCCCCTTGCCACCAACCAATGGCTGGTGGTTGGTGCTCTGTGGGCCCCACCATGATGTATGTGTTTCATCCATGCTGTCCATCAATTTTTATAGAGCATTTTATGTTATGAGAGACAAAATGAGGTATATCAAAATATAAAGTGGACCACATTACAGGAAACAGTGTTGAATGAACGTTGACCATTAAAAGCGTTTTGGGAGTCATAAAAGCTTTGGATCAAGCTGATATTTATTTGTTAGGGAGTATATTAACTGGTACCACTCTACTATGACCTGGGTGCAATATTGTCGATTTGTCGAGCAGCAGTACTATGCCCAGCCCCGTCGAGATGGAGATGATGATTACGAGCCACTGCGCAACTCTATGTGGGTCTAGACCATAACTAGTCCCCATCATTGATATGTATATTTCTCAAATTTTACTTCTTCAGTTCTTCTTTTGTTTTTCAATGAATTGGTTGTGTTTTATACATGACTATGATATATTTGTAAATATCATGCATCCAATTTAAATATAGTTGCATTAGTTTAGTTAAACATCGCATAGCTTAGGACCCTATACAAAGGAAACTTATTATGTGCATCCTTTTTTTTTGAGATGTTATGATTTAAAAGTGTGTATTAAGGGCTTTTTTAACAATCCCCAAAGTTTCATTAAAAAATTCAACCATTTTCCCAATGTTTTCCCATGTTTCCCAAAAAGTGCGATAAATTATGCAATACAAACGATATATCCCGTGCGATAACCGATACGTATTTGTATCCCATGGGTGCGATACATAGTGCGATACTGATATTTCAAACACTCGTCATTAGTTGATTATTGGCCCAGTTGGTTATTTTGCCTGTGTTTTTATGCAAACTGTGTTGGAACTTGGAAGTAATGCCACCCGCTCAAATGTTAGGTGTTTTGTGTCAATATCGAACAGTAGTAACTATGATTTGGACAAGGAGAACTCATCATATTTGGCTTTATGTTCAGTTTGTGATAGTAACATAAGCTACTGCATCTTTTGTAATCTGGCCTGGTTTCACATTAGATTTGGCTTGTTCCCCAGTAACTGCATTGCTATCTTTGAACAATAAAAAGACTTCCAACCTTTGTATTTTTTAGTCATGATGTTGCTTTGTACTGTTTACTTGAAAGATTCTTAGGTTTGCCTGTCCAATTTCTTAAGATCAATTTCTAGTATATACCTCTACTAACCTTTGGAAATCTGCCATGCAGCTATTAAATGTGTATTCGCCCAAGTTTGAAACTGGTGGAAAATTTTGGCCGATTGTGCATAATTCAACAATATTTTCTTTGATACTGATGCAAACAATTGCTATTGGAATTTTTGGGCTGAAGAAGCTTCCTCTTGCATCGAGTTTGACATTGCCTCTTCCAGTGCTCACCCTTTTGTTCAACGAGTACTGTCGGAAACGCTTCCTACCAATTTTCCATGCTTACTCTGCTGAGGTATTTGCCATCATCAGCGTACATGTACATGCTCTCATTTTTGGATTTAGGAAAGTTGTGTCACAACTACCAATCCATGGCTTGTTGTCAAGCCCAGTTGGCCATGGACATGTTGCTGACTACTTGTTCCATCCCTTGTTTTTCAAACACCATGGATCATGGCATGGATAGATTGTGGCACGTGGGGAAATTAAAATTTTGGTTGGTGGTACACTTGCACATGTGCATCTGCACATTTGTTAACATTGGCACTTGTGCCACTTTTTTTGTGCTTGCACATATGCACATGTGGGGTGCTTGAATTTGGAAGGTTGCACATGTGGCACATGGAAATATGTCATGCATGTGTACGGGTAAACATGATCCTCATTTGCATCGAAACTGAAAAGCGCCATTAATGAGTACTCTCACCTCTCCACCAGAGACACTTAATCCATGGTCTAACGGTCACATATCCATGACTACTTGTTCAAATGTGCATTGGTTCCCATGCATAAGGGTGTTAACAAACCATGAACATGTACGGTTATCCCAGGCTACTAGTTGGGACACAAATTTGTCCTAAACCAAATAGTCCATTTTCTATCTATTGGATGTTCTTATATAATGCTATATTGTCCACTTAATCATATGAATCCTGTGATCATGATTCTTATGAAACCTTTATCATATGAGGCTATTTGATAAATAATTACTTTCACCCATTTACATCATCATCGTCCTACTTATTTGTTTAATCAACCCACGTGATGTTCATTTTCTTGCATTCCATTTCTGTATTCAATATCATAAAGAAAAGTTGATTAAGTTATCTTTATAGCATGGTTATTCATTATTTTGTAGGGCATTCTTCCTTTCTATTCTTTTGTCTAGCTTTGTACTTTGTTCTACTAATGTCTTTTAGGTATAATGAAAATCCTTTTGGGTTTAACTTTTGGTTTTTGATTATTAAGATGTAGAGAGTTCCTGTTGTCTATTTCTCACCTTTACTCAATCGATTCTTGTTTGAGATTTGGTTCTTTTGTTTGTTCAATTTCCATTTTTCTTGTTCCAGATATCAGAAGATACAGGCCAATTTGGAGATATATGCATACTTTTGGAGTTAATGATTTGCATTGATTAGTTGCCTCACTCCATAATTGTTTTAAGATTTCATGAACCTTTTCTGTTCTGAATTGGTACACATCGAAAAAGTTGCATCCTAGATTATGTTTCAAAGAAATTTTTATTTAAAATCCATGCTTGTATTATTCTAGTCATGATTTATACAGTTCATGTTTGAACTTTTTAGGGTTATTAGAATTCCACAATTGATAACTTGCTTGAACCATATTTTGGAAGCAAGAACACAAATTATGTGAAAGAGATTCTCAGTTTGATTCTAGAAACTTGTAATAGGTTTAAAAACATACAGAGATGATCTAACTCCCTCTGAGCTAGAGAAAAGAGAGAAGATGAACCATACAAGTGTACGTTCTGGATTTCAACTACCTAGGTGGACTGTATGATTGTATGGTCCACACACCAAGATGTCCGGTATCGGTATCGGTTGGCGTAACGGTGCCCTCCGAAACTGTTACGGATACGGGGGCGTAACGGCGCAAATATTTTTTTTTGCCAAAAAAATATGAAAAAATATGGATTAAATCCAGAATATTCTAAGCATTCCAAATATGCATTCATTTATAAATTGGAACATGTTTATGGTGGTGTAACGGTCCACTCTTTGGTGAGAAGTTGTATCGGACTGTCTGATGAATTTATGAATCAAATAACCTGAATTTGACTTAAATATTTAATTTATATACTTAATAACTTGATATCATTTCTCCCAATAGTTCTTTAAAAAAATGAAATTAAATTCAGGTAGATGGCGTTGCCAATTTGGGGCTGACTTGGAGGACCAATCTATACACCAAATCAGCCTCAAATTCATGCAATTTATTGTCATTATTCCACTTATGAATTGGTGGACATTTATTGGATAGTGAATCATGAAAAAAAAAAAAATCAAAAGTCCCTATTTTAAAAAATAAAATTCCACAAATTAACAATTAAAACTATTCAAACAATTTGATTTTGGCATCGTGAGTTAGCAATTGCAGTCCATAATTTAATTGCTAAATTTTAAGTTAATATATGTCTCGTGTACAATATTTTAATGCTCGAATTAGGCGGGACTCGAATTGTGAAGTGTAGCACACGTGTCAAAGTTTTTTGGGCCCCACCCGTGATGAATGTGTTATATCCACACCATCCATCCATTTTGTCAAATAATTTTCGGGCATGAGCGCAAAAATGAGGCACATCCAAAGCTCAGGTGGACTGTACCATAAGAAATAACAATAATTAAACGTTCACCATTAAAAATTTATTGGGGGCTACAAAAGTTTTAGATCAAGCTGACATGTGTGTTTTCTCTTCATCCACGTCAGTGTGACCCAATTAATGGGTTAGATTGAAAATAAACATTACAGTGGACCTTAAGAAATTTTTAATGGTGAGCGGTCTATAACCATTGTTTCCTATGGTGTGGTTCACTTGAGATTTGGATATTATTAATTTTTCAGATCCTGACCTGAAATGATGTGGCAAAATGGATGGACGACATGGATAAAATATATACATCATGGTGGGGCCCACTTGGGTCTGATCAGATCAGATTGGATGGAAAATAACCATTACCGTGGGCCCAGCGAATTATTTAACAGTGAAAATATTATCTCCGTTGTTATTTTTGGTGTGGTCCAGATGATCTTTGGATATAATTCATTTTTTGGGTAGTGCTCTAAAATGATCTCTGAAAATAGATGAACGGTGTAGATGTAATAAATACATCATTGTGGAGCCCATATAACTTTGATCTCTTTGGACCGTTCGTACAACTCGGAGCTCGAGGAGTGTCAGCCTTCGTCTCGGTCGACACGTACCTACCTACTAGGCAGGCAAACAGGTGTGATACGCCTGAAAAAAAAAAAAAAAAAAAAGAAAAAAGAAAGCGAGAGAGGGAAACCGAAAAGAAAAGAGAGAGAGAGAGAGAGAGAGAGAGAGAGAGAGAGAGAGAGAGAGAAGAAGAAGAAGAAGAAGAAGAAGAAGAAGAAGAAGAAAGAAGGTTGTCGCAGTGTGACAGCGACCACTCCTCCTCGAGAAGAGGAAGAAGAAGAAGAAGAAGAAGAAAGAAGAAACGAAAAGAGGTACGTTTTTTTTTTTTTTTAGACCCGTAACGGCTGTTACGGGTCAGTAACGGTCATTATGCCCGTAACGGGACCGTAACAGCCGATACGGGTACAAAATCGGGTAACGGCCGATACGACCCCGAAACGCGTAACGGTTCCCACCGTTACCATTACGTATCGGCCGATACGGCCGAAACGTAACCGTTTTGGGACACCTTGCCACACACTTATTGACTTTAACAATCTTGACCCTCAGGCACGTTTCTTTTTGGAAATTTATTATTATCTAGATGGAATTAGATGCAATTCATAGGAAAAATATTTTAGAAAAGGTTTTATGCTTATGTCATTCATAAAACCCTAATAAATGGCACATGTGGTACGTGTGAAGACTGGCCCATGCAATGTTTGGAGCATTAGTATGGCACCACGTATTGCACCTATGGGATGGAAATATTGTGGTAACATCGGCAACGATCACAAGTGTTGTGTAATGTATAACTGTATGAGGTAAATATTCGAGAAAATTTAGGAATATTGGTAGAATATTTTAGTGAAACTTCAGTATATGTTAAAAGAAACATGATTAATCACTTAGAACCCAAAACATTTCCAAAAATAGAATAAAAATGCATAATAGTTTTACATTGTATAGGGGACAAAACTATGCTCTGTTGGCCATGGATGATGCAATAAAATCCAAAATAATTTCATATCATTCAAATCTCATACAATACAATTGATAAAACACAAACCATTATAAAAAAATAAAATAAAATAAAAAAATAAAAAAACATGGTCTTAGATCTTCACAAAATTATGGTCTAGCTTGAAGTCATTGTCCCTACACATACCAGTTAGCCATAATATTGCTGCTCCACATCATTAGTATGCCTAGCTCATGAGGTTATGATACTAGGCCATGTATGCTTGAAGATATAGATGGTACTATCCTCATCAATGTGCGCTGGTATGGTCGTTGATGGATATTCAACAATCGTCATAACTACGAAGGTTGCTACTACAGGCATTGGTTGACTGTTGTCTGGATGCACCTTAGTTGCACAATCCTTCTAATCATGTGCAGCTCTTGCGTCGAATTGTGCTCTTGCGTCGAATTGTGCTCTTGCTACTGCTTCCTGGTCCATTATACTAGTAACATTTTGAAATAGACACTTGCCCTCTCTGACTCCTAAATCTGTTTCAATTTCGCTTTACACTTTTTGCAACTATAAGATGACCACCTCCATACCCATATCCATATTTTGGAGACATTTGTCAAATAACGAAACCACTATCAATCTGTGTACTCATAACCATAGGCATAGCTAGATAGCTGTGAATGGGTGTTGTATTGCTGGAGTGGCATATCCCATATGTTGGAAATAGGAATGTGGGGTCCTCTTGTGGGCAACCTCTAATGGGTGGGTCGCACACGATTTTCCCTCAAGACTATCCATGGGCGGATGTCCATTTTTCGTCGGATACACATCCTTCCTTCAAATAGAAACAACTGAGAAGGATAAAGATTAATTGAGATAGGGATCCGCTTTTGTACCTCAAGAACTCTGTTAGTTGAGAAAGGTGCTGATTCTAAATCATTGGAGAGAATAATGAGGAAATGAGGAAATTGCGATGGGGACATCACGCGCACATGCACTCCTCCCCTACGCACGTACGCAAGGAGGAGGGCCCCACCATCGATCTGGATCGATGACGACGTCCAAGGAGGGCCTCTTAGTTAGAGGACTGCATTTTGGTTCATTGGAGTGGACCCGATAGTCATGTGAATCCCATCATGGGTTCTCATGATTGTGACCCACTATTCTAATTAATCTAGTACTTTGAGTTTTGCTTATTATTGTTATTAGGAGTATCATGGATGGTTTAGATTGATTTGATTAGTTGTTATTTTTGATTACTTCGTCGCCAAGTAATAGGTTGCGCACATGGCGCAAGTTTTGAGGTATAGGGTTTTATTATAAATAAGCACCCCTCCCTTGTAGTCTTTTTTATTTATTGAAGATTAATAAAATTTTCGCATTTTTCTGCTCTAAATTTCTAAGTTGTGGAGATTCAATTGGTTGTGAAACCCTCCATTCCTCAAAGGGCTGACTACCGTGGTGCAAAGCCACACCTATCCCGATTCGCCCCACCTTCTTCCATCCATATTTTTCGTCCTACAATCATCTACGCTTCAAATCCATCCTCTATTGCAGCCGTTTTTCTCTCTATAGTAGATTTCCAGAATCTAGCCCTGCAGGAGGGCTGAAACTTCCGTGGAACACCACGCACAAACCGTGCATCAAATCGAGCTGAAATTTAGGGGTTTTGGAGACCACCCCTGGCCGACCAGGGCCAAGCTGACCTTTTCTTGAATAGTGGGCCCCACACACATGCGGACGGGATCACATGCACGTGCCTATGGGTCATTGCTGCTGTCCACACGTGCGGTACTTCTCTGGTTCATATTTCTCCTCTTTCACTCCTCTTTCACCCAAAATCCCTAAACCTAACCCTAAATTATTCAAATCCCCAATTTTATGTCCTTTCTTCAACCTTAGGGTTCCCCGAAGTGAAATTTTTGAATCTCTTGGATTGGAGGAATTATTTCTGTGCATGTGTGGATGAATTTACCCTCCTTTAATTCCTGTTTGGTCTATAATTTTGATTGATCCGGCCCTAGCATGTATAGGCCTGGATCCGCATAAGATTCCCCTTGATTGAGTGTCTGAACTTTTGTGTGGGATGTGGAATTTGGCGTAATTGTTTATGAACTAGTGAGATCTAAAGCCTGAAGATCTTGCATATCATACTTGAATTTCATGTTCTGCATCAGGTGGATAAGCTATGTTTCATTACCATAGTGATTTGGCAGATCTTCGGCTTTATAAACTTCCATTCAAATCATGTAGGTATCGTTGGATCCAATGGGCTCAGCCATCTTGTCGACTTAAAAGTGGTATCTTATGGGTCCATTTGATTTTGGAGGATCAACGCCAAATATTGGATCAAGTTAACTGATCCTCTCTAGAACTAAAATTATTGGTCCTACTGATGTGAAAAGAGAAAAAAGGAAGGATTTTCAGTGTCGTTGAACGCACCACCAAAAATATATAATAAAATAAAAATCACTGCAACAACAGTCAGTCGGCCTCACCACCACTGAAGCAGCCATGGACACCATGGCCGCAGCCCCAAGCATCTGAAGAAGAGACCCCTTACCTTTTTGTTTTCCCTTTGGCTTCTTTTTTTGGACGTTGTCTGCTGTCGATAATGGAGTTGTGGCAACATCGCTGCCACGACCAATGGCCATGGCTAGCAAAGTCAGCAATGCTGTCACTGTAACACCGTGATAAACAGGCTCCAAAATCCCTCTCCTCTCTCCCACTTTTTTTTTTTTTTACTTACTTTCTTTCTTTCTTTCTTTTGATGGTAGCAATGGCAGCCATGGGCGACAACCGTTGGCCACAACCCGTAGTCGTTAGCCATGGCTGACAATCGTAGGCATGGCCGGCAGCGTGTTAACCCCTACCCTTGCCTCTTTTCTTCCCCTTTTGTCTTACAACCACCACCAACCATTGTTGCCACCATAGGCTATTGCATAACCATGGCTGCCACTGCACACAATTGATGCAATGGACAGTTGCTTGCCATTTTCCCCTAGCTGCACATAGCTAGTACTATCAGCTATTTTATAGTTTTAGCAGCAATGGTTACCAGCAATGAGAGAGAGGTGGACAGGGGTGGGTGATGGTTTTCATCAAACCTATTAGAGAAGGGTTTGTTGGGCTGGGTAATGGGCTTCTTATTGCCATTTGTGGGCCCGCCAGCATATGGACTAAGACAGTAGTTTTTCACCTCTTTCTCATCCCACGAAAGATCTAAATCATTGTGCACACTTGCAAAAGTGCATGGATAACGTTAATCACTATTATAACCTTGTTAAAAAAAGGTCACTGTCTGTGGTGTACCCAAATTTGGCCCTTTAAGGTCCATCGAAATTGTGTAGATACCATTAGATCCTCTTGGTCCACTCATCTGGCCCATCACCATAACCATCATGAGATCAAGGATATACTTTTGGAAATAAATATGGTGTGCTTGAATCTTTACTCTTTGATCCCAAGGAAGTACTTTTAAGGCCTCAAATCCTTGATATTAAAGGCTCCAACGAATAAGGATTTGACCTTTCAAATCTGAGCATCACTGATTCCTGAGAAAACTAAAATGTCAATGTATGTGGTTATTATAGTGGTAGATCCAGCAACACTTTCATAAATATGGATATCACTTAGAAAACCAATTTGGGGTCTCTAGACTCTCTACTCCTGGCTTAATGGTAGACACTGTGATGTAGGATACATGTATGGATGTCATGTTTCACAGGAGATTAGTCAGAGGACAATTCAAAGCATACAGATCCTAGGACCTGTGGGTTATGGGCCAAGCCCACTAAACAATAATTTCAACAGAACAGTTCATCAAACAGTAATTTCAGCAAGCAAAAATTCATGTCATTTCATTAGAAATCATCACCACATGCACACAATCGTATAAAAATTTAAATTGCAGGATGTCAAGGTTGTTAGAACAACCCCTTAGCACAAAATATCAACAAAATACTCATGGGTGGATTCATACACACATAGAATTTACCATACTCATTCACCACATAAACTATGTTTAGAGGAGATGAAGATCACGTGGGTTATGGGTGGGATAAATCTGTAACTTGGGAATTGAGGGTTGTGGGAGGAAATTGGGAGAGGGTCTAGGGTAGGTTTTATGTGGGAGGCAGGGACATAGGGTGTCGAGGTTTTTGTTAGACAGGCTCACATGCCTTGTATATCTTATATACCGTGTATAGCTAGTAGACCTTGTATAGAGGATTCTGAGTTTATAAATTCCTTGTATAGCTGAATGTAATCTCTATATATTCAACCTCTTTGGGTTGTCTCAAATACAGAAAAGCTTCTGCATCTCTTTGCTTACATGGTATCAAAGCCTCCCTGATCCGAAACTGTCCCTGCGTTGTCCGGTTACCACCCCTGCTGTGTTTGGCAACTGCCCCTGCATCGTCCGACCGCCCCTGCGTCGTCCGGCCACCCCTGCCGCGTCGTCCGGCCACCCCTCCTGCGTCGTCCGGCCGCCCCTGCTGCGTCGTCCGGCTATCCCTGCTGCGTCCAGTCACTGTCCCTGCTCATCCAACTGCCCCTGCGTCGTCCGACTGCCCCTGCTGTGTCGTTCGACGACCCTCCAACTTCCTCTGCTTTAGATCTGATCATCCGGCTGCCTCTGCTTCAGATCTGCGTCAGATCTGCGTCGTCCGGCTACCTCTGCTTCAGATCTACTTGTCCGAACCCTCCAGCTCTACTCGTCCGAATCTGCTGCTCCAGATCTGCTGTCCGAATACTGCTGCTGTTCGAACCTATTACTGCTGCTGTTGTTCCATCCTGTCCCAGATCTGCTTGTCCGAATCCTATTTCTGTTCAAACCCGTTGTTGTTGCTGTGTTATTCTGCCAGATCCAGAAACTACAATTGCTTGGGTATCTGCTGCTGTACGGTACATCTTACACCTTCCTCTGCTGCAACTCTTTGATTACTTTACATTACTCTAGAACAATGGACAAGAACTCATCACGTACAGAGGCCCCACGTTGTAGTTTTGATGGTACCAACTATTCTCTATGGGCCATCCATTTCCAGAACTTCCTCAAGGGTCGTGGTTTGTGGGGACTCATTGATGGATCTGTTTTCATCCCCACTTCCACAGATGCCGATAAATTAGCTGATTGGGACATGAACAATGGACGAATTATTACCTGGATTCTCGATTCGGTCGATCGGTCCATTGCTATTGGCCTCACACCTCATCGCACTGCTAAGGCAATGTGGGAGCATCTCCAGACAATTTATCAACAGAGTAGTGCGGCCCGGTCATACCGCCTGGAACAAGATCTCATTAACCTTAGGGTAATGACAATATTCAATCATTCTACTCCAAAATTATTACTATTTGGACAGAGATGGCTATGATGGATCTAACATTTCCTCACGACTTTAAGATATTCCAATCTATGTGCGAGAGTGCGCAAGTAAGACAATTTCTTATGAAGCTGCGTCCGGAATTTGAGCATTGTCGGGTTGCTCTCTTGAACCGTAGTCCTCCATTAAATTCGGTTATTAATGATTTATTGGCTGAGGAACAACGACTGAAGGTTCTCTCTTCCTACCTCAACTCCGGGATCATCTGATATGGTGCTTACTGTGTTTATTACGACACCAACACGTGGTTACACTCATTTGACTTATCGCGGCTCCAACAAGGTGGGTCATGTTGTCGCTCAATGCAAATAATGGTGCGCTTATTGTTGACGGACTGGTCATGGTATTCAGGACTGCCGTACACGTGCCTATGCATCTTCTTTAGGCCGTGGCCGTGGTGGTCGTGGTCGTGGTCGTGGCCGTGGCCGTGGTCGTGCTCTTTCTGCTACTACTTCTACTATTTCTTCCGAGCCGTCTGTTAGTGGTTCTCCACCTACTGTTTTTGCTGAAGGTCTTTCATCTCCGTTAACTCCTGCGATGCTCCAACAAATCGTTCAGGCCCTTTCTGCGGCCGGTATGTCAGGTATATCCCCATCTCCTACATGGTTCTTTTATTCGGGTGCTTCCAATCATATGACCGGTGCGGTATCCCATCTTCGTGACATTCGTCCCTACACCGGCAATCAGGCTATTTCTACTGCGGATGGCACTAGACTACCTATTCAGTCTGTTGGATCATTGACTTTCTCTCATTCTGCTCATCTCCAGTTCACTCTACGTGATGTGTTTCATGTCCCTAACCTCTCCAATTTAATTTCAGTTGGTCAACTTACATCCAATAACTGTTTAGTCATATTTCTTCCCAACTATTGTTTTGTGCAGGATCTGACAACGAGAAATGTACTTGGGAAGAGTAGGCGGCATGGTCGTCTATAAATGCTGGACTTTGATTCATCTGTCACTCCGGCTCGTTGTTTCTTTTCTCCATCTTCATCAGATATTACTTCGGCAAATAAATTGTGGAAACTGTGTCACTTTTGTCTGGGTCATCCACATTCTGATCAGTTACTTCAGTTAATTTCATCTGGCATGTTAAGGAATATTTCTCTTAATAAAAATGATTTGGATTATTCTTGTTCTTCCTATTGTCTTTCAAAAAGTAAGTGTATTCCCTTTTCTTTAAGTACTACAAAATCATCTTCTATGTTTGAACTTGTACATACGGATGTCTGGGGTCCATCACCAATTATGTCTCTTTCTGGGTTACGATACTATGTTATATTCATTGATGATTTCACACGGTACACTTGGATTTTCTTTCTTCAATCGAAGTCACAGGTTTTTGAAAAATTCAAGTTATTTCACTCTATGGTGGAGACTCAGTTTCAGGTTCCGGTTCAAACTCTCCGCTCTGACTCAGGGGGGGAATATCTCTCAACCGAATTTCGTACATTTCTTCAAGGTCATGGGATTATTCATCAGACCACCTGTTCCGATACTCCATAACAAAACGGGGTGGCTGAACGGAAAAATTGTCATATTGTTGAAACTACCAACACTCTGATGACAGCTATGAGTGTTCCTCGTTCCTTCTGGGCGAAAGCCATGTTACATTCAGTCTACTTGATTAACTGGATGTCAACCAAAGTTCTGAACAGTAAATCTCCCTACCTTGTTCTCATCGGCTTACCTCCTCCATATTCCACATTCCGTGTTTTTGGTTGTATCTGTTATGTTCACCTGGCTTCACGTGAACGTAATAAACTATCTTCAAAATCGGTCAAATGTATGTACTTGGGATTTGGGGAAACTCAAAAGGGTTTTCGATGTTATGATCCTGTTTCTCGTCGTGTTCGGGTTTCACGACATGTTGTTTTTCTTGAACATATTGCATTTCATTCATCTCTTCCTCCTCTGCATACTCCAATCTCTTCTGGTCTAACCACCTTTCCTGAAATTTTGTTTGCCTCGAGTACTCTTCCTCGTCCGTTGCAGGTTTACTCACGTCGACCACGTACAGATCCACAACCTATTACTCAACCCGAACCTACTGTACCTGTTGCGGATCCTGAACCTTCCTCGATACGTCGTTCCGCTCGTGAACATCGAGCGCCTTATCGCTTGATATGCTCTATGTCTGCCATGAATGCTACTCTGGATACTATTTCTATTCCTACTTCATATTCTCAAGCAGCCACTCATGATTGTTGGAAGAAGGCTATGACGAAAGAACTTGCGGCATTAGATGATAACCATACGTGGGACATTGTGACTCGACCCGCTGACCAATAGCTAATTGGTAACAAATGGATTTATTCTGTCAAGCTCAAGTCTAATGGATCATTGGATAAATACAAGGCTAGACTTGTCGCTCAGGGATACAAACAAGAATACAGAATTGATTACGATGAGACTTTCGCTCCTGTGGCCAAAATAAAAACCGTTTGTACTCTTCTGGCTATACCTTCTGTTCGCTCATGGCACTCTCTCAGATGGATGTGAAAAATGCCTTTTTTCATGGAGACCTCCAAGAAACCGTATATTTGAAACCTCCTCCTGGCTCTTTAATTTCCGACAATAAGGTATGCCGCCTAAAGAAAGCCCTGTACGGCCTCAAACAGGCACCATGGGCATAGTTTCAACGCTTTCACGATGTTGTTACAGGTGCTGGCTTTACTCAAAGTGGTCTGACCCATCCTTATTTTTGCGCACCACCGCTCACAGCATTGTTATTGTTCTGATTTATGTTGATGACCTCCTACTGACTGGTAGCGATGCTACTAGCATTTTGGCTTTAAAGGAAGTTCTGCAATTATCCTTCAAGATGAAAGACCTCGACCATCTAACATATTTTCTTGGACTTGAATTTTCAAGTTCCAACCGTGGGATTCTGGTCAGCCAGCGTAAATATACCAAGGATCTTCTCGCTTTGGCATCATTGACGGATCAAAAGACGGTTCAGACTCTTTTAGAACTTAACGTTCACTATGGCCGTGACGATGGTGATCTACTTGCACAACCCGATTTATATCGCAGTCTGGTTGGGAGTCTGGTTTACTTAACTATGACTCGCCCTGATATTGCCTACGCTGTCCAAGTCGTCAGTCAGTTTGTTTCTGCTCTTTGGACTCTTCATATGACTGCAGTATTGCGCATCCTACGGTATCTTTGTGGAACTCTAGATCGATCTCTGTTCTTCTCCTCCACGGCGACTCTGGACCTTCGTGCTTATTCGGATGCTGATTGGGCCGGATGCGCTCTCACACGAAGATCTACCACTGGCTACTGTGTTTTTCTTGGCACTTCTCTCATCTCTTGGAAGTGTAAGAAGCAGGCCACTGTTTCCAAATCGAGTACAGAAGCCGAGTATCGGGCGATGTCCGCTGCGTGTAGTGAGCTCGTCTGGTTACGTGGACTTCTTTCAGACTTGGGCATTCCTCTACAGAATCCTACTCCACTCCATGTCGATAATCTCAGTGCCATTCAGATTGCCTCTAACCTGGTCTTTCATGAACGAACGAAGCATATTGAAGTTGACTGTCACTTTATCCGCGAGAAATTTCAGTTTGGGATCATTTCTCTTCCACATGTTGCATCCCATGATCAGATTGCAGACATTCTCACCAAGTCCTTCACTTCTGCACATCAGCCATTTATCGTTGGCAAACTATTACTCGTCGATGACCAGCATTAGTTTGAGGGGGGATGTTAAACAGGCTCACATGCCTTGTATATCTTATATACCGTGTATAGCTAGTATATCTTGTATAGAGGATTCTGAGTTTATAATTTTCCTTGTATAGCTGAATGTAATCTTTATATATTCAACTCCTTTGGGTTGTCTCAAATACAAAAAAGCTTCTGCATCTCTTTGCTTATAGTTTTGGGCGCAATGGATTGAAGGATTTAGGCTAGATAGGATCAAAGAGGTTTTTTAAAAGGAGTAGGAGATGGAAAGACCATACCTTACAGAAGATAAACACGTGAGCGAGTCACACGCTCACAAAAAGATGGAATCTCACCACCTTGCTCCAAGTCTCATGGAGGGTTCTTCCAAGTCGCATGGAAGAAAGAAAGGCTTCTCTTTAGAAAACAAATGTGTACTCTTTATTCCCCCTAAGGTTGGACGTTTCCCCCCTTTAAATAGAGTTTTTACATTTAAAAGTAAAATGACCAACATGCCCCTTTTTAAAATCTAGCAAAGTAGGGGCCCACTAAGAAATCCAAACCAACCAAAATGTGCAGAAAAATAACAAAACATAAATGGACACTAAAAACTAAAAAATGACTTGATCACATGTTGGGCCACCATGTGATCGGACGCGATGCAACGGTCGGATCTCAACAAAAACTCTCAAAAACTATCCTAGCACTCCAAATAATGTAGCTCATGTGCATCCCCCAAGTCTGGGGCCTTCATGATGCACATCTTATGCACATGGGGTCTTCAAAGTGGCCAACGGGCCAGGCCCAAGTAGTGATCACCCAAATAAAGTGTGGGCTTGGTTGGGCCAAGGCCTGAGGCTCTCCTACGGCGATGCTGGTACACTCTGATGTCCACATCACACTGTTTGATTCTACTCTTGAGGTCATGGGTTCGAGAACCCATGTGGTGTGTGTGTGTGGGTGCAAGAGTGTGAGTGTATTCACCTTTCCAAAAAAAAAAAAAAAAAAACTTAGAAAACCAATTTGAAAGATTGCAGTACCGAATTTAGGACAAGGAGACTATTAAACCTAAGGTGGCATCTTTTTTTCTTTTTTTTTTAAACCTTCACAGTACCCATTCTCCTTACAAGTCCTTAAGCTAGGAGGAAAAGCCATGTATAATTTTAACTTGATTGAGAGAGAGAGAGAGAGAGAGGGGGGGGGGGGGGGCCATGTTAGCAAGAATCCCTAGCATGCCCCAAACAACTAATAACAAAAGCAAGGATGAGGGCTTATCGTCATCATTCCTCCGAGCATACACCATAACTTCCTTTCAACAGTCATAAGCTGACCCTGAACTTGACTACCGGAACTATAACTATCACTGGAAAGGATTTATCAGCATACTTTTCGGCATATTGATATTTTATTTTATCATATTCAGATGTTTTACGTTGTTAATCAATAATTGATCTAGTACTAGATGGTCATAC
Organism: Magnolia changhungtana; assembly: GCA_030180095.1. Lineage (NCBI taxonomy): Eukaryota > Viridiplantae > Streptophyta > Magnoliopsida > Magnoliales > Magnoliaceae > Magnolia > Magnolia changhungtana. The sequence continues at coordinate 2,548,597 of JASAUF010000200.1, read as the reverse complement.
CCTCCCTCTTAAGTCTAGACATGACGATTTTACATACTTTAAGCTGTTTTGCAAGGATCAGGACCAAGGTATTCAATAATGGTAATGGTTGCTATAACGGTCAACCTTATGGCAGTTATGATGATATGGGATGTAACAGCCTTTAGGGCCCTGTAACAGTTGATTTTTGTTTTCTTTTAAAGGAAAAAATGTATCGGACCCGTATTGGTCCATTGCGGCCCAAGATCAGCCCATTACATGCCCATAATGGTCATTGAGGCCGTTATGGGCCCATCATGAGCATTAGGGCCCTGTATCGTGTGACTGGTACCACTGTTATCATTTTTACATAATGGCTGTTATTATGCACCCCCCAAACCCCCCCCCCCCAGGCTCATCATGAGCCATTTTTTTCCAAATCTGTCATTAGGGCCCTGTATCGTGTGACTGGTACCACTGTTATCATTTTTACATAATGGCTGTTAAGGCCATTAATGGCCCATTATGCACCCCCCCCTTTTTCAAATTGGGCATATTACGGTCTTGTACTGCATAATGGGCACCACCTCTATGGCCATTAGTAACCATTTTCTAGTACTTTGGTCAGGACCCATTTCATAGCATTCCTCACACTCCTGATAATCCTTGCTGCCATGCACCATTCCCCATACTTTCCTCTACTGTTAATTGTTACCATCATATCCTATCTGCTCCTAGTTCCTCTCCTTCCTAACTTGAAGCACATAGGCATCCCAAGATTCCACAGCAAGAAAGCAGCACCATGAGTAGAATGCTTGTCTGACTTGTTGTTTACAAAATCATTATACACATTGACCATGTCTTTGTAACACATACTTCCTTCAGATCACCTTATTTGATTCTCACATTTTAAAACACTGTCAAGATCTCGAGTTCCTGGTTCTTTTGACATCGATGTCCTGCATACTGCTAATTCTGTCAGTTCACCCATTATCAAAGGATGCATGGATCTGTGAGTTTTCTAACACTGCTGTTTTGTAGAGTCTGATCAAGAAAGACCGAGAAGATCATAATGACCCTGCTATGGGTGAATTCTTTGATAAACTGGTCATTGCCTATTCTGACCCTTGTATGCGACCCCTCAATTACTCTGACGACACTGACAGGCATATCTCTCCCCTTCTTGGTCCAACTCAAGTTTGAAATTTGGATGGTGATGCCTCACATCGTGCTTTGCTATTTCACCATACGATGTTGTGTGTGGAAGCTTCCATGTGATGGTTCGTGATCAAACAAATAGAAGTCTTTAGAAAAGTCATGCAAACCGAGATGGCTGCTACCAGAACAAGAAAAATGGATGTTTGATAAATATGTTTGGGATTGTGTTGTTGACATTTCTGTGATTATGACCACGCAAGCTGAAATTTCTGCCACGTTTTATTAAATGAAAATTCTTGTTTCCTTGATGAAAAGCATACTTTATTCTTCTTCTAGAGGACTGTATTTTTCAAGCAGTGACTACCATGAGCACCACCATTCATCAATTGTTAAAATACTAGTCTCAACTGTATGAAATTACCTGCTGCTGCTAGTAAACTGATATTTCCATTAGTTGAAAAAATAAAATAAGAGAAGAAAAGAAGAAATTTTCAGACATTCATTTTAATTCACATTAGATCCATTTTCCATTTTGGGAATCGAAATCCAGTCGACGCTGGAACTTATATTCGTGGATGACACGCTCTATTTATTTGCTGATTGTGAAAAGATCATTTGATTAAAACATCGAATGTAGATGTACATGAGGTTGTCTAAAGCCAGGATATTTATAAGAATGTGGCGGTGACCGTCCACCCAAACACTTTTAACACTGGTGGATATTGCTAAACGATCAGCAGCAACATTTTCTCTACAGTAGATATGTTCACCTTTCTAAAAGGAGAGCCCATAAAAGATGTTACCCGCTATTTCGCATAATGATTTCGAGTCTCCTTGGATAAGGAAATATATCATCCACATGGATTCCATTACTTCACCAATACGAATGAATGAATAAATGGAGCGGATAGATTGCGTGCATCATGACGTACAGATCATGTAGCAAACGGGATTAATATCCAAGCAATCCAATGATCCGGTCCAACTGCGTAGTTGTGCTCGTCCAATAATCAGGATGTTCTACTCTTTAAGTGGGCCATGATGTTACTAAAAGTTGGGCAGTCGCAGAGAATTGTTGCCAATTTATTTCAACTATGCATTTTTATTTTTATTTTAACGGTATTGTTGCCCATGTAACTAGTGGACTGACTTGGTTCTTTGGGGTTGTAATTTATCCTCTTATTTTATGGGTACATTATAAAACGTTACATTCTAATATTTCGAGCTTTGCTAGGGTGACACGTGCACAGGTCAGCTAATGCTAAGGGGACATGATCGGCATGTATGTGTATAATGATCATGGACTTTTAGGGGTCCATGTCCTATCAACCTTGGTAAAGGTATAAAGGAGTCGTCCTCAGGTGCATGAGATAGCATGACATGCATGATGATGAGTGAGTATTACTTGTGGGGCCTTAAAGGAGACGAGAATCAGCCGAGTGGTCCGGCACAATATCCTTGTGAAGTCCAGAACATTGCTTTAAGATGACGCCTTCAATACCGAAGGTTCCTTGTAGAGTGGTCGAGTCTTTCATGTGGCCCAAAAGAGGCACGCTATTTGGTCTGAGGGTGGTGAGACTCACTGCATGCCGACGATCTCAAAGCCCGGGGAAGTGAGTTAGAAGCCTCATGAGTGCCCTCGGGAGTCGGGGGAAGCCCTAACGACATTCAACAGGCTTGTTAAATCCTTAAACAGCCATGGTTCGGCTTGGCCGTATTCATAAACAGGTCTATCTGATCGTGATTACATGCCGCACTGTCTTACAATTGTGTCCCGTCACTTTCATGATGGTTTGAGGCGGAGATTTTGTTAGCATTTCTCCTTGGACCAAGGCCATGCATGGGCATCATCCGGTGTTGCCATTCAAGAATTCCGATGGCATATCACCTGCACTAGGGATGTGCACAAGCCTTATCAGGCACTAGCACTCTGACGCAACGTAGAGCACGTAGAATGTGAAAACCGATGGAATTGTGGAGAATCGGCATGAACGGGCCTGATGTCATGCCTCAAAAATGGAGCCCGTGCCCTTGATTTTTATTTATTTATTTATTACAGTTAACAATGTTTCCCACAACTATGATATCAATGAGATAAGAAAGTAACTTGCAAGCTTTTATTCCATTACGAATAATTTACAATTACATCGAATAAACAAGTTCCAAATCCATAATACATTATATGACTTTCAAAAGAAAGAACTATTAGCGTGCACTATGTAAAGTCCATGCTAAGCTACTCTGGTTGTTTGGCTTGCCCTGAAAAAGTAAGAACAAAGAAGGCGTGAGCTACAAAGCCATTGAGTACATCTCGCGTGTAATGTGCCCATGGCATGTCATGAAACTTACCAACGTTGGGGTGTGCAATGTACCTGTATGCAGTGCAATATAATGCAATGCCACATAATGCTATGAACATAATGCATTGCAATGATTGCCAATGCAATTATGTATGCCATGTCTCTGAGGCCAAGTATCCAACACATCCCTCCATAAATCCAATACATTAGTGCAATTACCATATGAAAAGCACCGGAGTCAATACCCAAACCCGCAATTGTGTATGGCCTCGTATACTCGCCTCATTGGTGGGGCCAAACGTATCATGACCGAAAACTAATCCACCTAACAGCTAGTAGTGGACCTTATTGCACTTCACCTTACAAGGTCAACCTAAACCCATTTCACACATCCACTCATGACAGGCTGGTTAGACCTTTTCCCACCCAACCTCATAAAGAGAGTCAAACGCATCATGACCCATGTGTATGTTTGGCCTGACGATGAGGCACCCGATGGTACCAATAAAGTTTAGGAAATTTCACCCATGTGGCTTAGTGTATTAATCCCCTATATTAAATAATATTTCAGTGTTCATAAATCATGAATACAATTATAGTATTTAAGCTATCATAAACCATATCCATCATATAATACCATGTATGATAAAGCATCCTTAATCCATGTGCATGTCACGTATAATACACATCCAACAATGTATTGTGCACCTCATGATATGTATGCGTGCACCATGCTCTCAATAAACCAAGATTATCATCCTCCATATACCATCCAATATAAATTTTGGCACTTCAGCCCACATAATATCATTAGCAATCATGGCCCATAGGTCCATATGGAATCTAGATCACAATAACCATGGCTCCTCAGTTGATAGATAGTCCACATCTCAAATACTATGGCCCATCGATCGATGTATATGACCATCCTATGATCCATAATCATAAAGCCATGCATATGCTATACAACATACTCCGTACATATGCCATGCATCAAATCAACCATGATACATATGTATGCGTGTCTAGTATATCAAAAAGCAATTGTGAAACATAAGTGTACTCAGGTAGCTCTACTGCAATTATACAAAGTATGCACAATCATACAAGTTCGTGCTTTTTTACCTAGCACATAATTACATTCGATGATCACATAATTCAGTGGTTATTATACCCAAGCTAGTCTACATTCAAGATTAAGGTCTAGCATATTCTAATATATAGTGTCTACTTGAGAAATCACAACATAATTCTAATAGCATCACTTCAAAATATTATTATTTAAGCAACTACGAATGTGTATATCCGTACATTAAATCTTTTACAAGATACTTATCATGCCATGTTAGACCCCTCTAACATAAGGGTATATTGGCGGACTACAAAGAGACTTCATTATAGTGCTTGAATGAGGCTATTGTACACCATATTATTGTACATCGTTTAAGTCAAATGTGCTAAGTACATATACCCGAACAATAGTCTATATGCGTTTGCTGCTTGTGCACATTTCGTCTATCTAATACTTAGGAGCGTGCTTGAACATGGGTTACGGTGCACACCATCTAGTGCATATCATATAAATCAAATAGGTTTGTTTGCCACATATGCAAGCATTTTTTCTAAGCACCATTGACTAAATTCGGGTAGACCCATTTAGCCTTTAGTTAGCACGCGCCCGAGTAAACTAGATTATGCTTAATAGTCACAAGGTTAAGCTACTAATCTATGCATCATTCTTGTGTTCCAATGTCAAATCATAATCACTACTCTAGGCATGTGTTTATGGTTTACAAGCCTCTTACGGTTGGCTATGTATAAGCACAAGGTGGCTATACAAGTTTCACAACATTAAGTGGGCACAAATTACCATAATTTTTCATAGGTAAGTGATCATACGTATGCTACAAGACCACAAGTTTAAACAATTATACCCACTTCTTGGCTTGGTTTGGTTAATTGGCTATTCATATATAACTTGATCACATAATTGAGTAGCTACACATACCTTGCAGTTTTACAAGATTAGCTAGTCTACATAATTAATATGATAATATAGTTAGATGGCCGCACCATTATCACCAGTTATTATGATTAAGTGGCTACACAAGGATCACCGGTCCACATGATTAGGAGGCCACACATGTATCACACATGGATCACAATCACATATGAAGATGTTCTTTGACGACTCATAAAGATTACGTAAAGACCATATCAACATCTCAAGGAAGTCTCGTCATTGTAGGTATTTTGTAGGCTTGGTTCAAAGTTTGAAGCATTTGTATGTGTCAACCATCAGGTGGAATAACCTTAGATTGACCTTAAGTTAGATATATTTCACATGGTATCATAATAAACATTATTCTAAGTAAAATACACTGAAGTTAGGCTAGCTCGACTCCTGTTCGACCAGCCTAACTACCTTTGACTAACCCAACATACTTCACGCAAATATATAGCAAGATAAAGATTTTCTGCTTCAAGTTCGGCCAGCCCAAAGTATTCGGCCAATTTTTCAGCAACATTAGATTTTCGGATCTCAAGGAGATTCGACCAGTCGAACCCTGTATTCGGCCAGCCGAATTTTAGCTTAGGCCAGCTGAATTTTTGAAAGATCTTATCCCGAGAAATCCGAGAGTCGTTGGAATTCGACCAGCCAAACTTAAAATCGAGCCAGCCAAATTTTCAAATCCTTTGGCTATAAATAGAGACCTTCTCTCATTTGTTTAATATTCAAAAAATCGTGAAAGATTTCCTCAAAATCAAAGAGAAAGTCAGGCCTTCCTTAAGCTAGTTGTCCAGTAATTCTAACATTTATTTAGCTTATTTTATTCTCTCTCTCAAGGTAGCTTTAATCATATTTAAATTGAGTAATCCAACTCTACTTGAGATTCAGATAATAGAATTTGCAGCTATTAGGGTTTTTGTTTATAATGTTGAAAATACATTAGGTCCCTATATTCTTTTTGGGTTGAACACATATACGGTTTCATCAATATCCCGAGAAAAAAGATCGCTGCAATCAAGCTACAGTTACATCTTCGACTCGCTAATTGAAGATAAGTATTGTATTTACTTTTATTTAATTTTGAGTTTTTCTGAGATGGCCCAAAAATCTTCGTGGGATGTTTTGTGGTGTGGCCGTGAAAATTACAAAGTAGGTTTTATTGTGATAGCCCGTGAAGATCATAAGAACTGTATAAGGTTGTTAAGGTGACCTTGTGAAAACCTTGAAATAGTGAAAGCCAAAATTATAAAGGTTGTAATTTTGGGAGTCGAGTAGGTGTGGGTTTAAGCACCAAACCACTATAACTCCTTTCTGCATTGTGGTGAATGTTTAATTCTTTATACACCGAACTGCTATAACTACATTATCATGATCCATGTGTTACCATAACCTAGGTCCAGTTTAATCCAAATCATTCTCTGATACCAACTTGTAACGCCTTGAAAATCGGGGGTCGAGCAAAGCTCAACTCCCGAGTTCCAACGCATCACTTATGCAATATAGATAATGATGTTTAAATGTTGTTCATATTAGTGCATTTAACATGAGCGGAATTATACTAAAACAACATATCATACTCTAGAGTTAATGTAATTAGGCAAGCAGAAGATTGAGATAGATATATAAAGTATATAAGTCTCCAGAGTATGAGTATGTTACCAGGCTGAATGCATACATGTATGGTTTCAAAACTTATAAAATATCAAAGTGTAAATGTCCAACTAATTCATGCAACCCTGTAATCCCGTCGATCAGTACATGGTCTGCATAGACCCGCCTGATAGCTGAACGTAGGAGAATTCTTCCTCGTCTAGTCGCCACCTGCATCTACAACAAAGTCTGGTTAGTGTTTTAAGACACTATCCTAGGTGGGAATGAGTAGCTAATTCAGTGGAACTATAAAGCAAAGGTTAACATGTTATCAATTTAGTCAAGTAGTAATGATAAAGTAGTACAACACTCATGTCCTAAGTACTCTTGTTAATACATGAATGATATATTATAATGACGCATGCCTTCGCCTGCACTCCCTCAGCGACACCATCTCACGGTCGCACATGCTACTCCCACTATGCTCAACTCCCATGCCAAAGACACATGCAATGGGGTGCATGGTCGTGTTAGCTGAGTTCTTGATTAGGCTTATTCATACAGCAGATTCGGGAAGCTAAGGTACCTCCCTTTATATCATTTACCCAAACAATGATCCATCCTGAGTCATCAATCCTAACTTGTCACATACGATAGACAAGTTTAGGTCATTACGGAGAGGCTCGTCACCTTAGCGTAGGCCTATTATATACTCGATGTTACTCCACCAACACCCTACCAACTGACAGACTATTTTCGAAGGCTCGTCACCAACCCAACTGGGGACCACAGCCAGACTATGCCGAGGTAGGCCTCGTTTATACTCGAGGTCACTATGGGAAGGCTCGTCACCTTAGCATAGGCCGACTACTCGAATATAGTGTCCCTTACCACCGTATTCGGCTCACGAGTTTTGGGTTACTCACTGGTCACTACGGGAAGGCTCGTCACCCTAGCGTAGGCTAATACCTTGATCATGGTGTCCCATACCACCATGCCCGGCTCATGAGTCTTAGCAGATCTTGGTACCATGGTTAAACAGGCTTTACATTGGTGAGTGGTACCTTAAATTCAAGTAGTAGCGTATACATAGTAAACACACAATAATTCAATCAGTTTATTAGACAAGTTCGACTGGTATGCGCATACGTTGAATTAATCGACATGGTACTACTGTCGACGATCATCGTACGACTTGGATTCACCGAACGCATCAAATGTGGTGAGACTAATTCAACCACCCAAACAGGAATTGTTACTGATTGCCTGGACTACGCAGTAGTCCCAATCATATTCATACACAATATGCATTCATATGTGATAGTCAAACAACATGTGACAACCAATTTTAGTTTAAATCTCATTTGAGCATTTTAACAAACACATCGTACACATATTGTCATACATAGGCATTTCATCCATAAAGCACGTAGTAGTAAGATAGGTTACATGAAGGAAACTTTAACTATAGATAAGGTAATTGAGAATCTTATCTCAACACCCTCATTAAATACATTTCCACAAGCATTTTCTCATTCAGGCATTTTATCAAGCACTTAGACTACACATATCAACATACATGCAATAAATTAGTTATAACGTATATTATAACAAATCCTTTAATAAGGAAGTTGTCACACATACAACAATCATATATTCTCAAACAACAATCATGGCAAGCACAAATCATAATTCCATATTCATACAAACATTTCAACAAACACATGGGATGCATTAATTTCAACATAGTTCATATACATATGTAATACATGGAAAACATCGCATCCAAGCATATGTGATAGAAATCAAGTCAGCCATAAATCATTAACTGACATTGAAAGCCTTAAAACCCGTAACCTAAAGTTTATAGTCTGCACCTTTCGTCGGTGTACTCGTTTCGAACTCGGTTCAAATCCTACGCGTTCGTCTACAGAACAACTGCTACCTAAATCACAAAACAGGTTAGCTATTACATCGATTACTCTATTCGGATTCCTAAATCAATATTAGGGTTAGTATTTCTTACCCAAATCGAAGTTGGAATCGACAGTGTAGCGATGGTGGGGTGGCGATTTGGCATATGGAGTCGTGGGAGTGATTCCCAGCAACGATCTCCCTATTTCTCTCTCTCTCTCTCACTCTTCTCCTCACCCTTTCCTCCTCTTTTCTTTCTTCTCTCACCTAGGGTTTAAGAAAATCGTACGGAATGAGAGAAGGGTGGGTTAAGGTCCTTATATAGGCCCAAAACTGATGTCAATGGCCCCATGGCCATGGTATACTTGGGTTACAGCCAAAAGGCGTCTGTTTCGGGCCAACGGAGCTCATCTGGAGGTCCATTACTTGCATACGGTTTGAAGGAAGTTCCCTGACAATAGATCTATGCCAGGTTAACGTTTCGGTCTGATCGAATTTATGGATCGACCGTGGAGGACTAGTTTCAATTCAACGGTTATCGTCACTCAATCAAGGCCACAAGTACACTGACATGTATAGGGAAATTTCCCTGATCAAAGGGTATAGTTGGGTTAAAATCTGATGGTCCGATCCCTTAAATTTGTCCTACAAGCGAACGGCCCAATTCACTTAAATCGGAGTTCATTTTCTAAAGATATTTGCGTTTCTCACACACTTTACTCGGGGCTTTAGTTGTGCATTTCTGGATACTATTCGGGTTCGATTCCCGCGATGGTTGTCAAGCTCAGTAAGGTGGTCATAACCGCATAGTTTTGCAGTTATCGGACTTTCGATGTGCGGTCCAGGTCCGATATGGAGTTTCAATGTGCTCCCGAGAGCAATTGGGTTTTGAGATTGATCCTAGGTTTTTAGGTAATATAGAGTTAGCGATTCTACTGGTTTTGGGTCTTGCAGTTTATATAGAAAGCGGTTCAAGCTAATCTATTAATTAATTTAGTTTAGCACTTAATTAATTTTTTTGTCTAATTTCTAAAGGATTCAATCCTCAGTGATTTCTACCTGAGGTGGTACTCGGGCCTTTGTATGGATTTTTTCGGGACGTTACACTCGGTCTCACTGAGATTATTACAACATCGCGACCCTAAACTTGGGGTTATGAACAAGTTTTTGGCGCAGTAGCCGGGGACTAACGGTTGCGTTTTTCTGAGATTAACTAGTTTTGGAATTAGGTTAAGATTAGGGTTTTTCCAGATTCTATTTTTAGGATTAGGCTTTTCTGAATTATTTTAGCAATTTTCTTAGATATACTTTTTAATTCTAGGTTTAGAAACCTCATTTTTCTCTTTTTAGAAACTTTCTATTTTCTATTTTTAGAAAATTTTCCTTTTTAGAAACTTTTTATTTTTTGTTTTTAAAAACTTTCCTTTTTAGAAATTAGGTTGCTTTCTTATTATTATTTTTAGAAACTTTCTAATTTTAGAATTTCTATTTGTAAAATCTGACTTGTTTTGTTTTGTTTTGCAGGATCTTAATTTAGGAACTTCTATTTTGGTAACTTCTTTTTAATTCCCTCTCTCTTTCTATTTTCTAGATTTCTATTTCCCTTCTTTTAGGTTTAGGTTAGAATATGAAATTGAGGGTTGAGAGTGTTTCATACCCAAGTGGGTCCGTGACTACACTCAACATCTTTTGAGTGAAGGAGGATTGGTTGAAGGGTTATCTATCCATCATAGGATTAGACACCACTCGAGATCCTCAGAGTTAATTAAGGTTATAGCTGCCAATCAACTGGTCAATCAACCGGGAAGACAACCTCAACCTAGGGTTGAGGAAGTTCAGGATGAGAATGAGGTGCATCAAGCACCCCCGCCTCGTACTTTATGAGATTATCTACAACCGGCGGTGGTGAGTTCGGCCACATGCATGATTTTTTCAGGAAATATGGGAAACATGGACATCAAGCCTGGAGTGATCCAACTCCTTCCAAAGTTCCTTGGACTTGAATATGAAAGTCCATATCTACACTTGCAAGAATTTGATGAGATTATAGTCACTTTATACTTTCCTAACATGTTTGAGGACACGGTCAGGCTGAAACTATTTCATTTCTCCTTGAAAGAGAAAGCTAAGACGTGGCTGCACTCACTATGTCCGCGATCTATTGGCACATGGAATGACATGATGAAGGAGTTCATAAGAAAAAATCTTTCCATACCATAAGATGAACACCATTAGGAAGTCAATCATGAGCTTCGCCCAAAAGGAAGATGAAACATTCTTCCAATGTTGGGAGCAGTTCAAGGATCTCATCAGTTCATGCCCACAACATGATTTTGAAACGTGGTGCATAACAACTTTTTTCCATGATGGACTGACATCTTCCATGTGCCAATTCATTAAGACAATGTGCAATGAGGAATTCATGAATAAGAATATCGAGAGGTGTGGGATTACTTTGACAAACTTGCTGAAATCGCACAATCATGGGACATCACCCAAAACCTAGCACCACATCTAAGCCTACTCAAGTAAGGGATATAGGTAGGATATACTTGCTAAAAAAGGATGATAATATAAATGCTAAAGTGGCTAGTTTCACAAGGAAGGTCGAGGCCATAAAACTTAAGAAGGATAAGGGTAAGGAAACTATTTGCGGTATTTGTGCTTGTAACGTTCACACAACTGAAAATTGCCCAACAATATTTGCTTTTCAAGAGGTACTAAATGTGCAATCTAATGCCATAAATAGTTATCAAAGACCTTTCAGTGGACCCATCTCTAACACATACAATCTTAGTTAGAGAAATCATCCGAACTTTAGTTGGAGGAATGGACAAACTGCTAATCTTCAAGAAATCCCTAACCAATTCTCGAATCAAGGGAAACCTCAGGAGGATCCGATCTGGAAACATGTTCAAAATCAAGAGCTTATCACTCAGGTAATATTGCAAACCCTTCAAGACCTTTCAAAGGCCATACAAGGGCGTGAGATAAAAAATTCAATTGGAGAAAAATGGATTCTTCCAGCCCAACCTTTCCCCAATCCTAAACCGCAATATGAAATAAGTGATCCAAGCTCTTCAAATCAAATGGAGCAAGCTAAGTCTATCACCACTCTTAGGAGTGGGAAGAGGACAACAATGATAGACCTAGCACTGCTCCATAAGAATTAGAATTGGAACTTCAAGGCAAGCTGATTGTCCCATTCCCCCAACGGTTGGTTGCATCAAAATCTCTCTCTAACTCTCAGGACATTCTAAAGGTATTAAAATAAGTGAATGTTAATATTCCTTTACTTGATGCCATAAAACAAATACCTTTATATGCCAAATTTATGAAAGACTTGTGTACGACCAAAAGACGACAAAATATTCAAAAGAAAATCTTTTTAATAGAAAAAGTGAGTGCCATCCTAAAGCAAGATGTGCCACAAAAATATAAATATTCCGGTAGCCTAACCATCGCTTATGTAATTGGGAACTATCGGATTCAACATGCACTTCTTGACTTAAGAGCAAGCATAAATCTTATTCCTTACTCAGTTTACGAACAACTAAGTTTGGGTGAATTGAAACCCACTCGAACCACATTACAACTTGCCAATCGATCAGTTCATGTACCGAGAGGGATGATTGAGGATGTGTTGGTCTAGGTTGACAGATTCCATTGCCCGGTAGATTTTATCATCCTAGATACTCAACCCATCATAGATATGAGCACTCAAATTCCCGTCATTCTTGGTCGCCCATTCCTTGCTACATCAAATGCAATCATTAATTGTAGGAATGGAGTCATGAGTATGTCTTTTGGAAATATGACATTGGAATTAAATATCTTTTTTAATACGGGCAGACAGTTAGAGGATGATGACGATTTCCACGACATTAACATGATTGACTCTTTCGTGGAAGATAGAACACTTCTGAACTTATCCTCTGACCCACTAGAGACGTACTTGGCCCACTCCCATGATTTTGATGATGACATGATTAGGGAGATGGGGGCCATGCTTGATGTTGTGCCAGTACTTGAAGTTAACCGGTGAAGGCCACAATTTGAAGAATTACCCCAAATTGATATAGTGCCTCTACCGTGTAACCTCAAGGTACCGAAGCTTGACCTAAAACCTTTGCCCTCTGATTTGAACTATGTCTACTTAGGTCAAGATAAGACATATCCAGTGACCCTTTGATTTGTACTCACTGGCATTCATCGAATGCAATCCATAACAACCCTGAATGGTTAAGTCTTAACTCTTGTGGTGATTTCTTCCCACCTTGAGCAAGAACAAGAGAGTATGCTCATTTCTACTCTCATTAACATAAGGGACCCATTGGATGGTCGATTGCAGATCTCGAGGGAATTGACCCTTTGATTTGTACTCACCGCATTCATCTAGAGGATAATGCCAAGACCTCACAACAACCACAATGTAGACTAAATCCAAAATTAAGGAAGTGGTTAATGCCGAGGTTCTTAAGCTATTGGATGTGAGTATCATATACCCAATATCTGATAGCCAATGGGTAAGTCCAACTCTGGTGGTTCCCAAGAAGTCTGGAATTACCATCGTAGCCAATGCCAATAATGAACCCGTGCCAACTAGGATCACTACTGGTTGGAGAATGTGCATTGACTACAGGAAATTGAATACCATAACAAGGAAGGACTACTTTCCTTTGCCCTTTATCAATCAAATTTTGGAAAGGCTAGTAGGTCACTCTTACTATTGCTTCCTCGATGGTTATTCTGGCTACAATCAGATCGAGATAGCCCTTGAAGACCAGAAAAAGACTACATTTACATGTCCTTACAACACCTTTGCTTATCGAAGGATGCCATTCGGGCTATGTAATGGACCTGCCACTTTTCAGTGATGTATGTTAAGTATTTTTTCTAATATGGTGGGACAATATTTAGAGGTTTTCATGGACAACTTTTTATTCTTTGGTCCATCATTCAACGAATGTTTGAAAAATTTGAAAAATATGTTACAGTGATGTGAGGAAAAGAACTTGGTACTGAATTGGGAGAAGTGTCATTTCATGGTTTGTAAGGGAATTGTCCTTAGACACATCATCTCGTTCAAGGGAATCGAGGTATACAAGGCTAAAATTGATCTTATCTCTAACCTACCTCCACCCAAAAACATACGAGACGTGCGATCTTTCGTAGGACACGCCGGTTTTTACAGAAGATTTATAAACGACTTTAGTAACCTCTCTCGTCCTTTATGTAATCTACTTCAAAATGATGCACCATACGAGTAGACTGAGCAATGCTAGGAAGCTTTTACTAAGCTTAAGGGCGTGGGCATATAAACCACTGCACCTATCATGCAGCCACCCGACTGGAGCCTTCCTTTTAAACTTATGTACAACGCGTCTGACTATGCTCTTGGGGCAGTTTTAGGCCAGAGAAAAGAAAGAAGCCCTATGTTATTCATTACGCAAGTAGAACTCCAAATCTTGCCCAGGTAAACTACTCGACTACGGAAAAGGAACTCTTAGCCGTAGTGTTTGCTTTGAACAAATTTAGGACCTACTTAATCGGATCCAAGATTGTCATTTACATATATCATGCAGCGCTCAAATATCTTCTTTCTAAGAATGATGCTAAGCCCCGCCTGATTAGATGAATCCTCGTACTCCAAGAATTTGATTTAGAAATAAAAGATAAAAAGTGAGTAGAGAACGTAGTGGCTGACCATCTTTCCCCACTTGATCTCTCTGATTCCCCTGAGACGATACATATAAATGACATATTCCCTAACGAACAATTATTTAAAGTCTCCCATTCACCTTGGTTTACTGATATTGCTAATTATCTTTCCCTAGGTGTCACGCTGACACATTGGACTATGCAAGATAAGAAAAAAAAATCTTCATCGAGGTTCGTAAGTTCTTCTAAGATGATCCATATTTGTTTAAATATTGGGCAGACTAAATCTTAAGGAGATGTGTGCCAGACAATGAACACCAAAGTGTCATCTACATAATACATTACAGAATGAAGCAGTTACAACTGAAAACTGAAAATGACACTGATTACCTGAAAGAAGCAGAATTAGAATGGAGCAACATAATACATTACAGAAAAATGCACATTACTGAATTTTATTTTTTTTTTGTTTGAAATGAAACCTTTACGTAGTAAATTTTCATCTGAAACTGAAAATTTCTACTCAAACTGTTCTACTCCATAAAATGCATGTTGCAGCAAATAACAAAGTTACTAAGAAAATGCATATTGCTGAAATTTTTTTCTTTCGAAACTGAAACGATTTGTACAGTTAAATGTTTTCATGAAACTGAAACTTTTTTGCTCAAACTGAAATTACACATAAAAAAGCATGTTGCAGATTTTATTTTGGCAGCAAATCAAGTTGTATAAATTCATATAGACCACAAATAGAAAGAAGAAATCCATTAACAGACATGAAGATCAACATCCAAAGAAGGGCAGACATATTCAAAAATCCATGAAACTAATAATTAAAATCCCAGAAATGATTGGTGATTCATGTTCGTGAAGGCTGTACCAAGCAAGTAAAAAACGTTAAATAGGAAAAACAATATTAAGTTCTCATCCAGATTCCACATGTAAATCAAAAGCATCAGAACTGCAGGCATCATGAAAACCTGGCATTGATAGAAGCCAATTAAAACCCCAACTGGGTATGTGTTTTGGCAACAAATCAAGTTGTATTTCTTCACATAAACCACAAATAGAAGCAGTAAATCCGAAAACGGACAAGTCTTTCAACATCAAAAGAAGGGCAGACAGATTCAAAAATCCATGAAACCAATCAATAGAATCCCATAAATGATTGGTGATTCATGTTCATGAAGGCTGTACCAAGCAAGGAAAAAACCTTCAATAGGAAAAACAATATTAAGTTTTCAACCAGATTCCACATGAAAATCAAAAGCAACAGAAGTGCAAGCATCATGAAAACCTGGCATTGATAGAAACCAATCAAAACCCTTACTGGGTATGTGTTTTGGCAACAAATCAAGTTGTGTTTCTTCACATAAACCACAAATAGAAGCAGGAAATCCGAAAACAGACAAATCTTTCAACATCAAAAGAAGGGCAGACAGATTCAAAAATCCATGAAACCAATAACTAAAATCCCAGAAATGATTGGTGATTCATGTTCATGAAGGCTGTACCAAACTAGGAAAAAACCTTCCTACACAAAAATAAATAAATAAATATTAAGTTTACTTCCAAATTCCACCTTTAAATCAAAAGCTACAGAGGTGCAAGCATCATGAAATCCAGGCATTGATAGAAACCAATCAAAACCCAAATTAGGAAATGTGTTTCAGCAACAAAATAAATTATATTTCTTCATATAGACCAACAATAGAAGCAGGAAATTTGAAATTACCGAATAAGACAGACATGAAGATAAAAATCCCAAGAAGAGCAGACACATTTAAAAATCCATTAAACCAATAAATACAATTCCAGAAACCAATGGTGTTTAATGATCATGAAGGCAATACCAACCGAGAAAAAACCTTAAATATGATCAAATATAAAGTTTACAGCCAGATTCCACCTGTAAATCAAAAGCTACAGAAGTGCAGGGATCATGAAATCAAATGGCATTGCTAGAAACCAATCAAAACCCCAAGAGGGTATGTGTTTTGGCAACACATCAAGCTGTAAGAGATTATTACAAACCACAAATAGCAACAGGAAATCCGAAATCACCAAGAAACAGCATCGAAGATCAACATCAAAAGAAGATGATGGGGACATCTCGCGCACACGCGCATGCACACCACCACCCCTACGCACACATGTACGCAGAAGGAGGATCCCATTATCGATCTGGCTCGATGACGACGTCCAGGGAGGGCCTCCTAGCTAGAAGAAAAGTTTTTGTTCAGAAAAGTGGGCCCGATAGTCAAGAAAAGCACATAATGGGATCTCATGATCGTGGCCCACTCGTCGAATTGATTTCATTTTTTAGGTTTTGCTTATTGTTATTATTTAGAACATTGTGAACGCTTTAGATTTCTGTGTTTGGTTTTTATTTTAGTTTACTTCATCACCAAGTAATAGGTTAAGTACATGGTGCGAGTTTTTGGGGTATAAGATTTTCCCTATAAATAGGCACCCCTTGTAGTTTTTTTATTCATTCAAGTTTAATAAAAATTCCTGCTTTATTTTTCTGCTCTCTTCGTGAGTTGTGGAAGAATTCAAAAGTGGGTGCGAAGCCCTCCCTTTTCGAAGGGCTAACTACCGTGGTGCGAAGCCACATCGATCCCGATTCATCCTCATCCCCCATCATCTTTTTTTTCCATTTTCCCCCACCATCCATACGTCGAATTCATCCTTCTATTGCATCAGAGTCCTTCATTACAGCAGGTTTCCAGATTTCGGCCCGTAGGCGAGCCGACACTTCGGCGGAGCACCATGCACAAGCCGTAGCTCGGATCGACCCGAAACTTCGGGGTTTTGGAGCCTCCCCCTGGCCGACCAAGGCCAAGGAGAGCTTCTCTGCAAACGACGCCCCCTCGCACGTGCGGCCAAATACCCCCGCACGTGTGAGCGCCCCAGGCCCGCTGTCCATACGCGGGATCGTCTTTTGGCCCAGGTTTTTATCCTCTTTTATCCTCTCATAGCCTTTTTTCATGAAACCTAGCCCTAGATTACGTTTTCCTTAACTTATATGCCCCTTTTCTTTCCCTAGGGTTCCTTGATTTGAAACTGGTGAATCCCTTGGATTAGGGACTGATTACTATGTATGTGTGGAGGATTATTTCTTATCTTTGAGTATCGTTTGCTTCATAATTTTTATTGATCCAGCCCTATCATGTGTAGGCCTGGACCCGCATAGATTCCCCTTTAATTGAACGTTTGGATTTTCATGTGGGATGTGGAATTTGTGTAATTGTTTCTGAATTGTATGATCTAAGCCTGAAATCTTGCATATCATATTTACATTTCATGTCCTGCATCAAAAGAGCAGACAAATTTAAAAATACCTGAAACCAATAACTAAAATCCCTAAAACCAATGGCATTTCATGTTCATAAAGGCAATACCAAGCAAGGAAAAAACGAAAATCAGAAAAGACATTAACTTTACATCCAGTTTCCACCTGTAAATCGTGATGCTACAGAAGTGCAAGCATCATGAAATCCAGACATGCAAACCACAAAATAGTGATGCTACAGAAGTGCATGCATCAGAAAAGATAGTAACTTTACATGATTCTCAAAATATACAGACATGCAAACCCTACAACAACTGCATACAGTTCCGAAAATGGAAGAAACTACCAATCTCTACCGAAAGGAGGAAACCCCCAATTTCTATGATAAAATCCACAAGAACCAAATCTAGGAAATCAACACACCAATAATCGGATCAGGATTATATATCGAAGAAAACCTCAATCACCATTCTATGTTCCTACAAATATGAGAAGAAGAGACGTACCAGCTCTGATTGGGGTTTGATTTAAACAAGAAGATCACCTGGTCTTGGCCCGAAGCACAAACAAAGACTATCTACACCCATCTGTGTTCGTCTCTATATATCAAGCCCAATTTCGCGCCAGAAATTTCACTCGTGCCATCACCACTCCTGAAGGTCGTCTGAAATTACCCATCCTGTCCATCCGTACGCAGTCTGGAGGTCGGCTGAGGGA
This sequence comes from Magnolia changhungtana, assembly GCA_030180095.1. Lineage (NCBI taxonomy): Eukaryota > Viridiplantae > Streptophyta > Magnoliopsida > Magnoliales > Magnoliaceae > Magnolia > Magnolia changhungtana. The sequence goes on along the minus strand of JASAUF010000200.1, from coordinate 2,529,993 downwards.
TGGGCTCGAAGCTGCAGCATCCCGGGTGTCAAGACCAAGAGGGATTTCGCAATCTCACAGAACTGCCCGAAATCCCATCCCAATCCCTCCCTCTCTGCCAAAAATCCCATCGCAATCCGCTCGATGGACGGCTATCTACCGCCCCAAACAGACATTGAAAAGGGTTTGGAGGGATATTACTAAACTATCCCTCCCAATCCCGTGTAAGTCCGCGGGCCAAACACGCCCAAAGAGTCACAGCCATAGATCTACAGTCCAGGAGCTTGAAAGGCACTATATCTCCACATACTGCAAATCTCACCTTCCTTCGCAGAGTAGATCTCTCCAATAACAGCCTCGATGGAACAATCCCACAAAATATAAGCCGCCTCTTCCGCCTCCAAGTTCTCAGTCTAGGATGCAATTCACTCCAAGGAGAAATTCCATATAATCTCACCCACCTTTCCAACCTCAGAATATTTGATCTTGTCTACAACGATATCATGGGGAGAATTCCTAACACTCTTTCCTCTCTACCGAAGCTCCTTAAACTAGTTCTTGGTACTAACAATCTCACAGGAAGAGTCACACCTTCCTTAGGTAACCTTACTTCTCTCACCCATCTTTCTCTAGCAAGAAATAGTCTGGAGGGAAGCATCCCACATGAACTAGGATGCATTGCCAGCCTAAAATTTCTCCAAATCAGTGCAAATAAGTTGTCTGGTGTGATTCCTCTCTCGTTTTACAATCTCTCATCCTTATTCTCTTCTCTGTTGCAGTTAACCAACTGCATGGAAGCCTCCCATCGAATCTAGAACTCACCCTTTCCAATCTCCAAGGGCTATACCTGGGTTTGAACTGATTTACTGGACAAATTCCAGTTTCTATAACCAATGCTTCTGGAATAACCTATCTATCTTTCAGTGAAAACTATTTTACAGGACCTGCAGTCCCTGGCAATATAGGAAACCTTAAGGGTCTTGTTGGGCTGGGTCTTTCAGGCAATCAGCTTGAATCCAATGACTTGAGTCTCCTCACTTCTCTCAACAATTGTAGCAGCCTAGTCTCATTAGTAATAGAAAACAATCTCATCAAAGGAATATTGCCCAGTTCTATAGCCAATCTCTCAACCCAACTAGAAACACTATCCATAGCAGCAAATCAAATATCCGGAACCATCCCTCCTGGGATTGAGAACCTCATCAACTTAACCTGCCTTGATGTGAGTCGATGCTTGCTCACTGGCACGATTCCCCCTGAAATTGGGAAGTTTCAGAAACTCCGGAGTCTGAAATGGATTTTCCGGGCAAATTCCGTCGTCTCTTGGTAACATCAGCCAATTGCTCGAACTCTATTTGGAAGTAAACCATCTTTCAGGAAGCATTCCTTCGAGTTTCGGAAAGTACCAAAGTCTACAAATATTACACCTTTATCTGAATAAGCTTAATGGTAGTATACCCAAAGAAGTTTTCAGCCTTCCATCCCTCTCTATTTCTTTCAGCTTAGAGGGGAATTATTTGGAGGGGCAGCTTCCATCAGAAGTAGGAATGATGAAGAATCTTGCAGAATTGTATCTTTCTGAAAACAGGCTGTCGGGTGAAATTCCTACCTCAGTCAGCGATTGTGTGAGCTTGGAATGGCTCCATTTGGAGGGGAATCTCTTTCATGGAGTCATTCCTTCCTCTTTGAATAATCTAAAAGGTGTTCGGGAGCTGGATCTGTCATGCAACAACTTGTCCGGAAGAATTCCACAGTACCTGGGGAAGCTAAGAGCTTTGGAGAAAGTAAATCTATCGTTCAATGATCTTGAGGGTGAAGTTCCAAAAGAAGGGATCTTCAAGAACACAAGTGCAATTTCGATCCTTGGAAACAGAAAGCTTTGTGGGGGTATCCCAACTCTGCAACTACCTGCATGCCCCATCGGAGCTTCAAAGACGAATCGGAGATCTACTGTTCTCAGAGTAGTAATCCCAGTGATTGGTGTGATTTTATTTTTAATTGCAGCATTGTGTTTCTTGGCCACTCTTCATTTCATAAGAAAGTCCAGAAAGAAACCTACTCCAGACTCCTCTTCAGATGACCCATTTTTAAGGGTTTCTTATCTGGAGCTCCTTAAAGCAACAGATGGGTTCTCTTCAGCTAATTTGATTGGTGCCGGGAGTTATGGCTTGGTGTTTAAAGGAATTTTGGATCGCATTGAAAAAGCTGTCGCCGTTAAGGTACTCAACCTTCAACAAGGAGGAGCTTCCAAGAGCTTCATGACGGAATGTGAAGCCTTGAAGAATATCTGGCATCGGAACCTTGTCAAGATCATAACTACATGCTCGAGCATCGACGTCAAAGGCAATGATTTCAAAGCTCTAGTTTTTGAGTTCATGCCTAATGGGAATTTGGAGGAATGGTTGTACCCAATAGCAGATGGGCAGCATCAGTTGCAGAATTTGAGCTTCATTCAAAGGCTAAACATAGCTATTGATGTAGCTTCTGCATTGGATTATCTTCATCATCATTGCCAAACACCTATTGCTCATTGCGATCTGAAGCCAAACAATGTTCTTCTTGATGGGGACATGAGCGCTCATGTAAGCGACTTTGGGTTGTCGACGTTTCTTTCCGAAACCTCGGATAATCCAACAAGCACTGTTGCGATAAAAGGATCTATTGGATATGTTGCTCCAGGTAATGCCTCCATCCATCTTGCTTACTATTTAAACCCTTTATCTTGCTCAATAGAGCCGTTGCTAGTTTTATATGATTTTGTTTAGCCTATATGCCGACTTAATATCACCAACATGTGCTGCCCCATTGGGCCCACATGCAAAGATGTGCTGGATGATCAAAACTGTCCATGTTTTGATGATGCCCCAAATGGGAAAGAGTAAGAAACTTATGCAGGATACATGGTTCTGACATTTATTGTGTAATTGAATGTGGAACGCTGAAAAGAAAATTCAGTGGCTGACAATAGATAAATGGACTCGACAGGATCATTTCTTTCAGTGTGACAATAGATAAATGGACAGGATCATTTCTTTTACATGCCGGATCCTGTCCATTTATCTATCTCCATTTAGTGTGATCCTGTCCATGATCAGGCATGTCAAAGAAATGATCCTGTCCATTCATGGAGATTTCAAGACAGCCATTGGCACCAACTCTTTCAGTTCTAAGTCGAGTCATGGGTCAGTCAACTTAAGCTGAGTCACCCCATATTTTCAAGTCTGACTTGGATACGAACCAGATTGGACTCGGCGACTCATTAAATCCATGAATGGAGACATTAATTGGAGGAAAATCTCCAAACTAACAGCAACCAGAACAGTTTTTGGGCCATGGCCTATCCAGGGTGGCCTTTAGATGTTTGTTTTCACGTCTTACCACCATAGCAACTTATACTGTTCTCAGTAATTTCTCCGCCCAGAAATTTCTGGGGAGATTTTTCAGAGGTTTTTCTCAGGATAATAACATGAAAAATCTGCAAAAAATACATATGTATTTAAAATCTAAATATGTGTTTATATAACAAATTCTTGAAGGTTTTATATGATAATTTCATAAAAATAATATTGCGATATTTTAAAATCTGCAAGTAAAATGAAAATATTGGGGTAATATCATTTAGTGCATTTTTTTTGGTGATATTTTGTCCCACTGCTTACCACAAGCTAAAGCAACTCAACTAGACAACTTCCTCCTAATAAATTTACATAAATCCATCCATATAGTTATCTATAGCATGTACATATCCAGTACTCTAATAGATTCAAATTTTCAATATGGAACAAAAATGGGTGGTCCATGCTCCCAAATTCTCCCAGATTGGATGATCTTAACGATTTCATCTTTGGACTTTAATTAGAGTGCGAACATTGCTGCATTTTCTCTATCAACTGTCTATTTATTGGAGACATTTTGAAAGGTTGAGAACAACATATCCGTAGAGGAGAATTTGGGTGCATAAACCATGAACATTGAGGCTCATAATATCAACACTTTGGATGACTGAAAATAAGCCCTCTTCATACAAACTGAAGCCTAAACAGTCTGGACACTCACTCATGGACCGAAAAAACATATAATACCTCATATTTAAACACTTTGTAACATAAATGAGCACCGAAGCATTTCCCTTTTGCAGAATACGGTATGGGCGGTGAGGCATCTACACATGGATATCTGTACAGTTAACGGTATCCTTGTGTCAGAGATGTTTACAGGAAAGAGACCCACCGATGACATGTTCAAAGATGGTTTAAGCCTCCATACATTTGCTAAGATGGCTCTTCCTAAGCATGTGATGGAGATTGCAGATCCTTCATTGCTTTCAGAAACAGGAGAAGAACAAGGAGCTACCACTAGCCTTGGGAATAGCAGAAACGCGAGGAGTAAAATGCATGATTGCTTGGTTCCAGTAGTCAGAATTGGAATTGCATGTTCTGCAGAGTCATCAAGGGAACGAATGGAGATGAGAGATGCTGTCATGGAAATGTTTGCTATTAGGGATGTCTTTCTTGGGCTTAGGTTCCAGAGAGAGACATAAATTAAAAAGGTGAAATAGATGTTGAAACTTGTAAGCATCAAGTAGTGTTTGTATTTTAAGTGGACTGAAACTAGCTATATAAAACAGATGGGAATTACTTTCTTTATCCTGTAATGAAGAGATTAGTAAAACAGATAGGAGTGTGATGTTCCCATCACTGTGTAGGAGACTCTTTTGTCAATGAGCCATGCCCATGCCAATTCATGGTTGGTGCGAATCCCCCATGCACAGCACATCAAAGTCGGATCGCACAGGAATCCCAATTTGGATGTGCATGGAGAGTCCTCAATGTCAATGAAGAAGGCAAAAATCATCTAATGGAGATCAATTCCACAACAGAAATCCCAGGACTATGTCAGAACTTTCTCCCACAGATCATGAACCACAACGGTCTCAGACTCCACACAAATCTGTAGCCTTTCCATCTCCATACAACAGATGCAGGTAAAGTCCTAAAGGACTTGGTTCTCATCAAGCACTGCTGCTTGTTTCTTCTCCTACTCTTAGTAAAGCTGTTATCTAATATAAAACCACCATGACCATCCAATTCCGAACCATCCTCCCTCGATTGGAATGTCTCCACAACAGTCCACTGTCAGGTCTCTTGAATGCTTTCATCCACATCAGTGTCACACAGATATATAGGATTCGTTATGGGCAGCCTGCTGCATTTATTAAAATGTGCAGACAGACAAGCTTGCTGCATATCGAGTAATCTCCATAGAGGCACACTTCCATCTTTCGTTGGACCTGGTAAATGGCTACTTTTGCCAGACGAAGAGAACAAAGAACGCGAAGAAGCACTGGAAGAAGAGAAAGAGAATGATGATGAGGATGAAGAGAGATACCAGGACTTCTGATAGTCGATGATCTGCCTGATCCAGTGCTTTTGAGCCTCCAAGGTGATGTCAGAAAGGGACTCTTCATCTTCTTCTTCTGTTATCTCCTCCAACAGGTTTTGAATTGGGTTTTTTTATAGCTGGAAGAATACTAGTTTGTGGAAGACAAGACATGAATCCGTTATGTCCTGTCCCATGTTCTTTCAATAGAAATCTGGGAAAGGAAACAGGCGGCAGAGAGGCCCAAAACCTCCCCATGAAAGAAATGCCATGACACCCACAATGAGGAAATTCATACTCTCATTGTTTTCTATGAGAAGTTCTTCTTGCTGGATAAAAAAAGTAAGAATACAAAGGACTCCTGCCATGTTTCGGAATTTTTCAATATACAATGCCTGTTGTTCTGATTGGAATAAAACAGAAGTAATTGTTGAACTGTAGCAGTTCATCAGAGGTACTGACTAGGAGAAGCTTTCCCCGTCCAGCCATCAAGCTAGCAAGAGAAGCAATGGCTGATGGTCTATATTTCAACATGCATGTGAGGCTCAATTGATAAGCGAACCAACTTCTTCTGGGGACCAGAGCATGCTGGTGCTTGAACCACCTGATGAATGGCACAGATCTGGCACAAGTGTGCCCGGTTGGCACATGTGCAGAGAAAGGTCTAGTAGAGGTATTAAGGCACAAGAAAATAACAGAAACCTAAGATTATACCAAGTCATTGATACCTAAATTAGAATCAATCATCTGTACATGCAATTCTATGGCATCACAGACATTATCTGTCAGACATTGGTAACACAGCTAATCATTTCATCATTGAACCATATCATTCAGCAAATGCAAGTTAAGGAATTTCTTCGTCCTTCAGAAACACCACCAATTCGGGAGAAATAGTGACAATGCCAAACATCCAAGTGCCCCAGCAGCTGAAAGAGTCGGTCTACTTAAATTGAAAGACTGCAGCATAAGAAGCATTCAGCCCGTGGAATAATGAAAATCTCAATTTCACGGCATCCCACACATCAATATCCTACCTCCCTTATGTAATTAATAAAAAAAAATAAAATTAGTAAACCTAAAACCCCTCTGAAACTTGCCTTTTTTTGAGTCCCTGCTAATGTCTGCGTTGTAGAACATCCAACCTTCCTGATTCAACCAGAACTCAGACAGTTCCTAAATCACAATAGCTCTAAGAACTCTAATTTTGGAATGAATAGGAATAAAATGAGCCTGTATTCTGTTTTTATTTTATTTAATGGCAACAAAGATTTTATTGAGGACCTATGATGTAGGCCCACTGTAGGGCCCACCAATGCATAGGCCAACAGCCCACAGTAGGACCCAACATGTGCTGATTTTTTAACTGTTTATTTGATTTGGGAGCCTAAATCAATGATTGCACTTTACAATTTTATGAAGATATGGGGGATGATTTAAAGATGTGATTGAAGATTTGAGGGGGATGTGATTGAAGATATGATTTAGAGATGTAATTAGGATATTCTATATTTGCTTTTACTATTGGGCCAAAGTTGGGTGGGATTTTCTATATTTGCTTTTACTATTGGCCCAAAGTATTTGGGTAGAATTAAAGAAGAAGAAGAACAACAACAACAACAATAATTAGGAAAAAAAATAAAATGAAAAGCCTACACTGTGTTTTTATTTTCTCATCCACCTAAATGGGTATGCAGAAGCACAATTCTAGATTTCCTGAGAAGAGAACCATGGGCTTTTCAATACACAAGTCTCCTTATATTGAAATGACCTTTTAAAAAAAATTGAATAAAAGAACTGATTTACTCCAGCCTTAGCAGCAATGAAAAGGTCAGTCGGATGCAATAAGAAGATTTAGTATCAGTAATTCATCAAACCAGATGGTAAGACCAGTAAGCTATAAAACTTCTGCAAAGAACTATATATTGAAAGTCATGACTGATTCATTTTGATGTTCAATTGAACAAAATTGCAATCATACCATTCATTATATATATATATATATATATATATAGAGAGAGAGAGAGAGAGGTGGGGGCAGCACAAATCAATTTGTTACACTATCTAAACCCCTAATTGTGCTTATTAACATTTCAAGTCTCCAACCCAAGGTTTTAAATCGGTGTATTGGGTATGGTATCATTCACCACCGACACGACCCTGTAATGCCCCTGCATCAGACTGTTTCAGGATGATACATGCGAATACAACTGCATTGTTCACAGGCAATACATACCCATTTTGAACAATACTTTAAACCTTGCCCCAACCTGAAATGTTATTACTAAATTTTTGGGGGCAAGCCCCTCACTATGAAATCAGGCTCGCTCACTTTGGTCATCCATTTTTTTTATTTTTTTTTGAGAGAGAGAGATTTAAATAAACTATTTTTTATTGAATCAAAATATTGACATTGGATTCAATAAAGCATCCAACAGCACCCAAACCACATCCAAAACCTAGTGAGAAATTTTCTAGGAATGATGCTAGAAATCTCTTACAACAAATAACATTGCGAAAGCTTCAAATCGGGAACTAACATCCATTTCACATAAGGGAATGCTATTGTTTCAAAGAAACCAATATCAAGGTTCCAAAATTAGTTACATTCTTGATAAAAATGGAACGACACCAGCTCCTTAACTAGAAAAGAGAGACTCATCAATTTCTATCTTGACAATCTCTCCATCATCAAACTTATCTTTCCTGGGGCCGGAAGGAGGCACTGGGACCCTCGGAGGACCTCTTCCTTTCTTCTTGTTCCGCGGCCTCGCCTGATCAACAATAATTCCAGAAATAATTTAAAAAAAAAAAAAAACATCAAGGCCGTGTCAGGATAAGCAATCAAACTAAAATGCAGCAATTCAACCAGAAACAGCTAGTCTAGAGGTTATCCCCCAAACAGCAACTCTGAACTTGAATAGGGGGACCACCCGTTTTGCTCATTTCCTCTATATTCAATTGAATCATTGCAATTCAGCTCAAGTGAGCATCCAAACGCACACACCCCAGCACAACAATTTCAGAACCCAAAAATCATCAAGGTTGTAGTCGGATGCACAATCGAACTAAAATGCAAAATTCAATTCAATAAATCAGAAACGCCCGATATAAAAACGGAGAACACGCCCAATTTGCTCATCAATATTCAAAAGAATTATCGCAATTCGGTTCAACTGAGCATCCAAACGCTTGCGCCCCAAAAGATTGAAGAAAATCTGGAAATGGAAAGAAGGAGCTGTGAGGGAGCTTACGTTTCCAAATGAATGCTTGAAACGTTTTCCTTTAGCTGTCCTCTTATCGCCTCTACCACAGTATATTACTGAAGAAAAAAGAAAGAATGAGAAAGAGAAGACAGACAGAGAGAGAGAGAGAGAGAGAGAGAGAGAGCACCTGAAGGGAATGTTGGAGGAGAGGAGAAGAGGCAGAGAGAAGCCGATGGAGTGGAGAGAGATACTCCGAGGATTTGAGAGCGAGGGAATGCGAGTCGAGAAGAGGAGAGGCTGAGGGATTGAAAGGCCATAGGCAGCGCTCCCACCGTTGAAGACGCCATCTCAACTGAGAGACTGAGATAAGAGATAAGGCCCGTTTGCACTTTTATGGTCTCAAACAACACGGGCCTTTACAGCCGCAAGTGGGTCGGGCTGCTTGTGACCGTGGATGGGTTCAGGCAACTAGGGCTACTTCTGCCAATGGATCCTGTAGGTCCGTGGCCTAACTGGACTGACCCCCTTTTGAAGTCAGTTCAGGCTAGCTCAGCCAAATTTTAGTTTAAGGGGTCGCATCGGTCTTGCCCAGACTTGATGAATTTCAAGTGAATTTGATCAGGCCACTGGGTAATGGGCCATAGCTCCAGTTTTAGCTACATTTGTTAGGACTTTAGTAAATGGCTTGGGCTTGGGTTGATCCCACCTTATAAACCTACACTCTGCACCAAACAAAATAGTTTCTAATACAAAGGATTAATAATAATTGTTATGGGAAATAGGCCACTCGGCTCGGCCGATTGAGCGGCCACACCAGGATAGGTATACTCCGACCCCAAATTGAGGAAAGCACGACTTGGCTAGTTGAGCGGGCTTGTCATAGCAGGCCGGATGACAATGGTCGATGAGTCGAGCCTCGGCTCGGTAATAGCTCATCTATCCCGTTCTGGTCATAGCAACCAAAGTTCAGCTTCCAAGTTTGTTTTTAGAGATTTGACATCAACCTGGAACCCGAAAGAAGTCATTACGCGCCTCATCCGATGACTCTGATCAGACCCTTGCCGACAAGCCATCAAGACCGGCTCGTTTATGGGTTCGGATTGTTATAGGTAAGACCTAGATTATAGGGTTGGCTCGGATGAAGATGTGTCCTACAATTACGCATAAGGACCAACTGCAGTAACGCATATCTGGAGTAGTATCCGGCGCACGATCTTAGGGTAATGGCCAACATCAGTGCATGCATCAGTCTCACTAAACGGCATAGATCATGCCAGGAATGACGGACAGATTCATTTCAAGAAAAAGATGTAAATATGAGACATATCTACAGGGACAGCTACACAAAATCTCTTACCCGAAACCTACCCACACTACTTAGACCCATATTCCTAGCTTGACCATGGCATCGGAGGGTCCCTTGCTCTAGCCAGGGTTTCCTTTGTCCTTCCCCTGTGCAGGCTTACAAGACTCGGCACTAGTGTTCGGAGCTCGGCAAGGGTGAACTAGATTTTTGCATCAACAATAATAATAATAATCAATTAATAAAAAGCCAAAAAAGCAACTAAAAAGTTAAGAAATGAGTAATAATAGGAAGGAAAATTGTTTGGGGGTTATCCATAAGTTAGTGCACAATTTGAATGAAAAAACTTTAGGTAGTGTGGCGCAGAAAAACTACTTTTGTATCCCATAGAAGGGTGAAAAAAAAAAAACCTGTTTCAGCAGGTTGACTGCCCGATATGCAAACTACTCATCTAGAGATGTAACCATTGTGCACAGGAAAACTATTTTCGCATCCCATTCTGCTTGGCACTCTCAAATGGCTTTTATTTAGATATTTGACTAAGGAATGTGGCCGTTTGTTGATCGAATCCATTGGCTAACTCTTAGTTGTGGATCAACTGCGTTGCTAGGCCGCTTTCTGATGAAAACTCAAAATTTGTACTTTTTATCATCTTTGTCAAATGAGTCAGCTATATAGGCTGTATGATAAATGACTTGAAGTTGTTTGTCACACATATGTAACTAGGGACTAAATGAGCATCAAAGGACAAAAGGATCACCTTCAACGGACATATATCTACATTAACAATTTGTGAAGGAAAGCGGAGGTGTCAATTGTGGTTGGAGACCCTCCGATGCCTAAGTCAGGCAGGTGGAGTGAAAGTAGAAGTAAGACTTGAGTTTCGGTTTTATTCTTCTTTTTTTTGCTTACCTTTCTTCAATTGCAATGGGTATATTTATACAAGTTTCAAGACTTGAATATTCTAGTGGGATGCTAGATTTGCCAGTCGACGTGATCCTCAAGTAGAATCGTGTTGAATATTTCCTTTGCTGGTTCGAAGCGGAATTATTTCTGGGCTTTCCATTCTGCCTCTGGTCGGGGTTGATCTGATCAGCTCGGGAAACGATTCCTATCGCTGAGCTCTGCCCTTAACTAGTTTAGCTCAGAGTCGGCCCAAGGCTCATTATTTATCAGTCTTATCAGCTCAGGAAGTTCATCCTAATATTCTAATCAATATAATTTTGAGGCATTTTTTCTATAATTGATTGCATTCTCTGTACATTAGGCCAGTTCGATTTGAACCACAACAGGTATCATGCCTTTAGATGCAATTTGCTAACTTTCTTCTAATCCCTCACTCAACAATAGGAGCACTACAAAAGCCCAATTGCAGAAAACTATAAAGGCAAACTTAAAAACCCCTTTGCAGAAACCTCCCTTAGAAGTGTATCCAAACGGGAAAAGAGATGCGTAAACTAATTCTACCACAAAGGGGAGTTTATGTGATACTGTGGCAGATCATATGATGCTTAAAAATGTATTAAGGTGTACATTGAACTCAAGAGGCTAAAAAGCTGTAGAAACCACTTTCACTAAGTTGCAGTCTGAAGATGAGACTGGTATAAAAGACCTAACCTATGATTGGAGTACACTTGTGTGTTGAAATAAGACTTAGATATTTATTTATTTTTTCAATTTTAACTGTCCAATGATATGTCCACCATTCAATAATCAAACAAGCAAGTATAATTTTTTATTCACGATACATGGAAGAGAACAGTGGAGCCAGTAGAACAGAATAATACAATGGTTGTTGAAAAATTAGTGGTTTTTAATAATAATAATAATAATAATAATTCGAATTTTCAAAATTTTGGGATTTTCCCGCCAAAACGTCTTTTGAATTTTTGAATTAAAAAAAGTGCGGTGTGTGTGCTTTGTCCCACATCAGAAATGAAAAAAAAGTTTTGTGGTTTATATGAGATGTTGTGAAGGGTATTCTTACTTGGAGCTTTTTGGAGGAGATGAAACTTAGGTTGCATGTTCCAGTGCGAAGCACTGGAACACACGCATGCACGCACGCGCGCGCGCTCTCGGGCTCGAGCACGGGCACGGGCACGGGCGTGGGAGTGGGCGTGGGCAGTGTGGCGCTAGATGGCGCACTTTGCACTTCGCACGTCCTCATCGTGTCGCAGAGGGGTCGCTCCCTCGCGACCTTACGCGAACCGGCGCGAGACGGTGCGACCTCGGTGCGATGGGTCTAGTGCGATGAGTCTGATCAGAGCCTTAGGGCAGTGTGGATCTGAAATGAGCCTGGGTTTTTATAGGTGACTGAGAACGGTCGGATCTAGAATCCGAAACGTCCAGCCGTTTCTAAAAATGGCTCTTTGCCTTGAAAGCCAAACGGTCCAAAAACGGACGGGCCAGGATGATCTAACGGTCAGATCTTCTGATCTAATGACTAGAAACGTTTTGAATTAATGGACAACGGCCAAAAATGTTTTTCAAACGTTCTGGACCATTGATATCACACAGTAACGGGTCTAAACCTGAGGCCTATATAAACTGGACCATTCCAGTCCGATTTCATCATCTCAACATATCATCTCTCCCATCAGATCAAATACAGTCCATAGCTCCTTTTAGAACACTGTGATCATCTCTACCGTCTAAATCTATCAGAAGAAATCTACTGCGTTAAAACTGTTCCATAGTGGACCTATCGTGATTGCTGTACGCTGGATCCAGATAAGGCTTGTCTTATCCTGGAAGCAATTCGTCTGTAACCCATCGCAGTGATAAGGGGACGAATCACGCTTTAAGGACAGCGTATTTTATACGTGATTCAGCCTAGTGAAATTGTTATTTTTTCAATTATTTATTTTGTGATTTTCGGTGTATCCAATCAAATTTAAATTTTTTAACCATGGTAACAGCTGGCTCTAAGCACTTCTTACTCTTTGTTCTTTTTAAAAGTGATTTTAGAATGTCAGAAATAATTTCTAAATGCATACATATCATCCATCATTAGAGTATTAGAGCATGTTTGTGTTAAAATTTAAGGTTATCTCCTTTCAGCTAATTTGTAGAATATGAACTAAAATGAGATGGACTCATTTTCTAAGCAGCACCCAAATAAGTTCTCATCAGAAATCAATTTCTTTCGAACATCCCAAACGCAGAACACACTCCCCCTCTTGCATGGGTGACCCACCAACATACGGTGCTAAAGGGAGCGGATTAGATGCGGCCGGGCCTCATCCAACATGGTGTGGCTACAACCATGGGGCCACCTTGATGTATGTATTGTATATCCACGCTGTCCATCAGTTTTTCAAGCTCATTTTAGTGGATGAGTTAAAACAGGAAGCAGATTAAAATCCCAGGTGGAACACACCACAGCAAACAGTGGTGATTGACCATTAAAAAAATTTGTGGCCTACAAGTTCTGGATCAAACTGATATTTGTTTTTTCCATACATCTATTTTTGTGTGACCTTATCAAAAGATTGGATGACGTAAACATTCCAGTGGGCATTACGGTGGGCCATAGGAAGTTTTTAATGGTGGTCGTTCAATCATCTGTTTCCTAATGCGTGGTCCACTTGAGATATATATATCCACTTCATTTTTTGTCCTCATGACCTTAAATAAGCTGGGAAAACGGATGGACGGTGTGGATGTACAATACATACATGATGGTGGCCCCACGGTCACCCCCGCACCATGTTGGGTGAGGCCGGGGCAGCACCTAATACTCTGCTGGTGCTAAAAAGCTCTGTTAGCCGTTCTGGGCCCACCTCCACAGAATCTAACCATGGATCAAGGTATCTTCCAGCAACCCCATTGATGTCATCGGCGGATTCGGATACTCCCACGTGGCAGCTTCCTCATGTGGCACGTGGATATTAAAGAAGTAGGAAGAAAGGGATATGTGGGTGGATGTTTCCCATGCCGTTGGGAGTAGTTGAGCATCAGTGAAGTGAAAATATCAAAGCCTATTTTTGAATTATGAAGGGAAAAACCACGTTGCGAGTATAACCGTCCATTTCTATGTATGGCCCACCTAAGACATCCTCAAAAGTCAAAAAAGTCATAGGAATTCCCAACAATAAGCAACATTTACTATGCTCGAAATTGGATTTTTCTTATGGAGAATCTAACAATAACATATATAAACCACAACAATCTCCCTGTATTGTTTCAATTTCTCTACGACTTCATCGAAATTCCCTATCATGTCCTTGCTCGCACCTTCCTCCATCTTAGCCTCTCATCTCAACCTCTCTTCCCTTGAACTCTTTCACACCTATCTCCCAAGGCCTAAAGGTTCGGAAGCCATGCAATGTCATGTATCATACTCTCTATTTTATCTTAGTGATTTACCTCCTTACATGTTGCACACAAGCATGGGATATGGCCGTTCATCTATAGACATATGTTATAAATGGACCATACCCCAAAAGTCACACTGATCAGATGATCTTTATGAATGGGAATGAACGGTTAGTCTGGTAAATTGTGATATTCATCGAAAAAATCCCTCTAATTGGTGGCTAGGATTGTTCAACCATTGCGATTCCTGAGGTCTTACCCATCTATAGTCGGGTCCAAAAGATGAGTGGTGTGGGAAACCTAGTGGTGGCAATGGGTCAGGTCAATCGGCCTATGGATCAACAGCCCGACCCATTTCTGATGTGGGCTTGGGCCAAGCTAAATGGGTATTAGATCGGACTCGGGTTAGAAAATGTGGTTTGTTTAAGTAAATGAAACGGGCTCGGGTTGAACCCTACCCAAACCAGGCCAACCTGCCCATATAACCCAACCCTCCCACATGACTTATAAATAAGTTGGGCTAGATGACCTGATGGAGTCCAAAACCTGAAACAATTAATAGATGATTGACATAGATGCATACAGTTTGTATATATCAACTACTTAGGCAGGGGTCATATTCCATCCTTAAATTGGGGTGTGGCCATGCCGGGTTGGGTGAGACTGGTCGAGACCAACTAACCCATTTACAGTTAAATGGGTCGGGTTGGTCAAGCTTGGACTCTATGAATTTAAGGTTAGGTCAGGCCATTGGGTAATGGGTCGCAGGTTGGGTTTGGACCACTTGGTCCAGTTAGTAAACAGGTCAGGACCCCACCCATACCGAACCTGACCCATTACCACCCATAGCTGTGAATGTTCCCTGACTAACAAAATGACATTTCTATTCTTTCTTCTTCATTAATACATATAAATCTCTCGCATTCATGTCTTTATAGGTGAATTTTCAAGCAAGGCTGCAGTAAGGAGAAATAAAGGTACTAGATGTGGCATGCGCAATGACCATGTTCGGAAACGGAAGAATGCAGCGGCATTTTTCGATGTGGATGGGACGATCTCAGGGACTAATGTTGTTGCCGCATATTTTTGTAGCCGAATTAGAGAAATCCCAATCGCTGTTAGGTTGTTTTGGATCCCATGGTTTGCATTGTCTTGCATTGTCTATCTGATCGTTGACCGTATGGATAGGACTGCATTCAATCATCTCTTCTACTCCTTGTCGTTCAAGGACCGATCGATAGTGGACAAGAACGACATTGCCCAGATGATCTACGAAAGTTATTACCGACCCAGGTATGTCCAGAGATCCAGAGTTCTCTTAGCATGACTAGATTCAAACAGTCCTGCACTGAGTCAAAAATCGTTCCTTGGATTCTGATTGATTTCCACTTGGGCCATTCAATGAGCTAGACTCGGTCGAGTTTTCATATCATAGTAGTTCGATGCAGGTGGTCTAACTGGTGATCAGGACCATTCATTTGTTGGGCCACCTTGTGGAGGAACCACTGCCAAAGGAGGTAGTGATTGGAATCTATGCTCATCCATTTACGTTGAGTTGAAAGTGGACGATTGGTTTAACCAACAGCAACCACAGTTACCTTTTTGGTATCTGGACAATCAACTCGGTGGGCCACCAGATCAACAGTCCTGATCTCCATACGTGATTACCTCATGTAGTTGAGTGGGAAGCTGCACAGAGCTAACAGAAGTGAAACTGCTTGAGATTTTTATATTTGAGTTTATATGCATGAATGTCATTGTGTCATAATAATATATGTAAATATTCAAATTGGCCATCATAATAAGATGCGGCCAATATTCATTGATTAAAGATCTGATCCGCTCCCCACAAAGTGTAGACCATTGTTCAAGTACCCACAATAAGAGTGATGAACATTGAAATGCATGTATATATGATATATATATATACACCTCCACCTAGATTGATTTATGAAATGATTAGGAGAAGTTCTCACTTAGATGGATCGTGGTCAGCTCTATACTCAAATCTGATTATATAAGCAGATATATTGTAACAAGGCTAGATCATTGATTAATCAGATGAATCCTTGCCTGCCTAATAATTATGTAAACGAAGAGCGTTTTATCATTCATTATGTGGAATTAAGTCACACATGTTATGTGACCAATTACCTGCAAGACATAAGTCAATTCCCATTCAATTATTGTGCAAGTATGCTAGTATCATAAGTAGGCCTGGCATGCATGACAACAGATCATGGAACCTGTTGAGGTCAAAATCTGGATAGCTCCCCCCTCAGTCTCTTGAACTTTTGATCGCTTGAACTTTTGATCGCTTCCACGGAGCTTCTCTGTCTTGACCTTAAATTCTAATAAAATTCAGAAACTAGATGGATGAAACGTGATGAGGATAAATACTCGAATCCACGGACTATAAATAGCTTCTATTTATAGACTCATGGACTCCTCCACGAGGCTACTCGAATACCTAAAATCAAATTAAAAACCGTTCTCCTAATTATTCTATTTATAGAAAGCGAAAAAAACGACCATAGAAATAAATTCTAATAAAATTAAATTTTACGTGATTAATTGATGAATAAAAACGAGTTCACAACCCTTTAAATAGGGGTACCCGCTCTAATCAACCTTGCAATGGAAAGAAATCGAGGATCAAACTACAACTACAACTCCTAGAATCACCGAGAATTGCGTACTGACTTACTATAAATAGTAAACTTACTATTTATAGGCCGATATTTGATGGTAATTTTGTTGATGGCGTTAATAATGCTTTGGTATGACACATGGGCTCATGCTCTCTCTTAAGAGACCTACTCCTACTACTGACGCTCCGATAATGAGGGTGGTTTGGCAAAGCTAGCCCCGAGGGACGAAGTCTATGTTGTCCCTCGGGGGGCAATCCAAAAACTTGGAGGGATGTTTGAGGGTTTTCTTCCTCGCCCTTCACCACTAGTAAGTGTCCTATTTGGCTTCTCTGGTGCCAAACCGTTCTCCTAATTATTCTAATGCTCTTTTCGACGTAGCATATGGTCGCGCAACTCTTTATAATTTTTACCAAAAAATGAGATAGACGGATACGGGAATGATGTTTCGTATATAACTTGCCCAAACTAAAACTTACTATTTATAGTAAAAACGAAATACACTTGCCTCACCATGGTAATGCGCCGCGAAACATATATTTTGTGCATTGTGGATGTAATTCCTTTCGTGGGGTATCGATGTCTCGCCTCATAACTAGAAACGACATCGTCGATCCAGGGTTTTTTTTCGCAATTCTTCTTCTACGGGCGTCGCAACCCTGTGTATAGTCAAGGGTTGGTTGGCTAAAGTAGCTCGTTGGATCTACCCCAAAATCATATATTTTACATCGCCTAACTTTGGATTTCGGATTGTGAGATACGCTCCCATCTAAGGTCCGATTGGTCCGTGCCAAGATCACTTTTGTTGTCGGCTTACGCCCTACCAATTGAATCGCCTTTTCATCCAGATCCATCTTGGCCATGAAAATCGTGCTTCTTCCGTCCGCGACCAACGCTTTTTATATCAACCTTGCACAATAAGGACAATATCTGCAAAGGTGACCATCAGAAGACGTCTAATCCGGGCCAGGACCCTCCGATGCTCTGAGAGTCAGTCCCAAGGGAATCGGGCTCCAATTTTACCCTTTTATGATCTCGGTCCATATAATCAAAATATCTCTCTTCCCGGCTAGCCAATCGTCTTCTATACGTAGAGAGCACCGAGTCTCTTTCGGATCTGCGTAATCGTCTCCACTGTTGGGCAAAACCCTCATTAAGGTCGGTAGGGTGTAGCCCTACGGTTTTCCACCGGTATTTATACCTAA
This sequence comes from Magnolia changhungtana, assembly GCA_030180095.1. Taxonomy (NCBI): domain Eukaryota; kingdom Viridiplantae; phylum Streptophyta; class Magnoliopsida; order Magnoliales; family Magnoliaceae; genus Magnolia; species Magnolia changhungtana. The sequence goes on along the minus strand of JASAUF010000200.1, from coordinate 2,511,956 downwards.
GGGTCGGTCAGTTTGGGACCGACAATCTCGGCACGATCAGGGGGATTCCCGGATCATGGAGATATTGCGCATAATCTGTCGATCGTGTAATGAGTTGTGCATATCTGCGGGCGAGGTTATCGGCCATGTTTAGTTATGGTTGTTTCCATGTTTTTGCATTTGGTAGATGGAATACCCGCATGTATCGCCTCGGCTTAGCTTGATCGTCTCGGGTCGGTTCACTCGGTTGTCGTATGCACTTGTTATTACCTCGTTGAGCGGATGAAGAGTTATAACCAAACTAAAACTTACTATTTATAGTAAAAACGAAATTAAAACAGGAAACGACCGTCGATCCAGGGGTTTTTCGCAATTTCGATCCATAGGAGCCGATCTTAGGACCCGTCTCGAAGTGGTAGATCTAACCTCCCGGATCATAATTGGCCTCGGAAGCCTTTGCCTCGAGATATCAACCTTGATCGAGGCAAAGGTGACTTGCCCAATGGAATTCATTGCGGTCCACATCGTAGAGGAGAGCACCAGAGGGGTCTGAATGTATTTATACCTAAGGGTCGGTCGGTTTGGGACGGATTCACGATCATGGACATTGAGCATAATCTGTCGATCGTGTAATGAGTTGTGCATATCTGCGGGCGAGGTTATCGGCCATGTTTAGTTATGGTTGTTTCCATGTTTTTGCATTTGGTAGATGGAATACCCGCATGTATCGCCTCGGCTTAGCTTGATCGTCTCGGGTCGGTTCACTCGGTTGTCGTATGCACTTGTTATTACCTCGTTGAGCAGTGACAGCCTTTTGATCCGAGCCGATCTTAGGACCCGTCTCGAAGTGGTAGATCTAACCTCCTATAATTGGCCTCGGAAGCCTTTGCCTCGAGATATCGGATCAGACTTGCCCAATGGAATTCATTACTGCAACTCCTGAATCGTTACAATTCAGCACCAACGTCATTTGATGGATCGCACATCGCCGTAGGTATGCACTTTATTACCTCGTTGAGCGTGTGACCTTTTGATCCGAGCCATGATAAGGAGGTAGCTTACATCTTCAGATCGGAGTGCAGAGACCGTCCCATCTCGCACTCCTGAAATGGTGATGATTACACACCACTCGTCTCCTCTGAGGATGATCGTCTCAGATCGGATAGTCGTCGCCTCGGATACTCATGTACTTAGTCGAGTTAGCTTAACGTTTCCCCTCAGATCTCGGATAGGCTTGGATCTTCCCATAACAAAACCATTAAGCCCCATCACGATCAACGGATCATCTAGCACAACAAAGATCAATCCCTTCCGAAGATTGACCAACTTTTCTTTTCTTTTCTTTTTTCCTTTTGCATACGGTGGGCCATGCACAGAACGTTTGGTGGAGCCGTGGAACTGATACAAGTCCTTAAAAAACAAGGGTACCACATAGTGCTCATAACAGGCTGCCTCGACTTCCTCATAGCACCGTTGGCACGGGATCTAGGAGCAGGTAATCATGTGACACGAGTCAAGTGGCTTGGGTTGCTAACGAAGTTGTTTTAATGATATGTTGTTGATTGCCATGTAGATTTCGTGTACGCGAGCGAGCTGGTGGAAGAAGGGGGCAGGTTCACGGGCGAAGTGAGAGGAGCCGGCGCAACCCACTCCCAGAAGGCGCAGTGCGTGCTAAGTTACGCTAGAGCGCACGAACTCTGCTTGTCCAGTAGCTTGGCCTTTGGTGACTGCGTTGCCGACCTATGCATGCTTGAGACCGTACGTGCTCTTAAACTTACATCAGTAACATTTCACACACTCATGCCATGCGTGCAGGCTTCTTTTTTTTTTTAATCAAAGCCATGCATATAGAATCTTGGGCAAGAGGCTATCCTCCTTGACCAACCTCTACCAACATTTCTTTCACGAGCCGTTTTGTGTGAGTGGGTCCACTACACGGACAGCCCGGATGCAACTGGTCCGAGTCAACTCAGACTCGGTCAGACCCAGTCCAGTTTGGCTGAGTTGGGCATATTTAACCCCAACTCGGGCAAGTTGGGAGTCGACTGGTGACAGTTTGACACCGCAACTAACCCCCAACTCAGCTGAGTCAAGCATATTTACCTTGAGTCGTGCTCGACTCGAGACCTGACGAATTGGCAGGAGCCCCGGGTCTAAAATCATTGGTCATAACTCAAACCCATCCATGCCTAATGAATCCAAATGCTCCATCTGGTGGACACCATCAATCTTTCCAGTTGAATGTGAACAAATGGCTATTTTGTTTCAACCCATCCGTTTGAAATTGGAATGCCACCAAGCAGACGGCCAGATGGACATAAATCTAGCTTGACCATTCACTGTAGTGGCCACCAGATGGATTAATGGTCCGGTTCATCCAACATGTATTGATGTGGAACTGTGACGCAGGGATGAACGTAATGAGGATAACTACTCCGAATACACGGAGCTTCTCTGGACTCCTCACAAAGAGCTTCTCTGGACTCCTCACAAAGACTTCTCGAATCCACGAGGAAAGAAAGCAGATAATAGAAATAAATTCTAAGAAATTTAAAATTGATTAATTAATGTCTAAAAACGAGTTCACAACCCTTTAAATAGGGATACCAAGCAATGGGAAAGAAAGCATAATCAAAGTACAACTAAAACTCCTAGAAATCGCGACTTACTATAAATAGTAAACTAACTATTTATAAATGGTCATGATGTCTACTAATGAGCAAGGTTTTCAGCCAAAAATAGTAGGTGTCCTGTTTGGCTTCACCAAACCATTCTCCTAATTATTCTAAACTCTTTTCACATTGGGCGCAACTCCTAAAGCCCGACGGATGAAGAGTTATAACCAAACTAAAACTTACTATTTATAGTAAAAACGAAATTAAAACAGGGAAACGACCGTCGATCCAGGGGTTTTTCGCAATTCCGGGCGTCACAACCCTGCATAGCTGGGTTGGTTGGCTAAAGTAGCTCGTTCTACCCCAAAATCATATATTTTACGTCAGGTAACTCATTCCGGATTGTGAGATACGCCCGATCTAAGGTCCGACGGTCCGGATCACTTCTGTCGTCGACCAGGCCTTTTCTGATCCATCTTGGCCATGAAACTGTCCGCGACCCGCTCTACATCAAACTGCTGGAGAGCCCTTGCAAGTTACAACTCCATTCTTCTTTCATCATCTTCTAACAGCTCCATTGAGAACTGCTGCTTATGTAGGTTGGTAGCCCCCATGCGGTGAACCCCGACGGACGGTTGAAAAGCATTGCCACATCCAGAGGGTGGCCCATCATCGAATGGAAGCTTAAAAGAGGAACTGAACCCTTCAATTTTGACTGGTTATCTTCCATCTTCAGTAAGCCTGAAATTTCCACAGCAAAAGAAGCTACATATGCATGATGCATCGTCATTCAAGATCATCGATTAAAAGAAGGCAAGTAAAAGAAAATTGCAAATGTATATGAATCAAATGAAAGAAAATTATATTGAATTGATTCTCTATGTCCTTTCATATTATCCCATTGTTATTTTCTATTATATTCATTATCATCTCAAATTGTCTATCAATGATTGTAATCTGTGATAAAGAACTGGGTGAGAAATGCAACTGTGGGAAAAAAAAAAATATATATATATATATCCAGCATATGAAGGCATCAACATTTCTCAACGAACGTTGACTCTGCAAGATCAATAGCACGGGCAAGAGCGGCTGCCTTGTTCTCACATTCTCTCTGTTCTTTATCAGGATCACTATCAGCCACAATGCCAGCTCCAGCCTGAAGGTGGGCCACCCATTCCTGGCGTTTGTTTATATCCTTGTAGGAGTACATTGTATCGTAACGGGGACCGGTAGAGAAAACAATAGTCCGGAGAGCGAGCGCAATGTCCATGCTGCCAGTAAATGACACACCCCCGAGCCCACCGCTGTATGGTCCTCGTCTCATGGTTTCCAACTGGTCTATCAGTTCCATTGCTTTCACCTGATTTGCATACAACATTAGGATGGGAATCATGGTAAAGTAGAGCATGAGCATTGGAAGGCAAGAGTATTGGAATTATGTGTTGATGGACAGAACTTTGGAATGGAATATTACAGATCGTTTGGATGTCTGTAAATGGTTTCCAGTTGTATAAATCATTTACAGCCAGTCCTGTTTGGCTTTAAGCTATAAATGATTTACAGGTAAATGATTGTCTTTGTTTGGACAGCCTGTAAATTGTTGAAGTCCTGTAAATGGAGAAACAATCTTTCCATTTATAGCCGTTGGGCTGTAAATGGAGAGCCTGGAAATGAAATCCAAACATTTTTCCTGTAAATGAGGTGGGGGTAAATGTTGTAAATCATTTATAGGGGAAAAAGGCCATCCAAACGCTGAGTGTAAATGATTTACTCATTTACAACTTGGCCCATTTATGGGCATCCAAATGACCCCTACAAGCATGCGACTGGTTATCCAGTGGCTTTGAGTTACAAATGCAGTACTGTTCTATAGGGGTTTTACAAAAGAAATATATGATGTTAGACTCAATTAGTGGCATTTTAGTTCATTCCAGCATTCTAGATGAATAATGCTGGGAAGAAGAATCTCCACCGTCTGACAGACCTAACTATCCATTATTGTTCTAAAATTGTTTGGTTAGAAATAAAGGAAAATGTCCACTGATTTAGACATTGGAGATTTTCAGCTTTCAGAAATCCACAGGGTAGCCTATTAGACGAACAATCTGTATCACTGAAAGGTGGGGCCACTCCTGAACAAAATGCTAGTCCAAGAAAAAATGATCCTAGCCATCAGTTCTCCCGTTAAATCCATTGTCATCATGACCAGCCATTAGATGGCCACTGTTCATATGGATAGGATTATCCATTCAATTTGATTTTTAGACCCCACTAGATAAATGACCTGGATTCACCTTACCAGTTACCACATATTATTTGGCAACAAACATCACCTCTTGATCCAGCGTGCCAATATCTAAGCCTCTAGAAGACTAGAACTAAAAACAATCTGTCAATGGAGAGAAGTGGAATAGAGCATGTGGACTGAACCTTTGGTGCTCCGCTCACTGTTCCAACGGGCAATGCAGCTCGTAGAGCATCCCAGCTTGTTAAATGATCCAACAGCTCCCCTGTAACCTGCAACCGAAAAATTTAAAAAAAAAAAGACTTGAATTTTCTACCAGGTTTTGAGCCAATAGCTACCAAACAGTACACATCCAACGTCAAAAGCTTCAATGGCATATCATAAGGTATTTGAATTGGAGCTTGTTTGCTCACTCAAGCTTCAGTGTCATGATAAAAGCTATGGGAATAAAACTTTCCAGAATCAAATAGAAGATGTAAGCTAAAATAAAAGGGTTGGAGCCCTTAGCTCAATGGTAGACAGGGTGAGTTTCAACATTGAGGTCTCAGGTCTGACGCTAGTTAGCTATCCACACACACACACAATTTTTTTTAAAAAAAATGTAATGTCTAGCCTTGTTTCTGGGTGAAACGCATCCTCCATTTCTTAAGGATTACATTACACGCCAGCATATTTTCGCAGTATACACAGGTTTCAAATTTGATGAGTGGGCAGACCATTGATCTGTTTTCTACTACTGTGGATGGTCTACACCTCATAATTTTCCTTGATTGGACAATCTTAACCTTCACATTTCTGGCTATGGGTCGATAGTTAAGAAGAGAAATACGACAATGGTCATTTAACTGAAGAAAGGTCTAATATTGGTCGCTGGGGTCTTTCAATCTGCGAAGTTTTAGGGGCATTCTCCAACCATGGTAGGACTCAAACGAACAATGGTCTGGATTACCAAACTATGAGTCCCACTTGTCAGAATTAAAAACCTACGTGCATTGTACAAAGATGCAGACCACATATCATATAATTCCTCTTTCTTGAGATAAATGTGTTAAGATGTGTTACAGGTGTTGGGGTGTTTGAAGTATCCCAAGGGAAAAGGCCTGTGCTACTGACAAAAATGTTGCTGAGATGAGAACAGGACCTCCTGGTTCCTATCTCAGTCATGATTTGAGGCAGAAGAAGGTAGGGAAGCATTATCCCACTTCAAGCTATGAAAATCCAAGTGTACTCCAATTATCAGGAAACTAGTATCTTAATGCACAATTAGAGGGTCCTTGGCCTCGGCAAACGAAGAGTTTTCTGATGATCCCAATTCTTTAGATTTGTTGTCCATGTTTAAGTGATCCAGACTTGATCTGATGGCCCCAACTGTGGATGGAGGATGCCCTACAAATCTCAATCAGATTGGAAGATCCAAACCCTTGATCTATGGCTTACAAAAGATGCTTAGGAAAAAAAAAAAGTACATCGATAGTCCCCATTCAATAGAGAAAAGGAAAAAACCCAACCCAAGCACTAGGAACTTCCAACCCACTAGATGCTCTAGCAAATCCCCCACTGCAGTGGGTTCATCAAATCAATAGTTTGGACCCTATAATTCCTCTCTTAAAAGTAGAGATCAGCGGATTATTGACCAATTCATATCGTATTAGCCAATATGTATCAAGATTTCAAGTGGCTGATACAACACATAGAAGTAATATGCAACGCTTTGGATCTTTGTGTTAAGTTCTATTTTCCATCCATTTATGACTGAAATAAAAAGACCTCACCGTGGAGCTGATGTGCATGACGTGGGAGTATCGTTCAACATTCATCAACTTCTCCACTTTAACAGAACCGGACTTTGAGACCTGCATCAATAGCCTGTTTAAATACGAGCTTGTGTAGATCCAATCCATTATTCTTTACGAAATGATACCCAACTAAATAAGACATGCAATGAGAATTGAGAAACCAAGATAAGAACTGCAATTACAGAGAGAGAGAGAGAGGGGGCTAATATCTACAAAAAAGGTAATATTTGCATACATAAAACACTCAGTAGAAGACCCTAGATCATCCGTGAGTGCACCGAAATTTTAGGGGACACTGCAGCTGCTGGTTCGTGCAATTTTCGCAAGAGTTCTCCTTGCTTCTGATATAGGTATTTCCTATGTACATTACTGCAAAAAATCTTGTCGGCTTTGTTTGAAGTAGTGAAGCATCTGGCAATCATATAGATGCTCCTACTAGCTTTTATGGATCTTTTATCATGGGATGTAAATCAGCTCTAGGCTTGGTTAAACACAACAGGAAAAAAAAAATCATGGAGTTATTATGACTCCAGCTATCAAAATTATTAGGAATCTTTTAAATTTTGAATTCAGAAATAAAAGGTTTCCTATTAAATTCAAAATATAAAAGGTTTCCTATTAATTTTGAATTTCATCTTTGCACATATCCCATATGAAGGCACTCAAGGAGGCAAATTCACAAGGAAAATGGAAGATAATCCTTTCAGGCAGAGTCTGAATCAATCTATTGCCCCTTTGCTAGTAATAAACTTGTATATGCAAAATCTCATACAGGTTCTTCTTTAATTCTTTCTGTGGGGTGTAACTGTTTCTTTTTCTTTTCTGGATAGTATCAGATTAGGCACCTAGCTCCTACTAGCTTGGATAAGGCTATGATGATGATGACAACATGTCAGGTTAGGCAAGGCCAAGAGATGTTACAATTAGAAATTGCAGGCCAAAACAGCATAATCAAGCTATGAAACCATAATGCAAGTACATGACTATGAGACTAATTCCTGAATCCAAAACTCAAGCAATGAAACGTCGAGGTTTTGCACCACTGAGGAATATTCCCAAGAAGCTTGAATTTTCACAAATATCATCTCTCATTTTATTGTTCATGACAATGTTTTCTGAACCATATATGTGCTCTTCTGGCCAGAAATTTATGTGAATTTCATATTTTATTTTTATCATTAATGCATCTGTCCATATAGATATATCCATATATCCACACACTTATTAACGGTGAAAACATGAAAAGAATAAGAAAACTGTCCAAAGCATGATCGTAATCAAAGTAGGGTCAAATTCCATGAGATCATATCAACTACATTTATTAAACATCATAGCCTTTGTGACAGGTTCTGTTACATGTGAAAAGAGGACAGAAACGTGAACTATGAACTGAGAAAAACTATAATATGAAGCCATAAAAAATCTATTTGCTTCTTGAAATGGAGATCTAGGCCAACAAGAATTTATGATTAAACAAGCATAATCTTAAAAATAAAGCGTAAATTCCACTTTATACAGAGGGTAAGTTTTAGAGGCTCCCTTCTCAATAATGCATTACTGGATATGAGTGCTGACTGAATAAAACAGAGTGGAATTTCACAATAAAATATATGTATGCATGCATGACCTACAGTTTAATGGAATTTATGGCCCTTGATAGAGTGGAATGGAAGAAAAAGATTAATGTAGCCGACCTCAATTAGTTGGGAAAAGGCTTAGATGATGATGATGATGATGATGAATAAAAACACTAACTTGAAATGAAAAAAATATGTAATTGTTTGCATATGTCCAGAAAAGGAAAGAAAAGAAGAAGAAAAAAAACCTTTCCAACATCATTACGCCCCAAATCCACCAACATTATGTGTTCCGCACATTCCTTCTCATCGTTTAATAGCTGTTTTTCTAATAACTCATCCTCCTCGATTGTAATGCCTCTCCTAACTGTCCCCGCTAGTGGACGGTTAGTTATCTTCTTCTGTCAACACAAAGAAAAGATGGTTAGTTATCTTCTTCTGTCAACACAAAGAAAAGATGGTTAGTTATCTTCTTCTGTCAACACAAAGAAAAGATGGTTAGTTATCTTCTTCTGTCAACACAAAGTAAAAAAAAAATAGCTGGTGTTATTTCAGATACATAACAAAGGAGAGGTCACAATTGGAGCTGAAAAGGATTGCCATGAAAGGTGATTATAGTGAAGGACAAAAAGGAAATGTGACGACAGTAAATGCGGAGATTCGGGAATAGTTTTCCAATAGTTTTAATTTTTTGGGAAAACAGAATATAAATTCATTGAATCATCCGAGTTAAATGTGGAGATTCAGGAGATAATTTTCCAATCATTTTACATTTTCAGCGCATAGAATATCAAACCAAATCCTCTGATTTACTGGAAACTGGTAAAACTGGGCACTCTTTTAATACAATCAGTTCTTGCATTGGTTGGAGAAGATTTTTGGTCAATTGCTCATCCATTGGAATCACACCAGGTGGAATCTATACAATATATAACGAGATTAGCTTTGATAGTTTTGCCCCCTCAAATAGTTTTCCTAGGGCAGAGAACTTTGAACATTGAAAGGACATGACTAGACATTTTAAATAAAGTCGGGATTATTTTGGGAACTGAAAAGTATAGCTGCCATGTGTCAACTGTCAAACGGTTCAGATCTCACCTGCAATAGCCTATAAACGGCTTAGATTTTTCCAACCTTTCTTTCTTTTATGCGAGTAGCCCGCTCTCCTCTTCTTTGGGGGTAACCCACTTTGACAGTACTACTGGAGAGCCATGCAACAAGAGCTGTATGGGGCCCACCATGCTGACTGTATCAAATCCACTTACGTTGCCTCATGGTAGAACATTGGCCCAAAAACAAGGCAATCAAAACTCAAGTGGACCACATCATCAGAGAAAATGTGGATGGGTCTCCCACCGTTGAAAGCATTCCTCTCTCTCTCTCTCTCTCTCTCTCTCTCTCTCTCTCTCTCTCTCTCTCTCTCTGAACTGTGTAGCTGCACACTTTTCCTCCGTGTCTCTCTCCTTTTTACTCTCCCCTACTCTCCCTCCACATGCATTACACATGCCATAATCCTAGCATGTTGAGGGACCCCAATAAAGATATTTCTAATCATTATATGTTTTCTGAAGTACCCAAATGTGTCTTCAAAAACGAGGGGAGAAAATTGATCAGCAGAGAAGATGAGTAGACTTCCCGACAATGTTGGAAGAAAATATGCAAGATTTATTCATTCAATAAAGCTAAAAGTCTCATATGGGAAGAAGTGCAATAAAGAACCATTTTTAGTTGCAACAAGTTCCAAGTCAATTAAGACTAATTGAAGCACCTCAATTACTCTGTTACAAAGCAATGCTCTCAGTTTACCTTCTTTACGCGAGTTAGAATTTCAGGGCTTGAAGCCACCAGAATACATCCTCTGGCCTGATAAAAGAGAAGCATAAAATCATATCAGAAAAGCCAGATCACCAAAAATACCTATAAGAGCATGTAGTAAGTTACTAAAAAGAGAAAAACTCAGATACTCTGGCAGCATGATGGATGATATGCAGGCACTTAAGATTTACTAACAAATTGCATACTTGGAATACAACTGATTCAAATTAAACTGTCCAAATCATGGGCCTTAGTTTAGATGTACCATTGTCCCTGACCCAAATATTACACTTCATCTTACTATCTGATTGTTGGATATTAGTTGGGTGGTTAAAAATGAAAAATATCCAGTGGTCATTAACTTATTTATTGGACGGATATGTATTTATCATCTTATATTAATCTGAGTTAAGGTACGCTGCATGTACAATGTCTGAGTGCCTGCATATCAAGCGTCATATGGAGCCTGAGTATCATATAACACCTCAACTCCAAAGTATGAAAAGTTGAAGAAAGTAGAGACACCTGTAAATAAGTCATGTATGGACTTGGATTCACAACTCTTAATGCTCTATAAACTTCAAACGGGTCAGCAAATGTTCGCCGCTCAAAACGTTGGCTCAACACAATCTGGAAAATATCTCCTGCCATGATATGTTCTTTTGCCTCCATAACAGCCTTCTTGTATGCTTCGCTTGTCATGGAGGGCTTCTTTAATGAAGGACTAAAATGGTGAGTATGTAATTTCACAGAACCTGTAGTTAGCCTCGGGCTAAGAAATTAAATATATATAAAAATGATGTACATACAGCAACCAATGAGTCAACTTGGAAAATTCTTAAATTGTAATTACACAAAAGGAAGTAATGGGGAGAAATGACTACTTACGGATCTACATTTAGTACCCTCGATACTAAAGTGTCCAACCGTTTCTTTCCATCGTCATATGCCTTCTCGACTGAGGAGTACCGATCTAGCCGCACCCAATGAATTACATAAGCTTTCTGAAGGTAAACATTAAACAAAACAATCTCATTAGATTAACCAAAAGCTTAATTCCCTATTGAGGATCAAGTCAATTATCAAAGCTGTTGGCTAAATGGGTAAGTTGCAGTAAATAAAAAGAGGCGTGCTGTGCTACGATGACGTGGCAATTCAGGGAGTCGGTGGCTCATGTATGGTGATTGGTACCATTGAATTGGTTGGCCACCATGTGCAAGGTCATAGCACAAAAACCTCGCCACTGGCAATCCATGGCCTGAGATGGGATGGTGATCACACAAAAAGAAAATTAAAGCGATGGTCCACGTTCAACCAGCAAAACTCTCAATCTGATGATCACAGCGTCTAATCACTACAATTTTCAGCTCATGGGCCATCCTTGTAGCAGCTTGCCAAATCTACAGTCCCAATCGCCATACGTGTTGCCATGTGCATGATTGGGACAGGACTTACATAGAACTCAAATAAAGTATTAGGAAGGACTTCATTTCCCATGAGTATATTGGGAAATACTTGATTCCTTTGTATATTTTCCTCTTTTGTTTATAATTTATTAGGGTAGAATCAGATTTCGTATTTATTGTATTATTTCATATTTGGGTCATTCCTCGTGTATAAATTCAGGACTCACACTTAATGAAATACAAGCAAGCAATTTTTCAATATTCCAATTACTTTTATCCATTTTTCTAGAATTTATAATAAATCATGTCATTATAGCAATTCTGGTTGGCATAATGGGTAAACATATTTTCAGCTTCTTTCCATTTAAGAACAAAAAAATTAGAACCATATGGTTAGATGTGCGCAGTTTATGGATGAGCAATGCTAGAAACAGGTGATTTTATTTTGAGTTTATAATCACATGAAAAATGGGGATAGAAGCTCTTTCCCCGTTTTGCAATCTGATCATCCATGATTAGTGTGCATGGTGCTGGAACTTGTATGTTTGTTTCTTAATTAAAAGATCAAATATGGTTGGCGTGTCAAAATCAAGATATTAAAAAATGGTTACGTACTGGTAAGGGTGAGGCCACAATGGTCATTATGGAAAAAAAAAAATGGCCTATAACGGCCGTTATGGCCACCGTTATCATTACTGAATATGTTGGTCATAATAAGAGTACCTTCTCCACATGATCAAAAACTATGACATCATCATAGAGTCCTAAATGAATGTCCGGGAGGTTTCTATCATCCATGGGAGCACTTGAAAATGGCAGCTTTCTCTTCTCAACGTATCGCACAGTATCATATGAAAAAAAGCCAACCCATCCACCTGCAGAGATTTTCCAAGAACTCTTTATTGATTTGGATTGCAATCTAAGTAATTGATATGAATAGAAATATCTTTCTAGGAAAATAATAAGGTAATCTTTATGGAGAAAGTTAAGGTCATCAAAATAGATGTACGGGTAGATCAGGCCTATAATCTTTCAACTGGATAATGACTTTGTACTATAATCTTTGCAATGGATCATCTGCAATTTATCACGAGGAATTATAAATTCTACGCCGGAGCCTGAGGTTATGTATAGTGGCCCCTAAGACTATATAGTTTAGGGGTGGGACCTATGGATAAATGATCCAGACTGATGTTCTGATGGGCCCCATGGTAGATGGACCATGCCCTGAAGTTCTAGACGTGGATTGCCTGCGAAAGGCTTTCGCTTGAAGTTCCTGTGCTGGGAAGCTAGGTGGAGCCCTCCATGATTTTTGTGAGAAATTTACCTTGTGCATCTATTTTTCCAGCTCATTTAGAACATGAGACTAATAATGAGGCATATCTAAAATTCAAGTGGGCCACACGAGAGGAAAAAGTGGGGATCGAGCGACCACTGATGAAACATTCGTATGGCCACAAAAGTTTTGTATCAGGCTAGGTTTTTTGTGTTTTTAGTTAATCCTGATAAGAATAACATTATAAACAGTTTAGATGGCATATAAACATTAAGGTGGACCTAGGAAGGTTTGAACGGCTTTTCCTTGAGTTTTGGATCCAACTCATTTTTGTCTCATGTCCTAGAATGAGCTAGCAAAATGGATGGATGGGGTAAATTTCTCATAAACATCAGGGAGGGCCCCACCTAGCTTCCCAGTGCAAGAACTCCCCCGAAGTTCTCCCAAATTGGAATACCCGTTGAAGGAATGTTGATTTATTTTCTCTTAGGGCCTGATTGAATTCAGTGAAATAGTGGGAAGGAAACATGGTTTCTCAGGAAACCCTCTTTCTCGTGTTTGTAAACATCGTAATCATAAGAAAGGAAAGGAAACCAATTTCATACTAAGCTAATTTTTTCTAAAAATCAGCCTTTTATTTTCTTAGCCAAACCCTTCGAAAAGGACATTTCCTTTCCCATGTTTTCTCATCGCTAAAACCTTGTTAGACGCAATTGCCTACTAAATCGCTTCACTATTCTATAGGCCCCACCATGATGTATGTATTTATCCACGATGACCATCCATTTTATTTATTTTTTCATATCATTTTAGGGCATGAGCCCAAAAACAAGGCAAATCCATATCTCATGTGGACCCCATCACAGGAAAGAAGTGATGATTGAACGCCCACAATTAACAACTTCCTGAGGCACACTGTAATGTGAATTTTCCATCCAACCTCTTCATAGGGTTACACAAACCTAGTTTTCAAATAGCCCCCGTAGCGTACGCTACGTAGCGTAGCAAAGCTGTAGCACTACGTAACATCCTAAATAGCATAAATCCCCTGTAGCGTACGCTACAGGGGTCGTAGCGTAAGTTACAATGTATTTTTTTACTATTTTATTTTTTTATTACGTTTTCATATTTTCTTTGTATTTAATGTTGAGGAATGTGACACTAGTATTATACTGATACTTTTAACCCATGTGATTTTTATTTCTTTTCATAATTGTGACTTATGGTTTCAATTAGACATTATTAATTAAAGTGATTTGCTTAGAAAATTGTTGATGTGATAATTATTTAATTTGGCTTATATATGTAGATTGGCTTTTGATAAATGATAACTAATAAATCATTTGAACACGCTTATAATTGATAAAATGAATCATCTTTTAGGAATTTTTATATTTTTATTTTCCTTTTTTTCAATATTTATTATTTTTGTTTTATTTTTAAATTAAAAAATAGAAGTATTATGTAGCTTACGCTACACACTATAGAGAGCTGAGCGCTACACATCACGCTACCGCTATTTAAAACACTGCATAGACCTAATGAAGGGAAACACAAATATCAACTTGATCAAATACTTTTGTAGCTAGCAAGAAGTTTTTAATGGTGAGCGTTTAGTCACCACCATTTCCTATGGTGTGGTCCACCTGAGATTTGGATATGCATCATTTTTGGGCTCGTGCCATAAAATGATCTGAAAAAATGGATGGATGATGTGGATAATCAATGTTAGTAGGCAATCCACTTGTCCGCTGAAAAGAAATCTTTGATACTTTGGCCGAGTATATTAGACGATACACATTTATTTAGAATTTGCATGCAAGAAATATAGTAATTGTAAATAAATTGTACAAATTATTATTTCCAGTTTATACTTATTATGAACCTAGTATTACCTTTATTGGCATATCTTCCTAATGGACTGGTGAAAATCTATTGGATTTGGATGGTTAAAAACAAAAAATATTCAATGATCTTATTTCAACAGATAAGTGTCCACGAATTAAATGTTAGAATTATTCAGTGAATCTGACTTTCACACTGTGACTTGGAGACAATGGCTTCCACAGTCTAGTCAGCTTAATTTAAGCTAACGAGTTCAATGCACACAATTCATAAGTTCCTGCATTTCAAGCCCCAATAAGAGTATGAAATAACTCACGTTCCAAGTCACAATCCCATTTTATTTTTTCAAAGATAGGGGCTGGATGACTTTCTTAAACTGAGTTTCACATGGCGCCACCATGTTCTCTATGTCAAATCCACTCCGTCCATCAAGATCGTTCCTCAGGGACAAAAACAAACAAAAAACAAAAAAATCAGCCCAAAGCACAACTTACATGGGCCACACCACAAGAAACCATGGGGAAGGGATGAACATAGGCTTGTTTATCTAGCATGTTCCATCTAACCAGTTCAACAGATGCCCCTCACAGGAATACTATCACGCTAGAAAGGAAATATTAATAGTTAATTCCATACATCCCACCAATAAACACAGTTACACAGGCAACACCTGATACCAAAAGAATTTCTCAAGAGAATTTTATTACGTGAAATATATGATTTGAAAACAAACCTCAATTTTCTTGAGAAATGTTATTGATAAAAAAATATGAGAAACAAAGTTTCCTCTCCCAAACTGTCTTGGAAACAAAGTTTCTTGGAAAATACAATTTTCTTGTCCATGCTTTCACATATCCAAACAGACCCTTAAGCATCTATTACGGGCCAGGAATCAAAATGTTAGTCATCAGGGATATCTTTCAGGGTTAGATCAATTGATAGTTGGGTGCATCATCTATCAGCCTGGATCATTGAACCAACGGCCCAAATTGCACGGGCATGGGTATATTACACGTCCTTTGGGCATGTTATGACATCATTCTTTTCTCTTCACATAGGATTCAAATGGAATCCAAAGCAATTCAACGTATTATAATGACACTCCTAACAACATTACAAAAATATCATTGTACTGCAGTGACGCCAATGGCATCAGAAAAATAAAAATGAAATAAAACATCCAAGGTTCTGTTTTCCTCACCACAAAAAGCATCTGGAAGTTCATCGACGAGTTGGGGACTCCAATCTTGCATGATTCTCCTTGGAATCACCATAGGATCCTCAGCAAACTCTTCTTTCCTCACCCCTTCTTCGTGATCCATGATCGTCACAAAATTCTCCTTTGCTACGATTTCCATGGTAGGCTGAGCTCCAACTACACTGTACCGTCCCTAACAGAAATAACTGAAAAATAAACTACAGAGGAGATGAAAACACAAAATTCAAAGAGCTGGCAATTCATATGTAACAGGAAAAGGTTCCTTGATCGGACGGCTGGATTTTTATTTTTATTTTATCAATGTGATTATGGGTCCATCTCCACCTTTGCTGTATGGAAAGCTTTTGACTGGCCAATCTCAAGCTCCTTTGATTGGTATTGAGCTGTCTCTCGATCTTATGGTTGATGGTTTATGATTTCTGAGGCTGATTATCGGATAGTTAGGACTTTCGGACTCTTGAACAGTGGGGTCCACTGATATTATTCAGATCAATGAAAGGCGGACCCCACGTTCACAAATACGAAGGCGGATTTCATGGGAAAGCCTTTCACGTGAAGTTGCTGCGTTGGGATGCTAGGTGGGGCCCACCGTGATGTTTGTGAGAAATCACCCTGTAGGTCCGTTTTTTGAGTTCATTTTTGGAAATGCGACGAAAAGTGAGCGGATCCAAAACTCAAGTGGGCCACACAAGAGGGAAATTTAGGGATTTAAATGACTACCGTTGAAACCTTCTTAGGCTCCACCCTTGATTTTTGTATGCCATCCAAACCGTTTATAAGGTCATTACCGCTGGGATGAAGTGAAAACACAAAAAACTTAGCCTGATACAAAACTCTTGTGCCATATGAATGTTTCAACGGTGGTCATTGAATCCACACTGTTTCCTCTCATGTGGCCCACTTGAGTTTTCGATCCACCTCATTTTTTCGTCTCACCTCCTCAAATGATCTCTCAAAACAGATGGACGGGTTGGATTTCTCACAAACATATCGGTGGGCCCCACCTAGCATCCCAGCACACAGGAACTTGCTGCGAAAGCCGTATGAAATCTGCGTCCCAAAAATACTGGCACAGACGAAAAAAGAAAAAACCAGTAATTCAAATAGACATTGTAGAACCCATCAGAATTAAAACCCAAGAAAATAAAAAATTTAAAAAGTTGGCATGGCCATCCACTGTGGGACCCAGCATATGAACAGTTTGGATCAGCTAACCCGTACATTATACAGGCAGAGCACTGTAGATTTCTGAAAATTCAAAAATGCTGAAGAAGAAACAGAGAGAGAAGAGAGACAGAGAGACTGTAGCTCTTACAACATGCGACACTCGGAAACCGGGCTCGACGGATTCGAACAAAAAGCTCGGTGACTCTCGATCTTCTTCTTTCATCAAGCAACGGTATGCCAGCACCGGTGTCAGGTGATCGGAGAATATGCATTGGTAGAGCGGCACGAGATTCCCCTTCTTTGAAGCTTCCGCGAATTTCACCGCATCCTCCGACTCTAGAAACCGACATGAAACAAAGAGAATCAGATCATTGGAAAATCCATTTTTTCCAAATTATGTTTTCTTCCCGCAGAGGGGAGAGAGAGAGAGAGAGAGAGAGAGAGAGGAGAATACCAAGTGAAGTTGTGGAGATAGCAGAGGATTTGAATGCGCGGGCGGAGAAGCGGGGGAAACTTATACTAGAGCTCCTACCAACGGCATTAACGGAAACCGTCGGGAGTAGATGGAGATTTGATGGAGATAGACGGCATGTAAGGGAGAGGCGTTCCATCTTCTTTCTCTTCTTCTCCTTCTTCTGAGCTGAGTTTCAGTGTTTTCGCTCGCTTTTTCGCAGATTTAAATGAAATGAATGAAGGTATTGCCAGTCGGTAGGAGAGTAAATGGTCTGTCAAGACAAATGGCACGTCAAGACTACGCTGATAGTTTACCACCATCCACCCGAAGTCAATCCACTCCGTCCATTTTTATGAATCGAGATTATCCTGATCGGTGCATGCTTACCGTCCAATTTTTAGAACAAGAATAAAATGATCATCTGTCCAAATTCAACCAACAAAAAGATGGTTGAGCTCAATCAACATCATTTAAGAAGAATACCTGACGCCATTTGCGTGTGAAACCAGTTACACCGAGCCCCTGTAATCCGGGCCCACCACTGTGTCCGTCTGGAATACGGATCCAACTCTGTCCGTACATTTTTTTCCAGATCATTTTAGCCTTCGGTCCTGAGATTCAAGCACATCCATGTTTGGAGGATGGTATTATATGGGTTTAAGTGGGATGGAATTAACAAAAAAAAATAAAAAAATGTAACGATTGCACCGTCTCTGGGATTCTAATCCCATGCCCATCCCGCTTCATTTTTTAGAAATAGATTGGCTACTCACATTGCCACTATCGGTAGGTGCTTTGTGGGTCCCACCATGATGTATGTGTTTCATCCATGCCGTTCACCCATTCTTCCATGTCATTTTATGGTATAAGCTCAAAAATGAGTTTGATCCAAATCTCAAGTGGACTGTAGAGTTGGCCCTGGGAGGTTTTTAATGGTGTAATTTAATCACTACTGTTTTCCGATGTTGTGGTCCAAATGAGATTTCTATCTACCTTTTTTTTTTTGGATCAAGCCCAAAAATTATATTTCAAAATGGATGGACGGCATGGATAAAACACTTACATCATGGTGGGTCCATATAGCACCGACCACTAGCCACCCTGACCCAAAGTAGGATGGCAGGAAAAGGCTTCACAGCCCATACCCTATTTGAGTCCCAAACGTACGTTACAATGATACATGGATCTTAAAACCCATCAAATCCCATTTAAACCCATGCGCCAAACCCAAACGCCACCTAAGTGGGCTTCACAACGGATAAAATGGGAATTGAACGCCCACCGTTGAAACCTTACCGAGGAACAGAGGTTTTGAATAAAGATGATATTGATTGGATGGAGTATAAATATCACGGTGGGCCCTAGGTAGTATCGACGGTAGGCATTTCAATCCACATTGTTTCCTGTGGTAATGCCCACTTGAGTTTTGGATCTGCGTGATTCTTGAGATCACGTCTTGAAATGATCACGAGAAACTTATAGACGGAGTGAATGTCACCCGGATATCACGGTGGGCCCTACAGAGCTTTGGGATACCCAGGCTCGGCGCACAACTCACGTTGGCGTATCAGTGGTGGAAAGTAATTCGGTCAGGCCGTGACCTTGGGCCCATATTGATTTGCGTGTTCTATATCCACGCTGTCCATCCGTTTTTCAAGATCATTTTAGGACATTATCCCAAAAATAAAGCAGATCCAAATCTCAGGTGGGCCATACCACAGGAAACAATGGTTATTGACCATTAAAAACTTTTAATAAGCCTTGAAAGTTTTGGATCAAGATGATACTTGTGTTTTCCCTTCATCCACGTCGTGATATTATCAACGGATTGGATGACTTATAAACATTACGGTGTGTCTTACTAAGTTTTGAGTGATAAGTGTTCAATCACCACTGTTTCCCGTGGTGCCGTGTGGTTCACCTGAGATTTAAATCTACTTAAATTTTTTTATCGTTAACTGAAATGAGAATTAAAAATGGATGGACGGCGTGGATATACAACATATATATCAATATGGGACCAACGGTCACGGCCTTGTCGAACTCGGTATGACCCCACGTGACCGAAACCGTTCGCGTGTAGTGTAGAGCGTGCACTGTGGTCTGTTACGTCTGTACATGCACCGAACCGGAGCAGAGGCTACCGTGCATATGAATTGACATATTACCGAAATTGCCCTAAATCTTTTCCAGAAATAGCATATGATATCGTCGGAGATCCCGGAAAGATTTTGGGACGTGGCGTTATTTCTTTGTTTAACGAGGGCGTGTATCAGGTGATCCGGGGTAGTAGTTCAGTGGGTAAGTCCCAAACCGTGGGCCAACATTATTATGTGTGTTATATATCCAGTCCGTTCATCAGTTTTTCCAACTCATTTTATGTTGTGTTTCAAAAAATGAAGAAGATCCAAATCTTAAGTGGACCACACCATAAGAAACAATAGTCATTGAACACTCACCATTCACTTTATTATATTTGTTGTATATCCACTCCGTTCATAGGTTTTTACGGCTGATTTTAGGCTATGGTTACAAAAACGAAATATATTCGAATCTCAAGTGAATCATTAAACACACCATTAAAAATTTCTTTGGACGGTTTATAATGTTTATTTTCTTATCCAATCTTTTGATAAATTGGGCCAGGGGAAATTTTCAAGTATCATCTTGATCCAAAAATCATTTATGACCCACTATTTTCTGTGATGTGATCTACTTGATATTTTGACGTGCTTCGTTTATGGACCACTCCCTAAAATGAGTAGAAAAAACTGATGTGCAGAGTAGATAGTAGAAAACATAAGTCAATGTTATCGGGGACCAGCCCGTTCAGTCATTAGCCGGAGGCTAGGGGTATACACGGACAGAGCTAGCCCGGTCAACTCACTCAAATCGGCTCGAAAAGCTTGAATTGGCTCAGTTCGAAACTAAGTTTGATCTTAATCGGACTAGTTTTTAGAACTCAAAACTAAGTTAGAGTTGAGCTGGCCTGAGCTCTATTTGACTTGGTTTGATATATAGCTTGAACTCGGCTTGACTGAGTAAGGTAAAAAAAATAATAATAATAATAAATAAACTCTAAATCTCTACTTTACTATTTTTCCTTTTTGTTTGAAAACAACCTTGCCTGCCCAACCACTGACCCTACAACCTCTCTCTCTCTCTCCTTGTCATGCTCGAAAGCTCAACCTCGAATTGGTCCGATCTACTGGCCAGTCGAGTTGAGCTAGATATGGTGGCCCAATCACCTAGCCGAGCCGAACACGAGTTGGGTGTGTCTGCTTACCGAGCCGAGCCGTGCTGAGCTGAGGCCAACTCAACTCGGTTTCACTCAGTGTACACCCCTACTGGAGGCGTGGCTTGGGTGGATCCTTGACTAGGGTCTATCATGATTTATTTTCCTTGCATCAATGCTGTTGATCCGTTTTGGCAGCTCATTTTAAAATACCATCTAAAATTGAAACAGATCCAAATCATAGGTGGACCACATCATAGGAAACAGTGGTTATTGACCATTAAAAGCTTATTGTGGGCCACAACAGTTTTGGATCAATCTGATATTCATTTGGTCCATTCATCCAGGTCTTTGTGATCTTATCAACAGGTCAGATGGCAAATAAACATTCAAGTAGCTCTTAAGAAACTTTAATAATGGATTTTCAATCAATACAGTTTAATGTGGTGTGGACAACCTGAGATTTTGATAATATCCTTAAATAAGCTTCCGCTTAAATGGTTCCAACTTCCTAGCCGTGTTTTAAAATCTTGAGTAGCTAGACCAGACCCAGGCTCGGACCGGTACGACCTACCCTCTTATAAACAGGTCGGTCCTTGGCTGTCAAGGATACTTATTCCGTATTGATTGGGCCATATATGTGGCGGTTAGAGATGGCATGAGTTTACTCGACCATGACTATTCATGGATCAATCAAACCCAGCCACATCAAGTGATGCACCGACACCACCGCATCCAACCATCAATGGTACCTCTTATCCACCAACCGGCTTTTGGTCTAAGGAAGTCAAAGCACGCCTTCTAAACTGTCTCTCACTATGCTTTTTCATGTTATTCAGGCTAGCGACATGACACTCACATCCTTTTAGCCATGAAAAGGACAGACGAGTTATATGTTATTCAAATGCAGATGTGACATACATTGACTAACGTTAAACTAATTAAACCGTAGAATTTACTGGCTCGTACCAATATCAGATTATTTGAGCAAGCCACGACTCGTATTCTCATATATATATGTTTGTGGAAATGGGATGATTGGATATTTTTCATTTTAACCGTCTGATATACGTCCACTAAGCCTATGGTCAAATAATCCGATAAAAGCTTAATATTTAGTAACTAATGCAATTTCTAAACAAGTGGTTATCATCCATCGTTTTCTGCCCGAGTATTGAAGTTTCTATCAAGGACATAAATGAGATTTATCCATCCACATTAGGCAATCAAGGAACGTCTATCCAACGGGAGATGATTAGGTTAGACCGCCAACCTCACCCAAGACGATGCGGCTCTTACAGTGGGGCCAACTTGATGTATGTATTCTGTATCCACGTTATGCATCTGTTTTTCGATCATTTTATGTCACGCTCCAAATTCGGAAATCAGGCTCACAAAATTCTTAATCGCCGAATCTGATGCTGACAGCATCCGCAGTACCCCATTCTTGGCTCCCAGCGTCCATACGCCAGATTCCGATCCTGGAATCTTACAATGAGGATTTTCCAATATTCATTTAACTCGTAATAAGCATAACCACAAATTTACCCAAATCACAAAGGCAACATCATCATCATATATCCACTAATATAAATATTTGAATACAGTGCTGAAAGGAAAATACATATATCAAAAATCAAAGCTCTAGAAGACGGCTGCATGCTCCAAGCTCGACACTGTTGCGACCTAACATTACCTACACGCATCTATCATGCATAAGCTTATAGAAAGATTAGAGGGTGGCGTAAGTGTGTGCACAAGGTAAGTGTCAAGAATTCAATACAATATCATAATCATACAATATCAAAAATACCGGTAAGATCAAGAATTGTACGATATCAGAGTAAGCGAAATACTGACAAGTCCATAAGTCAATCGATATCAAAATATGCAATACAGATCAGCTATGCAAATGAGGAATCATAAAGAGCCAAATATCATACGCCGATGATGCAACGCAATATACAATTTCTGATGAGTTCACGAATAGCGTCAGTCGTACCTAGACCACATAAATGCAGAAACACAGTAATCCAAAATGTCATATGCCGCAGATGTAATGTAATATGTGGTGCGAATAGAATGACCATGCTATAGGGTCCATCACAAGGGACTTTTATCCAAACTAGTTCATACCTAAATTTGGATAGTCAGACTTAATGTGGTAAACTCCTGATCTCAGGTTAGTCGCGCGCCCCAACCGAAATCTTGGCTATTGCGAAGGTACAAGTAACAAATAGTTGCGCACCACTAGCTCGAGTGGATAGTGAATGAATGAATGAATGAATGAGTATACAACTCCTGCTCAATAAGTCCACATATCAGTACAGTTCATCTTTGAGATCATCATTGGGGTCTAGTACACTCTACATGCAACCGCCGCTCACTGACACGCAACCATGCAAGTGGAAGAGACATCACCGTCCGCCTAGCCAGTAGTCGGCCAATATCTACCCGGCACGTCGATAGCGGACCCATTTACGAGCTGGTCAAACTCGGCCTAGCTATGCCCCCTACCCTCGGGCAGGTAAGGCCATACCCCTCCTAATTGACCACGACACAGTGAGAGACGCGGCCTCCTAGTATTCGACACTCGGGCGCTCATGTATCCACTCGATTTCGACGTTGGGGCGTCCTCTGGTACCAAGAGGGTTTAGGGATTTTCACCTAGGACCATCTATGACAGCCCGATGCTAGTAACAGATTTTCGGTGTCCCATCTGACATCCACGATATGTCTGTGGAAGTTACGGCCCTGATGTTGTTAGGGCATATAGCAATCACAATGCAAGATGCATGAGTCATACAATCTAGTCATGCATTAATCATGCGCATACCGTGCACTCATGTGAGATAACCTCCGCCTATTTGGGAGTCTCATAACAACCTGTCAAATATCATATGCAATGGTCAACCACATCTCATAACAAACATGCAGATGATGCGTATGAGCATGTATCATGATGCTATGTTGTCACATATTCATAATCGGTATCAGTAACCGGCATCAATAATCGACCTCGACAACGTGGACATTTAACCAACATTGCCCCCAAGGAATGACCCACATAGAGCTTAACATATAGTGGACCCATGACCTCACAAGAGGGCCAAAAATACGACACCGTGGACCTCATTTAAGAGCTTAATACACATCACGATGGGCCTTTCACACGGGCCTAACATACATCACAATGGGCTCCATAGCCTAGCTCTCAAATACACCACAATGGGCCTCATACAATTATAATGGGGCGAGTCACATGGGCCTAATACACATCACATGGGCTGCATCACATGGGCCTATATACATCGGATGGGCCACGTCTCATGGGCCCCAAATACATCACAATAGGCCACAACCTATGGGCCCCGAATACATCACAATGGGCCTCTCACACGGGTCCGTTATACATCACATCAAGGTGGGCCTCAATGGATGGCCATAAATACGTCACATTGGGTCTCATATACATCAAGTGGGTCGCATCATATGGGCCACATATACATCACAATGGGCCTTCAACACTGGCCTAATATACATCACAATGGGCTCCATAGCCTTATATACATTACATTAGGCCTCGATAATCGGAATCGACCTCGATAATCGGAATCGACCTTGATGATCGGCCTTAACAATTGAAATCGACCTCGATAATTGGAATCGGCCTCGACAAAAGGAATCGGCCTCATTAAACGGAATCGGCCTCGATAATCGGAATCGGCCACGATACTCGGCCTTGACAGTCAGGATCGGCCTATACAATCGGCCTCGATAGATCGGAATCGGCCACGATACTCGGTCTTCAGAATCGGGATCAGCTTATACAAATCGACCTCGACATATCGGAATCGGCCACGATACTCGGCCTTGACAGTCAGAATCGGCCTATATAATCGGCCTCGACAAATTGGAATCAGTCACGATAATCAACCTCGATCGTTAATCGGCAATCGGCCACGACAATCGAAATCGATCGATAATCGGCCTCGATAATTGGAATCGGCAATTGGCCACAATAATCGGAGTCGATCGATAATTGGCCTCGATAATTGGACGAACAAGGCCTAAGGGAAGGTCACAATGTGGACATTAAACCATCATTGCCCATCAATGTGGCCATTTAACCCACATTGCTCCCAAGGAGTGGCCCACATAGAGCTAAACGTATAGTGGGCTCATGGCCTCACACAAAGGCCTAATATACATCGCAATAGGCCTTACTTAAGGGCCACATATACACCACATCGGGCCTCGTCAAATGGGCCACAAATTCACTACAACGGGCCACATACCTTGGCCTATATATATCACAATGGGCCACATCTTATGGGCCAGGAATACATCACAATGGGCCTTATCGCACGGGCTTTAAATACATAACAGGTGGGCCCTGCATATGGGCCATTAATACATCTCAATGGACCATGACCTATGGGCCTTAAATACATCACGATGGGCCTACTCGTATGGGCCGGAAACATGTCACAATAGGCCACGACATATGGGTCGGAATTACATTACAATGGGTCTCGCTAATGGGCCATAAATACATAATTGGTGGGCCCCATCACATGGGCCAAAAAATTTCATCATGATGGGCCGCACCAATGGGCCTTAACCCATTTAGAGGTCAATCTAGAGCATTTTCAAAGGAATGAATCGTATCGAAAGATCATCTGGACCAAAACACAAATAGCGATGGAGGTAATGATTTTTCATTGTTATAAAAATTCCAGGGCCCACCATCAAGTTCATTTTTCATCCAGTCTGCTAATAAGGTTACAAAGACCTGATTGGGAGGAAAATCAAATATCAATTTAGTCCAAGACTGTCGTGGTCCAAAAGCACTTCAATGGTAGGTGTTCATCTCTCCACTGTTTTCTGCAATGTGGGCCACCTGAGTTATGTACACGGCTGATTTTTGGGGTGGCTCGTTGCCCTAAGGGGGGCCCACCAAATGCAAGATGTTGATGCCAAACACACATCACGGTGGGGCCCACTGCTGGGACCCACGGTCCCTGTCCATTTCCGTCCACGCGGTAGGACGCTGCCAGCGTCCTCTGACGGTCAGTAGCAGCAGCAGCTGCTGCTGCTGCCTCCTTAAATTTTTTTTTGAAAAAATAGTTTTTTTTAAAGGTTTTTCTGTGGTAGGGTCCGCACCAGAAGAACCCACCCCACTCATTGGATTCTATAGTTCATAACAGATCCATCAAGCCCGATATTGAGTATGTTTCGGTGTATAGAAACATTGGAGTGGGTTTCAATGGTAGGAAACACTATTTTCTAGGAAATGATCCACCAGATAATCAGATTGGATCTATTTTTTGGTTCAACGCCTAAAACGAGCTGAGGAATAGAATGGATGGCGTGGATAAGGTCCATACATCAAGGTGGGGCCTGTATGAGCAGTCCACCCAAAAGTTTAGAGTCAAACTTATATATATATATATATATATATATATATTGTTAGTACGACCACTATTTGTTCACACTTCACTCGTCCCACGTCCAGCGTCCCTGGACGCTGGACGGATGGCGTGGGTATTTCATCAAGGTGGGTCCCACATGGACGTGGCCCACCTGATTTGAATCAATCTGATACTTATGTTTTCCACCACCATAAGGTAGGGTCCACATGACTTGGACGGTTTGGATAAGACATACATCAAGGCGGGGTCCATCCGAGTGGGCCACACATCACACAAAAATGAGAAAGAGAGAGAGAGAGAGAGAGAGAGAGAGAGAGAGAGAGAAGCACCCACATCAAGATCTTCCCCTTTAACTTCTACCCTTATGCTTTAATGCCCTTACGAAGCTTCCTTAACGGTGGAGATGATGATATAAAGGTTGGATTGGTGAGGATATAAGGTGGAAGATGGTTGGATTTTTGGGATGGGTTGGACGTCCATAGTTCTTGCCAAGGAGAATGAGGAAGAAAGAGGGAGGGAGAGAGAAATAAGAGAGAGAGTGAGAGAAGTTATGGCTTGCCATAATGATATAAGGCCATCATAAATGCCTAGGTAAGGGGAGGTGGTGACTTAAGAAGAGGAGCCATTATTACTTGTGTAAGGACATGATATCACCCACCTAGGGAATGATGCTATAGGATCAGGTAGTTCCCGTAATGTGCGGTCCACAACTATTATAATACGCGGGCCACAACTTATGATCTAAGCGTCGCATTGCCGCACGAGACGCGGCATTCGAATCGCACCGATAATGCGGTCATGACGGTACAAGTTTCGAGTCAAGTCGACTCAGATATATTAGACACGACTCAAGATCGCACACAAATGCTGATAACAGATCGCGGCTCGCCGGATTTTGACCGGGAGGACCGCGGAAGCCTACGGAACGATACAGTAAAGGATATGGGTCTTATATTTTATAGTATAATACAAAAAATGAAATAGATCTAATTATCAGGTGGACCATATCATAGGAGACACTGGTAATTGAATACCGGACCATTAAAAATGTCTTAGAGCATACTTTAACGTTTGTTTAGTGTTTATTTGTCATCCAATCTATTGATAATGTTACATATCAGCTTTAATCCAAAACTTTTGTGGCTCATTAACCGTCAAAACTGTTTCCTATGATATGGTTCACCTGATAACTGAATCGGTTTCATTTGTAGGATAATGCCCTGTAATGATCTGAAAAGACTATATGGACAGCATAACATACATCAAGGTGGGCCCTACGGTAAGGGCCGCACCCTCTTTGGTGAGCCTGGGGTCTCACCTAATCCACTCCCCCATCCAACGGGCCAAATCGGGACACGTGGTAGCTAACTTTGATGCTGTGCTGAAACGCGTGGGTCTCTGTTATTTTCATCTCAACTCACGTCTAATTCAACCGTGGTCCTCACCAGCACGAGGTGAAAGCAGTTCCACTGCCCAAAATCACATGGTGTGTGGTCCTGTCACTGATGGAATGCCTGCTTCTGGGCGACTCTTTCATGGGGGTGGATGCATCAAATCAATAAATTGGATAGCATATATATATATATATATATATATATATAGAGAGAGAGAGAGAGAGAGAGAGAGAGAGAGAGAGAGAGAGAGAGAGAGAGAGAGAGAGAGAGAGAGAGAGAGAGAGAGTCATGCTCCCCTGCCACCTACGCATGTGCGTACCTTTGCACACGTGCCATGGGTCTCTAATCTGAACGGTCCATGTGATGTGGAATCCCATGAAACCTCATGTGAAAAATTTTCAACCCGATCTAAAATTCTGGTGGGCCATAAAAAGAGAAACGCAAATCAAGGGAGGAAACTGTTTTCATTTTCATGGCCCATAAAAGTTTTAGATCAAAGTAAAACTTGGGCCTAGGGGGTTTCACGAGATATTGCTTCACATGAACTGTTCAGATTTTGGATCCCCATCACGTATGATGGGTTCTCAAAAAAGTTTGTACATATTAGGTACGAACTGGTTCGCAGGTGAGTGTTTCCGTGTGTGTGTGTGTATATATATATATATATATATATATATATATTGGATAATTTTAATAATGGCAGTTATCATCTCAACGTGGTTGAAGCGGGTTGATTTTCAGCCATATCCATACAACGTGAGGCACCTGATGAATGAAGTAAATCTGATCCATATAAACAAGTCCATACATGTAGCCAATATTCACACCCCTGTAACACCATACAATTCATAACACCGTGAAATTGCACAAGCATCTTTGGGTCTGCATCTGGGTGGGCCATTTTCAGCTCATTTGAAACTTTTAGTAAGCTGCTTATATGTGTCTCAAGAAGCTTATTTTAGGTTTTAAAATCAAAAGTAATAGTAAAAGTAAAAGAGGTTTACAACATTATCTAAGTACATATTTCTTAAATTTGTTTGTTCCACCCTTAATATCTATCATCCATCACTTGGAGCCAACTTTCAACGCAGACTATTCACCATGTTGGGCCTCATTGGCTTTGTCTTCAATGTGAACCATCCACCGTGTAGGGCCTATCTTCATATGGACCATATGCCTTCTGAGATTTACCTTCAATGTGGGCTATCCTTCATATAGGACCCACCTTGGATGTGGGACATCCATCATATCAGACATTGGATGTGGACCATCCATCATGCTGAGCCCACCTTTAACGTGGACCATCCATCATGTAGGGTTGAACTTTGAAGTGAAACCATCCATTATGTGGAGCTTGCCTTGGATGTAGATTATTCATTGTTATGGGCTAACCTTCGATGTGAACTGTCCTCATGTGTGTCATCTATCATGTGGGGCCTACCGTCAATATTATTATCCATCCTGTGGAGCCCACCTTTGACATTGACTGTACATCATGTGGGCCCCACTCTCACTGTGGGTTAACCATCATGACGGGCCCACCTTGGATGTGGATCATTCATCATTAGGAGACAACCTTTGATGTGGACCATCCATCATGTGGGCCCCACCTTCATTGTCCATTGATCATTTTGTGGAGCCCACCTTTGATGTCAACCTTCCATCATGTGGGCCCCACTTTCATTGTCCATTACTCATTTTGTGGAGCCCACCTTTGATATGGACCATTCATCATGTAGGCCCACCTTCAATGTGGGTCGTCCATCATGCGGGGCTCTCCTTAGATGCCGGCCATTCATCAATAGGGCCAACCTTTGATGTGAATTACCAATTACGTGCAGCCGCCTGAATGTGGACCAACCATCAATGTTAATTGTTTATTTTACAGGGTTACCTTCAATGTCTATTGCCCATTATGTAGAGCCAGCCTTCGATATTTGATATGGATCATCCATTATGCAAGTAAGAGGTCCACCTTTAATGTAGGCAGTGCATCAATATAGGGCCAACCTTTCATATGAACGGTTGATTGTTTGAAGAGATGAGAGAAAAAGTTGAAAAATAAAAAGTTAAAAGCAAGTTTTTACCAATGGCCATAAGTAAAATTAAAATGTTGAGTTATTTAAAAATATATATTTATCCAGCCAAATTTAGATCTTTTTTTTTTTTCAAAAGTAATAAAAAGATTATGGGTATGGAACCAAGCAAACCTTTAGAATCCCTGGGTATGGAACCAAGCAAACCTTTAGAATCCATAGCAGTTGATTTTGAATGCAAGGTTAGGCCACTTACAATTTTCCTAATCAGAACAATCTCATGTGTCAGCTCCAATCGTACAAGATATGTTCTTATTAAATTCCTTCTTCCTCTCTTTGTTTTTAAAGTGTTAACCATTAAGTTGCAAGCTTTTCATTAATTTTGGGTAGGCCAAGCTACTTTATTCAACCAAATTTGCCGGGTTCCATCAAGTTGATAGTTGAATTTTCATTTTATTTTCATTTTTATTATTTATAGTAAGCTTTATTTAATTATAACTCTCCATCTATTAATCTTTAGGAGTTGCGTCTAACATGAAAAATACTTAGAATAATTAGGAGAATAGCAATGTTAAGCCAGATAGGATGCTATTTTTGGCCAAAAAAACATAAGGTCTAGTACAAATTACGACCATTTATAAATAGTAAATTTATTATTTATAGTAAGTCATGATTTCTAGGACTTTTAGTTGTAGTTTAATTAAACTTTTTCCAAGGTTCAGTATCCCTAATTAAAGGGCTGTAAGCTCGTTTATTTCAATTATCAATCAATTTATGAATTTTCTAGATTTATTTTATTTGTTTATTTTTCCCTATTCGAGGCATCTCTACGAGGAATTCAGAGAAATTTTGTAGATTTGGAATAGTTACCCCGTTGAAGACAGTGCTCAACCTCAACACATCCTTCCCTACTTCGAAATAGTCTACCTTGTCCTTTAGAAGGAACAGGATTGGCCTGCAACACTAATTTTAGAAATTACATACACACCCAATGCAGTCCACCACCTTGTATAATCCACACTGTTCATCTATCATGTGCAAGGGCGGCTCTACATTTTTGGGGGCCTTAGGCAAGTCATAAAAATGAGACTTTCTAGTTAAAAAGATAAAAAAATAATAATAAATTCAAAATTAAACCATAAATTTGCTTCTTGCTTTTTTAGATGCAAAATTACTAATTAAACTTTTGTATTCAAGTTTACCCAATAAGTCAATTTTAATAGATAAAATCGTTAAACCGTTTAATCTATTTTGAGACATAATTGTTCGTAAATAATTTTTTATAATCTTTAGTTTAATCTCTCCTTTTTTTTTTTGAGTTTTTCATATCCAGATGCATATTTTCTGCCAATCATTTTAAAGATTAATAAGTTGACACAAATAAGGAATAATAATAATAATAAATAAACAAAAGCTAATTAATATAAATAATAAATTGAAATATAAATTCTTGAATAATAGAACCTGACGAATCCTAGATTTGTTGAAGCAGCAACAACCAACGGATCAAGACTCGAGAAGCTGATTTGCTAATTATTTGAGAAGTTGTTTTGCAGACATTGTTTTTAAAAAAAAAAAAAAAAAAAAAAACAAAGGAAATACTTTGAGATTGAGAAGCTGCTTTGCTTAGCAAAAAAGTCGGTTGTGTTGTACGATTGTTTTGCTGTTTAGCAAAAAGAACAATCCACTACTAATAATCTAATTAAACATTGGCGTGTCACTGTACCATTAGAAAAATGAAGTTAGAATTTAATTTAGAAAAATAACGTTAGAATTTAATTTTTTGAGAACTTAATTAGTAATAAAGTGGTAGCTGTGGTCCTAGGTTTTAGGAGAAGAATTTATTAGGAATGATGCTATTATTTTGAAAAGAGATGATAGAGTTAGACTGTTATTATTGATAGTGCCAGTTTTTAAGATTTGTTTTTTATTTTCCATTTTAAATTTTTAAACTAATTTTTAGATGTTAATTGATAGTGGCATCTAACATGGAGGATGGAAATTGATCAACAGAGTAATTTTTATACATGACGCACATCATGATGGGACCGGCAGATTTTGCTAAAGTCATAGTGATCCCTGGTGTGTTGCACACCCGTCCTTCTCCTGACCTTTATGCTTTCCTCGATATATGGACGATACACTTGTCAGCCTCAGTCAGAGTGTCGGTCATTGGAAGCGGGGAGGAGCTTTGAGTGGCCTAGGTGTTGGTCGTTCCCTGTTTGGCCGGTTGCATTGAAAAGGATTAGGTGGGATGGGATTCAAAAAATTCAATTATTACGGATTGTTATATGTTATCATGAGATTTAGCTTAATTCCTTGCTTTATTTGTAATATGGTGGTACATTTAAAGGATATACCCACCATCATTTGAAACTATTAATAATAACACGGTTGTTATATCTAACCTATTCATTTGTTTTATAACCTCATTTTATGGCATGGGCCTAAAAATGAGGCAGACCCAAAACTTATGTGGCCCCAGAGAAGTTTTCAACGGTAAGTATTCAATCCCCATTGCTTTCTATGGTGGGGTCCATTTGAGCTTTAGATCTATGTCATTTTTTGGCTCATGCTCTAAACGATCTCAAAAAATGGGAGGACGGTGTGGATATAGCCCACACATCATAGTGGGACCTAAACAACTTGCTAACATTGAGTGAAATTGGCACGGGACTCAATACAATTCCATCTAACCGACTTCCAAGCTTTTCCAATCTTCCCAAACATGGAGTGGAATTGGCACAGGACCGGATGCAATTCCATCCCACCTAAGCCCATCTAATTCAGCCGGCTAAACAAGCCCTTAGGGCGTGTTTGGCTCATGGCATTGGGTAGGATTTGGTGGGATGGGATTCAAAAAACATAATTATTACACATGGCAAGGGTTGTCCCCTGATATGGGGATCAACTTAATTCCATGCTATGTTTGTAATACAGTGGTACATTGAATGGATATACCCACCATCATTTGAAACTATTGACAATAACACATATGTGTTATATCTAAACTGTTTATTTGTTTTGTTACCTCGTTTTATGGCATGGCCTAAAAATCAGGCAGATCCAAAACTCATGTGGCCCCAAAGAAGTTTTCAACGGTAGGTATCCAATCCCCATTGCTTTCTATGGTGCCACTTGATCTTTAGATTTACCTGATTTTTTGGCCCATGCTCTAAAATGATCTTGAAGAATGGGTGGACGGTATGGACATAGCCCATACATCATGGTGGGACCTACACAACTTGCTAACATTGAGTAGAATCAGACCCAATGTAATTCCATCTAATCTAATTTCAAGCTATTCCATTCTTCCCAGACATTGAGAGGAATTGGCACAGGACCAAATGCAATTCCATCCCACCTAATCCCATCTAATACCATGCGCCAAACGCCCCCTTGGGCGTGTTTGGACAGGCCGCCTGGATTGGATTGGGTTGTATTAGGGTGGATCGCAAGGCTTTCATGATCTTATTAATGGATTACATGCAATCCCACTGGATTGCTATATACAGCGGCCAACTAGTGGCGTGTTTGGACGAGCGGACAGCTCGGGGGATGCAAAGTTCGTTTCCATTTGGCTAGGCACATCTACCACCTTTTTCTCGATTCAGATTAGACTCGCAGACAAATCCAAACTCAGAAGCCTCAATTTCAGGGCGAATTTCACAGCCTGCTGCAATGAAGCCGAGAATCTGATCAAGAAAAGTAAGAAAAAAGAAAAACCCATCGATAAAGATAGAAAAGTAAGAAGCCGATCCTCTGTTTTTCATATCCCCTTCTGGTCTCCTTGGGCAACGTCGGATCTACGTCCTTTAGTCATTGGACAACCCAGATCTTCAAGGATCATTGCGTGGGTGCAGGGGAGGTCCCTGATCTCATTATCTCCTCGTTCGGCCTTGTGCGATGCCCATTTCGATCGGGAAGACAGATCGACTTCCGTTCTTTCCTTGTTGGAAATTACAACATCCTTGGATCATGCGTGGAGGCTGTGACTGATGGACGGTTCGGATCGCTCACCTGATATAAGGTAGTGGTCCACAACGCCTCCCAAAATGGATGTGGACCGTCTGCTGCGAGCAGAAAGAAAGGAGAGAGAACTGCTGCGCGGGATTTAGGAATCCGTCATCTGATCTGGCGAAATCCATCGATCTTCCCAATCCAACGCAATACCTCGCCGCCCAAACAGCCTGGCATACAGACCACGGTTGATTTGGCAATCCAATCCTGCCGAATCCATCTTAATATCACCGAATCCGCCCGTCCAAACACGCCCCTTGAGCCTCTTTGGGCGATGGGATTAGAAGGGATTAGGTGGATGGAGACATGGCCATCCCACCTAATCCCTTCTAATCCCACCGCCCTAACACACCCAAAATGTAGGGATAGGAGACATGCATCCCGTGGCCATTCAAAGCTCTTGTCTGTTCCAAGCTAGAGCCAGGCACTGTGACTTGTGACTGAGACTGACAATTGTATTGTCTGTGTAATCAGGAAAGCAGAAAGGAAAGCGGATTGGCTGGTGTGCCACACCAGAGATCACGTCAGCAAGTTCCGCGAGTCTCTTCATGAAGAGTGTTATATCTAAACCGTCCATCCACTTACAGCGAGATCATCGCAAGCCTTGAGTAGAAAAATAAGACAGATATAAATATCAACTGGACCACACTGCAAAAAGAAGTGTGGGATTGAATGTCTACCATTCAAACCCTTTTAGGGTGATAGAAGTTTTGGATCAATATAATATTTGTTTTTCCTCTTCATTCAGGTCTTTGTGACCTGATAAGCAGATTGGATGGAAAAGAAAAAAAGTTATGATGGGCTCTACTATGTTTTAACCATAAAAATTATTACCGCGATGCTATTTGTGTTGTGGTCTAGTTGAGCCTTAGATGTGGCTCGTTTTTTTTTGCCCATGCTTTAAAATAATCTTGAAAAATAGATGAATGGTGTAAATATAATAAATACATCATTTTTGGTGCATATAACTTCGATCTACTTTGAACCGTTGGGAGCTCGAAGAGTGTCGGTGCTCGTCTTCGCAGTACACCGGCCAATTCGTTTCCCGTAGAAAGTATGGTCACTGACAAAAGAGAAACTATAAGATTGGAAAATTTCGACCTTTTGATGATTTGACTCCGCAAACGTGGCAAACTTTGAATATTCAAGAGTTAAAATATCACAAATAATTTTCTTAATTATTCCTGTCCATATTCGTTTTCCCTAATCAGCACGACCCCAAAAATGAAAAATATCCAAATCTAAGGTGGATTATAATATGCAAAACAATGGTGATTGAAACTGGTAAAAACTTCCTAAAGCAGGTAATGTAGCATTTCAGTAATGTTTATTAGCCATTGGATCTGTTAGCAAGGTTATCCAACGATTTATATGAATTGGAAAAAAGAAAAAAATAATAAATCAATTTAATACAATACATTTGTAACTAGAGGTGGGCATCGAGTTGATTTGGACCCTAACTCGAATTGGTCTGAAATTTCAATGAATTGATCCGAACTCGATCCGATTCGGGACCGAGTTCGAGTCATCTTACTCAATCCGATCCGTTGCAGCCCGATCCGAATTGACTCCGACTTGATCAAGAAAACCGAGTCGGATTGAGTTGGGTACGGTTCGGATCGAGCCTTCTGTTTTAATTTTTTATTTGAAAATTTTAAAAATATATATGATTTTTACCGTTAAAAAATTTATGGGGCCTACCATAACGTTTATTTTCCATCTAATCTATTAATAAGGTCACAACTATAAGGATAAAGAGGAAAAACAAATTTCATATTAATCTGAAACTTTTGAAACCCCTAAAAGAGTTTTAATGGTATAAGTTCAACCCCCACTGCTTTTTGTGGTGTGGTCCACTTGAACTTTAGATCTATCTTATTTTTTAGCTCAAGCCTTAAGACTGATGGGATTTTTTATCCTGTGCTCGACCGGTCGTGAGCCTCGCTTGACTAGTCGAGGGCTGGTGCACGACCAGTTGTGAAAGTCGAGTGGTGACTCGACTAAAAGTCCAGCGACGTTGGACTATTTTTCTCTGGGGTGCTCGACCGGTCGTGGACTCGACACGACCAGTCGTAGTTACGCAGATTCGTTTCGCGATTTTGCGCGGATTTTGTTTCGCAAGTCCTTTCACAACTGGGATGGGGAAAGGAATTTTCTAAAACTATAAATAAGGGTCCCTAGGGTTTTTCTAGTGATATGAAAAACACAAGAGGGCTATCAAAGGTGTGAGAGAGAGAGAGAGGGAAGAGAGAAAGGAAGCTTGTGGAAGAGAGGCTATGTTCGTAGAGGTGATCTACAATATCTCAACGCTTCTACGTCCTTGCAATCAGTGAGATCTCTTCGTTTTCTTTTGTTTCTCTTACTGTTTATCTACTCCTGCATGAGTGATGAAGGGTTGATCATAGCAAGGTGTGCTTGTGATCGGTTGTAAAGTTCTACTTCATAGTGGATTGTTGATCTGGACGAGGTCCCGTGGTTTTTACCTCTTTGAGGGTTTTCCACATAAAAATCTCTTGTGTGGTGTGTAGTTTATGCTTTGATTTATTTCATTACTTTGTTATTTCATAATTCTGGTTTGTTCTAGAGGGCTATATCCTAAGGTTTTGTGCAAGCCCCCCAATAGAGTGGTATTAGAGCCAAGTTCATTGAACGGGTAGGATCGGTTTTAAATTATGGAAGGGGGCTCATCAAGGATGATCAGCCTCAATGGTTCTAACTGGACCATATGAAAGGCTAAGATGGAGGACTTGCTTTATTACAAGGACATATATTCTCCAATTTTAGGTATATCAACAAAATCTAAGGATATGTTTGATGATGATTGGAAAAAGATGGACCGAAAGGCGGTGGGGTTTATTAGACAATGGTTGGATGATTCTGTGTTCCACCATGTGTCTACTGAGACCTCAGCTACTAGCCTATGGCTAAAATTAGAAGAGTTGTATGAGAGGAAGACAACCGATAAATTTTTTTTCTAATAAGGCGACTTGTGAATCTCAAGTTCAAGGATGGTGGTTCTATGACCGAGCACATGAATGAGGTCAGCAATATAGTGAACCAACTCTCCTCTATGAAGATGGTCCTGGATGATGAATTGCAGGCTTTACTATTGCTTAATGTTCAGTTTGCCCCGCTTAATATTCTAGTTTGTCGCGCTTAATTTCTAATTTGCCTCGCTGAATTTTCAGTTTGCCCTGCTCAATTTTTAGTTTGCCCCGCTCGATTTTTTTGTTTGCCCCGCTCAATTTCTAATTTTTCCCACTGAATTTTTAGTTTGTCAAGCTGATTGTCTAGTTTGCACCGCTCAAAAGTTGTTTGCCCCGCTGAATTTGTAGTTTGTCCCGCTTGATTTTCAGTTTGCCCTGCTCAATTTCTAGCTTTCCTCGCTCAATTTGTAGTTTGTCCCGCTCAATTTCTAGTTTGCCCCACTGAATTTCCAGTTTGCCTTGCTGAAGTCTAAGATGTTTTAAGCTTTGTTTTTCTTTAATGAGGCTATTAACTTGGTTTCCTATACATGAACATGTACCATAGTAGTTGGGACGAAAGACTAAAGCAGATGTCATGTATGTAAATTCCTAACGAAACAGCTAGCAACATGTTAGTTATATAAGAATACTATCTCGTGCTTGTTGCTTAAACATATAGCAAGCTTGGTTTCTAAAATACAAAATTTAGAACGGTTAGAAACAAATAAAGTGTAGGGTGCTAACTTCTTATTGCCAACACATATACATACACATACATGTACATGGTCATCTAATACTTAGACAAAAGCAGTTGTCACGTATGTAAAGTCCTAACTAAACAGCTAGCAACATGTTAGTTATATAAGTATACTCTCTCATGCTTGTTGCTTAAACTGTAAGGTGACAACTTGCTATTACCAACCAGTGTGGGGTGCTAACTTACTATTACCCACCATGTTCAAAGTATCGGTATCGCTACAAGTTTCGCTAGCCAGGGATACAGAAACAATATCGATATCGCCGATAGTATCGCTGATAACCGGAAACCAGTTTGAAAGAAATATCTGCTTTTAAAATTGCTCTTTCTTATCTAAGTTTCCTTCTTGGACAGAACATAGAGGTCTAGATCCACAAACTGGTTCCTTTGCATATCGATATTATCGAGAAATTATGAATTTTTATGTTTTGGTTGCCGGACATTTTAGCAAGGATCTTCGATAGTGTCAAACTATGGTCGATATATCGAGAAATAGTCTCTCGATAATATTGATGTATGGTCGGTATTATTCGACATTAGCTTATGGATCTTAGCTTACATGATCCTTCCAACACTTACCTTAAAAATAACACTAATAATAACTCATACCATGTATTGAAACTATAAAACTCTAGGCACAATAGCAGTAAGAAGCATCATATCTAAAGTACTCGAAGCCCCATCATGCTTGCAGCAGCAGTAGCACGGTTGTCAAGGTTATGATGTGCCTCAAACAGTTCAAGGACTAAAGAGTTCCGGTAATCCTAGCATACCTATCCATGCATTTGACGCAAACAAGGTAAGACTCTATGCAAACTCAATTACAAAGAAAAGAAAGCATACAGTTAACATGACTACCTTAAAAACCTCTATGTCATCAACATAAGAAATGTCAATTAGATATTCAAGACTCATTAGAAGTGCAGATCTATTCTCTGGAGTGGATTCAAGTACTCGGATATAGGACTGTATAGGAAAAACATTGTCAAAGTCACTAAGCAAGTTCCATCCAATTACATGTCCAGCAAACCGGTAAACATAAAAACAAGATATAATATTAAATCCAATATGTTTGTCACTCTACGAACAGTAATGAACACAACATCCATAATTTGACAGAAAAATGCAGGTTTTCGGTTGAACACCAAGTTTTAAAACCAAGGTCAGAGGAATGCATATCACTTCATATTTACCATACACTATTACCTTTGCAACTGATGCAGTCATATTTTATTCTACAAGAATGTACAGGTTTTGTATAGTGCAAACTATGCTAAGTAAAGAAACTTGCCTCGTTGAAATGCAAGTTTGCCTCATTAAATTGGATATTTGCCTCAATCAATTTCATATTTTCATCGCTCAATTTTAGTTAAGGTTTATTCCATTTTATCTAAAGCTCGCTCAAATTTATCAAGTGCTTGATTGTTTAGTTTATGTGTTTATGTCTTATTTCATCTGAATTTCGTGTTTGCCTCACTCAATTTCATGTTTACCTAACTCATTTTCATATTCGTCTCGCTGAATATCATGTTTGCCCCGCTGAATATCATGTTTGCCCTACTGAAATTCAAGTTTGCCCCGCTAAATTTCATGTTTGCCCCACTCAATTTCATGTTTGCCCTACTGAATTTCATGTTTGCCCTGCTGAATTTCATGTTTGCCCCGCTCAATTTCATGTTTGGCCCGCTTAATTTCATGTTTCCCCCGCTGAATTTCATGTTTGCTCCGCTGAATTTCATGTTTCCCCGCTGCCGCTGAATTTCATGTTTCCCCTGCTTAATTTCATGTCCCCCCGCTGAATTTCATGTCTGCCCTGCTATATTTCAAGTTTGCCCTGCTGAATTTCATGTTTGCCCCACTCAATTTCTAGGTTGCCTCGCTGAATTTCTAGGTTGCCTCACTGAATTTCTAGGTTGACTCGCTCAATTCCTAGGTTGCCTCGCTCAATTCTTAGGTTGCCTCGCTGAATTTCTAGGTTGCCTCGTTGAATTTGTAGTTTGCCTCATTTTTTTACTTTTTTATTTTTTATTTTTTTATTTTTTAAATAAAAGAGAATATGTATTTCAATGGAGAGAAAATTACAGATTTCAAGTGGGCCCAACAAAAAGAGAGGCTACCTCACCTATCATATACCACCTACAAACTGGACAGGAGAAAACAACCTAACTGATAAGCACAAAAAAAAAAGGAACTGCACAAAAGGCCAGACAGGAGGAAGGGGCCATCATCAGATGCGTCTCAGAGCTCCCACCCCTGCGATATCCAAAAGGAAAGCCCCTTTAGCTAACCTCCATTTTGCCTCGTTAAATTTGCAGTTTGCCTAGCTCAATTTCTAGGTTATCTCGCTCAATTCCTAGGTTGCCTCGTTGAATTTCTAGGTTGCCTCGTTGAATTTCTAGGTTCCCTCGCTGAATTTCTAGATTGCCTCGCTCAATTTATAGTTTGCCTTGCTCAATTCCTAGGTTGCCTCGCTCAATTTGTAGTTTGCCTCGCTGAATTTCTACGTTACCACGCTCAATACCTAGGTTGCCTCACTCAATTTCTAGGTTCCCTTGCTGAATTTCTAGGTTCCCTTGCTTAATTTGTAGGTCACCTCACTCAATTCCTAGGTTGCCTTGCTCAAATCCTAGTTTGCCCCGCTGAATTTCTACGTTGCCTCGCTCAATTTGTAGTTTGCCTTGCTCAATTCTTAGGTTGCCTAGCTCAATTTGTATTTTGCCTCGCTCAATTCAAGGTTCCCTCGCTCAATTCCTAGGTTCCCTCACTCAATTTCTACGTTGTCTCGCTCAAGTCCTAGGTTGCCTTGCTCAATTCCAAAAGGCATTCCAAAGTTGAAGTAATAATCACTATTCACTAAGACAGGTTTTCATCATATAGCCAAACTTTTCTGACAGACACAGTTGAGCTGGCAGAAAAAAGGATTCAGAATATTGGCAAGATAACCATACATTCTTGTTTTGACACTAACCCAAATGGTAATACATCAGACATTTTCTCAAATATAAGAGGTTCTCACGAGTTGAATTCTTTTCTGTGGAAAATCAGGCAATAAAAGTCATCTTCAAATGAAAGTTATTGCCTTAATATATGGCGAGCCATGAAAATGAAGGTCATTCGGCTGTGCTGTAAAGCCAGCAGCACTATCTCATCTCAAAGAACTGCATCTTTTTATTTTATTTATTATTATTATTACCTTCTTTCCATTAAGCCATATTTGAAAACCATAGATTCAGTGCCAAACAGCAGAAAAAGAAAATAGATTTCCTTTGATGTGACTATTTGTTTTGTTTGGATAGCAAAGAAAATGATGTAAGTACCTCTGGCTAGGGTTATAATCTGTAGCCATAAGAGCGCTGC
Source organism: Magnolia changhungtana (assembly GCA_030180095.1). NCBI lineage: Eukaryota > Viridiplantae > Streptophyta > Magnoliopsida > Magnoliales > Magnoliaceae > Magnolia > Magnolia changhungtana. The sequence goes on along the minus strand of JASAUF010000200.1, from coordinate 2,471,359 downwards.
CAGATCGGCATGGCCCCACCGGCTATCAAGTGGCTGAGGCATAGCCAGTTTGGCGAGCCCACCCCGATTCGAGTTTATTTTTTGGAGGAGGCTACCAAATCGGCTTACAGTATCTAAGGCTACGAATTATGTTATCTATAGCTGCAGTTATAATCCGTAATCATAGATCTACTTTAAAGAGCAGGTGCATTTTTATCCTCAACCGCATTGACCGTACGTGAAAAGTCTTTGGTAAGGTAAGGTTTGTATTCCTCGTAAAACTTGCTGGATAAAAGGTAGCATCTATAGTGGTAAATTTCTCTTTATGCTGGGAGAGAAAGATGGGTTGATGACTATCATGGGAGAAATGCAAACGAGGCTCATGTGAGCCCCATGCGAACTGGAATTGTGGATTTCTGTACACGCGTGCCACTAGGTGGTGTCGGCAGGTTGAATGCGGACAACCGGCCTAGTAGTGATGATGGGCCGTCCACTCTATATGTTGTGCTACGCGTGTATGATTGCATTAATGATTGATGGTCTACTCTATCCATTGTCTTAGATGAGGCCTGTCTTGTACATACTATACTGAATAACTTTCAAACATCATTCAAGAACTTCCATTTAAACGTGCTTTATGATGGCCTTATTTCTCAACCATGACTCAAAATTTATACTTATCTAGTTATTTGATTATTAAATTAATAGATTATCATTGGAAAATTCAATTGAAAAAAAAAACCCAATGGTCTGGTTTCAACAAACAAGCCTTGGTAGATCAGAATTCTGTGCTAGATTTAGTATATTTAATTTTTGAAGGATACAGATTGCATGTTGAACCCAATGCCACAGAGTTAATTACATGGTTTAAGGACTCTGTGAGGCCCACCATGATTTATATGGTTTGTCCATACCATTCATTTATTTTGCCAGATCATTTTAAGGTAGGAGCTCGAAATTAAAGCATAACCAAAGCTCAGGTGGACAACACTATAGGAAGAGAGTGAGGATTGAACACCAGCCATTAAAAGCTACTTGGGGCCGTATGAGTTTTGCATCAAGTTAATAATATCATTTTTTACTTTCTCTAAGTCTGTATCACCTTAAAGCAAAATTGGATGACCAAAAACATCACCGATAGGCCTTAAATGCTTTTTTGATTGTGGATTAATTTCTTTATCTAGCTTATCACTACACCAAAATCGCCATACCGGTACGGTCGGCTTTTTGGTTCAGAAACGGCTCTAAGCCGTTTTTGATTTGAGACGGTAGTAAACCGTACTCGAATAGTGGCTGTTGTGCATTGTTATTTTCCCTTTTTTGTTGGTGTGTTCCGATTGATTGTTGTATATTCTTAGTTATTATTAATATAGTTTATTGTATTATTTTGAAACAGATGGACGGAATGGATTCTGTTAGAACCCTCTAAGTTGACCCCACATGTCCCGAGAATCACATTTATATAATATGCCGCAGACTACTGGATTATTTCCGTCGCCAACAACACCCTAATCCCTCCAAAACGCCCAAAAGGCGATCTCCCTCTCCCTCTCCCTCTCCCGATCTCAGCCCTCTCTCTCGATCTCCCTCGCCCTCTCCCTCTCCCGATCTCACCCTCTCTCTCGATCTCCCTCTCCCTCTTCCGATCTCAGCCCTCTCTCTCGATCTCCCTCTCTTTTGATCTCCCTCTCCAAATCTCAACCCTTTCTCTCGATCTTCCTCTCACTCTCCCTCCCTCTCTCGATCTCCCTCTCACTCTCCCTCCCTCTCTCGATCTCCCTCTCCCTGCAACATCAACCATCTCACGACAATCCCCACACATGGGGTATCTAATATTGTAGAAGCAGCAGTAGCAGCTCCATATGGGGTGTGTGATCTGTCGTCCACGGTTGAATGGGGAAGACTGAAGGGAGGGAGTGAGTGCAGTAGCAGCAGCAACAACAACAACGAATTCCTAGAAAAGTAATTCATCTCCCTCTTCTATCTTCTATATCAGTCACCGTCTCTCCAGCAGATTATAAGGACGCAGATCTTGTTCTATGTCTCTCGAAGCTGCGATTTGTTAGATTTTTCGTTCTTTCTGCTTTAGCTCTGCTTTGTAGTCGTAGATGTGAGATTTTTGTTTGATGTTTTTCTCAATGTAGTTTCTGTTTTCTGTAGTCATAGACGAGATCTCGTCTCTTGATCTGATCCATATGTGGATTATTTAGCATTTTTTTTTTCAATTTTTTGGTTGTGAGGTTGTAGATTTTCATGATTTTTAGATCCTAGCATGAAGGAACACGGATTTAGTTTTTGGATCTGTTGAATAACCGTTTTATTTTATTTTCTTGTTCACACTGCATTTTAACTTTCCATGATTGTCCTTGCCAACTGTAGATTTGAGTATTTTAGTCGTCTCTCATGTTTCTAGTTCTTTATTATTTCCATTTATTTCTCATGTCCAAACCAGCCCACTAATTTGCCAAGTTCGAAGCCTCAGTAACCATCGCTGAAACCCGTCCTAAAACCAGCCATCACCAATTCAATCCCATGGTGGTCTAGTTTCTGCCAAAACAGTATGTGAACTTGCAAAATTGGTCCCAAAACTGTCCCCTTACCTGCTCCCAGAACAACCCATAGCCATCCTATAACAGCCATATTCGAAACCAAGTCAGTCCCCAACCGTTGCATAAGTAGCCCATTCACAACCCCAAGCCACCACAAAATCTACGCTTAAACCAGTGAATGGATTCCTTGCCAAACAGTCCCCTTATCGTGCAATTTCAGGCCCCAAATTATGCATCTTACTCGGTCCACAGAATCTGTCGAGAAATTTCACCAGAAAATAAGTACCACATTTCACCCAAAATCTGTAGAGGCAAAGCCCTTAAAATTCAGCCATCTTGCACTCAAACAGTCGCCAAACCTGCTGACCCTTACCCAAAACCAGCCTTCATGCCATCCCTATTGCAAACCAGATTTCAATCCCAAATTCATCCAGAAAATTAATCCCAGAATCAGTCATAGTTCAACCCCATTAACAATTAAGTTCAGTCCAAACAGTTCCTAGCAATGTCCCTAACCCAATCAACAATATACAACCCTTTCTTAACATCACTATTTTCCCACCTTTTTGTGATTCCCTGCAAACCCTGGCTGATACCAATTGTTTATACTCAAATTCCAGTACTTGATGCTCCATGGGAAGACATCAAAATAGATTTCATTTTGGGATTTCATTTACTGAGTAATGCTTTTCTATCAGCCTAGTATTAAGCAAATCTAGTTGATTTTGTGTGTTCTTTTATTTCTTTTCATTTTTTTTGAGTAATTGATTGATTTTTTTTTATGTAAGAAATGCATGTTGCAGGTGTTTTCATTGAGAAATGCTAGGACGGTTGAATGTCAGCCTGTTAGCCTGCTTGGATGTATGCAATTTTGTGTAATCTTTCATCTGTATGTAATTGAATAATAATGTTGGTTTTCAACTACAAGGACCGATTTCTTGCTGCTTTGCCAGCACCTCGTGCTTCAACCAGATCATATTTGAAATCTTCAACACTCCTGTTATGTATGTTGCCATCTAGGTTGTTCTCTTCCTTTATGCCAGTGGTTGTACGATTGGTAAGCAAGACTACTAGTTCTTATTTTGGTTTCTCTGGACTGCATTCTCTTGATTACTTAAACAATAACAATGATACGCTTTTTTTTTTCTTTTTTTTTTTTCTGTCAATTATCAATTAACAGATGTTTCTATATTTAGTATAATGCCTTAGGTATTTTTATATTTTGGAGTGTTCTGTTGTAAGGTGGATGTTGATTGTCGCAGATTCACATGCACTTGACAGGTTGGAATTTGTCTGCTGCATGGACGGTAGCTTATGGTCAAAGCCATCCATCCATTTGGTGGGTCCAACCATGTAGATGTTGTCACCCAAAAACAAAAGTGGTCCATTGCTTTTGGCTATCTCTTGCTGGCTTTGTACTTCGGTCCATTGGGCATTTTAATGAAATTCCATTGCTTGCTTAAAAAAATTAAATAAATAAATAAATAAAAATAAAAAAGGAGAAAAAGAAGAAGAAACTTGTCCTTGTTGTATGTAGGACACGACTTCAGAAACAAGTGAATGCATTACGCTTCCAGAACCTTCCTAGTTTTTCTCAGCAAAACAATTGTTTCTTAAACCATGACCCATCTAACAGTGGATCAACCTGATTCTTGAGGCAGGGCATCAACATAGTGGTACTCTGAACGGATTGGATCTCGTATGTATGCACATGTGTGGCATGTACACAACTTGTGTCATGTGCTTATGTGCGTGTGTGCATGAGGATCTGTTTCTTTTACCTTGTTGTAGGAACATGAACTAACACATCTTGTTTTGCAGATACTTGCAGGGTAATTATTTAAGTGGTTTCATTCCTGCAGAGTTGGGAAACCTTTCAAACCTTGATATCCTGTGAGTTATTTTTCTTAGCAGTTATCCAATTTTGCATTCGAAAGGCTTCTCAGTCAGACTTTTGCGCAAGTCACAAATCTACGTCTAGGGATAACATTTTTAATCATTTACAACTTCACTTTTCTTTTAGTTGTATTTTTATTGTTGTGTCATTGATGTGTTTCAACTTTCACCTGGTTCTGATGGAACTGGTTCATGCCCTGCCTATTCAGTGTGTGGTTAGAATTTTTATTAGTTTCTAATGTGTTTTGGGACATGTTATTCAGTTCTTGGCTATTTCTATGTCGCAAATTTTGTGGAAAATGAAGGACTTGCATTTATTTTTTACGTTCCATGCTTATTCCTCAGGGATATCTCCAGCAATTCTCTAAGTGGAGCGATACCTCCATCACTTGAGGGGTTGGCAAAACTTTCAGCATTGTGAGTGGCTGCGTACTTACACTTAGCATGTTAATTGTTAACTATATGTATCAAACAAAGAATTACTCTGATTTCCAGCTAAAAGATTGGATTTGTCTATGTTTCTTTGAAGCAATGTGTCATTCAACTTTTTGGTCGGAAAAATACCATCTGAGGGCGCTCTTGCAAAATTTATAGGAGATTTGTGAGTATATTTTCTACATACTGTTTTTATGCATAGTACGCATTAGGTCATCTAAAGGATTATTTATTTTATAACTGAAAAATAACATGTCAGCTGCTATCACTAATTGTGCTACAGTTACTTGTTTGCCAAATTCTATCACTACACCAAAATCCAAGTATGTGTGAGGTTACGCGTATGAAAAGAGATCAAATGGGTAATGGCACCCAGTCTACATTTAAGCCAACACGTATGTGTCAGGTTACGCGTACAACAACCAATGGTCTACATTTAATGGCACCCAGTCTCACATTGCATGGTTAAGTTGTCAAATGGGTGAAGTTCTTGGGTTAAGTGATGCACCATCCTATTATGATCCCTGACTATCCATATATACCCTTGACTTGCACCATCCAGTTATGATCCCTGATGATGCATACGTGCCCTTGAGTTGCACCTGATCATGTGTCCTGACCAGTAATACCATCCACGAATGTGTGTCCACTTGAACAGCTTTGTTCCGGTGGTCTGCACGACTGTTGTGCTCATATGTTATGGTGGAAACTATTCACCAGGGCCAAAGCCCGCATGCAATGTCAGAAAATTTTAGGCCTTTGGATGACCTCCATACCCGGACAGGGAAAGATCGATCGGCCCAAAGCGGTTTGGTATTTTTTACCTAGCACCAGCCAGCTAGCTTGTGTCAAGGCTGTATCAACCCCACCATGATGTATGTGTTTTATCCAAGTTTGCTATTCATTTTTTTAATTCATTTTAAGCCCTAAGCCTAAAACTGAGGTAGATCCAGAGCTCCAGTAGACCACACTAAGGAAACAGTGGGGATCGCTTACATGTAACTTTGATCTCCTTTGAACCATTCGTACCAAAATCCAAGTATTTTTACCATTTCTCTTCTCAAAATTCAATTGCTTCAGGGCTGGATTCTGTTGTTTCTTAATTCTGGTAGGATTAGGTTTATTGAGTTTGATTAAAATTTGGGGTCAACAACAATATAATGTGATAGTTTAGCTTAGACTACTCAGATGGTTGTATCATTAGTTTTCTTCTGAAAACTGCCAAGAAAAGGGCATTGATGATATTAAAGGCGACTGTTTGAAGCTACATATATTGGTGAGGAAGATTTTTGCAGTTTCAAAATTGACTACTGGTTCAAAGATTATGATGGTGATGATGAGCTGTGCGGTACCAACAAAAGAATAATGCAACTAAGAAAAGACAAGATGGGTGGCTACACTAGCTTTTATGGCTTTCCTGACCTTGAATCTGATTGTTGGCATCACTACCAGTGCCAAAGGCTTAGGTAGACAAGATATAATCACATAGTATATTTATGATTTTCGTTACTGGAAAACAGTTTTTTTTTTTTTTTTTTATTTGTTTTTGTCAGTCCGTTTATTCTGTCCTTTTTCTTCTAACTTTGAAATTTTTGAAAAAAAAAAATGCTAATTGTTTTTTAAATTTTCTAATGCTAATTGTATTTCATTCAAGAAAACAGGAATTGAAATTGTCTGCAGGCCATTGCTCAAGTCAGAGAGAGCTCTTTGTAGTTTGTAACTTGCTTTCTGGCTTATATAATGTATTTTTAGAGGTTTGATAAACTTTCACACACCTGTACATCGAACCATGCCATCCTGGCATATGGCGGACATCTGAGCAATGCATAAGGTTGGCCCCACTGCGGATGATGTGGCCTCTAAATCAGGTCGATCAACTCATCAGGTGGGCTATGAACCCAACAATGGATGGTTTAAACGAATTGCCAATGGCCCACGTTTTGCATACACATCTGACCTGCCTGATTATCTTTGACCAGGCCAGCTAGGGGCCCACCTGACGCGCACAACTTAGAGGGCCCCGCACATTCTAGGATGGCTTAGCAAATTCTCTACTTTTCAAATTTAATTTCCATGCATTGAGTTTCTTCATAAAAATATTTCTCTGTTTTAGTTGGGATGTTTCTATAGGCTACAAAAGTAACTCCATTTCCATGACCTCATGAAACTGCCGACATTTAAACTAGTACATCAGTAGAGAATAGAGATGAAGACTGTCACCTTTGGAGAAAGCCACAAATTAGATTAAAGTAAGAGTGTAAGACTGTCAATGCTTTGCTATTTGTCTAGTTTGGTTTTAGAGTTCTCTGCTAGAAATTAACAGGGAACTTCTCTGTTGCACACAAAGTTTGCATGTGTATGGGCTTATCCAAGACATTAATATGGCAGGCCCATCATGGATGGACCATGCCCCCAAATCTCCCAATTTGGAAGGTCTTAGCCATCCAATCTTTGGCCCTCTTCTCCTTGAATGTGGATCTTCTTCTTCTCGAATCATGCATTCCCATGCCAACAAACAAAAGGCTAGACATCCAGTCTCCCAAATTGGAAGATCCTAGCTTTACAATCTTTGGCCCCTTTTCCCTTGAATGTGGATCTTCTCCTTCTCAAATCATGCATTCCCCTGCTCTAGAGTTGTCTGATTGAGAAGAGTTTCTGAGCTTGGTCCATTGATGATGGAAGATGCAGCCTCACTGATCTGGATCGAACTTTCTAGCCAGATTCATTACGATCTAGACCATCCATGAGATCTCCCTTAACTTCATCCTACAGCTGTCCATGTGGTCCATGTGAGCAGAATGTACAATGTGCATCCATGTGAATAGCTGCTGTTTGATTGTACTAAAAACAGGATGGCCATTTAATGTTCTAACTATTACACCCATCTCTTTATATCACATGACATCATCAACATGATTAAATATCTTTCAGTATGTTACTTACTAGAAAAAAAAAACATTTTTTGCCTACTTTTGAGGTTTTTATGCTTCCAATGGCATATTATTTCTATTCTCAGTCCGGACTGTAATTATGGATGATAGGTTATGCTTTAAACTTCATTGATCTAGTGAAAAATGAGAGTTTCATTGATGTAGGTCATACTTGTACAAGGAATGGGTTTTCACTTAATCCATCACATTAAGGCATTGGTTTCTTTTAACAGAAATGTTTATGTAGGTGGAGGAAGTTGACGGTTGGATTTGTCTGGCCTTACATGCGTCAGATTTTGGGTTGTCTTTCTGTTGGACGCTCACCTTGAAAATCAAGTTGCAACACTCATCAAGTAAGTACATGTGTACATCTTAACATGGATCAGCGGTCAGCCTTTCTCTCTCACGCTTGTGGCCCATATGTATTATCGATCTTTTTTTAATGTATTATTGATCTTAATTAATAAATTATCAGGCTAAAATCCAGCAACCCGACTCATTTTTTACACACAAGTGCTGCTCGCTAATCCCTAATTACAATCATGTGAGCCATGATAAACTCTAATTACATATAGTCTTGGTTAATTTATATTTTTATTACTTCATGTAAACATATTTGTAGTTATACATTACTTTTGCCTTTGTTTACGGTTCTATTGTTTAGTTTAATGGATTTGATATTGAATTTGGTATGCTTAATTTATATTTTGTCACTTCATTTATATTCTGTTGAAATTGGTATCAAAAGCTTGTTTACGGTTCTATTGTTAGGTTAAATTTCTTTAGAACAACAGCCCGTTTAGTAGAAGAGGAAACACCTCTACCTGTGCTTTCTGAGCAGTAGCTCCTTTGGAGCCCGCTTTCACGTCGACCTAAGGGTCCTAGCGTGGAACTACCAAATCTGCCCATTGAGTCTAAAAAAGAGACGCAGTGTTTTTATTATTATTTTAGTTTGTTATCATACTTGCGATTGAAAATGGAAATAAAAAACTTGTTTTATTTCACTAAAGAATGCATCAAATTTTGTTTATTCACTTTAAACACATTTAGTCAGTAGGGTCCAACCATCATTTGAACATCAAAATTGACTTGATTATCTCATTTGTTGCAGAATGTTGTCATTAAGTAACAAAGCATGGATGGACAAACATAGGTTAAGTCCAAAATATTTGGATGGACTTATGCATTTTATTGAGTTTACAAAGAACAACGGTGGTGGATTTGATCATTATTCGTGTCCGTGTGTGAAATGTAGAAATGGAAGTGGGATGTTCACTCTTGGAGAGATTCATGAACATTTGCTCATTAACGGTATTGATAAGTCATACACACATTGGATTTTTCATGGTGAAAGTCTTGCGAAAAGTAACGAGAAACCATCATCATCGACGTTTGATGATCAATCCGATGATGAGTATCCTAGAATGGAGGAACTTGTTAATGATGCATTTAGAAGTATTGGAGAGCATGCTGATACTCTTATGGATGATCTTAGAAGAAATGAAAATTGTCATGAAGACCTTGATGTAGAAAGATATAAGGCTTTATTTGATGATGCAAGACAATCTTTATACCCTTCTTGCCCTAGAGAACTCACAAAATTATCGGTTACTGTTGAGTTGTATAGTTTAAAGACACGTAATGGTTGGTCAGATAACAGCTTTAATGATCTTCTTCAATTGGTTAAGAAGCCCCCCCCCCCCCCCCAACACAGACACACACACACAAATGGGAGCATTAGCATTTGTACTGTTCATTCATTCAATAGCATAGAAAATGGAGAGTCAAGATTGAGTGGAGAAGTAAAATAGGTCCAATCAAACATCTTGAAACATCTATTCAATAGATCCCACTTTGCATTGCTTATGATTCCAAACTAGCACTTTGGTCTTATGATCCTAACCATGTGGTCTATGGCTCGTAAACAGTGGATGGTTGTAACAAATTGACCACATGCAAAGATTTACGATCATCCGATCATATGATTCTTGCATTATGGCTGCTCCCAATGGTACTATTGAATTAACCGTCTCTATTGATGATCGGACATCCGTGTCTCTGCAAAAAGCTACGGTGACGTTGGTAAGGGGACGCTAGCAAAGCCCATTATATTTAATATATGTGGAGATAGTATCAATTCATCATGTTCTTTGATCTAGATGTTGTTTATTTTGTTCATGAAATTATTATTGCCTTCTGCCCCGTATTATTCATCAAACAACACCATGTATTGTTGACTCCATGATTCCCACATTTCTAGACAAAAGCAACATGTTCTTTTTTCTTTTTTGGGAAAGGTGAAATTATATTAAACAGAGAAAGAGAACAAACAAAAACAGAAACAAAAGGCAGCACAGAAAGGAAAACACACTACAAACTACAAAGAGTTCCCTGAACTCAGAAACCCCACCCGAGGCACAAGGATCCCAATACTACTATATGAATCCCACCCAAGGAAGAGGACTTATCCTCAAAGCATCGTCTATTCCTTTCACGCCAAAGGGACCAATACCCAGTGAGGAAGGCAAGCTTCCATCTCTTCTTTCCTAACTAATATTCATTGCTTATGAAGCACAGTATTTTTTCTTTCTTTCTTTCTTTCTTTCTTCTTTTTGTTTAGATTTTGAATGGCCTATTGTCTTTATTTTGAAAGATTTTTGGAGTCTGTATGATGTGCTATTGGAAACAAGTTTCCATTGCAATTTTTATTTCAACCACAATACCTAAGGTTAAATCCATCTAACTCAGCATTAAAATGTGTATCTACTCTGTCCCTAAAGCTCGAAAATTTTGCATCATAGCACTGGAATTTAGTTTGGCTCCACTTAGTGAATAAATCATTGTGTTGTGGGAATATTTTTCTTTTTTGAGATTCATTGCAAATTCCAGTAACTTGATTGTTCCATTAGTGGCAAGGAAATTGCTCCTACTTTTGGATCCATTTAACTCAGGTTGTGCATTTGCATGCACCGCTTCACTTGCTTTTGTATCGTTAGAAGAACATGCTTAGAACTCATTTAGAGAGATGCCCTGTTAATTTTGTTATGGTGAAGAATTTTTAGTTCTTGTTTGTTTGACTTGCTATTAAGCTATGTACTTTCTCATTATTGGATTTGCTAAATTCATTTTCTTTCCATACATCGATATCCTTGTTGATTTTTTAAAATGTTTTAATTCTTTCTCATTATAATCTGCCAGGAGCTTTTGATAGCCTACATTTCTTCTGCCATGGTTTTTTTTTTCTTTTCTCCATTTTGTATTTATTTAGTTAAACTGAGGGGTTTGAACACATACTTTTGCCAATATTTGTTGCATTGTATTGCCAATATGTGTTGCCAATATGTTTGAACACATTTTATACTCTCTTGTAGTATATTGAGGAGATGCTGCAAAAGGTTAAACAAGAAGAAAGGCTCCAATTATCATGTGAATCTCCTGATCACTCTTCCAAGTACATGAATATAGACGGTCGGTCTTCTGATCAACAAGAGCAGTTACCATCTAGTGATGAGAAGCTCCATGCTGAAAATGCTCTGCGGGAAACTATTCTTCCTACATCACGCAGACTAATTAGTGATGATGCTACTGAATTAGAGAGTAGCATGACATGCCCGAAACCAACAAAGAGTGAAGATCTTCATATGGAGCAGTCTACAGCCAAGAGAGTTAGAAAGCCAACTAGACGGTACATCGAAGAATTATCAGAAGTTGAGACCAGAGAGTGCGATGGGAGACTGATTTCTTCTTTAAATGTTTGGAACATGGTCAGTCCTCTCCAAAATCACGGATCAGACTTGTCCAAGATGTTGGTTTGGCTAGAACAGCTTTTGTCACTAGGCAGGACTCTCTTGGAGGATGCGGTGTTCAAATCCCGTATGTTTCTAGGGTGCGAAGAGGGCGCCCTAGAGAAAATTTTAGGGCTCTTATGGTATGTTCGATTATAAAATCTAGTCAATAAATATATATTTCTGATTGTAAATTTTGCATAATCCTGATTTTAGTGGCCACATACCAGACTGAATTATCCTCCATACAATCGGAAAATTTTATTAAATACCATCAATATTGATGATTCTCTACCATCAATATTGATGAGTCTGTGTGTGTGTGTGTCCAAATAGAAATGAATATTCAAAAGCTTAGCAAGTGATACTGATTGTTGGCTTGCAGGACATCAACTCTCTCCTAACAGGTGCAGGAGAATCTTCCCATGGTGGGGCTGATTTTGTAGCCATGGACACAAAGAAGAGGGGTGGGAAGGTGGGCCAGAAGCAACCAATTCATAGGAAATCCATTGATGCATTTGGGCAGAGAACATCACAGTATAGAGGTGTTACAAGGTCAGTGAATGATGCAAAATTTAATATTATCCATTAAAATTTAAAAATTCTTTGAATTTCTTCAATAGTTGTGCTATTGATGATCATGTGTATTCTGCTACTAGTGATTGTTTCTTTTGAGCTTTGTTGAATGTAACAGATTATTTGCAACATTTATTATTTAAAGTATAGTAGTCATTTAACCTGGGTTTTTACATCATGCTTCGTTACAAGACAAAGGAATGCGATTCTAGTCAATTTTGTTGAATGACTAATTGACAATTGTAATGCTTTGATTTACACCAAATCTTACACGCAGTTTCATCTTTTTCCTTCATGACTTGCTTTTTTGTTTTTTTCAGTTGAATTCATCTACTGTTGATTTGGTGTTTTGAAGAAATGTTCTCCTGATGTTCTTTATTCTACGTGTAGAATGTTATACGTAGTTTCATCTTTTTCCTGCATGACTTGCCTTTTTTAGTTGGATTCTACGTGTAGGATGTTATATGTAGTTTCATTTTTTTCCTGCATGACTTGCCTTTTTTGGTTGGATTCACCTACTTCCACATGTAGAATGTTATATGTAGTTTCATCTTTTTTCTGCATGACTTGCATTTTTTTTGGTTGGATTCACCTACTCATGATTGGTGCTTTTAAAGAAATGTTCTACTAATGTTCTTGATTCTATTTGTAGGTTGCGAGTCTCTCGGGGCATGTTGTTCTTGGATGGCGCTTTGTCCCAACTGATAATACAGTAGCTTGGGCAAGTCTGCTCTTCAAACAGAACCTGTCATCGAACAAGTGTTCCTTACTCAAAGTCCAAGGTCAAGTTCTGATTTCGAACAACAGGTGTGATCGATCTCCATTATCCTTGTACCTTCTTCAACTTCTTTTTTTTTTTTTTTTTTTTTTTTTCAAGGCTTCAACTGTAGTTGTGAACTATGAAATAGCTTGCATAGTTTATTATATGCAATATCTTCACACTTGGACATACTGTATTTACAAATGTACATATTGAGAAGGGTTTCGATGGTGGCTATTCGAGCTACATTGAACCTGCAGCAATGTGGAGTGACGGACTTCTATATATGTTCTCTCTCTTCAAGGTGTGTCCTTTTAATCCTTTCTTCATGCTTTTGATAAGTGGTATTCTCCAGGTTATCCGGCACAATCTAGAAACACTACAGCTTGATAAGACAACTAAGGTTTGTGGTGGTTTGGCAGGACTATTGTTTACAAAGGTCAGCTAAAAGCCAGATCAGTTGAGGGATTACTATTATGCGGATCTTGGACATGAAAGGTTTACGAGCTACATGGCCACAGTAAATTTCCCCCCCTTTGCCTTCTTTATCTACGAACTCCACACTTAAACAGTGAGCAGCATGGGGAACTCATTGGTAAGAGACAGACGTAAGGTTAAGCAACAAGTTCTAAGGCATCAAATTTTGAATGATTTCTTAAGTTCTTCTACTGTCTTGAGCTCTTGTTTATTATTTGAATTTGGGTGCTTGGATGCCTTGGGTAAGTTGGCAAAAAACCTTGATATGGAGTAAACCATGTTGCAGAAACTTGATGCAGTGCTCCTTATGGTCAGTACTTGACGATGAGACTTCCAATTTGGAGGTGGATGGGAAAATGTATTTGGTCAAGGTAGCTTAGGGCTTCTACATTTTTTTTTTTGTATTGGCTGTAGATATAAGAAACCTAATGAGTGTCCTTAATGCAAACTTGTCTTCAATTTCTCAGATGACTTCTGGATTTCCATGAATGAAATAGAAGAAAGCATGAGCTGATGTTGTTGGGCTCTCACAAGCTTGAAGATTTCCTGGGTGGTGCAACCATGGGAGCCCACCAATACGGATCCATTGACAAGGAAGCTCTGTCTCTAAGCTTGGACAACATGTATTACCAGCACAACCTAGGCTATGGGAACTTATGGATGGATTTAAGCAATTTGCCTGAGTTGAAGAGCCTAGAGTTATCAGAGAGCAGCCTTTATAGGTAAAGCACACAAATCCAATTTCCCTATAGTTAGATATATGTCCATATGTGCTTTTGACACGTTTAGTTTCCTTTAACAGTTACATCCACCAATACATCCAGTAATTGGAGAGGGATGCCAGGCTGGCCTTGATCACACCATTACCTGCTGAAAATGCAAGCGTTCAAGCTCCTTCAACCGTAGCTGCTGGTTCAGAACCTGGCCTGATGCTTTATGATGTTCTGAGCTTTTGTTTTGGATCCATGCTTTCAAGATCCATTCCCCATTGCCTTTAATCCTGTATCTCATGACCCTACTAAAATATAGTGTACTGTAATTTTATTTGAGAGAAGATTTAGAGTGTTGGACAACCTAAAATTGCTTTTCCCTCTACTTTCATCTTGCAGGTACCACAATTTGTGGTAACTTATGATCATTCCCCCATGACACTTGTGTAGGACAGTAGTACCATGAAAAAGGTAGGTCCCATACTTTTTTGTAGTACTGATTTCCTACGCAAGTGGCTTTTGGCAGTAAATGTGGTTCAACACCCTGTTTGTAACCTGTTTCTGTTTATCTGAAAGTGCCCTCCACACCTGCCAAGATGGCACACGTATTTTGAATCCAGGTCGTTCATCAGCCGACAAGCACCTTAATGTGCCTGAGGCCAAAACTCAGGTTGGTGTGATCACTAGAGGGGCCCCTCATGTAAGTTGAACGTGGACCACTGGTAATCCATTTTTCAACCGTCCTCTATTCCCGTACATGCACGCAACTGAAAAGAGAACTACCCTGGGACTGATTCACCTTGGGGCCTGCCAGATGGACGGCCTGGATGTCACAGGCGTCAGAAGATTTTGGTAGTGGACTACTTGGAGTTGGAGGAATCACATATCCATGGTATTGTATCCTAGTGCCTGACTTACTAAAGATGGGACCCACTTTCCAGCAATTCAAAGTATCGATAAGATGGGTAGATTATGGATGGACGGTGGCCCTGAAATGTCCTTGACGAGGCTTCGTAGCCCTTCGATTGGTGGGTCCCATAAGGCTCATGTTAACCGAGTCCGGTTAAAGGAAGTAGCGTCCATGTTAAAACCGATGATAGTTGTTTGTTTTTTTTTTTTTTTTTTTCGTACACACGCACACACACTCAAGTCGAAGTGGGAGCAAGAGTAAGGATCCTAAACCAATGAAAGTTGTTGTCGTTGTCGTCAAGTGTTAGCCGTCCAAAGCTGGGCCCATAACATGAATGGTCCGAAATTTACTTTTGGTGGTTTAAAATTGTTTTTAAAATTTCATCCTAAAATCTGACCGTTGGCAACATTAGCGAGCATTCAAAACCGTATCTTAAATTTTGTTTTCAAAATGTGACCGTTGGCACCAGAACGGTTTAAAACCGTTCCTTAAACGGTACCCAAAACGGTTTTGAACCGTTCTTGATTTTCTGCGACGCCTCTTTTAAGAACGATATTGAACCGTTCCTGAATCATTTAGGAGCAGTTTAGAACCGTTCCTGAATGACGATTTTGGTGTAGTGTATGCCTTAAAAAGATTGATGGATGGCAATAAAAAAACATGTATAACGCTGGACAACAAAATATCCTAACACCATTGGTGCAGGCGTTTTCTGTGGTGGGGCCCACTTGACCTTTGGATCAATGTCATTCCTTGGGCCATATGCCCTAAAATAATATCTTCAAATGGACGTATAATGTGGATACAACACATATATCATAATAGGAACCACATGACTTTGGTTACGTCACTTCAGTTGTCAGTCTTACTACTATTGTCGGTTCGTTCAGTAGCTAATCCGCATGCAGAGAATGAAGGGATTAGAGGAAGCGGATTGCCCAGTGTACCTGACAGCAGCTATAGCTGCTGTATTGATGTCAACAAGTTCTGTGGGTCCCATCATGAGGTATGTATTATATCCAAAGCGTCCATCCATTTTGTGAGCTTGTATTAAGGCTTGAGACAAAAAATAAGACATGTGGAACTATCAAGTGAACCACACTGAAAAAAGCAGTAGGAGATCGAATGTCTACCATTGAAACCCTTTTTGGGGTCACAGAAGTTTTGGATCAATATGAAAAAAAAAATTTCTCTTCATACAGGTATTTGTGACCTTATGAATAGATTGGATGGAAAATAAACGTTATGGTGGGCACTATGAATTTTTTAACAGTGAAAATCATTATCCCTAATCAGCACGACCCCCAGAATGAAAAATATCCAAATCTAAGGTGAATTAAAATGTGCAAAACAGTGGTGATTGAAACTGTTAAAAACTTCTCAAGCAGGTAATGTATCATTTCAGTAATGTTTCTTAGCCATTCGATCTGTTAGCAAGGTCGTATAAACGGTTTACATTAATTGGAAAAAAGAAAAAGAAAAAGAAAAAAAAAAACAAATACCAATTTAATACAAAACATTTGTAACCTAGTAATGGTCAATTACCACTGTTTCCTCTTCTATGGCCCACCACAGAATTAGATATATTATATTTTTTGAGTGCATAGATATAGAACCCACAGCCTGAGCGAGGCCAGGCCGCACCTAATACGCTGCCCTGTAAGGGAATTACAGGGTCCTGCCGTACCTCCGGTTGGAGGACGCATTTCATGAGTTTCACAGACCAGAGGATCCCAACCGTTTGATCTCTTGACAAAAAATTTTTTGTCGAGTGTGGACTGCTACTTTATTTCCACATGGGCCATTCATTTATAATCCACTAATCAAGTCACTAAGATCTTCCAATGTGGAGGGTTGTCAAGGGATCCTCCATCCATTGTGGGCGTAGCAGTTCAATGGGCTTGATCATCATATTATGGTACTGAGGTGCAGGAATTCTTTGCATGAAAAAACCGTAGTTATTGTACGTTTTCTTGTTTATAGATGTTCAGGCAGGGATAGAGATGGGTTGATGACTACCATGGGAGAAATGCAAACGAGGCTCACGTGAACCCCATGCCAACTGGAATCGTGAATTTCTGTAGAGAGTGCCACTGGTATCAGCAGTACATGTTGAATGCGGACAACCAGCCTGTAGCGATGATGGACTGTCCGCTCTATACGTTGTGCTACATGTGTATGCTTGCATTAATGATTCCCGATGATGGACGATCTGCTCTATTCATGGATACCGTCCTGTCTTGGCATGAAGTGGCTGGTTTTATATATATATATATATATATATATATATATATATATATATATATATATATATATATATAAAGCTTGTTATTACACCCCACTATCAGTTCACACTTCACTATTAGCCACCCCCACCTACCAAGACATCATTGTTGAAACGAGGTCTCTTTCACACAGTCTACCAAGTGGCTGGATTTGACTGGGCGGCAGGTCCATTGTGTGAGATGGGGCCTGTCTCGTACATACCATGCTGAATAACTTTCAAACATCAACTCAAGAACTTCCAATTAAATCGTGCTTTAAGTGGCCAACCATGACTCAAAATTTATACTTGTCTAGTTATTTGATTATTAAATTAATAAATTATCATTGGAAAATTCAATTGAAAAAAACCCAATGGTCTGATTTCAACAAACAAGCCTTGATAGATCAGAATTCTGTGCTGGATTTAGTATATTTAATTTTTGAAGGACACTGATTGCATGCTGAACCCAATGCCACAGAGTTAATAACATGGTCTAAGGACTATGTGGGGCCCACCATGATTTTTATGGTTTGTCCATACTGTTCATTTATTTTGCCAGATCATTTTAAGGTAGGAGCTCAAAATTAAAGCATAACCAAAGCTCAGGTGGACAACACTATAGGAAGAGTGAGGATTGAACACCTACCATTAAAAGCTACTTGGGGCCATGAAAGTTTTGCATCAAGTCAATAATAGTGTTTTCACTTTCTCCAAGTCTGTATCACCTTAAAGAAAAATTGGATGAGAAAAAAACAATACCGTAGGCCTTAAATGCTTTTTCGACCATTGATTTCATTATCTCTACTTCAAATTTGAGCTTATGCCCTAAAATGATTGATGGATGGCAATAAAAACATGTATCACGCTGGACAACAAAATATCCTATCACCATTGGTGCGGGCGTCACTGTCACCATTGTTTTCTGTGGTGGGGCCCACTTGACCTTTGGATAAATGTCATTCCTTTTGCCATATGCCCTAAAATAATATCTTCAAATGGAAGTATAATGTACATACAACACATACATTATAATAGGAACCACATAATTTAGTTATGTCACTTCAGTAATACTGTCGGTTCGTTCAGTAGCTAATCCACATGCAGGGAAGGAAGGGATAAGGAGATGAAGAGAGATGAGAAAGATGGGCGGATATCGATCTCTCAAATCAAATTCAATTTGAAATATACATTCCTTTTACGAGCATTACAGCAGCTGGGGTACGGAATACCTGCCCGTGTATAACAAAACTCTTTGACGATTACTCATTCAACTGAAACAACTTAAATTTCCTACTCTCCCCACTGTCTGCCGAGTTGCTAGATTTTTGCCAGATTGCTATTGCCCATGCACGGAACATGCACCTGTTTATTAGGCAGTTAGTCACAGAAGTTTGCTGGAATACATCTCAAGTGTTAGAACAGAATACGCCGGAGCTTTTATCTGCTGGATCTTGGTATGTAGAGGATCTGAACCATTTATAGGGTGGCCCAAACTCAGACGTTGAGTATCCAAAAAAACGAAAAATTCTAAGACTCGAGTATTTCAACCTTTGATCATTTATCTCTTTTCTTTTACAAGTGGACGGTCTCCTTAACTTTTGAATGACATCAAGGATTAAAATATGTAAATGTACAATTGTTTTTTGGGTTATTTTCCATCCAATTTGAGGCCCATCATATAAACGGCTTGGGTCATTAAAAATGACACTGATCCAACGGCTCATGTTCTGACGCATCTCATTACAGTGAGTGGGAATGTATTCTAGTTAGAAAACTTTGTTCTGAGTTGTCCATTCTGATCAGATGGTGGTTAGGTGTGGGATCCGTTACTTGCCAATTGCTCCTTTGTGGGTCCCACACATGAAATTCATCCCCCCGCTGTTACAATCAGGAGCTTCCAACTCGGAAATCATAAATTTCGCCAGTTGGGTGTGTTTCAATTTCCATTCTCGCCATCGAATAAATGATCACTACTAACGGGGTGGGAGTCACGCAAGTGCATTTATGCGTGCCACGCTTGCCCATGTGACACGCATGTAAGATGCTGGTGCTAGAATTTGGATCGCCCTTGCCGAGCTCCGAACACTCACGCTGAGCCCTATGAGCTTGCACAAGAGAAAGATAACGGAGACCCTGGCTAGAGCAAGGGACCCTCCGATGCTAAAGTCAAAATAGGAATTTGGGTCTAAGTAGTGTTGCTAGTGCTTAGAGTGTGAGATCTTGCGTACCTATCTATGCAGATGAGTCCACTAATTATACATTTTTCCTAAGATGAACGTGCGTATCATTCTCGGCACGAGCCTTGTCGTTGAATGAGAATGATGCATGCACTGATGTTAGCTGTTACCTAGAGATCGTGCGCCGGATGTTGCTTCAGACAAGTGTCACTGGAGTTGATTCTTGAGCGTAATTATTGGATGCTCCTTCGTCCGAGCCAATCCCTACAATCCGAGCCCGCAATCAGGTCGGCTTTAGTCACTTCCTGACAAGGGTCCGGCTGTAGTGATTGGGCAAGATGTTTAATGACTTCTTCCGGATTTCAGGTCAGCGTCAAAGCTCTACAAAAGAACTTAGAAGCTCAACCTAAATTGTTATGACAAGGTCGGTGCAGATAAACTATTATCAGTCTGAAGATTTGCTCGGCTCATCGGCCTCTGTCACCCATCCTGCTATGATGATTTCCTTTACTGATCGAGTTGGGCTTTCCTCAATTAAGGTCGGAATATACCTGTCTTGGTGCAACTGCTCAATCAACCAATCCAAGTTTACATATGTTGAGTTCTGCTAAGATTTTCTGATAACATGAGATACCTCAGGCACACATTAAGGCTCACCGCGTGCTCATGTTGGCCCAAAAATCAGGCAGATCTTGTTATGCGCTACGTGTGTTCAAAAGAGTTGGTAATTAGAAGTATGATTGACGGTTCACAAGATGAGTAACCCGGCCTAATCTTTTGGACAGATATCAAAATAGTAGGGCCAACGAATGAGCTGAAAGAACCGGAATATGGTAGAGCTATCTTTCCAGAGTATGCTTTAAGCGGGGCGATGTGTAAAATCGGTTCCTGCCATATGCAGGGACTTAGCATGCATTGCTTATGTCTGAAAAATGATGGAAGATCATACCCTATTTCACGTGAGCCAGTGGAAATCTTTTTTTCATTGCTCTATATTCATCTATACCTATATTTAGTGACTGTCATAATCACATGTTCGTAAGTTTCTTAAGGTGGTCCTACACTGTATAGTCTAGAATATTGATGGTTCTGATGAGCGCATCACTCAGCATATGGGCCCAACAAACTGTGACAAATATCACCTGAGTTATCAATACTTCCATTTTTATGCAGGTTGTACATGTGCATGGCATCCGGGCTATTTATCATAGAGTGGGACCCACCACTGTTCGTATGACCCTTGAACTAGGGGTCCATTGAAAAATACTCCAATCAACCAGACCGGTGATTCGACCGTCAAAGTATCACTCTGACCATCCAGATTCGATAGTTCTTCCAGTAGCATGACTAATAAATAAACGGTCATCTACGCGTTTTCTAATTTCTTCATATTTCAAAATTTTAGTGATAATTGAGAAATGTGGAGGCTTGGTCCCTCAACATGTCATTGTCCGTGGTGCCTGAAAGCCAAGTCTACGGCAGCATCAACTTGTCCAACAAAGTCTCGGAGAAAGTTACCGGGGATGTTTGGAGCATGGGATTAGATGGGTTTAAGTGGGATGGAATTATCAAAATGTAATGATTACATGGTGCCAGGATTGTCTCTAATCCAATGGCTGGGAGGCCATCCCAATTTATGTTTGGAAAACGGATTGGCTACTCATCTTCCCACTACCAGTCAGTGCTACGTGGGCCCCACCATGATGTATGTGTTTCATCATCCATGCCGTCAAGCCAGTCTTCCATGTCATTTTATAGTATGAGCCCAAAAATGATCCAAATCTCAAGTGGACCACATGGTCAGCCCTAGGGGGTTTTTAATGGTGTAATACTACTGTTTTCCCATGGTGTGGTTCACCTTAGATTTATATCTACCTAATTTTTGAGATCAACTCCTAAAATTATATGTCAAAATGGATGGACGGCATGGATAAAACACATATTTCATGGTGGAGTCCACATAGCACCAACCACTAGCTACACGAAACCCAAAGTAAGATTGCAGAAACGCTTGCCCCAGCGCTGATTTCAAGATAGGGCTTCACAACCCATACCTTATGTGAGTCTCAAACATACATTTCAATGATCCATGGGATCTTAAAACCCACTCCCGCCAAATCCCATTTAAACCCATACCCCAAAGGCCCCCTTAGAAGGCCCTGAAATCAGGCAGACTCAACCATCCCTAGGGCTACCTCCAAAAGGCCTGTTTACCACCGTTGACAGCTTGTCCAACAATGTTTCAAAGAAAGTTGAAAAGCCCCTAAAATCAGGTGGATCAAACCATCCGGTGGCTACTCCTGAATTCTCATGTATGGCAACCTTGAGCTTATTGGGGGGCCACAGAAGATCACATAGGCGAATCAAAAGAATTAATCCAATCGCACCAAGTAAACACAAAGATAACACAACAATTTTAACGTGAAAAAAACCATGCCACAAAGCGACATATATCATTATGAAAGCAATAATTATAAAGAAAAAGAGATTACCCGATTCGAACAACCTCGAATCTCATCCTCGCTACACCCTTTGAAACCTTTGGACGAATTAAAAACCTAGTAATAATACAACCTGATCTTACTTACACCTATATATATATATATATATATATATATATATATATATATATATATAAACTCGAGTTGATGGGAACGTCCCATGAGGTTGAGCTTGTGGGCCCCACCGTGATGCGTTTCGAACATCTACCCCATCAGTCAGATGCACCATTCCATTGTGGACCTACGTCTCAAAAATCAAGTCAATTCGTGACTTGTGTAGGCCACACCACATACAGAAGTTGAGAGGGGTCGTGCACCATTAAAACATTAATAATCATTTTTTGGGCCCACCGAGATGTGGTTTGCAAATCCAGCCCATCCATTATGTGTGTCCCACTTGGATGAGGGTTCAGACCAAGTTTCAGCAGCATTCAAAACTCAAGTGGGCCCCACCAAGTGCTTTTATATGTTTTTGGCATGTCTTCACATGATTTTAGATGGTATGGCCCACCTGAATTCCATATACGGCTGATTTTTGGGCCTTCCCATAATTTAAAGGGGACCCATCAAATGCACGGTGTTGATGGTCGACAAGCATCATGGTGGGGCCCACACAGCTCATCCTCATGGGAGCTTATCGTGAGCTCGAGCGCATAGTACCTTTTCACACACACACACACATACACACACACACACACACACACACACACATATATATATATATAATCGGAAACAAATCCCACAAAATCGTAACTCTGCAAAAATTCATGCAGGTATTGTCGATGGCATCGAACGGTCTTCGATGTCATCGGAACTAATTCTTCAATGACATCGATGATATCAAAATAACACCCCCACTGTCCAGAGAAAAAATATGACTTTTCAAAAATTCTCAATTACATTGAGCCATGCCGCCGATGACATCGAAAGAACGTCCTGATAGTCTAATATCCAACTTGAGAAAAACTGAAAAATTTTAATGGGATCGAGCATTGTAAATTTTGATGGGATCGAGCATTGTTCGTTGCCATAAAAACTGACATCGAACAATCTGTAGATGACATTGACATGCTCTATATTTAACTATATTTGAGACATCAAATACAACACAGCTTGTCCAACAGGGTCTCAATAAAAGTTAGAAGGTCTTTACAATTAAGCCGATCCAACCATCCCATGGGCTACCGAAAAAGTCTGCGGTGACATCCAACTTATTTAATGGGTTATCAATGAAAGCTGAAAGGCCCTAAAATCAGGTGGATCCAACCATTCGTGGGCTACTCCCCCTAAAGTCCTGTGTACGGCTGCCTCCAACTTTTCCGACAAAGTATTAATGAAAGTTGGAATGCCCTTAAAATAAGGCGGATCTGACCATCCAATGGGCAACTACAAGTTTTTAGAGGGTGTTAAATGGTTTCACTGTTTTCTACGGCTCTAGGCCTGATATCTAGCTTCCCATCCATGCTGTGAACTACTCAAGCCAATTTTAACAGGTCTGCTTTCAATTTATTCAATCCATTTGAAAATCAGGTTGGGTTTCACTCTGACCAGCTAGGTTGGGTACTTCATCTAGAATCAAAGACTCATCATTTACACCTTTTCTAATTTCTTCAAATTTGAAAACTCTGATGATTGCCATAAAATCTAAAGGCTTGGTCCCTCTACAAATCATTGTACGTGGCTCTCACAAAGTCTTGTCTATGTTGCCGTCCAACATGTCTGATTGAGTCTCAATGAAAGTTGGAAGGCCCCTAAGGGCCCGTTTGGCCACCTGCACTACGTTGGAGTAGGTGGGATTGCATTCGTGATCCTGCGATATAAACCGTACCGTCATGTTTGGTGCGGCTTTTTCAACCCGAATTATAAGCATGGGGCTCCCCGCTAGGGGTGTACACAAACCGGGCTAGCCCGGTTAGCTCGCTCGACCCGGCCCGAAAAAGCTCGACTCGGCCCGACTCGGAACTGAGTTCGGGTCAGGACGGGCCAATTTTCTAGGCCCGAAAGTTAATTCAGGCCGAGTTCGGATACCTCCCAGTTCGGCCCGACTCGGTCCGAAATCCGACTCGCCCCGGCTCGACCCGACCCGGCCCGGCCCGACCCGTGTATGACTGTATTTAATTTGTATAAAATGTTTTATTTTATGCTTTGTCAAATGTATGTAAATGTATGTAAATGTCCTGACTAGTTAGATTTTTTGTGAAGTCTGTAGTTCGACTATCTAAACCGTTGATTGAGGGCCTTGTAATGGGACGCGGATTACCTGTCAAAGCCCTTCCCATGAACTTGTTGTAAGGTTCGAAACTGGCTCGAACTCAGGTTCGAAACTGGCCCGAACTCGAAGGTTCGAAACTGGCCCGAACTCGGCCCGAACTCGCACCGGGCCCGGTTCGGGCTAGAGATGTTGGCCCGGTGACCAGGCTCGGTTGTGTTCGGGCCTTGTGTGGAGGCCAGTTCGACTCGGCCCGACCCGTGTACACCCCTACTCCCCGCCAATACCGTCTGTCAATACTCCTAGATTTGGCAATCCCTTCACTGTACGCAGTAACTCATCTGTATAAACATCGGGCTCCGCGCCAATACCGTCTGTCAACCCACCCGTGCAAAGGATATGTAGTTGGGGCCCAATCCCGATGTACATGGGAAATCCACCACGTTCATCAGTTTACGAATAATATGTAAATACATTGAACCGGAAATGACAATCATCCAAGTGTCATATGGGCCACACTACCGATGATTGAATGTCCACCATTCAGACATACGTGGGGCCTCATAAGATGTAAAACATGAAAACTTATCACTGTATAAATACGTGTAAACAATATACATTGTGAACGGAATAGATGTTATAAAAAATTAACGGTAGAGCCTGGAAGAATTCAACAGTTGGAAATTACCTACAAACGTTTATCTGATTTTTGCAATCCGAACTTTGCCAAACAGGATTTGGCTCCAATCCTGCTGGATACAAGTCCGTCCCGCATCTTCCAAACATGCCATAATAGAAATCTGGGATAGGCCCAATCCTGAGACAGTACCTTACACAAGCATTCAATGCTACTTTTTAGCTTAATCCCACCTAATGCAGGTGGCCAAACGGGCCCTAAAATCAGTTGGATCTAACCATCCCGTGAGCTACCTCCTGAAATTCTTGTGTACGGCAGCATTCAGGCTGTCCAACAAAGTCACGGTGAAAGTTGGAAAACCCTTAAAATCAAGCGGCTCCAACCATACCGCAAGCTACAGTACCGAAAGTCATATGTACAGCTACATCTAGGTTGTCCAATAGGGTCTCAATGAAATTTGGAAGGCCTCTAAAATTAAGTCAATACAACCATCCCGTTAGCTACCCCCGAAGTGGCAGCATCCAGTTTGTTCAACAAGGTAGAGATGAAAGTTGGAAGGCCTTCAAAATCAGGCAGTTCCAACCATCCTAAGGGCTACCTCCAAAAGTACTATGAAGAGTGGCATCCAACTTGTCCAATAAGGTCTCAATGAAAGTTGGAAGGCCCCTAAAATCATGTAGATCCAACCATCCCATGGGCTATGGGCTACCGGCATTTACCTTGTCCGACAAGACAGGGATGAAAGTCGGAAGGCCCCCCAAATCAAGGGGATCCATCCATCTCATGGGCTACCCTTGAAAGTCCTATGGCGGCGTCCTGTTATGATCTCAAGGGTTTAATAGTCTAACTTTCACATTCCAACAGTCCTAGGGCTTTTAGCGTATTGGTTAAATTCTTAACAATTAGCATCAAAGTCAACACCACATTACGTATTTAAGTTGAGTGCCGCCATGGAGTGGGTCACCATGGATGCTACTCACAGAGCGTGGCAGAATGTTACCTTCCTAAGGGTTTAATAATCTAACTTTAATATGTCGGGTCGCCATGGACGCTACTCACAGAGCGTGGTGGAATGTTACCTTCCTAAGGGTTTAATAGCCTAACTTTAATATGCCAGTGTTGGGAGCCTTGCACAAAACCTTAGGAACTAGCCCTCTAGAACAAACCAAAATTATGGATAATAAAGCAATGAAAATAATCAATACATCAATCACACACCACACGAGAATTTTACGGGGAAAACTCTCAAAAAGGTAAAAACCACGGGACCTCGTCCAGATCAACAATCCACTATGAAGTAGAACGTTACAAACTTCTTCACTCACGCAAGAGTGGATAAACAATGAGAGAAACAAAGAAAATGGAGAGATCTCACCGATTACGAGGACATAGAAGCGCTAAGATATAGATTGCACAGTAGATAACCTCCACGAGCAGAACCTCCCTTCTGTAAGCTTCCTCTCTCTCTTTTCCTCTCTCTCTCTCTCTCTCACCTTTGATAGCCCTAAACCCTTTAGTAAATCTCTTGTAAAGCTTTAGAAAACCCTCTTGTCATCCCTAGAAAGCCCTAGGAACTCCTATTTAAAGTTTTAGGAAACTTTTTTCCGCATCCCAGTTGCGAAAGGACTTGTGCATGACACGAAATCCGCACAAAATCGCAGAACGAATCTGTGTAACCTCGATTGGTCGAACCGAGTCTACGACCGGTCGAGAGCCACCTACGACCGGTCGAACACCTCCTTCGACTGGTCGAGCACCCCGGAGGAAAACACTCCACAGTCGCTGGACTCTGAGTCGTGCCACGACTCGACTCCTTCGACTGGTCGACCATCAGCCTTCGACCGGTCGAGCAGGGCTCACGACCGGTCGACGACGGGTCAAAAAACCCATCAGCCACACACCACCACACCTATGGGTACTCGAACCCTCAACCAGGTGTTGAAACTCCCGAGAGTCTACCACCGGAGTACCCAGCATATTGGTTAGGTTCTTAACACATTGTTGAGAAGTGGAGCCACATCTGGGGTCGTCCACTACCAGTCGAGGTTGCGCGGATTTCGTGTCGTAAGTCCTTTCGGAACTGGGATACAGAAATGAGTTTCACGGATTTCGTGTCGCAAGTCCTTTCGCAATTGGGATGCGAAAGGGAAGTTGCCAAAACTATAAATTGGGGTCCTTAGGGCTATCTAGGGTTAAGGGTGAATATTGGGGAGCTATTTTAAGGTGTGGGAAAAGGATTTTCTCTGTATCTCCAAGGGAGAGGTTAGTATATTGCCTTGTAATCTTCGTTTTTCATAGTGAAAATTTGCATCCATGGTTTTTTACCTTAGTTTGGAGTTTTTTCACGTATATCTTGTCTCGTGGTTTTATTTGGATTGCTTTGATCTATTTCTAGTTTATATTTCTTCTTGTTTATCGTTTGTGAGTGAGGCCTGAGATTGGATCTAGGCTCACTGCGTTATTGGCGTGCTGCGCAACAACTGGTATCAGAGCTATTGGTTCAGTTCTATTGGGAGCGATGACGGAAGAAGGGAAAACTAGAATTGAGAAGTTTGATGGTTCAAACTTTGCCTTCTGGAAGATGTAGATGGAGGATTATCTGTATTAGAAGGACCTCTATATTCCTCTAGGAGGAAAAGAGAAGAAACCAGAAAAGATGACAGATGATGAATGGTTTGTAGAACGATCCGACTCCTTTGTCTAAGAGCGTCGCCTTCAATATATCCAAGGTGAAAACTACAAAAGAATTAATGGAAGCCTTAGCCACCATGTATGAAAAACCCTCTACATCCAACAAGGTTCATCTTATGAAACAGCTGTTCAACATGAAGATGTCAGATAGTGAGAGCGTGGCTAAACATCTAAACGAGTTTAATACAGTCACGAGCCAGTTGGAATCCGTTGATATTACTTTTGAGGATGAGGTCAGGCGTTATTGATTCTATCCAGTTTACCGACAGTTAGGATAGTTTGGTGATTGCTATGAGCAATTCTTCAGGGTTAACAAAGCTGAAATTTGATGATGTGGCCGGTCTAATTCTCAGCGAAGAATCTAAAAGGAAGGCATCGGGAGTTTCAGGGGATTCAGGGAATGCTCTAAACGTTGAAGGAAGATGAAGATCACTGAACAAAGGAGACAATAAATACGGGCATTCTAAGTCGAGGAAGAAGTCAAAGGGACCGAAAGACAAAGACCGGTGTTGGCATTGTGGCAAGAAGGGGCACATGAAACGTGATTGGAGGGCGCTTAAGAAACAAGAAGGAAACTCTCAAGGTGGGAAGGATTCAGTGAATCTATCTGAGTAGAGTGACATAGAGGCGTTGATCTTGTCTCTTGATGCGAGGAATGAGTCTTGGGTTATAGACTCAGGTGCTTCGTTTCATGCCACTTTATGCAAGGGAGTTCTGCATAATTATGTGTCAGGTGACTTTGGGAGAGTATACCTGGGTGATGATGAGCCGTGCAGTATTGTTGGAAAGGGAGATGTTCAGATAAGTCAAAAAGATGGAACAACTTTGAAATTAAAGGATGTCAGACATGTACCGAGTTTGAAACGTAACTTGATTTCAGTGGGGCAGTTGGCCGATACCGGTTATGTGACGACATTCACCAGTGATTCCTGGAAGATCACAAAAGGTGCCTTGGTGATATCTCGAGGCAAGAAGGAAGGTACTTTGTACGTGACTTCAGGATCGTATTGTTCACTCGCAGTCGCATCAATTAGAGTGAATGGGCAGTTATGGCATCAGAGGTTGGGACATATGAGTGAAAAGGGAATGAAAGTGTTATTGTCAAAAGGAAAGCTACCAGGGCTGAAGTATATTGACTTGGAATTCTGCGAGGACCACGTGTATGGTAAGTAGAAGAGGGTAAGTTTCAAGAAGACAGGACGTGCTTCAAAGACGCATCTGTTGGAGCTTGTACACACTGATGTGTGGGGACCGACACAGGTATCATCTCTCGGTGGCTCACGTAATTGTGTTTCATTTATTGATGATGCTAGTAGAAAACTGTGGGTCTATTTCTTAAAGCATAAATCTGATGTATTTGATGTATTTAAGAAGTGGAAAGTCATGGTAGAAAATGAGATAGGTAAAACAGTAAAGTGTCTCAGATCTGATAATGGGGGAGAGTATTGTGATAAGAAGTTTGAGGAGTATTGTGTAGCAAATGGAATCAAACATCAGAAAATGATTCCAGGGACACCACAACAGAATGGTGTGGCTGAGCGCATTAACAGGACCATCCTTGAGCGCGCCAGGAGCATGAGGTTACATGCAGAGTTGCTCAAGACTTTTTGGGCGGATGCTGTAAATACTGCCACATATCTCATCAATAGAAGTCCCTCAGCATCATTGGATGGTGGGCTACCAGAAGAAATATGGATTGGGAAAGAAGTGAACCTAGCACATCTCAGAATGTTCGGTTGCACTTCATAAGTTCACATTGATGCACAGCATAGAAACAAGCTAGATGTGAAGTCCAGGAGGTGGACGTTTATAGGCTACGGGCAGCATGATTTTGGCTACAGGTTTTGGGATGCAGAAAACAGGAAAATCATCAGAAGTAAGGACGTAGTCTTCAATGAAAAAGTGATACATAAGGACAGTGTGCAAGAAAATAAGGCTGAGGAAAAAGAATTTGTAGAGTTCAAAGAGTTACCAGACACGGGTGTTACAGTGCCACAGGATGATCATGCACAGGAGCATTATGAGGCAGTGCTACAGACACCGGTATTAAGGAGGTCTACTCAGGAGAGGAGACCTACGATCCGATACTCACCCTCCTTATATTATCTACTACTGACTGATAATGGTGAACCAGAGTGTTTTAAAGAGGTATTACAGTCAGAAACACGGGTTAAGTGGGAGCAGGTCATGGATGAGGAGATGGACTCTCTTGAGTCTAATTGTACATGGGAGCTAGTCACTCTATCAAAGGCTAAGAAAACTCTTCATAACAAGTGGGTTTACAGACTGAAGGAGGAGCACGATGGTTCGAAACGGTACAAGGCGAGATTGGTTGTGAAAGGGTTTCAACAAAAGGCAGGTATTGATTTCACTGAAATATTTTCACCAGTAGTGAAAATGTCTACGATTCGTATGTTCTTAAGTATAGTGGCTACAGAGGACTTACATCTAGAGCAGCTAGATATTAAGACAGCCTTTCTTCATGGGGACCTTGAAAAAGAGATATATATGCATTAGCCGATAGGATATGTGGCACTAGGAAAAAAGAACAAGGTGTGCAGACTGAAGAAGAGTTTATATGGCCTGAAGCAGGCCCCGAGGCAATGGTACAAGAAGTTCGACAGTTTCATGTCGGGAAACGGTTTTAGGAGATGTCATGCAGACCACTGTTGTTATTTGAAGAAGTTTGATACGTCGTACATCATCCTTCTTTTGTACGTTGATGATATGCTTGTGGTCGGTTCAAGCATGAAGAATATCTCAGATATTAAAAGACAACTGTCTAGAGAATTTGCCATGAAGGATTCAGGAGCTGCAAAACAAATCCTAGGCATGAGGATAAAGCGTGACAGGGAGAACAAGAAACTGGTGTTGTCGTAGGTAGAATACATAGCCAAGGTACTTGATCGATTCAATATGGGAGGTGCTAAGCCGGTTAACACTCCATTAGCCAACCACTTCAAGCTATCTCAGGAGCAAGGGGCAAAGACGCAGGAGGAACGAGATTACATGGCTAAAGTCCCATACGTGTTAGCTATAGGGAGTCTCATATATGCTATGGTGAGCACGAGGCCAAACATTGCTCAAGAAGTGAGAGTTGTTAGCAGGTTCATAAACAATCCCGGGAAGGAACGTTGGGAAGCTGTGAAGTAGATTCTTAGATACCTGGTAGGTACTAAGGATGTAGGGCTATATTATGGTGGATCGAAAATTAAGCTACAAGGCTACGTGGATTCAGATTTTGCAGGAGATATTGACAGCAGAAGAAGCACTACAGGTTATGTCTTTACTCTGGAAAATGCTGCAGTCAGTTGGGTCTCTCAGTTAAAGAAGATAGTATCTATCAGTACGACAGAAGCAGAATATGTTGCGGCTACAGAAGCATGCAAGGAGATGGTGTGAATTCAAGGTTTTATGGAAGAGTTGGGTAAGAAGCAAGCAAATTGCAAACTGTACAGTGACAGTCAGAGTGCAATACACTTGGCTAAGAATTTAGTCTTTCATTCAAGGACCAAGCATATTGCCATCAGATATCACTTCATACGTTCGTTACTGGAAGATGGATCGATTGCTCTGGAGAAGATTCATACAAGTGAGAATCCTGTAGATATGCTGACCAAGGTGGTCACAAGGGAGAAGCTAAAGCACTGTTCAGCTTTGATTAGTCTTCAGGCTTGAAGATGGGGAGGTGGTACACTCCGGATGAAGAAGACAAATGTTTATGGCCATGTGTCTCCAAGTGAGAAATTGTTGAGAAGTAGAGCCACATCTGGGGCCGCCCACTACCAGTCGAGATTGCGCGGATTTTGTGTTGCAAATCCTTTCGTAACTGGGATATAGAAAGGAGTTTCACGGATTTCGTGTCGCAAGTCCTTTCGCAATTGGGATGCGAAAGAGAAGTTGTCAAAACTATAAATTGGGGTCCCTAGGGCTATTCTAGGGTTAAGGGTGAATATTGGGGAGCTATTCTAAGGTATGGGAAAAGGGTTTTCTCTGTATCTCCAAGGGAGAGGTTAATATATTGCCTTGTAATCTTCATTCTTTATAGTGGAAGTTTGCATCCGTGGTTTTTTACCCTAGTTTGGAGTTTTTCCACGTATTTCTTGTCTCGTGGTTTTGTTTGGATTGCTTTGATCTATTTATAGTTTATATTTCTTATTGTTTATCGTTTGTGGGTAAGGCCTGAGATTGGATCTAGGCTCACTGTGTCGTTGGCATGCTGCGCAACACACATCCAACTTATTCAATATGGTTTCAATGAAAGTGGAAAGGTCCCTAAAATCAGGTGAATCTAACCATCCCATTAGCTACCCTGTAAGAGTCCAATGTACGACAGCATCCAACTTGTCTGATAAGGTATTGATGGAAAGTTCGAAGGCCCTTAAAATCAGGCAAATCCAATCATTCCATGGGCTATGGGCTACCTCCCGAAAGTCTCGTATACAGCTGCGTCCAGCTTGTCTAACTTGGTGTCACTGAAAGTTGGAGGGCCTCTAAAATCAGGCAGATCCAACCATCCTGTGGGCTACCTCCGGAAGTCTTATGTACAGTGGCATCCAATCTATCCAACAAGGTCTCTATGAAAGTTAAAGTCCTTAAAATCAGCAGATCCAATCATCCAATGGGCAACCACATGCTTTGTGCTTCTAGAGGGTTTATGTGGTTTAATTGTTTTCTACAGCTCTGGGCCTGATATTTGGCTTCCCACCCATTTTCTTGGTAAAATGGTGGCCTGTTTAATGATTAGACTGGGTCAACAGGCTAAGTGGGTCATTCCTCATTGGCCTGGGAATGGCCCAGCCATGCCATAATTTCAGGCCCGGGTTTGGACCTTTCGCCAAGTTTATGGGCCCAATCCCTAGACTTACATATGGTGCGCAACTGTGCATGCAGCCATGTGTATGAGGAAGGCCATAATGTAAATTCGCCAGCTCTCATTGGCAAACACATACATTGTATGCATGCGTGCCAATTAGGACAATCAGATTTATAAGGCAATTTTAGATCGTGGAAACCCAAAATCCACATTAATCAAATGACTCTTATTTCATCACTTAATTCGACAGTCACAGCTTTCTGCTTAACCTTTCATCTGGTGTCCACCAGAAGGTTATGATCAGGGCTGAGAATGAGCCCTGCTGGGTCCAATAATCTCAGAAGTTTCTAGTAAAGGCTGCTCCTTACTAGTTCAAAATACAACCCAAGAGAGCTCTAATCCTGGCTTGGTGAGAAACAGAGCTAAAAGCTTATTCAAGCTCTTCCAAACCTCGAATCAGTGGCTAACGAGGCCCAAAAATAACCGTACGGGAAAACCCAAACATGAGATTACACATTTAAGAGTCAGAGTAGACTTTATATACATATCATGGTGGGCCCTTAAAGAAAATTAAGGATGTGCGTCCTTTTATTTAAAAACAATTGTTTTGCTTTTGGGCTTGGGCTGGGCCTTGTATAATAGCTCTGGTTCAAACTTGTGCTTGACTTTATGGCTCATCACAGGCCTGAACCGAGTTTGGGCTTGGATTGAAAGATGCAGGATGGGCTTGGACAAAGCTTGGCCCAACACTAATCTAACCCCTTGACACCCTTACTCCCAATAAACTCCTTTGATATTTTGTCTCTGGAGCTACAGACTACAAAGTGTAGTGTTTGTGAGGAATCTCGGTTTGATTCCTAATTGAAACTGTAGAAAAGTGTGATGGACGATACAAATACAATTATAAATTTTATTATTGGATTGTCTAAATGTTAGATTTGATTATAGCCGTCTTATTTTAAAAAGCAAGTGTCTAAGAATTTGAGGAGTATTTCTAATACTCTAACTCAAGGATGGTGAATATGATAGGAAATAATGGAAATTGAAAGTTCATTGTCATAATCTTTGTGGAGTGCATTTGATGTGAATTGGCCCTTGGAAAACGCTTTCTTGAAATTATAATAAAATTATGTGATTTCATTTTATATGAATTTCAATTACCATTAATCTCTATCCTACGATTGATTCCATTGGATTCTGCTTAAGCAATTAAATTTTAATGGTAACTACCAATGCATATCAAACACACCAGTTTTAGACCAAGAATGGGAAATACCCTTTGAATGATTGAACGGCACAGAAGCATCCCTGTGAGTGTTTCCATCCTGGCCCATTTCACGTCTAGCGTCCATCATGACCCCAATACTTGCTAGCTAGCTAGCTGGTGCCAAAGCTGTAGGGGCCCACTATGTTTTATGTGGTTTTATCCATGCTGTCCATTCATTTTTACATTTTATTTTATTGAAGGGTATAAGCCCAAAAATGATAATGCTTATTTGCCGTAGGGTCACACAAGCCTGATGGGGAAAACACATATCAGCTTGGTACAAAACTTCTGTGTACCTAAACAAGTTTTTAATGGTAGGTGTTTAGTCCCTACTGCTTTTAGTGGTGTGGTACACTTGAGAATTGTATCCACCTCATTTTGTTACCATGCTCTAAAATGAGCTGGGAAATCATACCCTAAAATGAGCTGGAAAAAAGGATGGATGGCCGAGTCCGTCTGAACGTGTGCTAGTGAAACCGATAGACGGAGTAGATTTCTCGTGGACATCCTACAAGGGCTAGGAGGGCTCCCTGTAGCGTGGGACACAGGAAAGTGGCGTCTATTTCCAAGTGCGTGCGCATCAAGCCTCATACGTAGCCGGAGTATCAAGCAACTCCCCACACCCAAAACCCCAAAGCGATAGAAAACCTTTCCACTTCCCTCTCTCCTCTACCCGGAAAAGAGAAGAACAAAAGAAAACAGCCATGGCTGGCACTGGCTTCTCATTAGGCTCCTCCTCCTCCTCTTCCACATTCTCCTTCTTACAACCTTCATCTTTTTCTTCCTCTTCCTCAACTACATCTTCCTCTCCCTTCGCTCCCTCTTCTCAACAATCCTCCTCTCCTTTCTCCCTCTCCTCCGCTCCTTTCCCATCATTCTCTTCATCCTCTTCAAACTGTGGCTCCTCCTCTTCTTCTTCTCCTTACTCCTTCGGAATCTCTTTCGCTTCTTCAAACCCTCTCTCCTCTTCTACTTCCAATCTTTTCTCCTCATCAACTTCCAAACCCCTTTCCTTCCCATTTCCCTCCGCATCAAATCCCGGCTCCACTTCCGCTTCCGCGCCACCATCTTCCTCAACTTCGCCTTTCGCATTCTCCACATCGGCCACTGGATCATCGCTCTTCAGCGCTCCCTCATCAACCTCAGTTCCTGCATCCTCGCCTTTCGCATTCTCCACATCGGCCACTGGATCATCGCTCTTCAGCGCTCCCTCATCAACCTCAGTTCCTGCATCCTCGCCTTTCTCTGCTTCCTTGTTCGGTACTCCCTCTTCTTCCGCTGGATCATCGCTCTTCAGCGCTCCCTCATCAACCTCAGCTCCTGCATCTTCGCCTTTCTCTACTTCCACGTTTGGTGGTCCCACTTCTTCCCCATTGTTCGGATCTTCTTCCTCTTCTTCGACAGTGCCGACGCGGTCCTTTCCTAGTTCTTCGCCAGTGTTCGGATCTTCTTCCTCCTATTCTTCTTCAACAATTACAACTCCGTCCTTCTCTACTGGCACGTCTTTCTTCGGAACTGCTTCTTCTTCTTCTTCTCCATTGTTTGGGTCTTCTTCTTCTTCTTCGACAACTATGGCCCCGTCCTTTTCTACTTCTTCGCAGTTGTTCGGATCCTCTTCTGCCACGGTGGCGACTCCTTCCTTTTCTACTTCTTCGCCACTGTTCGGATCTTCTTCTGCCGCAGTGACGGCTTCTTCCTTTTCTACGTCTTCGCAGCTGTTAGGATCTTCTTCTGCAGCAGCGACGCCTTCTTCCTTTTCTGGCTCCTCCCCACTGTTCGGATCTTCTGCTGCTGCGGTGGCTCCTTCCTTTTCTACTTCTTCCCAGCTGTTTGGATCTTCTTCTGCCGCAGCAACAGCTCCTTCCTTTCCTACTTCTTCGTCATTGTTCGGATCTTCTTCTGCTGCGACGACAGCTTCGCCGTTTTCTCTTGGCAGTGCTTCAGTATTTTCTAAGAGCTCCACAAGTGCAGCATCTACAGCTGCTCCTTCATCGACGCCTGCTCTGAACTCATCGTCGTCGAGCTTTTCCTTCAGTACTCCCTCTTCATCACCCTTCCAAACCTCCCTTGGTCTTGGCAATGCTGCTACTGCTGCTTCTTCCAGTGCAGCAGGGTTCTCCAGTACAGCTGCTGCGAAGCCGTTCTCACTAGCATTTGGAGCTTCTTCCTCTCCGTCACTCTCGTCAACTGTCACGACCGCGAACTTGTCGGTTCCAGCTGCTTCCACACCACCGTCTTTGTCTGCTCCATCTCCATTCTCTTCTTCTGCTCCTGCGGTTTCTACTCCATCTGTTCCTGCTTTTGGAGCAACCCCTGCGGCAGCAACGACGGGAGCAGCTTTATCATCAGCAGCTACGACCTCAGCTGCTTCCTCAGCCAGCGCCAGCGCCTTTCCAAGCTTCTCGCTGTCTACGAGAGCACCTGTATCAGCATCGTCATCACCACTCCAGGCATCAACATCAGCTGCTCCGTTATTTGGTGAGTTGGTTAACTGCTCTCTGAATTTTGATTCCTGCGTTTCTTGTTTCAGATTATGATTTGATGTGGGTTTGTTTTGTCTTTTTTTTTTTGGCTGTACATATGATATTCCCTTTTTTTATGAGATGCACATGAAATTTGTTGTGTTCATGAAGCTTGATTAAGTGATGGAATTCTCTATATCCCATTTTGACAGAATTGCATAAAATGGCTCATTTCTTGAAATGAGCTTCCAAATGACAGTGGTTGTATCTTTCTCGCAAGTCCAATTGTAATAGGTCAATTTTTATTTATTTATTTATTTTTTCTAGTTTCTCTATTTGAGTCTCAAAAATATATAAAGCTTCAAAATCTGATCCAAATAAATATAAATATCGGTAAAAGAAAGGATGAATATGTGGAATTGCTACGCACAAGCCCAATGGAGGCTCACCACCCCAAAGGGGTTCCAGACGCATCACACAGCTAGAGTTTTGAATCCCATCACATGAAACAAGAACAAACTGCTAAAAAAATCTCATCCAATCAATAATCAAGTGTCTATTTCTGTATGTGGAGCGTTCTTGTCCTTACATGGGCCTTAAGTTCCTCTTGAATAATCTACAAAGAAGTTTACATGATATACGTCCATATAACACAGATTATGTATGCAACTCTTAATTTGGAGACTGGTTGATTTGCAAGGATCTCTCTCTCTCTCTCTCTCTCTCTCTCTAGAAAGGTGATATATATGGACCTTTAACACCACCTGATTGGACTCTTGAGCCCCACAGTCCAATTGGGCATTGAAGCTTCATCCGGTTGATGTTGTTGGGTCCGCAAGTTAATCTAATGTCCTTTTGTTGTTGGACAGTTTGTGGGGTTCTGAAGGATTGTATGGTCCTGCATCACCATGATTTAAGTACTAGTTTCAGAATGTGACTCCGTCTAGGGACTGGAACTGGTATGACTCACCCCAACTTAGCCCAATTCTGTCCAACTAGTTTAGACCTGGTCCTGCTTCAGTGTGGTGACTCATATCATTTTGGACTGAAATTAATAATGATGTCTGAGTCTTATTGGACAATATTTAAAACCATGGTTGAACCTTGATCTTAACACTAAGAGGACCCAACTTGAATATTCATCTTTGAAATTCTTTCGTTTCTTACCTTCCAAATTCCCCACGTAATGTGTGGGGGACCATTCTCCACAAAAGTTTACCTTGGCATTTGGAAGGGCCACTATTCCACCCATCTACTAGATCTGCAAACGAACTTGAGAGGGTCCAATTGATGTCGGAAAGGCTGAAGAAATTAGCACAAATATTCCAAAATGTTTCACATTGAATATATAAGTGATATGTGATCCATGATCCTGTGGCCTTCCTACACATCACACACATTGTCTTTCAGCTTTTGAATTATTGACATGTTAAGTTGGCACCTTTTGTTGTTTGACATGAATCATTTACGGCATGCTACCTTATATTAATATCTCAATTTTTTCCTAGTGGATGTTTGGATTGGTGGAAAATGGGATTCAATGGAGGAAAGGACTGATTTCCTCTGATTTGACAGCTCCCCTTGTTTGGGAAAGCCAAGAGATGTGAGGAAATTGGTTTTCGTTTCCTCATTTCCTCAGAAAAGGGCCATCTCCTTTTTTTTTTTACCCCTCTCTCTAAAACCTAATAAATGGAGATTTCCACCCTTTTTGAGAGACAAATCTCACTTTTTGACCATTGACCATTCCACAATTCCATTATAATCATGTATGCTAAAACAAATAGGTTATGTAAGGATTCTTTTCCAAAAAATTTCTTTTCCATAGTTTTCCTCAGACGTGATGTTTTCCTTTCCCCATCTACTTGTTGGTTTCCACCAATCCAAACAGGCCCTAAGTTCCTTCATGCTTCTATGCCTAGTTGAATTCTCTTCAAATTGGGGTCATGCAATTGTTTGCTTCATTTGAGCTGGCTTCGCCTTGGATTTGCATATGGCGAATTTTTAACCCTTAAATTAACCTATCTTTTACAGAGTAATGGTCTCTCTCACTTTATCCTTGCATTTTGTCATGGGTTTATAATTGATAATCTGGATAAAGATAAATAATTTTCATAATTGTTTCTCTTGTAGATATTCACTGCAGCAATCTACTACTGATGCAATTCCATATGTTCTTATCCTTCTTAGGCCATTTCAATGTTTTGGACATTTTTCTTTCCATGTCATTGTTGTTGTTATGCCCCTGAAAGTCTGCTGATATTTTCTGTTTGTGAAGTTTCAATTCCCCCCCCCCCCCCCCCCTGATATATGGGCTTCGTGAATGTTAATGGTCTCCAACTCGTAATTTCAAATGTTCACCTTGTTTTGAATTTTCTGTGTAATCATGGTGGAATCTTTCTTGTTTTTTTGTTTTTTCTTATTTGTCGAAAAAACTGGTATAAAGTGGCTTCCCTTGTGTAATTGATACTCTATTGCCATTCTACTCCTTTAGCCACTTGTTTACTTCTCGAAGTTGATGGCCTTGGCTGTGAATTGCCTACTTGGTTTCCGAATGTACCCATGTTGTTGTGATTGTGCAAGTTTTTTATGCGATTCTTTTGCAGGTGCTTCTACTTCAACATCTGCAGGTGTATCCACTGAAGGTGCAGCAAAAATCAGTTTTTCTGGTTCTGTTGTCACTACAGCTCAGGCGTCGTCTTCTGCTAGTGCTGCTTCCAGTGCCAGGTTCATTTACTGCCTTGATTCTGTTGACCGTCTGCTGGTAGCTGATCTTCACATGCTCTTCTTCTTCTTCATTTTTGAATAGTTGCTATTGTTGACATTCCAAGCTTTAGAGGATTTAGTTTCTGACTTTTGTGCTGTCTTCAATTGTCATGGCCTATATCAGCACAACACTATCTCAGGCACCAAAGTTACCATCTGAGATCACCGGGAAAACCGTTGAGGAGGTACTCGATTCTTTCGTTTCCTTTATTTTATTTCCAATCCTCACCCTCTCTCTCTCTATTGGTAATGAGCTTTATTGAAAGAAATCTTAGTGGGAAACAAAAACAACCAAATAGAGGCCCACACCCGAATCTACATTACAAAAGAGTCCCTTCCTGGCACATTCCATACATCATTGAAGTTGCAATACACAACTCTTTTTAGGATTTTTCTGACAATGATGCTTGAATTTGAATCATATTGTTCACCCTGGCTGTTTCTGCTTGGCTGTTAGATGTTCTATTGTTCCTCTCCCTCCATATTGACCATATAATCACAAGGAAGCGAAGATTCCCCAACTTTCTCCCTTTGCCCCGAATTTGGCTGCCTGTCCTCGAACAGCATTACCATCGATGCCTAGAGCACTTCAAACTTAGGGTGTGTTTGGATTGGGGGAGAACAAAAGAAAGGAAATGAAATATGTTATAATCTTCCATTGATGGATTCTCAAGGATTCCGTGGCACCATCGAACCGTAGGTTCCATTTTTAGGGATCTTGCTTAGATAGCAAGTGGAAGTCTCAATTTTTGTGAGACGATGCTCAACCTGTATCTTGTATTGGGGACATTGACCATGGAAAAGTGAAATGATTGCTGCATGAAATCCAGTATATTTTTGCTATCAAAACATAGACAGACCTCTCATTATGCAAGAAGTTTTTCCTTTTCCTTTCTTTTATTTTGTTTGCCCTTAATCCAAACAGCCCTTTATCAAAATGCCATCCCCAAATGGCAGTTGCAAATGCACATTGGATGAATAAATGATCAGCAGCCTCCTCGTCCCTAAGGCACATGCAGCAATTGCTCGAATCATGGTATTAAAAGATGGCTACATTACGGTTGTCTAGTTTGTTATGTAAAGGAAACGGTCACCCTCGTTACAAGATATGGTGGCGAATCAGTCTGTTATAGGAAAAAAAAAGGGGTTATAATATTGACACCTTATGGGACCAATACACCGTTGCATGCTTATACACCACAAAAGGGCTCATTTTGAAATTTTTATCTTCAAATTTTCTTGTTTTTCCACTTATTCCTTTCAACTATCAAGGGCAAGAGCAGTAATGGTGGTAGGCATACCCAAAGATAGGATCTTGGTGGAGCCTTGGGCTTTGCCTTTGTGCGCACAAGCTCGGAGGTGGAACTTGGCTGGGCGGTGGAGATGCTTCACGGAGAAAGCTTCGGGGGGAGAAAGATGAAGGTTCTGAGGGCTAGATTTGGACTGGCACAAAAGAATAAGGAGATTTGTCATTTCCTGACGAGGGATTCCTGTAATCAAATGGAGAGAGACAAGGCTAGGAATGCAGACAAAGTTTGTTATCGTAGGATAGCTAGCTCTTCAAAGGGAAAGGGAGATCTTTTCTATAGAGACGCAATCACCGGAAAAGTCATCCCCAAGAGATGGACATAAGCTCAGATGTGGACATTGAGGCTGCAGGGTCTAACAGTTTCTGATTCAGGAATGTGGGGAAGAGAAGGTGATTCGAGTGGATAAGGAGGTGATATCTCAGTCTTGGGAGTCGTTGCGGTGATTAAGGAGTGACAGTTCCTCAGGTTAGATTGTGGCTGTATGAATTCTGCAAATGATCTTCGGAGATGTAATGGTCTGTTATAGGGCCAATACATGGGTTTTCCCCTCTAAATCATCTTGAACCTAACGTAACTTCTCTCTGGTCGTTCTATGATAATTGAGGAGAATACATTTTAGGATTAAAATAATAGGCATAGCCTAGTAAGTACCGTAATGTTTGTTACGGCCTGTATCATAACAGTAGCGCTGGTGGCCGTTATGGAATATCATGCTATTTTGGGTAATATCAGGAGTAAACATGCGCCTTTTTTTTTTTTTTCTTTTCAATTTTCCATTATTTAGTTGTAATCCATCAAACCATGTTTAGACTTATTATGTTCAATTAGCGCCAATTTGGTTGACTTTCAGCAGGTCAAGCTGACACTGCCCAACAAATAGAATTCTTACAAAGAATCGCCTGCTAGTGCACACTGTCCTTTTATGACGAAAATCTGGTCTGATTTTTTTTCGTCCTTTAGAATCAGTTGGTGCTTGGCTGGTACGGTGGACAATCTCTTATCAGCTTGGCATGGGGTCAGCCTAGGAAAAAAAAGGACGCGGCTTTGGAGAATGGCGATTCTTGCAATCTGGTGGTCTGTGTGGTTAGAAAGAAACGGGAGATGCTTTAGGAATATCTCCAACTCCGTCGAGATGATAGCATCCAAGGCTAAAGTTCTTCTAATAGAATGGGCTGTCAATGTAATTTTGTTGAAGGATTATGACCTTTGCTTTTTAGGAGCGTAGCAGAGTTTGCTTTCTCAGCAGACCCTCTTTGCTTCTTTGTTTGTGTTTTTGTTTTTGTTTTTTTTTTTTTCCTGCCTTAATACAATCATCGTTACCTTTCAAAAAAAAAAAGAAAAAGAATCGCCTGTTACACCATTAAATACATGTCCAAAGCCAAAAAAAGAATACTTATTAGGATGTTCATTTTTTTTTTTCTTTTTTCTTTCTTCTTTTTTCTTTTTAGAATTTTCCCAATAACTTTTCATTTTCTCCCCAAAGAAACATAACAGGGCTGTATGTTATCGGCCTGCCCGATAAGCTAGCCGTTACCGTTACGTAATACCTTAATCCCTTTTTTTTTTCCTGCTCTTTCTATCTTCATTGTTGTTGTTGTTGTTGTTTTTTTTTTATCCTTATTCTTTTTCTTCTTTTTGCTTAACTGATCCCAACGGAAACTACATGGAACAATATAATTGCTGATATCCCATGAGTTTTTATTTGCTTCTGATGGAAGTGTGCAAGTTATTCTGCATCGTGATCTTTATATTGGTTGCCTGTCCTTTTCGGATTTATTTTATTTTTTTAAAATTTCATGTGGCAATGTTAATGGTCAACCTGTGATGTTTTGACACATGGATCTCTTCGAGATTGTTGCTTTTCTTGTTTAATTAATTGGTATGCTGTGGTCTTTTTGAGGCCTCATCTTCAAAGTTTCTTAATTTCATGCTTATTTACTTGCAGATTATCAAAGATTGGAACTCTGAGCTGCAGGAGCGCACTGGGAAGTTCCGAAAGCAGGCTGTGGCCATAGCTGAGTGGGATAGGAGGATCTTGCAGAATAGGGATGTTCTCCTTAGGCTTGAGGTAATTCATTCATACGAAGGATGAGTACATGGTAAATGTGTAAGCGATTTTACTGTGAGAGTATGATTAACTAACTATTGCAATTTTTCATGTTGATTTCTTTAAAGTTTTTGCTGCCACATTTTGATCTTATGATATTTTCTTGACATCTGGTTTACACCTTACAGCTTGTATATAGATCAAACTTATGACTGTTTGTTTTGAATAAGTCAATCATGAACGGAAGATGGTGGACATACTTCTCTTTATCCTGTTTGTTGGATGGTGCAATTGTAGAAAATGGAAGATTTTGTGGGATTATGATATAATTCATTGTTTATGCAGTGCATGTACCTCATTAGTAAATTCATTGACTAGCCAGCATGCTTGGTTTCTATGCCTTTGATGCTTACTCTTTATGACATATCGACAATACATTTTTTCTTGCTGGTCATTTGATTCTTTGTTGTTCCTCATACAGATCATCAATATTTTAGTGAACAAACATGTGAAGTTGGGCAGGTCCCAAATTGGGTGCTGCAGGAATTGTAGCTCATAAAATCTTTTATAGGAAATGCTTCTGGTTTTCTGACTCCTGAACATCCTTGTGCTTTCAAGTCCCTACAACAGTGGCCCATGACTTCAACCTTCGAGATCCGTTGTGCTCGTAATTCTGATATTTTTAAAAATCCGCATAATTAATTAATAGGCTAACTTTCCAAGATACCACTATGGCTGACACTTCAAGAAATACTATTACTTTTTATGTATCAATATTATCATTTAAAACATTTTTAATGTATTTGCTAGGGTGCTTATAGATATTGTGCTTGTAGGTATTTTGTCATTTTTAGGATATTTTCTTTTCCTTCCACTGGTCTTAATTTCAATTGGCAACAAGAAGTGTGATGCATGCTTGCATTTAGTATAACCAGATACTGTATGTGCTCAGGCACCACTGGCAACATAATGAGATACGGATACTCCTACAGGTACTAATAGTATAGATGTAGTATGTGTTTTACTTCGGCCTGGTGTGAAATATATAAAACAAGCGCTATAGAAAAGTCCTACTTGAAAATTGTGCAAAAATTAACAGTTCTAATTCTGCATGCTCTCTTAGCAAATAGGATGTCCTTATCAGTACCTGAATCCTTGATTTTCAGAAGCCCCTGTTCCTGTACATGACCATATTGAGAGCTATATCCATGCATCATTAACTTACACAACATCCTGGTGGTAGATGGTGTGAAAGCTGGCCCGTTGGACAATCCCAACTGCTGGATTTGAGCATTGAGTATACATCCATGGTGTCCTTCTTGATGATTGGACTGTATATTTACATATGCTGTATTTTCACATGTACACCAAATAGGGTGTGGGAGTACACTTAGAAGGCCTTACAGCAAATCTGTTTGTTGTTTCTGTTTGTCTACCTATCATCACATGGTATGATATCTGTTCTCATGCACCCAAAACCTAAATGGAAAGAAATGCCACATGAGGTTTATTTAGGCTTGAACTTAATTCTTACTGGCTACTTTCTATTGGGAGTGGCGTTGCATTGTGATTTGTTCACTCCCCAAGTATAGGGTTGTGATGTAGTAATAAACTCGGTAAGATCGAGGTCGAATCCCACAAGGACTGGTCGTCACAACTCAAATCTATGAT
This sequence comes from Magnolia changhungtana, assembly GCA_030180095.1. Taxonomy (NCBI): domain Eukaryota; kingdom Viridiplantae; phylum Streptophyta; class Magnoliopsida; order Magnoliales; family Magnoliaceae; genus Magnolia; species Magnolia changhungtana. The sequence continues at coordinate 2,427,535 of JASAUF010000200.1, read as the reverse complement.
TCTCCTTAACTAATCCAACAAATAATGAACTAAACTACTAAGCACAATTTTAGGAAAAACAATTAAGAATAGGGAAGAAAATTCGATCAGAGAGAAAGCACTAGGACTTTCGAATCCACCCCTAATTATCCTAACCCTTGTTTTGTCAGTTGATTCACCTTGACCTTGATTGATACCACTTAAATAGAGAAAGCACAATCTGTGTCCTAAATCGAGCATCTGACTGTCTAATTCCTTTAAGCAATGCCATGAACAATACATCCCATGTCCTTGGTCGGGCACATGGTATGCAAAATTCATTAAAGCACCCTGTTCCTTCCTCTATAAGAAACCTGTTTTGATCAGACCCAAGCACTGTAATAAGCATCCAAACAACATCCATCTATACTTTGGTCAAGTTCATAGATGGAGAAGTATGGAATTTAAACCCATAAAGCCCACTCAGAGAAAGAAACAAATTAATAAAATTCAAAGTAAATCAACCAATACAAGAGTTAATCAAATTAGGGGTTTCATCTCAGCCCTAGCTGAGAGATTAGTTACCCATAAAATCCATATATAAAAAAATAAATATTTAAATAAAATTCATAAATTAAAACTCCAAACCGAAAAATCTCTCTTTCTCCTTCTCTTTCTTCTCTCCCTGGCTCTGGATCTCCAATTCTCTGGATCTGAATGCCTTCCCCACGTCCAAAACTTCCCTTTTATAGTTCTTTGGATGGTGGAATCGGTGGCAGAGTCGTAGACGGACTCGAAGTACAAATTTTCGCAGCCGTGATCGGTGGGCCCCACAGAGGTGTTTTCTGGAAAATCCACCCCATCCATTGGATTCAGGACGAAATTTCAGTCAAGAATGGGTGGTTTTGAAGGTCCATTGGCGCGGCCCACGAAGAAATCTCGAAAAGATCAGTTTTGAACGTCGCCAGCACCCTTTTGTGGCCTCTGTATCTCGCACGTATGTATGCATGGGAGTGGAATCTCAGCATGGTTTTGTAGGTCTCGTGGCCCTCTACAAGATGGACGAATCAGATCTCCCGTGCAGTTGATGTGTGGGGCCCACAGCCTTCCGCAAAACGGCCAGCGGCCGTGCGTTACGCAGACGCCAAACCGACTGCGCGGTGATGGTGGGGCCCATTCCGATAATTATATGGAAGATCCACTCCGTCCATTGCGTGGAGGACGAAAAACCGGTCGGGGATGCAGATTTTGGCCTACTGTTGATGAGGCCCACCTGATTTTTGAACTCACCGTCCATCCTGCGTGCGGCTGAGATCTACACATGTACCTATGCATGGACCAAAATTTCACCTAGGCAAGGGTAAATGCTGGCCCAGGAAACGAATGAACGGCTTGGATCATCCATTTGGGCGATGTGTGGGGCCCACTACTCGATCCAAAAATCGGATCCGCGGTCGCTATGGCATCTTGCTGGCGATGAAGACGGCGCGCGGTCGGATCGGTCGCGGCGACCGTCTTGCGGCGCGGTGCACGGCCGGCGTACGTGTGTCTTGTGTGCACACTCCTTGTATCTGGGCATACCGTGATGTTTTTGAGAAATCGCACTTGCCGTCCACCTTTTTCCCATATTATTTAATCCACAAAAATCAATTTTGAGGCGATTCCAGATATCGGTGGGCCCCGAATCGATGGTTTGTGGGCTGATCTATCGAGTTGGTCTACTTCCCGAGATCTTCAATGGTGAAATTTAATATGTATGGTTAATTCACGACCCCATCACATGTATGAAGTTTCGAGTTGATCGGATGGCGGGAAACAAGTGATCTTGCATTCTGGACCCTTTTCGAGCCCCTTTGTCGTGCTTTCCTCATATCCCAGGCGTGTAAAATCTTCATTATTGGTTTTCTGGAGTCCATCCCGTGCTCTGGTAATTTTGGAGTGTCAAATCCATGCCTTTAACATCAATTTCTAAATAACGCTCCTGATTTCATCCTGTAATAAAAACACGATTAAAATCTGGCATTAAACATTATCATGTATGTAAAATCAAGTAATTACTGGGGTCTGATATGCAATATTCAACCCTGATCACAACCCCCAACCAGCATTTTGCTAGTCCCGAGCAAAACATGCGAAAAATAATCTCGGAAATAAAAGATAATTCCTGTAAATTCAAGTGACTTGTGGACAGATAGTCGAGATGTGATCATTCTACGATTCATGCATGGTGTGTGGAATTTTTCTCTTGGAATCAAGCTTACAATAAACTTCATAATCAATTTTCAAAATATTAATCCGTTAATTAGAACAATTGTAAACATTGAGTTCCATGAGTGTATAGTGTAATCTCGACTGCCAATCATTAAAAGATCCAATTGTCAATTTCATGATATCATTGGTGATTCGTGACAATTAAAACTTGAAACCAACACTTATCTCACAGATTCACTTTTCATTTTACCACCTTTGGTTTTCTTTATGAGCAAGAATTATGGCCGAGGGGAATCAAATTCTCACCTATAGGGAGCAAACCTATGGCGAAAACTTGTCGCCTAACTTTTTTTTTTTTTTTTTTTCATATATATATTTCAACTATGGAGAATCAAATCTACACCTATAGGGAGCAAACCTATGGTGAGGATTATGTGACTAACTCTTCCTTTCATGCCTAATGATTACCAAGTTACCATTAAATATCGAACTGAAAACTTAATGTGTAAGTGAGATTTGATATGGAAAATCATGGCTCAATCAATGTTTACAACTTCTAATCATGGATTAACAATTCAAACTGACTGTGAAATCAAGCAGATGGTCGAATCCAAGAGTCATAAATTACCCATCACGCATCTTATAATGTTAAAATCACAACTATCCTTCAAAATCACCTTGAATTCAATAGAAATTCCGAGAAAAAATTTTAAAATTTTCACAAATTTTGCTCAAGACCAAGAAAATACTGATTAGGTAACCTAATCTCCCACTCCCAACCTAAAATCTACATTGTCCTCAATGTAAAAGAAATAAGCATACAATGCATATGGGACAACGAAAATAAAAGAGGAATGAGAGAAAGATAGTACCTGGACGGAGAATTAAGAAGCTTTCTAAAAAAAAAATATCATCATAAAACAGGTTAGCTCAAGAGAGAAATCAACAGAGAAAAAAAAAAGATATATATAGTAAAAAGAAAACAAAAGAAGATCCTACCTATACCACTTTCGCAGGTGCTCTCGATTGCATTTAGCGTATGCAACAAGCCTTTAAACCCCTAGGTTACCCCTAGTGGACGAGTTGTAGTCTCGTGAGGGTTTGCAGTAATGTTACCCACAAACATTGATGGAACTCACTTGATTAACCGATCCCAGACAAGTGATGTGAGTTCCCATAAGCGGTGCTATCTGCAAGGAGGTAACTGACACTGTCGTCAAAGAATTTAAGAACTTCTGCTCGCACGACTTCTTCCATATGAGGATCACGCTTCCTTTGTATTTCACGCGACATTTCCACGGCATGATCCATGCATATCGTGGGGCATACTCCTGTATTTCCACTATCTTCCTTTCAATTCTTTGCCTTATATGTTCTAAGAAAATTAAGGCACCGCTTGCCTTTGTCTTCTCGAGTTCGAAACTGTGTTTGTCGGGAGGCGTTTCGAGAGGATGAAGAGGTTCCACTTTCGCTCTCCATTTTTCGGTCTCCAAGATAGGAGTAGAGTCGAAAGCGGTGCATTGACTTCATGGATGGGACTATCGATGTCAAAGTCCATGCCGACTTGTGCTAAGCGGGTCTCAAGTGGATCTTCAAAAGATGTACGGAAGGAGTCCCGCACAAGGCTCTCGATCATGTCTACTTCAAATATGTCATCCAAATCTGCGGATTGTTGTCTGCATTAAAAACATTGAGTTTAATATTCATGTTACCAAAGGACAATTTCATAACTCCATTAAAATTTATAATAGCATTAGATGTGGCCAAAAATGGACGACCCAAAATGACCGGGATCGACTATGAAGATTCTCGAACAGTGAGTATCAATGACTATGAAATCCACTTGGAAAATAAAATTTATCAACCTGGATTAACACATCTTCAATAACACCCCTGGCACTTTGACAGATCTATCGCCTAGTAGTTGTAATGTTACCTTAGTCGGTTTCAACTCGCCAAGTCCTAGCGCTCATAAACCGAATAAGGTAACAAATTAACGCTAAGCCCCTAAATCAAGTAATGCCTTCCCGATCTTATGATCTCTCCTATGCCGAAGAAATGGTGGGAGCTCCTGGATCTCTAAATTTAGGAGTGTTATGTTGAATCATGGAGCTGAGCTGCTCTGCAATGAAGACCTTCTTATGAACATTCTGCTTACGCTTTTGAGTGCATAAATCTTTCAAAAACTTAGCGTAAGCAGGGACTTGTTTAATAGCGTCAAGCAACGGGATGTTGACTTGCACTTTTTGAAACACAGCCAAGATTTCATCAAAATTATTTCTTTTCTTTATTGGTGCCAGACGTTCAGGAAAAGGTGCTTTGAGCACGTACGGTGGCACATTAGTGACTCTTAGAGAGTCAGAGGGCTCTTGGACTTTGGATGCATTGGTGTGTCCCTCTGCTTCATCGTGATCTTCTGTTTTAGAATTTGAATCATCCCAGTGCATCTCTATTCTCGTTATCAATCTGCTTGCCTGACCTAAGGGTAGTAATCGATTTGGCTTGCTCATGATATTGCCTTTGGTTGGAATTAGAGCCAATCTCACTACTTGTCCCCTTGGGTTAGCCTCGGGTTGGCTAGGGAGCTTGCCCTTTTCTCTCTCATTCAATGTGGCGACTAGTTGACCCATTTGAATTTTCACTTAAGCAATGGATTGTGCATTTGCATGTAAGCTTTCTTGGTTGGCCATTAAGGTTTGTTGGGTATCTTTTTGGAATTGGAGAGAACTCTGCATGAAAAGATGAAGTGTATCCTCAAGAGATGGGTTCCTTGATTGTGTAGGCAGTTGTTGATATTGTGGAATTTGTTGACTGCCAACTTGGAGGTGCGGTTGCATGGGAGGATTTCCAGATGGTCCTCCTTGATGTGGTCCCTTTGCCCAAGAAAAATTTGGATGCCTAGCCCACCCTGGGTTGTATGTGTTCGAGTAAGGATCATTCCTGTGTTTTGAAAAGTGTTCATAGCATGAACCTGTTCAGAGAGAAGTTCTGGGGATGCTGCCCCAGATGGACAAGACTGGGCAGGACTAGAACATGTGGCACATGCCTCCACTTGAGCTATTTGTGGAGGTCCATTATTTAATACCAGAGCATCAACTTTCTTTGTCAGGTTATCAAGTTTGGCGCACAACTCGCACGACTCCTATCTCATATATACCACCTCTCTTTTGTGGTTGGGAACTTCTTTCACCTCTATCTGAATAGTCCCATTGCTGGGAGTTTTCACACAAGGTTTCAAAAAATTTCCATGCTTCGGTATCGCTTTTGGTCATGAAGGACCCTCCACTGGTGGCATCAACCATGCGACGGTTCTGGGGTGTCAGACCGTCATAAAAGTATTGCACTTGTTGCCACTTCTCAAAACCATGGTGAGGACATTTAAGAAGCAAGTCCTTCCATCTTTCCCAACATTCATGAAAGTGCTCACCCTCTTTTTGTGTGAAGTTAGTAATTTCTCTACGGAGGGCATTGGTTTTGTGAACGGGGAAGAACTTATTTAAGAACTTCTTAGACAGTTGGTCCCATGTAGTGATAGTTCCAACTTCTAGAGAATTCAACCATGCTTTCGCCTTATCCTTCAAAGAAAAAGGAAACAGACGTAGGCGGATTGAATCGTCTGAGAAGTTTTGGAACTTAAAAGTAGAGCAAATGTCTAAGAATTCTTTCACATGATGATATGGGTCCTCCTTGTCCAATCCATAAAAGGATGGCAGCAATTGTATGACTGCAGGTTTAAGTTCAAAGTGTGTTGGCGTAGTGGTTGGCAACACTATGCATGATGGTGCATTAAATTGGACAGGAGCTGAATAATCTTTGAGAGCCTTAACTTCGGTCTCATTCGCCATTTCAACAGAATTATTTCTCAATCTTTCACGCAGTGTTCTTTCTATTTCAGGATCAAACGGTGCTAGTTCTATATTCAGAGATCTACGTCCTAGCATAAACTATGTTATTGCAATGGAAAAATGAAAAACTAAACTAAGATGCAACCAAAGAGAAATAAAACTAGACCTAGAACTATGAGATTTTAAAACAAGTTAAAACTATGTAAGTAAGAATGGGAAGAAAGAACCCTAAAAGGAGATGAATGATGTCGAAAAATTTAAGATGTTCCTCCTTCACTTAGTAGCTTCCTTCCTCAATTCTGTAAAAAAAAAAAAAATAAATAAATTTAGGTTTCCTAAAATAATGTTAGAAAAGATCCTAAGCAACGGTTAATTTCTAAAAATAAAATAAAATAAAATTAAAACTTTAACCTAAGTTAGTAAAATCCTAAGCTATGAATTATGATAAGAGAGAATCCTAAATTCAATTTGGACCGAAAACAGTCCCAGGCAACGATCCGCAAAAAACTTGTTCACTCCCCAAGTATAGGGTTGTGATGTAGTAATAAACTCGGTAAGATCGAGGTCGAATCCCACAAGGACTGGTCGTCACAACTCAAATCTATGATTCTCCTTAACTAATCCAACAAATAATGAACTAAACTACTAAGCACAATTTTAGGAAAAACAATTAAGAATAGGGAAGAAAATTCGATCAGAGAGAAAGCACTAGGACTTTCGAATCCACCCCTAATTATCCTAACCCTTGTTTTGTCAGTTGATTCACCTTGACCTTGATTGATACCACTTAAATAGAGAAAGCACAATCATGTCCTAAATCGAGCATACAGACTGTCTAATTCCTTTAAGCAATGCCATGAACAATACATCCCATGTCCTTGGTCGGGCACATGGTATGCAAAATTCATTAAAGCACCCTGTTCCTTCCTCTATAAGAAACCTGTTCTTGATCAGACCCAAGCACCTGTAATAAGCATCCAAACAACATCCATCTATACTTTGGTCAAGTTCATAGATGGAGAAGTATGGAATTTAAACCCATAAAGCCCACTCAGAGAAAGAAACAAATTAATAAAATTCAAAGTAAATCAACCAATACAAGAGTTAATCAAATTAGGGGTTTCATCTCAGCCCTAGCTGAGAGATTAGTTACCCATAAAATCCATATATAAAAAAATAAATATTTAAATAAAATTCATAAATTAAAACTCCAAACCGAAAAATCTCTCTCTCTTTCTCCTTCTCTTTCTTCTCTCCCTGGCTCTGGATCTCCAATTCTCTGGATCTGAATGCCTTCCCCACGTCCAAAACTTCCCTTTTATAGTTCTTTGGATGGTGGAATCGGTGGCAGAGTCGTAGACGGACTCGAAGTACAAATTTTCGCAGCCGTGATCGGTGGGCCCCACAGAGGTGTTTTCTGGAAAATCCACCCCATCCATTGGATTCAGGACGAAATTTCAGTCAAGAATGGGTGGTTTTGAAGGTCCATTGGCGCGGCCCACAGAAGAAATCTCGAAAAGATCAGTTTTGAACGTCGCCGAGCAGCCCTTTTGTGGCCTCTGTATCTCGCACGTATGTATGCATGGGAGTGGAATCTCAGCATGGTTTTGTAGGTCTCGTGGCCCTCTACAAGATGGACGAATCAGATCTCCCGTGCAGTTGATGTGTGGGGCCCACAGCCTTCCGCAAAACGGCCAGCGGCCGTGCGTTACGCAGACGCCAAACCGACTGCGCGGTGATGGTGGGGCCCATTCCGATAATTATATGGAAGATCCACTCCGTCCATTGCGTGGAGGACGAAAAACCGGTCGGGGATGCAGATTTTGGCCTACTGTTGATGAGGCCCACCTGATTTTTGAACTCACCGTCCATCCTGCGTGCGGCTGAGATCTACACATGTACCTATGCATGGACCAAAATTTCACCTAGGCAAGGGTAAATGCTGGCCCAGGAAACGAATGAACGGCTTGGATCATCCATTTGGGCGATGTGTGGGGCCCACTACTCGATCCAAAAATCGGATCCGCGGTCGCTGTGGCATCTTCGCTGGCGATGAAGACGGGCGCGGGTCAGCGGTCGCGCTGACCGTCTTGCGGGCGCGGTGCACGGCCGGCGTACGTGTGCTGTGTGCACACTCCTTGTATACAGGGCATACCGTGATGTTTTTGAGAAATCTGCACCGTCCAGCCTTTTTCCCATATTATTTAATCCACAAAAATCAATTTTGAGGCAGTTCCAGATATCAGGTGGGCCCCGAATCGATGGTTTGTGGGCTGATCTATCAGTTGGTCTACTTCCCGAGATCTTCAATGGCTGAAATTTAATATGTATGGTTAATTCACGACCCCCATCACATGTATGAAGTTTCGAGTTGATCGGATGGCGGGAAACAAGTGATCTTGCATTCTGGACCCTTTTCGAGCCCCTTTGTCGTGCTTTCCTCATATCCCAGGCGTGTAAAATCTTCATTATTGGTTTTCTGGAGTCCATCCCGTGCTCTGGTAATTTTGGAGTGTCAAATCCATGCCTTTAACATCAATTTCTAAATAACGCTCCTGATTTCATCCTGTAATAAAAACACGATTAAAATCTGGCATTAAACATTATCATGTATGTAAAATCAAGTAATTACTGGGGTCTGATATGCAATATTCAACCCTGATCATGATTCGATAGGAACACTTGCATATGGCTTGATTTGATGTTTTACACTGTTTCTTTTGCTCATGGAATCTTAATGGGGGAAACTTCTGTTTTAGTGGATGATGATAACAAGTAATTAACTAATGATTTGCAAAATGTTTGATTGTGAAACAATTCTACTACTTGATTATTTGGGATATTCCTTTCATTTAGTCCCGATCTCTGATTTTAATGGCAAATATTGTACAGAGCGAGGTGGCTAAAGTGGTTGAGACACAGACTAACTTGGAGCGACAGTTGGAGTTAATTGAAACTCATCAACAAGAGGTTAGCAACTTATCTTGAAGATGCTGATCTCACTATATTTCTTAGATTCCGTTCCCTCAGTAGTAATCTGATGCAAGGTTTGTGTCGAATTCTCCACGCAAGATGTTTAAATTCAGTGTATTGATTGCATACTTTGCAACACCTAGGCGCTCCTTGAGATTAAAATATTCATATGTTTGGATTTGAAACATGGAGGTGTTGGTTAATTTCAAACTTAAATCCATTTCAGTGTTTTTGTGACTGTGTTGTAGGTCCTCTCAATTTCTTTCTAGTGAATTGTATTCTTTCATGATTTTACTTAGGTTGATAAGGCATTGCAAAGTGCGGAAGAAGAAGCTGAGCGTATTTACAAGGATGAACGTCGATTGCTTCTTGAAGATGAGGCTGCAGCAACGAGAGAGTCAATGTATCCCTCCACCCAATTCATTTAATGTTGCCTTACATTTTTTTTTACTATGTTATTGTTTCTAGCATTTCTTCATTTACCTTGCTTCTCCTTTATGGCAATCAAGAAAATGACACTGCATGCATGCACATTGTGGTTATTTGTGTGGCTTTTGGGCCTCATTTGTATGCTACACCATTATTTGGGAAAGCAAATGGCATAGCAGATGAAAACAGCATTGAGTTATTTTTTGACATCATCAGAATGTTGCATGCTATGGGAGATGATGGAAAAATGGTAGCATTTGCTGTCCCCTGGGTGCAATAAAGACACGGAAGGGGGTTTCTTGCACCCATTTGATGCCTCCACAAATGGCTAAAACACCATCTGGCCTTGCATCCAACTGGGCCTTACTTATGTCGAATATTGGGATTTGTGTGAGATAGTTTGTTACTTCTATTATTCGTAATTGTAATAGTCATGTAAATAGCACATGCACATGTCTATTGCTTATTGACTGATGCAGGACAATTAACCACTTGCTCTAAAAGCTCAAACTATTAGAGCATGGCGAATTAATCCCTTTATCTCATAGCCCAAGCCCCACATCTCATGGGTTAGGACCTCAGCCAAACCCCCCTCGTGGGCCCCAAATCACATGGGCCGCTCACCCTGAGTGTGTCCCAACATCCCACGGGTTACCTCACTCGAGCCTGGTGTGAAATGCGCATTAATCACCCCCGGTGAGGAGTCTCGAACACGAGACTTCCCCTATGGGTCACAAATCACATGTGTCACCCACCCCGAGTGTCCCCGCATCCCAAGGGCTACCCCACTTGAGCCCGGTGTGAAAATGCCCCTGCATTATTGACCTTTTTTTTTGGCTTATTGAACTTGTATTCATTCTAAGAATTATAATCAGAAGTTGGGTTTGTTATACTTATCAGAAAGGATGGGCTTGTTATAGGTGGGAGAAGTCAATGGTTCCACAATGATATTATTACCCTTTCATATTTATGTTGTGGACAATAATGGCCCTTATGCCCAATCTAATATATAAGAGAATAGCTCACGTGATGCAACTGGTGGATGGAAGCTTCGTGCAACTAGCTGTGTTGCGCTCACCATGGGGTGAATGACTTCCAATTCGTCCATCAGGGATGCCGCCATGAAAATGGTACTCCCATAAGGATCAAATCATCAGGTGGGCCACACCACAGAAAACAATGGACGACCATCTAAAAACCTTCAAATTCACATGGAGGCCCACCTGATGGTTGAATCAGTCGTATCTTTAGGGCATCCCATTTTCATGGTGGGGTGACCCTTTAGACAGGTTGGATACCATTCATATATCATGGTGGGTCCCACACGCATCTAGTCGATGAATTTCTTATCTACAACTAGTTCAAGTAATGCGGGGGCATTTTTACACCGGGCTCGAGTGGGGTGGCCTGTGGGATGCAGGGGCACACTCGAGGTGGGTGACCCGCATTAACCCATGGATTTGGGGCCCGTGGAGGTGGGTGACTTGTGTGAGGCGGAGCCCATGGATTTTGGAGCCCACGAGGAGGCGGAACCTATGGATTTGGGGCCCATGAGGAGGGTTCAGCTGAGGACCTAACCCATGGATTTGGGGCCTGGGCTAATGAGATAAAGGGATTAATTCGCTATTTTCTAACAGTTCGAGCTTTTTGTGCAAGTGGTTAATTATCCTGCATCATCAAGCCCTTAAAATGGACAATCCAAAGGCAAGGACATCCTAGCGCAAAAACATAGCTCAATCCTCCTCTTCCAAAACTCCAAAGATCTTAAAAGACCGAAGCCCCTATATTGCTAGACTTTTCCTTCATATTACCTTTCTTGACCTTGAAGGAAAGGATATTCATGTTTCTTCTCTTGCCTCAAATTTTTTTCCTCCAAACTCGCATATTCCATTTCCAAATCCCATTGTTTCCCATCTCGTTTATGAAAAAATTCTTATTGAAACCAAGGGCATCGAAAATTAAACCATCAATACAGAAGAACTGAACCTCATTCTTCTCTCGCCTTTTCTAGACTGAAAATCTTTAAGGTCCTCTCTTCTTCGTAATGTAATGCTCATTGGTCAACCTTAAAACAGGTAGATGGCATTAAATGATCCATTAAATTCTCCTATTGGGACTAGATGACAGCATCAGATTCTGTTATACTTATTCAAAACTCTTCCTACAAACATTCGTGGTTCCTTCGTTTTCGACCGCAAGATCCTGGGAAATATCTACTTGATTTTATGAGCAATGGTGATCCTTTAGACAGGTTGGATACATACCATTCATATATCATGGTGGGTCCCACGCGCATCTAGTCGATGAATTTCTGATCTACAACTAGTTCAAGCCCTTAAAATAGACAATCAAAAGTCAAGGACATCCTAGGGCAAAAACATAGCTCAATACTGCTCGTCCAAAACTCCAAAGATCATAAAAGACCAAAGCCTTTATGTTGCTGGGACTTCTCCTTCATATTACCTTTCTTGACCCTGAAGGAAAGGATATTCATGTTTCTTCTCTTGCCTCAAATTTTTTTTCTCCAAGCTCCCATATTCCTTTTCGAAATCCTCAAATTGTTTCTCAACCCATTTATGAAAAAAATCTTATTGAAATCAAGGGCATTGAAAATTAAATCATCAACACAGAAGAACTGAACCTTGGTCCTCTCGCCTTTTCTAGACTGAAAATCCTTGTGGTCCTCTCCTCTTCGGAATGTAATGCTCCTTGGTCAACATTGGTCAACCTTAAAATAGGTAGATGGCATTAAATGATCCATTAAATTCTCCTACTGGGACTACACGACAGCATGAGATTCTGTTCTACTTATTCAAAACTCTTCCTACAAACATTTGTGATTCCTTTGTTTTCATCCGCAAGATCCTGAGAAAATATCCACTTGATTTATGAGCAATAGTGGAACATTTTTGAAGCTATATTTTCCATCTTGCCATACCAAATGCATGAATTATATGAAAAATTCCAGTCCTCTTGTCCTTGATATAACCATTCAAGATTTATGTTGATGCACTTTTTTTTTTTTTTTTTTTTTTTTTTTTTTTTTTTTTTATAAATGGTTATCCCTGGATACTCAAATGAGAATATGAAAATGACTTGTAATGCAGGGGCATTTTCACACCGGGCTTGAGTGGGGTTGCCTGTGGGATGCAGGGGCACACTTGGGGTGGGCAAGGCCCACGGGGGAGGTCTCGTGTTCGAGACTCCTCATCGGGGGTGATTAATGTGCATTTCACACCGGGCTTGAGTGGGGTAGCTTGTGGGGTGCGGGGACACACTCGAGGTGGGCGGCCTGTGTGAGGCGGTACCCATGCGATTTGGAGCCCACGAGGGGGGTTTGGCCGAGGTCCTAACCCATGAGATGTGGGGCCTGGGCTATGAGATAAAGGGATTAATTCGCCATACTCTAATAGTTCGAGCTTTTAGAGCAAGTGGTTAATTGTCCTGCATCAAATTGGTATCAAAGCGGGAGGTCTCGTGTTCGAAACTCCTCACTGGGGGTGATTAATGTAGGGGCTTTTTCACATCGGGCTCGAGTGGGGTCGCCTGTGGGATGCAGGGGCACACTTGGGATGGGCGAGGCCCACGAGGGAGGTCTCCTGTTCGAGACTCTTCACCGGGGGTGATTAATGCGCATTTCATACCGGGCTCGAGTGGGGTAGCTCGTGGGATGCAGGGACACTCGGGGTGGGCGGCCTGTGTGAGGCGGTACTCATGTGATTTGAGGCCCACGAGGGGCGTTCGGCCGAGGTCCTAACCCATGAGATGTGGGGCCTGGGCTATGAGATAAAGGGATTAATTCGCCATACTCTAACAGTTCGAGCTTTTAGAGTAAGTGGTTAATTGTCCTGCATCAACTTATTTCACTTCCCTCCAGTTATTGGGAGACTGTTCTACCTCTCAAGTGGTGGGACAAATTTGACCACACCCCAACAATTTCTCCTTTTAAAAGAGAGGGAACTCATGAAGCTAGCCCTTTTATGGGTAAATTTTCTATTTCCGAAAATTGGCAATCAGCTAATCTCACCATATTGATTGGCACCACCCACCATTTTGCAACTAAAAAAAGAAAAGAAAAGAAGAAAAGTTGCAGCTGAGAAAGAATGACAAATGTGCAACATGCACTACACGAGACAGAATAGTCATTATCACTAAGACACTAACACTTTCTCGAGTTGGAGAATGAACTATATACACCGCCGATAGCTTCCTAAAGCTTTTCTTGTTTGCAATTCAGGTATGAGCAGGCGGAGTTCATTGAGAGGGAGATGGAACAGATGGCAGAACAGATTAAGTCAATTATAGAGACCTTGAATGGGAATCAGGTATGACACCACATGAATACCAGCTTGGCTTTGTCAATAGCAGATGCTCATCGTTTTAGCTTTGTGTAGGGTGGTGACCTTGAAATGATTGATGGCATGACTCCTATTGATGTTGTCGTCCGGATTCTAAACAATCAACTCAGTTCACTGATGTGGATTGATGAAAAGGTCAGTGTGTCTTCTATTCATTCTAGTTTCTTTCTCGGATTATCTCCTTTCCGTAGTTCCGTTGGTGACAAAAATGTATTTGGTGAGCTGTCCTTCGCATATTTTACATCTCTTACCCTTTTTGTTGGTATTTTTCTGGGCATGCAATTGATGTCACATAGGCAATCATGAGATTAAACCTATGAGGTTTGCTAGCCCCATATGCACTGTACAATATACAGTCATTTCATGCCAATCTGGCATGTTTGGAACATCTGGCCTGTGCGTAAGTGGAGCACATTATGGATATTATCTGATGCAGAATAAGGCAGTTCAACTTGTCATCTGTCTGGCCAGATGCACCTTGGTTTCGGACAGTTTGGCTAATTTTTTATGCAGTCCATTGTTTTTGGGGCAGCCAGCCTGATCAATTGACCAGCCTGAGTTTTGCACAGACCGTCTTCACTGTGTGGCCTCATGGAAGGATCAGAAGTCCCGGATGTGCAGTTGTCATATGTGCTGTGTGTAAACCTGTCTGGGGCAAGAAAACCTCTTTACTGATATTGGATAAGTATAGGGTCCTGATGTATCGAGACTTGAGCAGTGCCCTGATTCGCCAATATGTACAAGCCAGGCTTATGGCCTGTTGATTGGATTCTCTAATGTATCAAGCTGGGGTTAGCACCCCCTCTATAATGTAACCACAGTAAAGTCACGGATGCTTGTTTTCTAGAAGTTGCTCACCTAGGGCTTATCGAAACTTACCACCGATGGCAAATGGAAGTCCTCCACTCAAACATGTACTCACCTTGTATCAATAAAAAAATAGAAAAAGAATCACTTTTTTTTTTTTTGATTAGCTTGTTAGTACAGACCCACTGTCAGTTCACACTTCACTGTTAGCCACCCCCACTAGGGAATCGATACCAAGACCTCGGTATTGAAACGCTTTATCTTTCACTCAGTCTACCACTTTAGCTATGGATCTGGGTGTAGAAAAAGAATCACTTTGTATTCCTTCAAATGCATAGAAACAAATGCAAATAAGATGCTGTCCATTTTTGTTTTTGAAGCTTCCGTTTATAGTGATTTTAATAACTGTGCTAGTTTTTTAACCATGGACTTTATTTTATTTTATTTTATTTTTTTTTTTTTTTTGGGGGGGGGGGGGTGGAAATGTTGAATGTGCCAATGCACCTGCTATTTAAAATTTAAACTTTGTGGTCAACAGGCTTTGCCATTTTTCTTTGATCTAACCTTGCAATATCTATACCATCAAATTTCTCTCCCATATAAATGCCCCTAACCACTTGGTGTCCGTCCTTCAGGCTAGTGAATTCTCTTCCCGTATTCAGAAACTGGCCAACCGTGGTGCTGCTGCTGATCGAGATTTGATGAGTTCAAGATTTTGGATGAGTTGATTTTTGGGTTTGTAAGAAATGGTGAGCTTTTTATTTTGTTTTGTTTTGTTTCCTGAAATAGAAATAGTGGCTAGGGCGCTAGCACATGCAATGTCTGGTTAGCGGCAGATTCAGAAACAATCTCTTTTTTCCTCCATGACAACTGGCCAGAAATCATGTTTCAAGGCAGATGCTAACCACTGTGACTGTAATTTCAAGGGCAACACTCACCTGTTGAATAGAAAAATGAGTTTACATAAAAGAAGGTCGCTGAGATTATCCACGTATTTGAAAGTGGGGTTATTATCGTATGGCAGCCATGGCTGGCAACTAGTTGGTGTACAGGTCCGGTTGTGAATTGGCTTTCAAGGGCAAAGCGACTGGACGCCATGTATCTAGCTTCCTTGTTCGGCCTTAATTAACTCAGCATGTCATTGTTCACCAGCAGGAATAGGATTGATGTTAACTTTCACTGTTAGACCTTCAGGGCCTGTTTGGCTGGGCGAATCCCATGGGATTAGGAGGGATGGGATGGATTTTAAGGTAATGATGGTGGTGTCAGTGGATTGGTTTAAGATCCATGGGATTGTTATATCCCGGGACTAGTTCACTGGGTCTGTTTGGCATGCCTGGCATATCCCGGGATTTTACCTTCCAATTCGTCCAACCAAGGGATGGGATCAATTTTAAGGTAATGATGGTGATGTCAGTGGATTGTTTTAAGATCCATGGGATTGCTTATATCCCGGGACAAGTTCACAGGGTCTGTTTGGTTTGTCATGCATATCCCGGGATATTGCGATCCCATCCCTCCTGATACCGTGGGATTGGTCCGGCCAAATAGGCCCTCAGCTTACTCAACTTTTGGCTGAAAATGATACACTGGTATGCTGCGGCGCTTGTTGGGTTATTTCTTAATATGGAATCTACCATCAGATAGAAGAATTCTAGGATCATTCATGGCTATGCCTAGGAGCATAGGATGCTTGGGAATTCAGTTTTTGACAAGTGGGACCGTGCTTTAATGATCTAGACCATTGATCTATTGCATCCCACCATGTTTGAACCAAGCCCTAGAAGTCTCGAAATAGGAAGATCCTAGCTACCCTACCCATTGTGGACCCTTTTCTTCAGTGGGCCATGTCTATGCCGAATCTGGATCCTTGGTGAATTCTTTGAAATTTGCAAACCCCATTTGAAATGTTTAGAATCTTGGAGTAGGCTGTATTTTTTCTTTGACCGTCTATTGGCCGGCAAATGTTTGGAATCTTCCTGTTACAAACTTCTTCCTGGGACAACCCTCAAAACTGCCGGGCCTACCAAACATGGCCCACGTGTACCTACTTAGTCACTATATTTTGAATGCTGACTAAAATAATCTGAAGACAGTTCAAATTTCATGGAAAATTGGTGGAAAGGGCACATGTTTTGTTTTTCCCACTTAAGTACTCGATGTATCACCGTGTCAAAGTAGGAACAGAATATCACGAGATATTTTCAAAGCCCCAGGCCAACCTTCACAAGCATTGCAGTCTCCTGTGCCAGCCTGGCATGTTTAACGTTATCTGGCGCATCATCCGGTGGGCCCACCATGTCATTGATACGGCCTAGGTTAAACGATGCTTAAGAAAGCGGTTGGTAGTGTTGATTTTTTTAAAGAAGTCCTAAATGATCCATTAGTAGCCCCTGTTTTTTATTTTTTTTCATAATAAAGCTACAAACAGAATTTAATGTACGACTTATAATGACGTTTTAACCTCATTGTATGTTATGGCGCAAAGAAAACCAAATTTTCTTGCTAGCATTCTGTGCTCGTGTGGATGGTTTCAGCACTGCCCATCACACGTGGAACACTTAGGAATGCAAGCCGCTCATCGGTAGGGTCCCTCTGTATAGATGCTTCATCCCAAAATGGCAGTTAACCATATTCACGTAAGTCAATCTGATCTATCCAAATCATAGCCCTCATTTCAGGGGGAGTATGGACAGAATTTCACTTCTCTTTTTAGGGGGGGAATAAGTGGGCCGTGTTGACCAGCGGGCGTTGGGGCCTAGCCCGCCTTGGGAAACATTAACTCCAATATGGGTTTTTGCAGAGAGATTTTATGAAAACATCAGCCCTGAAATGAGTTATGGCAGAGAGATTTCAGGGTGTTACAGAGAATGGAAAGAGAAGACGAGGTGAAGACCAAAAAAAGGAGTTTGACTCAGAGACAGGAATGCCTCCAATTCTGCTGTGGCCCAAGAAAGCAATGGTGAATTTCGGCTTCTCCAAACACTCCCACAACCACCATGCTCTCTTCTATGCTGCAAATCTATGGCCCACATCACGCTTTTCAATCTACAAGTTGGGATAAGGGGAAAGAGCTTGGGCTGGGGCCCAGGCCATGTTTAAACATTCTGGCCGTTATCTGCCGGGCTTTTGTTGAAAACAGCAGGCCGTGCTTGGATAAAGTGGGCCTGACCCTAACTGGACCCCTACTCTTTGATAACACGTTCATATATTCAACAATACGGATGTTTCTGCGACTTGAATTCTGTGCTTTCATAGGTAGACGTCTGATCCGTGATTGAGATTTAAGGAAATGAAATTCGTGAACTCGTCAAAATTCATATATTTGGAAAGGATTTATACCGTAAAATCAAACTATATAAACCTATGTATTTGGGGAGCAGAATATTTTGCAATTGTAAAGCATTTGTTGAGAAAGGAATTTACTTCTTTTGCTATCCCTCACTCCAAACCGTTCTTAAAGAAGATTAGACAAGATCAGCAAAATCTGACACACAAGAAAATTATGGGGCTGACAATTATAAAAGAACAATTAGACTGATTTGATTCCTTAAATTCCCAATAGGTGGACGTCTTATGCGATGTCTTATTCAATGAGCATATGCCCATTAAACTGCAGAATCCACTAACTTGGGAGGGTTTAGTTTGGACTACATATTTTCCAGGATGCAGCTTTTGCGTGCACATGCATCAGCCCTCACACTATGTCGAAAGAATCAAACAGAACTCCCAAAAAAGAGTGAGAAATATGAGGAATCTTCAAGTTGAAACATACACTCTCTATCATTTAATGACTACACCAAAGGTCTATGATTATATTAAAAAAAAAAAAAAACGAGGAAAGCACAGTTTGGGGCTACAGTCACGTGACAGATAGGTGGACCCATGTGTAGGCCATGTGAAGAGAAGCATCTCTGAGAATCCAGTCAAAAGTAGTTCTTCAAAGTTACACGTTGGACCCCATTGGATGCATGAGTACCATGTGGCCCTACAATGCCAACCACCTACCCTCCCTATTATCTAAGACTTGGAAACATGATCGAAATGCTATAATAATAACAAACGCTTGTACTGAAAAAAGTGAAGGAAAATGAAAATCACCACATATAACCACCATAATGCTTTAATGGCAAAAGGAATCATCACCGTACGATCTTCACTAGCCCATCAAGTGGGGGCAGTGCCAGCCACGTCCTATTGTATATAATACAAGGGGTGAGAAAGAGATGGGCATTTGATTTGTGTATGGTTTGGTTATTTAACTCAGTTCAACTAGGTTGGATAGATACTGAGTTAGTGATGTTGAGTTGGTGGGGTTGTTGGAGGCTTGCATTGATAGCACTTGGCGAAGAGTCCGAAGGTGTCTACTTGCCTGACGAAGTTGGTCATGCTGGCCCACCCGCCAAACCCAAATCCAACAATCAATACCCAAACAACCACGAATGCATTCACAACGTACATTGCCGTCCAGCTTGGTAGGAAGAAAGGAGGTTTCTCCGCCGCATTCTGCAATACATGAATAAAACATGTGTAACAATCAAGGTGTTCTTCCATAACGGCCGTCATGGCTCCTTAAAAAAAGAAAAATAAAATAAAATTACGGACAGTTACAGCTCGTTTTCTCTATTATTGTCCCGTAACGCATAAGGACTATAACCATTAACATTACGTAACGTAACCATGGTTACAACCTAGAGAGCCTAAAAACTCGGCGAGTTAACTCAGCTCAATAGTCACCCAATCTGAGTTAATGAGGAATGCAACTAACCACCCTACGCCGAGTAGGGAGTTTTCAGACCTTTTCTTTCTAGGTATTACTGTCTACGACTATTTAAAGCACGTAACAAACTGAAAGAAACGTCCCAACGTCTGGAAATATTTCCAATCCCCGACTTTAATGAAGTGTGTCCCACACACCTTCCTATTGTGTCACGTGCATATCACGTGGCTTTGGTATAGGACCACTGATCGTGACATACACTTGGCAAAAGATAATTAGCACAGAAAGATGAGAGGAAATGTTTTTGGGCCTGACATGGAAGTCACAGTCGAAATAAATGGGCCGGACGAAAAATATCTTACACAATCCATAACGGGTTCCTGTAAGGACAGGAATACACTGCACAGATATCGTGAAAATATCATATGATCCCATGTGCGTGTTGTGCTGCCCAAGATTTAGGCTGTCCATCATGTTGTGGGTGTAGATGCTCTTGACCAAAAATTCAGGTGGGTCTACTCATCACATGGGCCATAATGTGAGAGAGAAATAGATGGATTGAAGCCGTCCAGTTGTTCCAAACCATAGGCGTTGATGAGCGCGCTGGCCTGATTTTTTTGGTCAAGGCATTTACACAGTGGGACCGACCTGATGGTTGCTTTGGATCTTGCACCGGCACATGGCAGTGTGTAGGTTTTCATACCTTCCAAATTGTGGGCCCCTTTCAAGATAAAGGATATCCTGAAATTCGTACTGGTTGGCCAATATTCAACTTTTAACTTTGGCCGTTAACTACTACAGGCCTTTTTATTTCCGACCATCCATATGGTGGACCCATAATAGAGATGGATGCAAGCTTTGAGATCAAATAGCTAGGATCATCTTTTAGCAACCCATAATCTTCACATGGCCGCACGATCACGATGGGACTTACATGTTCTACAATACCTGTTTTATGCTGGGGGTAAAAGAACCAAGCTGCAGGGCCCACCATGTTGTCTATGTAAATCTACTCCGTTGATCAGGTGAGGACCCTTTTTTGAACCGTACATACAAAAGATCAGCCTGATTGAAAACTTCAGTGGGATAATTGCTCCTAAAATCTCTAAAAGCTGATATGCGGTGCTACCCATCTGAGTTTTAGATCATGCTGATTTTGTATCTTCACTTATCCCGATGTGTTCCACCTGATTAACGGGTTTGATGAAGGTACACGCCATGGTGGTGCCACCCACAAACCTATAGTCGGCATCCCACCGATTGTTCCCTGTGGCGCAGCCCACATGAGAGGTACATCTGGCTGTTTTTTTTTTGATCCGGAGCCTAGAATACAAGATGGAAACCTCGTGGACGGAGTGGATTCTACACGTCAACATGGTGGGCCCCACAGATCTTGGGTGTTTTAAGCGAGGATTCTAATCCGATCAGAAGGTTTCAAATATGCAAAAGACGATTCGACAGTACGTGATGGGGGTAGAGATACGGAGTAGGCGAAAAACGATTTTCGTACAAAACGAATTTAAAGCTTTTTTTTTTACCCCGCATCGGTTCCTTGAGGGCAGTAGTACAACGTTAGGTGTCTCAGAGCTCCCAGAAATTGCATTTCCAGCTCAAAATTCAAGTTCGTTTTATACTTGCGTGCCAAACAGAGCAATCCGGGATATGGCAATCCCATGGATCTGAAGACAATTCACTGACAACACCATTATTACCTTGAAATCCATGCCATCCGCCCTAATGCCATTCAATCCCTTCCAATCCACCCGGCCAAACGGGCCCTAATTGAGATTGAGCCCATAGAGTACGAAGCCGCGAGTTTCCTCCCCTGCAACAGGGAGTTCAATGTGACCCAAAGCAAGCTCTGTGGAGACGCTGCAATGTCCATGTGGAATCGACTCCATCCATCAACTTCGTCAGTTCATGTTAAGATAAGAACCCAGCAATGAGGTTGATACTAGTCTCAAGTGGGCCACACAATAGGAAAAAGTGGGGATGGAAATGCCCACCATTGAAACCTTCCCAAGGCTAACGGTGAGCATTCAGTCCCCACTTTTTCTTGTGATGTGGTCTACATGAGTCTTGGATTAACTCGTGTTTGGGCTGTTGTCCTAACAAGATCTGAAGAAACTGAAGGACCGAGTGGATTTCTCACGAATACCAGAGCTGGCCGCACAAAGCTTTGGGTTACAGGAAATGGCGTCCATTCAAGTCCGGACATTCCTAATGCCCTTTCTTTGATGAAGTAAAAAAAGTTGAAAATGATGCCATTTCAAAGGGCATTTTAGTCACTATGGTGCTAGAAAATTTTAATGGTGCCTGCCAAGATTTCCAGTCCAAAGAGAGAAAAACTTGGATACTCTTTTCAGAGAGTGGTAGATGAAACGTCAGCGCTTTGAATGGAGCATAGCCCAAATTTACACTGAACGGATGATCCTAACCATCTGATTTTTCCCGCTGAACTTGGAAAACTGACCATTCAAAGGTCACCACCGATAGGGTCCTTCAATCGATGTTAGTTTCAGGCTATGATACAATACTCAATTGGGCCCACGATTCTAACGGTCGGGATTAACGTGTATGTATGATACATGTGCCGTGGATGGGTTCCGCAAGTTCAGTCAATGGGCACAATTTAGTAGCTGACTCTTTCCTGTTTTCGTTGGTAGATAGGGTATGGACCTCGCATTTATGGACTCCAGATTGTCTTTGTCAGAATCCTGTACTTATTAGCTGGGAAGGTTGTTTTAAGACTAGGTCACTTTACTCAAAACTCGGCCGAGTCAACTCAACTTGATGAGATTTTGAAGCTGAGTCACTGGGAAACCTGCTCGTCGGTGGACTCAAATCTTGAATCAACAAGTCGACTCGGCCAGAATTTGAGTCACTAGAGTGAGCCATGACAATCTATGGAAAATGTAAAAAATAGGGATATTTTGGTATTTTCGTCCAAGAAAGGAGGGAAGCAGAGGCAGGGGGGGTTGGGCGTTACCTGTCGAGCAGAGGCCTTCCTGTAGGTAAGCATATGGGCCAGTGATGGAATAATGTAGACGGTGAAGCTAACGAGAAGCGCACCCACAGCGGAGTTGATGGGTCCGAAGAAGGGGAAGATGATGGCCAGGAACCATATCGGTATGACCACGGGCAGCCGGGCAACTGCCCGCAGGCAGATGCTCTTCGTGTCATGCATCCCAATCACCTTCTCCCACACGAAATACAACGGTGTGCATGCGAACCCGAACGTAATGAACTGCATGTAATGGTCACAGAGTGAAAAAAAAAAAACACAAGAAGCAGAGGATAAAATACGTCATTTTTCTTGTGAATTTGAGAAAGATAAAAAAGAAGTTTGGTGCCGCGAAGAGAGTGACGCTCCATGTGCATACACATTCAAATAATCCAAATTACATAAATGCACCTCAGGTTAAGCTGTCCAAATGGCGGGCCCGGCTACCGGCTATAGATCCATTATGACCCAAAGGTCATATTGAACTTATGCTGCTAACCGGCCGCTCAGTAGACATCTAGTGGGCGGCCAAAGAGGAACCAGTCAATGGTCTAGCTTCAAAATAAATTTGACCGTTAAACAAAGGTCATGATCATCTAATCAATCTGATTTGGGGCCCATGCCCCATCTCCCGTGGGTCCCAAACACTCATGGTAAAACCATACAAGTGGCATGGAAGTAGCTTAGTCCAAACGTCCAAATAATAGGCCCCTCCGCTAGCGGACCAATATCATTTACTTTTACACAGACGCAATAAAACACCCTCGCTCTTTATGGCCCATATGTTGTACATCTAACATCCACTCCGTACATAAGGTCCCATCGTTGATTCTAGGACCTGGAACAAAAAATCATCCAGATACATAACTCAAGTGGGCCATATCATAGGGAACAATGTAAACGGGACACCAACCATAGGTTCGTGTGTGGGGTCACCATGGCGTGTATCTTTGAGAAAACCCGTTAATTCTCTATCAGGCTGAGTTTTGCATGTACGGTTCAAATAAGTGTTCACACCTGATGGACGGAGTGGATGTTATTGGCCATCTCTAGCAGTCTGCTTTTATTGGTCATGTACTTGTTGAATTTGAACCCTGGGCTATTTTCCTTTCATGGAAACAAATAGATGGCTCTGATTATTTAGGAGAAGTGATCACCTACAGGCCAGCCGTGAAGGGGGAATATTTTTTTTTTGTTGGCTGAATAGGCGCTGAAGCAGTACAGGCGCGTGTAGGTGATCAGTTCCCTCTTTGTAGTTCAGTGACAGATTTGTACACCCCATCCCAAGTTGGGCCCACCGTTTGGACAGTTTGAAATGAGGTTCAAGTATGCCGCTTTGACGGTGAGTGTTCTCTGGGACGGTATCACTGTAGTATTATTGAGACGGACCTGGTGGATAAGCATAAGGATAACGGCGGCATCACGCCATCCGTTCTTGGGAAGGAGAGAGAAGGCGTTGGAGTGGTTGAGGAGCTGGTCACCGAAGGCCCAGTAGACGGCAGAGGCTGACGGCAATGTTAGGGTGAAGACATACAGTGTCGCCAGCAGGTATATGTACTTGAACTTCTGGGGTTTCCACATCGCATGCATTATCTCCCTGCAACAGATAATACACAACCGCACATCATACCATTTTCGCACGCTCCCCTCTTTTCAGTTCTTGAATGGATTTGGCCTTTTTCACCTTTTACTTGTAATGGGATGGATGGGTGCAATGGCTACCGAGCTAAAGTAGCCATACGAATTCTCTACCTTACACCATGTTGTAGATCTGGGCCGTTCATCAGTTGGCCCCCACTTAATTGTGGAACCCAACGGATGAATGGCCAGAATTTCGCACAAAAGCCGCTAGGGAGTAGGTAGAACAAAGATGTGGAAGTCAACAAGAGTTGATACACTTCTCATCAAGACGATACTACCCTTAAATAGGTTTTTAAAAGGTTAGAAGAATTTATGGGGAAAGAAAATAGTTAAAGATGGCTGCGAGTTGGGGAATATTACAATCACTAAGTTGGGCCGCGTCTATAGATGATCTGAACCGTTGATATATACCTTGGACATAAAATTAAAAAAGAATCAACGGTTTACATTCATGTCCACCGTTCACGGGCTTTGTATGGTCCGCCCTACATCCTGAAGTGGGTCTTACACTGATCTACGGGCCAGCTTCGGACTTGGGATTCACTACGGTGGTCCGAGGAGTAGCTGTCATTTACCCAATGGGAAATGTGCAACCGCGGACAGTTAATAATGTTGTTTCGGGAGGCAGTGACCGAAATACGTGCCGACAGAACGGCCACCTAAGGATTCGCGGACCAACACAACTGAAGTACTAAAACCGAAGAGCGCACAAGCTAAGGCTTCGTTTGGTAAAGTCAACACTCATGACTCAACAGACTTGTCCCGGAGAACCTTGACTCGGACGAGTTTAGTCAGTAACTCGGGCACATTAAGCATGCAAAAGACAAGTACTTCGATGCTCTTTTAGAGTTTGATCGATGGCACAAGGCACTTATCAAGTACTTAGATTGCATACAACTGGCATATAAGTAATTTAAATCAAATGGTCCAAATATCCGGTTCCAGAACAAAAAATTACATTTAGTGGTTATTTGACTATCACATTAATGGTGGACATTTATTGAACATTAAAAAAAAAAAAAAAAAAAAAACATTCAACGGTGCACTTTTAGCAAATAATTGCCCATTAATCAAGTGCTAGGATTGGGTGACTGAGTGAATCTGAGTTCAACAAATTTATGAGCTTCATCTAAGGTTTAAGTATTCCCTGGAACTGGTACTCTACCATCACTGAACGATATGGCTGTATCATCCATATTGGCCCCAAACAGTACGATACAGGCTGATATGGGATGATATGAAAGACACATGCGCATTTTTCGTCTGAGTTAATGTATGCTGTCTACAATTTCTAATTCCCTGCATTTCAAGGGTCGGTTCTGCCACAATATTAAATTACTCCCAGAGATAAAAATGGGTACCTCTTATTACTTACGAATTCTTTTGTTGAGAAATAGAGAAATCAAACAAAGCCAACTGAGTCCCGAACAGTTGAGTCTTCGCGGGTATGTTGGTGGTTTACTTAGAGATGGTAAGGGCAGTTTAGTCATTATAGAAAGAAAGAATCCCTTTTCCTTGTTATCATTTTAACCACCCACATGGGGAGCAAAGGCTGCAGAGCAAAGAAGCGGTGTAAACGAAGTAAAAGGCACAGTATTTTTTGCTCGGATTACTTACACGGTGACAGCGTGTCCGCCGAAAGTGTACAGGATATTGGTGGCGCCTGTGAAATACAACACCAGCTTCGTAGGAGCCGAATGGGAAACGCCTTCTGCCTATTGTACCCCACTCCCGCCCAATCCAATCCAACCACCGAAACGCCAGAAGCAATAGAGAAAAAAGAGACTTTAATCAGCCCAACAAGCGAAATAAAGTGAGAGAGAATGATACCCTTGCAGATTGTGATAGATGATACTCAGGCAGTAATAAATTACCGAGAACATGAATAAGTGTACGTTTTTCAAACTAATCCATCGGAATCACGTGTATCAGTTTAGATGTATCATGAACAAAATATCACTCTTGTCTGTTTATTTAATAAGTAGATTCCTCGACATTTATTGGACAGTTAACAAAAAGATATCCACGAATCAAGGGTTAGTATTGTTCAGCAATATGATTTCAGCGAGGGTAAAGTGTTTCGAATCAGAGGTTAGGATTGTTGTGTGCCTGCGTATCAAGCGTCGTACGCAGCCAAAAGTTTCGAATAACTGCCAGTAAAGAGAGCGAAACGGCTGCCCATACCCAGCTTCGGTTACAGTTCAAAAGAAAGTAGATGAAACCGTAGGGGATCACGACTACACCTACCCATCTCTTTGCAGGACATGTGGCAGGCTACGGATTAAATTGGTCCGTCTATTAGTATCCTTTACTGTAGATTGCAAATGGTTCAAAGAAACAAATGGAACGGATGATCCTAGCCATCCGATCACCGAATTTCAAAGACGTTCAGTGCTGAAAATTGCATAGAAGTGATAGCTAGGGCCATCCAATAGGTGTGGTTTTTGAGCCATGGGCCATCCAGATGGGTCCCACTCGATGGACGATCTCGACTGACACGTACCCGGCCAAGTGCACTTTAAAAAGAGGGGATTGCATATTCCTGCCCCATATACCATATTCCCTTCAATCCAGTATGAGCATTGTTAGACGATTGGAGCCATTCATTGCTGGACCACGGTTCAATAGTCACATAGGATGGACGGTTCCGATCATCACAAACCGCAACTCACCCAAAACTAACTGAAAAAAAAAAAAAAAAAAAAGGAAGATTCGAACTGCCTACATATCAAACAAGGGGTTATGCTTATTTAAATTATTTTATTATTTACGATTTTTGTAATATACCTGGCCATGTACTAGAGCTGCGATCGTCATATACCAGGCCGTATACGTCGTCATCCCAAGACCTAGAAAAGACCAGATACGGTAGTTGTGGAAAGATGGTATGAAAACCGTAGTCGCGCAGCAAGCTCCAAAGATATATGTCCATGTCCGCTTGTCCAAGCGGTCGTTTATGTAGTATATATTGCTGCTCCCCAAACGCCAAAATTAAAATTTCTTAGAAATAAAATCCTTGAAAGATTATTATTTATTTATTTTTAGAAATTTAGTCAACATACCTCGCACAAGCAATGAGCTGAATGACAGACCCAAAGAGAAGAAAAGTGCAGTTGAAAGCAAGGCCGACGGCTTTCCAGTAAGGTCCCAAGAGGCCATCCAGTACTTCAAACCACTGCAATCAAAGACCAAGGGCATTTTCGTAAACCAGAACGGAGCTCGGAATACCGAGGGACTACGGGAGTATTGAGTACCTGAATGACATGGTTCTTGAAGCTAACGTTTTCTTTCTCCTTTCGGGCTCTGTACTCTACGTAGAGTACGCTGATTAAATACGCCGTCCAGCTCCCCATGATTCCGTAGAACAGCTGTAGCAAGATTCCAGAAAGCATTCCCAGCTGAGAAAAGGAGTACGGCAGCGTTAAAAGAACCTGCGCCACCTGCAGAAAACAAAATTCCAAAAAAAAAAAAAAAAAAAAAAAAATCAGAAATGGAGAATAAAAACGGAAAATCAATATCTATATCATTATGTTTGATTTTTCATACGCCAATTTTCAATTTTGGAAATGAAATAGTACACTTTTTTGTTTTTGTTTTACCTGATTTGAAGCGCAGCTGAACCAGGCGTCGTAAACGGAACCTCCATGCCACAGAAAGCTTTTCACGCTCAGGATCGATGACGCTTCCTTATCTTCCTCCTTTCCGTCATGGTCCGTCTCGTTATAGCTCGGGACGATCGCTTCCTCCGCTTGCTTCAGCGGCAACATCCTTCCGTTGTCTGTAACGGCGTTTGCGAGCTCCTCCCGAACGTCAAGATCCGTTCAGATCTGAAACATAAAACGAACAGGAAAACAGAAAAAAAAAAAAAAAAAAAAAACGAGAAAAATAAAAATCCTGGAATACGAAAGCGAAAACTCGGATCCAAACGCTTCTTAGAGAAGACGGGTAAGCGGAAAAAGGGAGAAATGATTCCAACGTGTCTCGCTCTATCCTACTAAACGGACTGCAGTTTTTCTCGATCTGACGGAGGAATGCTCTTACCGTAGATAGCTGGATTTGAGATTTCTCTCTTTCTTCTTGTCTTTTTGCTGATTTTTAGAGAAGATGAAAAAAAGGGGATGAAAGTTAGCGAGCAACGAATGTCATCAGCATACAGACAGCAAAGCAGCGCTTGAAGAGGCAGAAGAATCCTCCATTCCAAGATCTGAAGGCGCTTTAAATGCCGATATAACTGCAGATCTCAGCCAATCGAATAGGCGGAGAAAGCAGTAAATGCGCTCCCAAGGGCAGCAGCGTTGAAATCGGTTCGAACCCGCAAAGAGACTGTTTACGAGCTCGGAAAGACGTTTGGCAGAGAGAGTGAGAGTAGCAAGCAGCAGCTACCTCCGAAAACTCCTCCGTCCTTCTCTTCTGCTACCGTTTAGTTGGGCAAATTCAAGATCTGGCGAAAACGACGTGGACAGTGGGAGGAAAACCGGAGCGGAGTGGGTTTATATAGGAGAAATACGCCGTTTAAACGGCAACGGCAAGATAACGGCCCGGAAACCGTTCTAATAGCTAATATCCGTCTCTGCCTTTGCTTCCTTGGCGCACCCTTTTTAAAGAGAAGTTTTGATACTCTGCTAGAGTGTGATGGATGATACGCAGGCACTTATAAATCTCAAACATTAAACTGTCCAAATTATTTTACCCAGTGTAGATGTATCATGAACAAAAAATTAAGCTTATTGAATAATCTAACTACCAGATCGATGGACATTTATTGGACGGCTAAAAGGTAAAATATCCAACGGTCCTGTTTCCACAAACAAGAGATTTGGATTGTTCAACCAATCTGATCATGGGATTTTGAGTTACCAACATTGGGTTGCACAATCTAGTCGGTTTATTTGAGTTCATAAATACCACGTGTACAAATTTTGAGTGCCTGCGTATCAAGCGTCATACGCAGCTGAGTATCATATAACTCAGATCCAAAATCCAAAATCTCACTTTACTAATTCCAGGAATTTAATTTCCGCATTAATTCACTTCTCTTTTTAATCTTTTCTCTGTTCTAATCATTTTTAATTAGTTTTAATTCTTGGAGGCGCCATCAACCTCCTAACCTGTCGCCGTATCATTAGACGTGTTGTGTTAATGGGCCATGGCCCACCGAAATAAGAGAGAGAGAGAGAGCAAAACATTGATTTTCCGGTAGTCTATTGCCATCAACGCGCTTGTACACGGACAGATAACCCAGTCTTAGTATATGTATAACTCAATCTAGGCCGTTCGATTTTTGCGTGTACCGTATATGGGTCTCAAGCAAAAAATGAGACAGAAAGGATTAGCGAACTGTCCGAATATTTTCAAATTAAATTGACATATACAGTGAAAGATGTTCCAATTTCAACAAATAGATTTCTACGAAGAAGATATTAGGACTGTTTAGTCTGTTTGGTTTTAGTCCTATCTCCTATGAGTCATTCAGCCAGTAGGTGTCAGAATTTCAGTGGTTTGGATTGAGATTCATGTGTTCCACGTGTACACTGGCACTGTGAATAAGCACTAAAAGTCAGTACTCTGTTCCGTTGTCAAATAATATCTGGGAAGAGGAAGGCCTTACACGTTCGGCGCAGCTAGCGCCCGCCGAACCAGCTGGAAAGGCCAAGGCCTAGCACGCTTTAAAAGCGCTGCGTGTGTGCCCCACTCGTCCGCCGGTTGGATTCCTTGCTCTTCAGACGGCTCGGTGGGCCCACGTTTCTGCGATGATACATTGCAGACTTATCGGGGACATATTGGGAATTTCGTAGCCATGGTCGTGCACGAACTCTTTTTTGCCTTTTCCGGTGCCATTTCTTGGGCACACACACCGCCTACGATCACTAGCGACCGTTTGATAAGAAGGGTCTACCGTCGATTGCTTATCGCTAGAAAATCACTGTGGTCTGATGATCAGAAACGCCCACGTATCAGGTGAGCAACATATCACTAATCCATGTTGATATTAGAGCGTTTGTCATCTGGTTTTTGTCCAATCATTCATTTGTATATGCATGCCCATGTGATAAATGAAACCGAAACTTCTATTAGGCGGGCCTCACATGATCAATAATTTCACTATGGTAGGTAGCTTATTTGGACTAAGTATAACGATGGCCCCATAGTAGTTGTGATTGAGGGGTTTCAGCCAAGTGCGCAGCGGAATCAAATATTTTTTATTAATCAAAATCTATAATATTCTTCTTGGTCCACTCATATACAATTATATCAAATTTCTACAAAAAAAAGGATTTAGATCACACTAGTGCGTGATGTTGAAAATGGAGTTGATGTCATTTCTCCAATCGAGTAGGTTTCTCCCTGTTCTATTCTAATACTAGAGTTGAAAAAGCTTTCATCGGATCTTCCAATAGGAGTTCAGATTAGCACGCACTTATTACAGAAGTGGACCACACAATCCCATGTGTGAAAAAGAGATGTAAGGAGGAGATGGACTCCACAGTCGGTCTCTTCTCTCCTCTCATTAATGTCCAAGGGGGGATTAATAAAACTCTGTGCAATAGATGTTTTCTAAGATATGATCATAGAATAAGAAGAGTTTAGGGTTTCAACATGTACTTAGTATGATGCTCCACCATCTTATAAAATACTGGAATGCCAAATCTAGGCCATTAGATCATTGTCAAATGTGGTCAAAACAATTTTTAGAATTAAAACAAAACTTTAATAGCTAAAAACTTTTGAAAAGCTAATTAAAACAATTGGAGTACATGGCTCAGTGAAAAAATCACTTGATGAATCTTTAATTTAGTTGGATTTAACTATATACATCTCCCAAGGTAAAATTAAATGAATCTCTTATTGGCCCATGTAAGAATCAAACGCTTGTAATGAAAGTATTCAACCACCTTAACTTTTAATGGCCACATGGTAGCTTCGTAAGAAGAGTAAAAGTTGACTGGTGACAATTATAACTATTTCATGTTCTTGGGTCTTCGGATTAATCATCTTTCATAAAAACATCAAGTCTTCATCATTTTGATCATCTAAGCTAATGGGCCTCCCACCAGCGACATAATCTCGAACCAACCAATGTAAGAGTTCAAAGTTCTTAGATTAAATCTTATATTCAAGACAAATTCATACACCTAAGTGGGTTAATGGTGAAGCTATAGTGATACCAAGTTGGATTTCGATAATAAAGATTGTATATTTTGACTTAAGTTAGTCCCTTCAAGCACGGTGACCATGCATCTTATCATAGTGTTCACATATGTTTTACACTTCTATACAATTATGGTCTAAATAAGGTACTAAACTCTATGAATTGCAACTTTCCTTGGTTAACTAAATCCTAATTAAGGACTATCAAAGATTCACTCCTAAACTAATATATATCCATATGAATTCAAGATGACATTAAAATATTAAGTTATAATCAAGAACATCCCTGTTTTATCCATATGGGTGGTAGATTAATTAGGGCTCATATTGATTTTTCATGAAATATACTCCAACATTGAATGATTCATATATATATATATATATATATATATATATATATATATATATATATATATATATATATATATATATATATATAAAGGTAATGAACTTAAACTAACTTAAACTATACTTCTGTATATGGTGTTTTAGAGAAACATAAACTTTTATAGTGTATAGATCACTACGGGAGAAGGTGTAATTATGAAGAATTGAATTACTCAAACTCTTCTTTTTATAAATAAGTTCTTAGTACCTTTACTTGCACCTGTACAGAAAAAAATATATATATCTTCTCCCAATTTCAGCTTTCTTAAATGTTTAAGGTGTGTTAAATAAAGTTTCATCCTCATTGTTTATATCAAACATAACTTTCTATTTAAGTATGTGATTTAAATTAAGCATAAAATATAAATTTATTGTAATGATTTTTTTTTAGCTTAATATGTTAATTAAACTAGATTTTTGAAAAATCCTTTAAAAATAAATAATAAAAAATTGGCTGCATCTCCACCTAGAAATTCAATAAGAACCATGCACCCCAGTACAAGCAAATCAATATTTCCAAGCCTAGTCATAGCTGTTATGCATACTCTGTTGTATTTGATGCTTGAAATCAGCATTCCCATGTACAGGTTCTTGAGGAGGCGTAAGTGCGTTCTTCCTATAACAACTGATTATATAAATACACGCAACTGCAAGGTACAACAACTTGGGCTTTCTACTCATCATATGCGCCATACCCTTGGAATCAATGGACAATCGACGGTATTAATCTGCATTTAAGTGTGGTCCTTCCTTATTTCTGAAAAGCCTGGTTTTTGTTGTGGGCCCACCGATTTCTGGTAGTAATTGCTACAGAAGCCGTCGCCTGAAGAGAGAGTACGGCACCACTAGTTTTGGTACATGTACTTATGGTACGGTACCATGAATTTTGGTACATATGTTTTTATGCAATCACCGCTCTAAATAAAAATATCCAGAGGATTACAGCATCTGAGGGGCTAGTAAACTAGTCTTACAACATCTCGAGAATCACCGCGTCTCATTATTAAACTGTATATACTCGGATCTTTACTCTTGCTCGGGTGGTAGACTCTTAGGAGTTTCAACACCCGGTCAAGGGTTCAAGTATCCATGGGCAAATAAATAAATAAATAAATAAATAAAATAATAATAAAATTGCTTATACTCGTATGATTTTGTACATCTGAGACCATTGTTATATGATCTATATGGTTTATCTGATAGCCTCTATAGTAGATTTTTAGATTTCAGAAAAAAAAAAAAAAACATTAAATATTTCTATTTTTGGTAATTAATTTCAGCTAGTATCACTTTTGCTCAATGATTTGTGTAGCCTTTGATCTATGGGCTTGGAATTTGTTGGGGAGAAAATACGACAAGTTCTTGAGTTGACTTGAGGGTCAAAGAAGTCAATGAATCAATGACTCGGACTCGTTGGGTGCCGAGTTCGAATAAAGCCCAAAGCCCCCAAACGCTGAATGGAGAGACGTATCTCGGATCGTGAGGTGCTTAACCTGACTGTAGCCTGAATATCCTGAGCCAGAAAGCGAAACCTCTCAGAGAGAATGTGCACCTCAAGGCTCAATCAAAAGCTGCACGAAGGAAAGCCCAAACCGATTTAAGAAGAGTCGGCCCTAGAGCCACTTGAGCTTTAGTCTGACTCATAAATTGAGTCAGCCAATAAAGTGGGCGGAGATTAGATATAAGACCTATTTCGGCACGACCGTGCTAAAGAGAAAGATTCGGCCGAGTTATGTTGCCGGGAGATAAGGTTATAAAATCTCCAAAATTCAGAAGTATCAGTAATTAAGATCCCTATAAATTGAGATCAACTCTAATTATGGAAGCCCTAAAACCTTTACTTAAAGACTCAGGTTCTGACTTAAGTATCAGAGGGTCCCTGGTAAAGTCAGGGTCACCTTTCTCCTTCTTCCTTTGCAGGTCCAAGGGTTACTAGAGGGCGAACCAAAAACAATATCAACAGAATTCCTATGGATACGATCGAGTCATTCTTTGCATTTTTGAATCCTATTTGATCAAGGTTTAGATCATTTAAAAAATCGGCTTAAAATATGAAATTCTGCACATCTCATCAAGTCGTACTTCTTTGATAATAAGGAAAGATTTATTTAATTACATAGGGCTGTGGTTGGCGGAAGTTTTTGCGCTGTTGGGTCCACCGTGATGTTTGTATGGAGTCCACCTTGTCCATCGGTTTTGTGATCTCCTATCATGCTATGAGAGTAAAAATGAGCAAGTGGTTAGGGAAAAGATGGTTAGGGAAATTAATACTGTTGATACTTCCCTGGTTCTACAGTGATGTTTACATGCCATTCACACCGTTAATAACTAAATTCATAATGGGATGAATTGAAAAAACAAATATTAGAATGATTCAAAACTTCTGTGGTCCACGAATATTTCAACTGTCGAAATTTAATTCTCACATTTTCGGCCTACTTGAAAATTAGGTACAGTTCATTTTTGTCCTCGTATCATAAAATGAACTCACAAAACGGATGAACGGAGAGGATTTCTTAAAATCATCACAGCGGGCCCCACTGGTTCCCAGCGTAGGAACTTTCTTACGCAGGAAATCCGCGTCCGCGGCAGGCGGGCAAAAGGTACGATTGGAGAAATCGAGCATACCGGTACAGATGCAGCCAAAAGTATCTACTGCAGCATAACCTTCCTGTACATGTAGAAGGGAAGCCTAATAGGTGTTACCCTTACCATGAGGGGCCTAGATTGATGAATATGTTATATATCCACGCTGTCCATCCGTTTTTTCCGGATCATTTTAGATCATGGTAACAAATTTTAAGAGGATCAAAATCTCAAGTGTACCACACCATTGGAAAATGTAGTGAATGAATATTAAAAACTTATCACGGGCCAAAAAAGTTTTGGATTAAGCTGATATTTTTATTTTCTCTCCACCCAGGTCTGTTGTACCTTATCGACGGGATGGATGGAAAATAAAATTTACAGTGGGCCTTAGGAATCTTTTAACGGTGGGCGTTCAATCACCACTTTGTCCTGAGGTGTGGTCCAATTGAGAATTAGATTTGCTTAATTTTTTACACCGCTTCCTAAAATGGGTTGGAAAAACAGACGGACGGAGTGGATATACGACAAAGAGTAAAGGTGGGTCCCACGGGTGTTAGCACCTAATCCATTCCTATGTGGAAGAGTAAAACTATCCAATTGAGCGGTAATTAGTAGATAGTCCGCTTCAATTTGGAGGGAGAGCCTTGTTGGTCGTCCAAATTAGCTAGAGAGGGCATCCATGGCTCGGATGTATGCTGCATGATATATGTGATCTGGACTGTTCATTCTTTAGGCCCCACCATGGATGGAGAGTAACCTGTAAATTATACAAACTCAATAATCCTAGGTACTAACTTAACAGCTTTTGAGTATTACAATCGGGTGGTTAGAAATTCGTCCAATCTAGTGGTCAATACCAAATGGGTTTTTCCTCCAATCAAATTGTAGAATAGTGTATTGCCTATATTTTTGAATGATATAGCAAATGAACGGTCCAGATCTAACACATGAGTGCCAATTATACTGAGATCAAGTTCTTGATTACTAAATTAGATATTAGCAATTTGCACCGGATTTCTTAGATTCGAACTAAATCACACGAACCACTTGGCTGTGCTGTAAGAAATGCGTCTGCTTGACATCAATTGTTTCGTTGTTTAGCAAGTGGGCCACACAGAAGGTCACCTATCACAACCCTACGAATCCGAACAAATAAAAATGCACGCGTCGGATCTTTGCGAATTGCGAGTTATAGACACCCCTTCAGTTCTGAAAATGGGCCCATGGTTCGGTAATCCAGACCAATGGCGTGTCTACTCTTTGAAGGAGCATGCGAACTGAAATAATCCGCGTTGTTCGATCCCAACAACTAATACTAGGATGATTTTCTGTGGGATGTGAATCGTTGTTGTATTTCTCATCTGCTGTAGGTTAATTGGAAGGTTGTGATTATTTCATCAGGGAGATTTTTGACCAATAATCCATCCAGATAGGGAAACAACCGGCCAATGGTTTGGATCGTCAAACCATGGGCCCCACTTGTCAGAATTTGAAGAGTGTGTATACCATTCAAAGGTGCAGGCCTCGTATCGCATACATGCATGTTACACGAAATTCACATCGTTGGCATCTCGCCCAACAAAATTTCGAAAGTCAAAATCTAATTGCAAACGTCCCTCAGAATATCCGGAACAGAATCCCTCGATGAGAGCCACTTAGACTGATTCGTTCGGCAGAACCAAATATCATGATATTTTGCATGGAATTAGACTGATTCGTCGTGCTAAAATATAAGAATCATGGTTTTTTTTTTTTTTTAATAAAACCTAACGTGCCCTCATGAAAATTTCATGAAATTTAACTCAATTTTAAGTTGCAATTGCATTTCGATGGATTTTCTAATTTCATGATTTGTTATCCAAACGGGTTCAGGTTATTCTGATAATTCCCAAGTCATCAGTCAATGCCGCTTTTTTCCAACCTTGCATTGCATCAAATTAATATGAGAAAGGAATTACATATAAGGTGATCTGTTTCACACTTCAAGGAATTCCATGGTGTGTAGTGCGCACGTGCCAGTTGTGTACAGTGATCAGGACCGTTGTGTTCTTGGCCGTCCTGTAGATGGGCCATAAACACAAAAGAATAATAAATTGGTTATATGATGGATATCGAAATCACAGTAGGATCATGGACGGTCGGTTCAAAGTCGACATGGTTAGGTTTGTCCATTCACCATGATTTTTGGACCACTGGACCATGTCCCCTCATGTGGTGGGCGACCAGATCAACGGCTGGATTACTACACACGTTTGCCCTGTGGATTAGATGACACGTTATAGCACTACGACCAAGCGTGCATCTCGTAATAGTATCAGCCTGAAGGAAAAAGAAACACAATGGTTATCCATTTGGGACCCACACCACTTGGTTAATAGCAGATAAATGTTATAATGGCGCGTGCTTTTAAAAGTTCGGTGAGTCATCCCTACCGTACATTTGATAAACATGCATGGTGATTAGGATCTTTGATCTGATGGGCCAAGGTTGACTAGCTATAAAAAAAAAAAAATCAGTAATTCGACTGTTCTGACTGTTCAATTACGGTAAGGTCTCGCTCACTACTAGTTGTCAATGCAACTTGTTGGGTTGTGGGGCCCACTGCCGTGTGTGTATGGCATGCAACCAATCTAATGTAGTGGCACCGTAATGAAAATGGGATGCCACAAAAATCATTATGATCGGAAACAATCAAGTGGGCCACCATGTGAATTTCAAGGTTTTTGAGTGGATGTCCATTGTTATCTATCATGTGGCCCACAGGATAATTGGATCGGCATTTTTTTTAGGCCACCTAATTTTTATGATGGGAAAACTACATTGGATGGATTTGATTTTATAAAAACACCACGGTGGGCCCACATGAAGCTAGTTGCATATTTTTTCATCTTCTAGTATATTGGTACTAGACCTTCCTATCCTATCAATACCTATCAACTATGAATCTGTAGCGTTTCCTCCCTTTCTGCGCCAAATCATCTGTATTCTAGGTCACTGATCGGATGGCTACCGCAGTCCCACCTGGATGGTCTACCCACATCCACATGGGGTCTACCAAAGCAATCATCTTCATCTCTGTACGACTGTACATAAGTTCTTTGTAAGGGAAAGATATTTTGATATACTCTACGTGGAATTCCATGATGCGCGCTTCCTCATAGGAATAGCTACAGTACGTTCGAGTTAGTTTCCTGTTTGTATTAGTGGGGCTTCATGGTTCATTGATCTAAACCGCTGGTATGATTGGCCCAGTATCCATAGCCCATTAACAAAAAAAAATGCAGATGGGAAAAATCCTACCCATGCAACACGTGTCCGCAAAATTAACCGTTAAATGACAAAACAGCAAAAATTTAAGCAAAGGTCCAAAGTTTCAATGGCTAGG
Organism: Magnolia changhungtana; assembly: GCA_030180095.1. NCBI lineage: Eukaryota > Viridiplantae > Streptophyta > Magnoliopsida > Magnoliales > Magnoliaceae > Magnolia > Magnolia changhungtana. Next base: position 2,390,079 of record JASAUF010000200.1, on the reverse strand, counting down.
ATCTTTCCATCTTGAATTCCTTGTGTTTGAACATCAAAATTGGCCATCTGATCAACGGCTTGGATTACATAACCACGATCCAAATTCATAAAACAAGCATGCGGTGGAAACATGTTATCTTAATTCCATACGCGAGCATCCACACGCGAGCACTTGTGTCTCAATGTGATACATGTGCAAGGTCTGAGATTTCCACCGGGTGAGCTACTTTGCTTAGATCCACTGACAAAAAAATACGGCCATTTCACACCTCAGGTGGGCCACAGCATATCACCATAAATGAATTGCTAGATGCAAGTTTACCGTCGGTTTACTTTGTACGACTATGGCCCACCTGAAGATTGTACTATCTGATTATTTAGGAAGAAGCCTCGTTCATATTTGCACGTGCCGCCTGTGAATGTGTACGGGTTTACACGCGCGCACTGTATCTTACCTGAAAAAGCAACTTGTGGAAGCAAGACACACGTGTTAAGTGTAAACGCTTAACATGTGAAAGCAAGACATACGTGTACCCTATCAAAGCCCTTCAAGTCACATCAGGTAGGTTCAAAATCGACAAAGAGTTGGGATACTACGTATACATGCGGCCAACCTGATGAATGAGTAGTAACAAATCATATATTTGGGATTTTTGAGACAAAGCATGTAAACGGCGAGGATTGCATGATGAAAACGCTCCCATCTGGCATACACGCAGTTTTGTTCCCCGTCTGATTTACAAAACGCTCCACGTTGCACCGTTGAAACGGGATGTGTCGGTTTGGTGGGGTTCTGTTTTGTGCCCACCCAAACGCACTAGAAATCCTTCCTTTTACTTTATTTTCACCAAACCCTTCTTTTTTTATCTTAATCTTTCCACTAATCACCTTGTTAAGTGGACCGGTAATGATTAACGCTCGGATTTTGACGCCCGCACCACTTTGGAAAAATTCGGCATATGTTTCTATCGTCCTCTACACGTGGGCCCATTTCCCCCTTTTCTCGGATAAGCATGAACGCGTTCCCATTTCTAAACACGTGCACATCTACGCATCCCTAACCATTGATGTGTACACGTGTGAGATCAAATCCTTTAAGACCCTTTTGTGGTTATCTATACCGTCCCGTAAGCTGACTAGTTCACTTATTTAGTGGGAAACCGAAACGGATTGGCTAGGTGGTCAGTGATCTTTGGGCCCCACCATGATGTATGTATTTCATCCATTCTGTCCATACATTTTAACAGATCATTTTAGGGTTTTATACCAAAAATGAGATGGATATAAATCTCAGGTGGACCACACCACAGTAAAAAAATGATTGGATATCCACCATTAAAATCCTCCTAAGGCTCACTATACTGTTTATTTGACATGCAATCTGTTGATTAGATCATACAGTCCCAGATGAAGGGAATAAAGAAAGATCAGCTTGATCCAAAACTTTTATGCCCCCCAAAAAGTTTTTAATGGTTGACGCTCGTTCAACACTGTTTCTTGTAATATGGTCCACTTGAGGATTTTTTATCCTCATTTTTGATCTCATATCATAAAATGATTTGGAAAAATAAATGGACGTCATGGATGAAACACATACATCATGGTAGGGCCCACAGAGCACCGACCATCAGCCATTGGCTGGTGTCAGGGAGAGTAGCCAATCCGTTTCCGTGGGAAACGGTGTGACGGAAGAATGGTTTGGCTACGTAGTCAATCGATTGTCTCCATTCAGCTTATAAATGTGGCCCACTTTAGGAGTGATAAATCCTGATTCTAAGGCCCATGGACGAAAATGATGGGGACCACACGATGGATGGATTAGATCTCTTGTAAGTCGTTCAAGTTCTAACATGTATTCGCGCGTACGTGCGTGTAGATAGGCAACTCCGAGAGTGAAAAGCATTAACAAGTGTGAAATTTGATGCATGCGTCCGTCAAACCAGAATATCCGAGAAGTGTACTCGAGCGAGTACGCTTCATTTGGATTTGCTTCTCATGCGTGCGAAATTGGCATACATGCTTAAGATCAAACCCGCTCATAAGTTGCTAGATGCTCTAGATCAAGATCAGAACAGTGATCTAACTTGAAAGGTGAGAAATCTAGGTTGCAATTGGGAAATTGTTCAATGTAATTGGACCGTCCAATTTATTTGAATTTTCAATTTCACCCAACATACAGAGCGGCCATTGTTTTGTCCAGGGATTCTGAACATTGAAATCCTCCTGTTGAGCGGTTTAGATCTTATAATATCTCCTCGTGTTGGCTCGTGTGAGAGCCAATTACAAAAACGTGCACGCTCGAATGCGCTTCTCAGGGCTCATTAACGCCATTGGGAATCTTTTTCCCAGTGGTAGTGCGGCCCACCATTACGCTAAGACGGGAAATCCCTTTTGGACGGGGCAATTGCATTGGATACTCGATACCGCACCGGCACGAAGTCGCTCAACCCTCACGTGACATGCATGTGGCACTCGGGAGACCGCACGTGACTGTTAGAATTAGTGCTTTTCAAGTTATACAATAATAGCCCACATCATCCGTTAGACCACTTTTTACAGCTCAGCTTACCCTCATCACAACAGCCGATCCTAACTGTTCACCTAGTGGGCCCCATCTATGACTTGTTTTCACCCAGAAAACATATAAATATTTTGAGTATCTCTCGTTTGATGCCTACTCTTTTTTAATAAAAAGAGGGACGTGGATTGTGTTCACCGGTTCCTAGATAGAGACAGAAGCTCTTCTCAAGCGCTCTGCTGGGCCAACAATAATATATAGGGTAGTTTGCACCATAGATTTGAGAAGGTATGAGGGAATTCGTGGGGATTTCAGATTTACCGGTAGGTTTGGCACTATAAAGAGAGATTTCGAATCCACAAGAAACGCTCGGATTACATCTAAAATCATTTCAACAGTTGCATGTATAATACATGTGTCACTAGACTATTAATTCATTGGGTATATGGCTCAATTATGATATCCCAAAATGATTAGATAATCGATTGCATCACTATAATTACTTTAATATGATGATATGCACTGTCCTATCATTAACCATGTAAATCATGTTGAAAATCAGTGGTTTTTAAAATAATAAAAGCTAAAATTCGAATTTTTCGAAATTTCAGAATTTTTCCGCCAAAACACTTTTGAATTTTTTGAATTAAAAAGTGTGGTGTGTGTGCTTTGTCCCACATCGAAAATGTGAAGAAAACTTTTATGGTTTATATGTGGACTTGTGAAGAGTATTTTTACTTGGGTTCTGTGTTCCAGTGCGTAGCATTGGAATATGCACTGTACCATACGCACCAGTGCTCGCACTCGGGCATGGGCGTGGGCAGTGTGGCTGTAGTGAGGCTAGATGACGCACTTTACACTTTGCACGATGTGTAGAGTGGGAGTGGTGGGGTCTGAAATGGTTTGAGTTTTATATAAGATTGAGAACGGTCGGATCATAAATCTGAAATATTCAGCAGTTTCTAAAAATGACTCTCTGCCTTGAAATCCAAATGGTTCAAAAACGGACGGATCAAGATGATCCAACGGTCAGATCTTCTGATCTGACGACCAGAAACATCTGGGATTAATGGATAATGGCCAGAAACAGTTTTCAAATGTTCTGGACCATTGAATACCACACAGCAACGGTGTTATATCTGATGCATATATAAACTAGACCATTCCAATCCGATTTTATCGTCTCAACATATCATCTCTCCATCAAATCAGATACGATCCATAGCTCTATTTTAAAATACTTAGAACATCTCCACCGTTTGAGTCTACCAGAAGGAATCTGCTGCGTTAAAATTGTTCCATAGTAAACCTATTGTGATTGATGCACGCTGGATCCAGATAAAACTTGTCTTATCCTGAAAGTAATTCGCTTGTAACCCATCAACAGTTGATAAGGAGGCGAATCACGCTGTAAGGATATCATATTTTATACGTGATTCAGCATGATGAAATATATCTTTCAATTTTCTTTTATATTTTTCGGTGTTTCTAAACATCTATTCCTAACTAATCAACGGTTAATAATCGTTGCTTAGTCACTCAGATGTGATCTTGTGCTTTTGGCCCATTCGACACTTGAAATTTCATCATTTTCATGCTAAGTATATATTTCAATGGGCTTATTACAACAATTATGTCAGACATTACACACACACACACACATATACACACACATACACACGGTAATTAGAAATATTAAAATTAATTTAGTAATTAAATTCAAATCCTTATAAATATACTATATACATAACTACTTTTTGATAAGAGAGGATTCTAAATTCTGAATGCCAAACACAATGTGAGGATTCCATGTCCAAGGGTAGGGTATTCTAAATATAAGGGGTTCGAAATCCATGCTCCCAAAAAGGCCTCAAAAAAGAAGTAAATCACACACTCAAGTGGATTACACTACACGGAGTGGTAGGAGTTGAACTCCTACTGTTGGAAACTTTTTTAGTTTTATTGTGATTTCAATATGCCATCCACTTATTCATGAGGTGAAGTAGACATGCATGGATGAAAGAAAAACATAAACATAGCTTGATTTAAAACTTATGAAGCTCCTAGAAAGTTTTTAATGCTAGTTACCTACATATTTGGTGTGGCCCACTTGCACCTTCCATTTGCCTCTATTCTGAAAATTGATCTCTAAAAATGGATGAACTACCATGGATAAAACATATACATTATGCTAGCCCCCCATAAGAACATCCAAGAGCCTTTTCTTAATCGGTTACTACCCCACCAGGACGTAGTTAGACATCCATGCCTTCTATTTATTTTGAGATCATTTTAAACCGTGAACCCAAAAAGGATACAAATCAAAGGCTCAAGTGGACCACGGGATGTGAATACAAAACACAAACCTGTTCATCATGGCTGGGTGCATGAGAATGTCAGACATTCCTGTAAAATCAGATCAATCCAACCATCACATGGGCCACTGTATTATTTTTAACTGATTTTGAATGGTTGTCTATTGGTTTCTAAGGAGGATCTATCAGATTATGTATATGCCCTGAGGTGATGATGATATCCGTAGAAACTAGTTCTACAAAATCATTAAGTAAGCCACACCACGTGAAAACAATAAAAGTCTATTAAAAAACCTCCAAATTCACAAGGTAGACCCATGTGATGGTAGGATCGCCAACTTACATTGTAAGATGGCCGAGCTAGACAGGTTGGAATCCGTGAACGTGAATTATGGGGCCCTACGCAGGCAACTTGCTAATATAAACTAACTAGCTTCAATTAATTTTCTTTAAACCATATAACAGTGAGCAGTTGATTGAACAGTGGGGATCGTACGTTTGGCAATGGAATCTCTATGCAAAGGTCAACAAGATGAACGATCTAGACCGAACTAATGATATGTTGGGGGGCCATATCACAAAGTCTGGATAAGTGGTCTGGTGGATAGGGTCTCAGAGAGCAGCACCTCCTCTTAAATAATTTAACATTTTTAGAACATGCTACACGTGACCCATCTGCAATCATCTTGCATTAAGTAATGCTCTGGAAAATGATATCTACACCCACCTTACGTATAGATACACCCATTCTTTCGGTTGCTGGTAAAAAAGATAGGAGAAACCTTTTTCTTGAAGTGGCATATGTTATAATAATCTTAAAAAAATTAAAAAGGATGCTCCTACGACCGGAGTCGTCTACAACACCTGATATACCAGCTGCATAACACTGCATAAAACATCCAAGTTTTGTGCGGTCCATCATGTTGTATATGTAAATCCACTCCGTCCATCAAGTTAGAAGAACTATTTTAGACATGGATGGAAAAGATCAGCCTTAGAAAAAATCCTATGGGCCACAACAATGTGAACAATGTAAAATTGCTCTTAAAGACTGCCAAGTTCACCCGTGTGCCTCTCTTTAGTTTTGGATCAAGCTGATTTTTGTATTTTCACGTCAACCTGGTGAGTTACACTTGATTAACGGGTTTGATTAAAGATTAAAACTACCGCTATCCCACATACAAACCTATGATTGGCATCCTATTCTCATTTTTCTCGTTGGTGTGGCCCACATGAGTTGTGGATCTGGTTGGATTTAATTTCCAAAAACTGGATTCGAGGATGGACCCTGATGGATGGAGTGGATTTACATCTACAAATTCTAGGAAGTACGGGTGTTGTACGGGATTCAGGTCCCTGCTCTTGGTGGGTGTAAATAGGGGCTCGCATGCACGAGAAAGGATTATCTGGTCAAGGACCCACGGTGCCCCTATTTTAATGTACTTACTCAGCTGCTAGTTCACCACCGTTTTTGTACCTCTTCAACATGGCATAAAGTGTATATCTATCCAGACCATCCAAACATTGGGGTGCATTGTGCATGGATCATTGCTTGGAAATCTCACTGATCGAGTGATCCTAACCATCCAATTTAGAGGCTGTCAAATGAATGGTTAAACTAAAAAAGTTATCGGTCTAAGCCAAATCGACAAAATCACTAGTACCTAAAATATGATCAGTGTGATTCTTGAGTCATGGTCTATTGGTACGGAATGCCTTACAACCGTGCCATACGTGTATTGTGGATGGATTATTACCATTTTTAAATGGTGGCAAACTATCATAAGAATTTACCCCAGGCATCTAATTCTGGATGTATGATGCATGATAACTTATATTTTCAAAATACCCCCTCTCTCCATCTAATGCGCAGTTCATAATTTCTTTCTTGGCATATGATTTCTAATGGAGAAGTGATCTCGTGGGATGCGTGTATGGAAAACTTTCCATGCACCTAGTTGCATTTGGACTCTTGTCACCCACATCACCAATCTGAGCTGCTGATTAGGTCCCATCCACTCTTTACAAGAAAATCATAATGATATGATGATCGAATCTTAGTCAGTGGTATGGAAAAATGGATGGACAAGATCACTCATAGAAGATAGATTTAATCACAGATTTTTAGGACCATTAGATCACTGTGTTTTTGGCATGTTAGTGGAAAAAGAATGGATTGAACCTAACGGACGACTAGGATAGGTAGGTGTACCGAATGATTTACATGAGATGATGGCACGTTGTAACTTGTAATGGTAATCTTATAACCGTAGTTGCTTAAATTGCACTTTTCTCCCTAATTTGATTAAACTCGCATCATCATGACTTGATAGTAAATTACAGTTTTTTTTTTTTTTTCTTTTTCCAATGTGCGTTTACTACAATTTGCTAAATTGTTGCGAAAATCATACTGCGTGAACGATTCTAGCCGTATGATTCATGGCGATCAATCAAATGGTTTAAAAGAAAATGCTTCTTATTCCAAAATCAATACTAAGATCAGATGGTTTTAGTCTATGCTCTATTGTAGCCCGTGGTTTGTACGGTCTCGATTGGGATGCATGTGTGCCACGTGTTCTGTAAGTGCTTTGTAACAAATTAGTGAATTGTGGCAAACACACACTGGGGTATTCCGCCTTGAGGAAATTTTCTATTACTTGCACTCTATACTAGTTACCATTTGCTACTACTTACTACCGAGATGTGATGAGTGGATTGGATTATCTTAGGGACGTGTGCAATTGTCCTTAGATCTAGACTAAAACGGTCCCACAATCTAACGGCTGTTTAGTTACCAAACGAAGCACCACCAAAGGAGGTAGAACTGACACTTCTGTCCTCATAGATAAATAGTAAAATAGATACAGATGCATGCATCATTGCGTATTGAGTTTTTGCCGATACATCTCTCCTTTCTACATTTCTTGTTTTGGGCTACTGTTTGACTCTCTGAATCGGGATCCGAGTCTGGCAAGTTCTACTTTGAGTTACTCAGCCCTATTTTAATTGCATTATCCCAAAACCATAGATTCTAATAACACGGGCTGGATTTAACCGCATAATAAGCTAATTATCTCCATTGCATGTAAATGGGCCTCTGACAGAGATCAATGAAAGTGAGATATGGATTTTGAAAATGGACACAGAAGGTCTAAATAATAGCTTTGAAAATGGATGATCTTTATAATTAATTATAATATAAATGGTTCACTCATTGTTATGGATTTTCCATTGTGTGGGGCCCATCTTTTAATAGCCCATCCTTGTCAATTTATTTTAATTGGATGATCTGAGTCATTGACTAATGGCTATGGAAATGTATGATCGATCCATAATGACTATAAGAAAATATCTAATAATTTATATTAGTCATGTATCATGTGATGCCCACCATTGATGGTCCACCCTTCTTAAATCATTTTAATAGAATGATGCTCACCTGATCAATGGCTGTGAAAATCACTTTGATCCATTGAAGCACCGGCATTGGAGTGATGCCATTCATTCTAAATGAAGAGATAATAAATGATGGTAAAATAGTGGGCCCGTTTGGCATGGGAAAATGTTTCCTTAAAGGGGATGAGAAAATAAAATGGGTCCACATGAAAAAATTACATAACAGAAATCCATGGACTGGTGAGAAAAATCAAATTTACATATGCAAACAGAAGCAGGAATTTATGTTAATATTAACACATAGTATCAACGGGTTTACGTGACCTCATCAACGGGTTGAATATTTTTCAATTTCATCGTCATGGCCTAAAACGAATTGGAAAAAAGAATGGACGGATTGGAAATAGAATACCTACATCAAGGTGAGCCCCACAACAAGGGCTGCACCGGCTTGGGTGAGGACCTGGCAGCACCTAATTCGCTCCGGAAATTTATACCTATAAATGTAAATAAAAATAACCATGAGATGATTTGAACTATGCTCTTTTGAACCATCCGCCATGAATGAGATGGTCCATTATGTAAACTGTCCCCATGCACCAGCTCTCCTGCCACGTGTAGGGTGGAAAGGGGGGACTGTATCATAACAGACATGACTGTATCACATCATTACCGAGGAACAATCATGGATACCCCACATGCGGCCGGTCACGCCCCTATGGTGTTGTGCTGGTGAATCAAGATCGTCCATCTGGTGAGCCCCTACTGCAAATGGCCCACTGAGGAAACACACCAATGTTTTTCACTCACACCTGTCCGACGTGCTCTTCATACACAAGTGCAAATAAAACCGGTCAAATGGCCCACGCGGAGAATGGATCTCGCAAATTTGCCTCTGCCGATTCCAACTCCAGGCACTCCGCTGGTGCCAGCCCTGAGATCTAGACCGACCATCTCGAAGGCACCGTCATAAATGTGACCTTATAAGAAAATTAAGCCAATCCACTCATCAGATGGGCAAATAAATGAACGATTTATACCAAGTGGCCTGTCTAATGAGTGTACTTGCTGATTTTTGGCCACGGGGAGATACAACAGAAAAATGATTAAAGATTGGATAGCTAGATCTTCGTATCTGGATATATATATATATATATATATATATATATATATATATATATATATATATATATATATATATATATATATAGGCTGTGGCTGATCACTGCCATGAGAAACGCTGACTACTTCAGTATCTCTGCTATTAGAAAATGAGGCAATCTCGGGCAAATCGCGACTCAGTAGTCACCGCTCATCGGGTGTTGGCACATGGGGGCCACGTGACGATAGGAAGGTGATCGTAACCGTCCATATTCTGGATTATCATGTGGAAAGGCTGCAGTTGAGTAATCAGAGTAGTGAAAGGAAGAAACGAACTATTTATTCGTGGGTCTTAAATCGAATTGTAAACAAAACATTTCATGGTTCAAATTGCACACATTGATGTTCAGAAGCATGGGTTCATCATGAGTTTTGTTTTGCGGCTTATACAACATAACACGAAGAGTGTAGAGGGTTCAATGGCTTGATCTTCCAATCCAGGGCATCTTTTGGCAGATGGCCCCCAATGATGAATTCTTATCACTGAACCATGGGTCCACTTGTATGCCGAAAACCCGGATCTACTACAACGATTGGTGGTGGGTGAAGAACTTCACCTTCAACACGACGTGTGACGGTCACTTTTGTGTGCATTACATCCAATCCATCTTTCATGTTTGCCATCTCATATTATGCCAGGGTCTTCAAACATATGGTCATCAAAACCCTAGTCAGCCGTACCATGTAAAATCATGCATAAAACATCTCAAATGACTAACTCACCTGAGTTTCGGCATAGCAGACTTTGGGGTGTCCAGTCATTCTGGTTGGGTGTATTTGTTTGTGGACTTTAACCGTAACTGACTGACACAATTTAGGAGGTGTTTCTTCTCTCTCTCTCTCTCTCTCTCTCTCTCTCTCTCTCTCTCTCTCTTTTTTTTTTTTTTTTGATGGTTCCTCAGCGTAGTTGTTCCTTGGTGGTGTAGCCTAGAGTTGTACGTTTGTTCATGTGACACCTTTTTTTTTTTTAAAATAAAAATAAAAAAAAATTTAACACACAAACACACACCCCACACACTCACGCTTTAGTGGGATTTCACCACCTATGGGTACTCAAACACTTGACCAGGTGTTGAAACTCCTAAGAGTCTACCACTAGAGCAAAAGTAAGGACCCTACCATTTGAGCTTGGTATTGTTCATGTGACACACCTTGCTTTAGCTTTACATGAGCCGAGCTTTGAGTCTATCCCTACTATTTGAGCTTGGTATGGTTTGATTTAAATATCTGAGCCGAACCTAATTGAACCAAATTAAGGTCGAACAAGAGTTCACTTTAAAAAAAAAAAAATATTTAATACAAAGATAACAATACAAAATAACATATAAAAAAACTAATACAAAAATAATCACACTAAAAATATATATGCATCATATACATTAAGGTAGGCCTTACTACAAGAAAACAATATTGATCTGAAACTTTTGTCCTCCGATGAGTTTGGATCCTACATTGTGGTCTACTAGAGGTATGAATTTTCGTTGTCTTTGGCCTCGTACTATAAAATGAGCTGAAAATTTTGATGGGTGACCGGATAAAACACATATTATGGTGGGGCACACAGACTTTTGACACCAGCAGTGTTGAAGTCATCAACCAATTCGAATCCCACTTTAACACATCTAGTAAACTTTGTTGGCCCACTGTCAAGTATATGTATTATTTATGCCGTCCATTCGTTTTTACATATCATTTTAGGCAATGATCCAAAATTGAATCATATCCAAAGCTGAAGTAGGCCCAAATATCAATAAACAGTGAGCATTCATGTATATGTATTATGTATTATCCATGCCGTTCATCTAGTTTTACATATCATTTTAAGGCGTGATCTTAGAATTGAATCATATCCAAAGCTCAAGTGGATCACACTGCAGGAAACGGTGTGCTTATAATCTACCAGCCAAATCAAACCAAGCTGAATCAAGCCGAGCCGAGCTAGTACTGGCCTGTTTTGAGCTTGGTTTTTTTTGAAGAGCTTGAATATGAGGATTAGTTTGGTTTGAACTTCTATTCAAACCAATTTAAGTCGAGCTTTCGGCTTAATTTGTGTCTAGCTCTTGTGTGACCCATGTGATGAAGGTCCCAATTTTTAGCTGCTCAAGAGAACATGAGGAAGGTGCATGCGATGGACGATTGGATGCCATGCACAACAATGTGGCCCCACATATTACATTTTAGGTTAAGCTTATCTTACAAAGGATATCGGGTCGCAAGCCTTTCCTTGTTGGAACGTATACGTTCCTGTATTCTTCCAACTTATTTATTTATCGACCACCTATTAAAGGGTCAGGATTCTTCCAGTCCAAGGGATTTTAGGTGCATGAGCCATCCGCAATGTGGCCATCAACTGTTTAGATCACCGAATGTGGACCGTACAGCTCTGGATGTGGACCGTTACGCACATCCGCATTCACTATCCATTTGAATGCAACCAATCGATTGTTTTAGAAAACTATGGACTAAAGCAAATTAGGGTCCACTAGTTGAAGGGTCCAGATCACTTAAACTTCCGAGAAATCATAGAAGATTATTATACTAACATGCACCGAAAAGTTGACTTTTCTTCTGCAAAGATTTGCGGTTTGACGAAGGGAGATTTTCAAACATTTGGAGTTGAGAGAGATTATCGTATCTTCTAAGTTAATCTCTCTGCGATTAGCGTGAATGGAGGCAATGTCAGATGCTTGGCTTTACGGATACACGCTCATGTGAGCTTTCTATCTTTCCATATTTTGTAGAGGAATGTGATGGTTCGTACACATGCACTCATAAATTGTACACGTGGCATTCTATTAACTCAAAATAAACCGTCCAAATCAGTTAACATACTCCAGATGGATCATAAACCAAGATTTGTGCTGAATCAATCTTGTAATAGACCGATCGGTAGAAATCTAATGGAGAGTGAAATGAAAGGTACTGAATCAACAATGGGGTGAACTGGTCTTTTGGTTCATGGCCTGTTTACTGTGGACCCCATAATTTAATGGGTTTGATTTGATTTTACGTTAGTACCACATATGCCATCTTTGAATGCATGACGATGAATAGCTGGTTAAGTAGTGTTTTGGGCAGAGGGGATGGAGGGAGGGTGCTTGGGTCACCGTGCACGCCGAAAAAGGCTGTGGAAATGCCGGCACGTTTGAGTGTTTTCATGTATGAGTCGGCCGCATGGCTTTTGAGTGTGTTTTCTTTCAAAGCCATGTTGTGGGTCACAGCTCCCCAGCTTTTCGACCATTCACACATTGGCATGCAACAATATGAGTTTTTGCCCAATCCTACATATGCCCACCCCTGCCATCCTGTCAGTCCGCTTTGTCTATGATATGGCCCAAAGTAGGGTCGGCTGTCAACAGGTTGGGTCCTACAGTTCCTCGACACACTTTGATCGGGTTCGGGTCTTGCCGGCCTGGGTCCCTTTTTTTTTAGGACCTGGATTTGGTTCAGATCGGTTTTGGGTACCTTTTGAATTTTTGGACTTGTGTTTTAACTTCTGTTTTGGTCGGTTTTCACATAAAATAAGGACCTTTATAAGGCTGGGCCCACCTGATGGATGTATTACATCATACATACGTGTTACACTGACAAATGAGTAGTATAAACAAGATCATGACTTACATGCATCTGGCTTATTGTTAAAATTAATTGGAAGTAACCCAGAATCTATACCCAAATTTATTTTAAACGGGTCCTAGATGGTCAACGTGGCTGGGCTAGGGCCGGGGCTAAGGGTACTGGGGCCTAGCCAGGGCCCATCTGGGCCCACTGCTTCCTCCAATTTTAAGCATGTTGTAGTGGGCCCACATGCTTTGATCATGGTGGTAGGACTAGGATGATCAAGAGGCCTTCATGTTTATTCACTATTGGACGGTTAATGTAGAGCTTAGCCATATATGAATATTGCAAATGATGTTTTGAGCACTGAAGTAATTCGTAGGGTACAGATTTTAAGAAGGACTAACCGAGTCGCTGTATGACTGGTCAAGTTCCACCTTGGGCCCATCATCGCTGTTTCACGGGTTCTCCAGTGCTATCAGAGCACTTATAGCTTATAGTGTTCCAGCTGCATTGGTCCATTTGTACAGTCTAATTCAATTCATCCATCTATATTGTTGATCATTATGTTCAACCCATATTTGATGAGCTACCATTCAAACATTGCATCATTTCAACAAATATTAACCATTGATCAATGGCCTTTAACATGGACGGTCAACAGAGTTTCACAAAAATAGTACAATCAACAATCTTATCCATCTATTTGTTAGGACCCATCATGGATTTCTTATAATTGTAAAGAATCACTTTTGTTCCCTAGCTAGGAACAAGGATGCATGACTAGAGACAATAGGGCCAAATTAAGGATGGACGAGATCATCTGTTTAATGAAATTATTGCATGGTACATGAAATGTGTTCTGGACTTGAAAAAGTTCCAGATTGATCGATTGAGCTTGGACTGATCCTGAAAACTGGAGCATTTCTCCAAGGCTCCATGGATTTAGGATGAAAGTCATTCAAATTAATTTCATTGATCATGTGGAAGGTAATCTGAATCAATGGTTAGGATCTCTAGTAATGGTGTTTAATTTCAACCATTGAATCGATGGTGTAGCTCGATCGTTAACAGAACCTTTCATAGGTTGGTTTCTCCACGGATTCATATTCCTGTATACCGGAATCCTAATTTCCAAACACGCCCTTTGTGTAAATCATGTGGGACCTACATGTTACATAAAACGGTTGCCTTGTTGATCGTAATTGTCTTTTGCATTAGAGGAGAGAAACCCATTCAACTTGGTTTTTACTTCCATTAGGTTCACCATGATTTGATGGGAAGATACACGACTCTTTTTTCATTATGTAGATCACTTTAGAATTTTTATAAAGATATTAAGGGTATTATTTGTATAAACCAACCCATAAAATTATAAGAACCATAAAATACAAGAAAATTATATAATAGAAAAAGAAAAAAAAAATGCTTATTAATATTTACATGGAAATTAAACCTTCTTGATGTTAAAAGAAAAAATGATGGAGATATAAAAAATCCCTTATACAATACTTTGAGAATTACAGGCATTATGAGGAAAATCAAATTAACTTAATTGTACAAAACACGTGACCAACCACAAGTGTTATATAAGAACTGAACCAACTAAGAGTTATCTAAACAAACTCTTTAAAGGTAACGAGGCATCAATTATGAGATAAGCTGACCTCGAAGGACTGACACCAAGATGAACTATTTAAAGACAGCTCAACAGCGTGGCTTACTTACCGAGCTGACCTGATAGATCCCAACCTGAGAAGTGGGATATTTGAAGAAAATTTCGCCTCATACCAAGGAATGAAGAATCTAGCAAGATCTAGCTGAAAATCACATTGATTGAGGCGAATTCGACGATACTTTCAGAAGCAAATCTACATCCAAATAAGGACCCTTCAGTGTACATGGTGTATCCTATTCAGACACACAAGATTACCATATCTCTCGAAGATTCACAAGCTCAAGAGTTGCCTAAGTATCCTATAAATATATCTACCATTAATGTGAGGGGGTACATATAAAATTTTTTAAAAAAAAAAAAAAAAAAAAATCCTAACTCGAGTCCCGCTCCCACTTTAATTCAACTCACCTAATTTAGGCATTGGAGGGTTCCCAGCTACGACCGGTACCCGTTATCTCTCATATACTTTTGGTGCAGGTACTTACATATCCAAAAGGTGTGGTCCCTAACCATCTAGATTCAAGCAACAACAACAAGCTTTCTCTTAAGCTAAGCTAGCTGACTAATCTTCTTCCGATGTGTATAAAGTCCATTTTTAAATCTCTTGATGCAAGAGAAAAAAACAAAGCTCCCTATAATCTTCATGTGATTCCACAACTCTCACTTCTTCCTGCCTAAGAAAAATGAAATATAGGATATTTTATTTACCATCTCACACTCGTATAAAAGCACACACACATGTGAAAATCACAATACACATAATTTAAATATTCGATCCACCTATCGACTTACACATGAGGATATGGATGGTACCTAACAAATAAAATCAGTATCTGTACACCTATTATAATCACCCATTCTCTGTCCATCCAGCGTACGGGTAGTAAATCCAGCGTACGTCTCATCTTTCTCTTTTACATTGGTTGATTAATCCGAGGGATGAACTGTGCGTTGTCGGTTCGTTTTCAAAGTGGGCTTTTGATATGTTACAGATAGAGTCAGTACGCTTGATAATGCTTAGGACTTGGGGCATGCTGGCATTTAGTGTCCAGTACAAGTCAGGCTGGCACGAATCAAGCCGATTATTAAGCATTGCATGACTAGAGAAGAAGATGACATTTCAATCACAATCACACATTACAACTGATGTACATTACGCGTCCTAGATTCAATGGTTTGTGGGACCATATCATCACATCATGTGGGGCTCACAAACATACCTTACCAAATATACAATACCTTCTAAAGAATTGTGAGAATTAGATTGTTTAGACTATTCAAGGACTGATAATATGCTACAATCTGCCAATGTGGGTCCCATCCAGTATAAAGCAAATGTAGAATTTGTTTATGCATGGGACCCACATATATGAGTCTGATGGTTCAGTGATCCATACCAATGATTTAAGGGTTTGATGAGGATGAGAGATGACCAAAAGCCTGCTCGTTGGATGCTCCAAACCATTGGATTCATCGGCTGACAACTAGACAGTTGAGGAAATAATATGACAATACTCCACATTCAATTGGAACTTTGGAAGTTGTCGAACATCAAAGGATTGATATCTTTCAATCTGGTGGTTATGTGTGGGGAAACCCTCTCCCATGATGGCCCACCTGATCATTGGTATAGATAAACCGAACAGCTGTTTCCACCTGTCTATGAACCTTGCAATAATGCGTAAATGATAGACCTCGTGGTCACCTATTTTCTAGTAGATACACCCAATATGTTTCTGCAGGATTTTAAATTTCCTGCAACAATTGTAGGAGCCCACTGTCACGTGCATGTGACATCCACGCCGTCCATCCATCTTTTGCACCAGCTCATTTTATGATATGAACCAAAAAAATATGGCTGTTCCAAAATTCAAGTGGGCCATACTAGAGGAAGAAGTGGGGATGGGGATGCCAATCATTGAAAGCTTCATAGGGCCCACCGAAATTTTGGATCAATCTGATATTTGTTTCTCTTCCTCCTGTGGGATTCACCTTATTAACAGGTTGGATGGCATATACATATCACGGTGTGTCTAGGGAGATTTCACTGGTGGATGTCCCCTTCCCAACCGTTTATCTGTGGGGTAGCCCACTTAAATTTTGGACCAGCCTGATTTTTTAGCTCACTAACATGAGCTAGCACAAATGATGGCTGGAGTGGATGCTCCCATGTAGCATTTAAAAAAAGAAAAAGAAAATTGGCATCCTTTTTTGCATAAATATAACAAGCAAAAACCTTTGATTGTTGTGGGACTGCATAAACAAACTCCAAATTTGAATCAAACAAGCAAAAGATAGACGCAACAAAGCATACACAAAGAAACATTATTTTTAGGTGGAAAACTTTTGTAGGAAAAAAAAACGGTATGCGACAGTAAAACCCACTACGATAAACAAATTACAAGAGATAACTCAAACTTATTGATACAGTACCCTTTTGAAAACCATATCCTCCCTCTAGAACAAGCCATTTTAATCTTCGATACCCTAACCTCATTTTTACACCCATATATAGTATTACGTAACCATAATAAGAAATAATTCGTGCAATTACATAAAACTACGCGCACCATCGATCTAAGCATCAATTGATCGACCAACATTGATCAAGCAACCCGGCAACCGCATGTTCGATCGCTCGAACATGCTCAAAAGTGTCTAGAGAGTTTATAAGTATTTTTTGAATTCTGTGAATCAATCAAGCCCTATAGTTAATTGATCAAACATGTCCAAAACTATTCAGATACCAATCTATATAATTTGGGGCTCACTCAATCAATTGACTAGGCTGTTCAATCGATCAAGATCCATGTTTTAGTATAGATTGAAGACATTTAGACAACATGAATATCCCACAACGGCTTTGTTCTGGACATGACATGGCCATTGAAAATGGCTACAAGTGCGTTCGGCTGGCATATGATGGACGGTCTGACTCATGGCACACATATAATTCTCAGCCCTTCATTAGGCGGGACGCATTGTGAGTACACCCTAGATCAATTATTGGGCCAGTCCACTTAGCTGTTAGGCAACATTTGCTTATGGACCTGCCACCATTTTCTTCTAACAGTCCCATTTTTGGTATATAAACTGTGGCAAGGCCTGATGAGTGGACAAGTAGTACTTGGGCTAGCTAATGGATGGCCCAGGTCTAAAAAATGTGTGTCCACAGAGAGCCCATCCTATTCCCATTGTGGTACCACTAGTGCTTGTCTCTCAGCTGTCCGCGAAGAAAGGATTAAATGCCCATCATTGTCTATGGATGAATAACAGCAAGTGGGAGGAAAAGCAATGACTCAGTATCAATAGCCTATACTAGTATGTATGTTCCATCAGTCTTTTTCATTTGGAGGATTCCTCCATCTGATGATCGAAATTTGGACTTGAGAGTTTGGAATCATGTGGTCATCAGTGGCCCACCGCATTCAAAGGTGGGTGTGTGACTTTCAAGATACCTATTACCTTGAGGCCGGTTCCTCTACAAGTCCCTGTACTTGTATATATAATAAGCTTATCATACAACTGCTGTCCGTGGGGCCCACTTGCGTGTGCATGGCATCCAACCTGTCCAGAAGGGTCCCTCCACCATGAAATTTGGACGCACCAAACTTAACAATCAGGTGGGCCACCATGTAAATTTGGAGTTTTTTGGATGGTTGTCCATTATTTTCTGTGGTGGAGCACACCATATTATGTATATTTGATCTAACTTGTGAATTATGTGAGGCACGCCATGACCATGGGATGCCCAAAAAATCAAGCCTGAACAATCATTCACTGGGCCACACCATAAAAAAAGTGGTCCATGTGTATTTGATATAATGCTCTATAGTAGTTTAGGGCCTTCAGTTGGTACATGTGGGGCCCACTGTTTGGTGATCCAAACCAGTGACAGGATGGCAATCACTATGGAATATGGTATATCCAACAAAATATTCTCAGATGGGATGATCCTAACTATAGGATCTTTGGCATCTGTTTTCCTTGAGCAACATATGGAAGGTCTAGGATTTTCCCATGTGGGAGATTTTTGGTGGACCCATAATATGAATGGATTGGATAAGTACTGAAGCATATGGCCCACCTATCCAACGCAAACTGAAAGCTAGGAGGTGTACTGTAGAAGGTCACTGTGCCGGAGCATTGCGTAATGCTTCATTATCTTGTGTGGTCAAATAAGAAAGGTCCATTCATCAACCATAATAGTCGAGAGATGGAAGGAAAAGGGAAACTGAGCCCCACCCAGAGAACACAAGACACAGAGGGTGGGACCACATAGATATGGAAGATAAGGGCCATTTGGAAGTTATTGCTCTCTGGCCATTTGGAAGTTATTGCTCTCTCTCTCTCTCTCTCTCTCTCTCTCTCTCTCTCTCTCTCTCTCTCAGCTTAGCTGTGGAAGGATACCCCACCCAGCTCACTCGAATTGGTTGGCCTGTCACTAGACGATGGGCTATATTATGGTGATAGCTCACCGCCATTCTCGAAATGGTTGGGAGTACTCATCTGCCACAATGGTTTATAATTAAACCATTTTGTGGAGGTTAGGTCCAAACGCTGGTCATGTCTTTATGTCGTAATTAAATTAGAATAGTCTGTACTATATATTATAAGGCAAAGAGCTAAGGGCATTTTTTGCCCACACAATTAGTCCTAGTAAAGTCATGCTTTTTGAAATTATACACAACATTAGTTAATATTTTCAGTATGGATCACTGGTATTTTTTATATTTTGAAATTGGTGTGCTTCTAAACAGACAGCTTGGATTTAACCCTCCTCAGTACTACTCCTTTTTCGTGCACAGGTAGCCTGCGCCCACTTCTTTGTGTTCATGTGTAGCTTGCACAACAGGCCCATTCAATAAAAGTTATGTGGGGCCTACCATGATGACTATATAACATCAAATTCATATATCTACTGTGCTACATCATGTTAGGATATCAGTTCAAATAACAAGTCCATCTTAAACTCGAGTGGTTTAGGAAAGGAGAAAAAAAGTGTGCATTAGTTACCCAGTACCGTTGGCAACCTTCTCTTTCTTTCCATACAAGTAGTTACACCCTTCGCTTTTTTTTTTTTTTTTTTTTTTTTCTATTTTTACTTCATTTCCTTTAGAAGTATATTTCCCCAATTTTGACACAGGGAGGGATGTGATGAGGTCGATCAAAGTCTTCCTAAGGGATTAACTGCTCTGAATCCATGGAGCTCTTTGGACTCCTCATAAAGATTCCTTGAATCAAGGGATAAAATATAAAAATAAATTCTAATAAATTTTAAATATATTAATTATTGATAAAAATGAATTTACAATCCTTTAAATAATGAGCATAAACCTAAGACAAAGTTTTAGACTCAAACTCAAACTCCCTAAAAATGTGACTCACGATTGTAGACGGTCACCATTCCTACTAGACTTCATGGTTTTAGGCCAAAAATGGTGTCTAATTTGGCCTAACCACATTATTCCCCTAATTTTTCTAAGTCATTTTCATGTTGGGCAAGACTCCAACTCAAATGATCAAAAGTTATCACCGGACTAAAACTTACTATTTATAGTAAAAATGAAAATAAAATGAACTTTTGACCGTCGACCCGATGTAATCTTGCAAATCTGGCGTGGGCAACCCGGCATAGCATGTTGGTTGGCTAAAGTAACTTCTCCTACCTAAAATCAAATATGATATGTCTAAAAAAGTCATGCTGGTTTGTGAGATACGACTATTTTAAGGTTCTAACAGTCCTGATCATTTCCGCATCCGATCAAGCCTCCTTTGGTCCATCTTTGCCATAAAAGTGTCCACGAAGTGCTCTACTTCAAATTTCTCTCCCTTCCTCTCCTAATATTGCACGTGCTAATTCTCCTAGTTAGAACCAAAAAAAAAAAAAAAAAAACAAAGATAGATCCCCTACTACTTTGTGGTATGAGCTTATTTTACAACTTTTGTGTGTGGGCCCATTGTCATGCCTTCATGGCATTCAACCTATGCAGAAGGGTTAGTCCATCAAGAAATTGGGACATTAGGCTAATCTAACCATCATGTGGGCTATAACGTAAATTAGGAGTTCTATGGGCAGTGGTCTACCTTGTTTTTTTTGTTTTCTTTTTTTAATATCCTATACTCAGTCTACAACCACCATGACGGTGATGCTTTCAGGGCATCAAAACCTAAAAGCATTTTAGTAATTTAAATCAAGTGAAAAGATTTTATTTTGTTTTGTTTTTAGGTAACATGAATCTAATAGGAGGCAAAACAACAAGAAACACAACTCATATAATAGGTTATATGGTTACTCGAAATATGTTGAGGACAAGAAAGCAACTCTTCAATGATCAGTGCTAGATTTTGCCAAAAGATCTGCTACTGTGTTTGCGTCACGGAAGATATACGGCATGCCTTCGACGATCTAAGTTGCTAGCTTTTGTCCCTACTCAAACTTCCAAGGGGGGTGAAGGGCGGAGAGAAAGACGAATCTGATGGGACCCAAGAAACCCGGCCTGCAAGACGGTTAGAAAAGACATCTAGATTAATGTGAGCTAAAGAGAAGGGCTATTCAACATAGGAGAATGTGGTTTTGGTGGTATTAGTAAGGTTTACAATATAAGACAACAAACGGTCCAACATTGGATCACTCGCACACTTCAGTCCCTAAATTAGAAATTACTTAACATAGCAATATCTCTTCAATTCGCTAAATTTGCCAAAAATAGAAACAACAATAAAACTTTACCAGACATGCAACTCATTGTCACAAGCAGCTTCTAAAAAATAGAAAACATTAAAATATATATATATATATATATATATATATATATATATATATATATATATATATATATATATATATATATATATATATATATATGGAAAAGGTACTATGCGCTCGATCTCACGATAAGCTCCCATGAGGTCGAGCTGTGTGGGCCCCACCGTGATGCGTTTCGACCATCAACAGCGTGCATTTGATGGGTCCCCTATAAATTATGGGATATCCCAAAAATCAGCTGTATACGGAACTCAAGTGGGCCATACCATCTAAAATTATGTGAAGACACCATTAAAATATATAAAAGCACTTGGTGGGGCCCACCTGAGTTTTGCATGCGCCTGAAACTTGGTCTGAACACTCATTCAAGTGGGACACACATAATGGATGGGATGGATTTGCAAACCACATCTCGGTGGGCCCTCAAAAATGGTTATGGATGTTTTAATGGTGCATGGCCCCTCTCCACTTCTGTATGTGGTGTGGCCCACACAAGTTACGGATTGACTTGATTTTTGGGACCTAGGCCCATGATAGAATGGTGCATCTGACTAATGGGGTAGATGTTTGAAATGCATCACGGTGGGGCTCACATAGCTCGACCTCATGGGATGGACTCCCGTGGTCTATATATCTCATTAAAACTAGAAAAATCTAATACAAAAATTATATATATATATATATATATAAATTTGGATTTGATAGAATATTTATATATATTTATGGCCCATTTACCTATATACACACACTGTTTGTACGGACGACTTGACAAAAAATGCCCTTGCTTTTACCTTAAAACTAGAAAAATAGAGAGATCCAACTAATACAAAAATTATAAAAAATTGTAAAATTTTCCTAAAATTTGGATTTGAACTAGATTTAGAGGATCCACTTTCCACACCATCCATCATGTTTCCCTTCTAATTTATGGGTTGAAACCAAAGTTGAAGCATATCCAAAGATCCCCCTATTTATGATCCACCCCATTTACCTTTCGAGCCGAATGGATGAAGCCCACTTCATTTTTGACTTCACCCAATTTCAATTTCGCTTGGATTTCTAGTGTTGATTTTGGTGTCTTGGACGACTTGACAAATTAAATGCATGGTCGAAAATGCCCTTGCTTTTATTACCCTTGGTGTCAAACACGATTAAATTCACGTTCATAAAATCGGGTAATAAATGGGGTCTAATATGCAATGCCCTCAAAGACGAAAGACGAGCGCGGACACTCCTCTAACTCCGAGTTGTACGAACGGTTCAAGTTATATGGCTCCACAGTTATATATTTATTATGTTATGGGAAGATCCGAGTCCCCTATCATTCCGGGGCCTGGCGGCATGTTGATCAGATTGGATGGATAACTAACAGCTTGACTCAAATCTCGGAACGGATGATAGTTGACGAAGGCTTATAGTCACTGACAGAAATCTCACCTACTGAAAGGTTCGAGCTGATTACATACTCCGAGGCAGAGGCGGACGCTCCTCAAGCCGAATTTAGAAGCTACCATAAGTGGTCGTGGCCGATTTCTCCGCCCGCAGATACGCACGATGTGCATGACGCATCCCTTGGATTGCGAATAGTTTTCCCATGATCTGAAAATCTCCCTGATTGAGAAAATCGTGCCGTAATTAACGGACCCTAATAATCCTACAGCCAGGTATAAATATACGAAGACTCCATTGCTACAGGTACGCAAGATCCGGCATTCTCTCTCTGCAATTCAACTTAGACCCCGATTCCATTGACCTGACTTAGGCATCGGAGGGTCCCCTGGCTAGGCTAGGGTCTCCTTTGCTCACCCTTTGTGCAGGGCCAGGGTCTATTCGAGGAGCATAGCACGGAGTGGAGGGAGGTCCAGATTTTGTCCTCAACGTATTATGTCCACAACGTTCGTCCATGTTTCTAGATCATTTCGGAGCATTATCCAAAAAAAAAAAAAATCATATTCAAAGATCAACTGGACCACACCACAAAGAGCAGCAGAAAATTGATTTTCACCGTTGAAACTTTTGTAGGGCCCACCATAACATTTATTTTCCATCCAATCTATTTGTAAGGTCACAAAGACCGGGATGAAGAGGAAAAACAAATTTCATAATGATCCAAAACTTCTGTGACCCCTAAAAGGGTTTCCATTGTGGACGTTCGATTCTCCACTGCCTTTTACAGTGTGGTCCACTTGATAGCTAGATTTGTCTTATTTTTCGTCTCGAGCCTTAATACAAGTTCGCCAAATAGATGGACGGTTTGGATATAATACATACCTTATAATGGGACCCACAAAAATCAGTGGGGATTACAACAGGAAAGAAAAAAAAAAAGCAAAAGCTAGAGCTGGTTGATCACAAGTAAACCCTGGCCGACCTGGCCAGGGTTATAATTGGGCCTATGGCTACGGATTATAACCGTTGCCATTACCGTCATGCTATGCACTTTTTTCTTTTTTTATTTTTATTTTATTTTTTTTTACATTGAGAACTTTATTTTACCTACATTTTTGTCTAATACATATTTATATAAATATGTATATATATGCATATAAAAATTTCTTTCTCTCTTTTTTTTCATTTCGTTCTTTATTCATTTAATAAGAATATCTTCTAAACCAAAATTAGTTACTTGATGTACCACATATGATTTTGGGGTATTAGAAGCTACTTTAGCCAACCAACCTAGTTATTTTCCAAGATTTCATCAGGTTGATGGTCGAAAATTCCTTTCATTCACTTCGCGATCGACTCAATTCATTTCATGGTCAATTCCCTTCACTTCATAGTGAATTTCATGCATTTTGCGATCAATTCCCTTCACTTCACAGTCAATTCCATGAATTTCACGGTCAATTACCTTCACTTCACGGTCATTTCCATGCATTTTACGGTCAATTTTGGCGATTCCACTTCACTTCACGGTCATTTCCATGCATTTCACGGTCAATTCCCTTCACTTCACAGTCATTTCCATGCATTTCACGGTCAATTCTGGCGATTCCGCTTCACTTCACGGTCATTTCCATGCATTTCACGATCAATTCCCTTCACTTCACGGCCAATTTCATGCATTTCATGGTCAATTATGGCGATTCCCCTTCACTTCATGGTCATTTCCATGCATTTCACGGTCAATTCCGGCGATTTGCTTCACTTCACGGTCATTTCCATGCATTTCACGGTCAATTCCCTTTACTTCACGGTTATTTCCATGCATTTCACTTTACGGTCATTTCCATGTATTTCACGGTCAATTCTCTTCACTTCATGGTCATTTTCATGTATTTCATGGTCAATTTCGGCAATTCCGCTTCACTTCACGGTCATTTCCATGCATTTTACGGTCAATTCCGGTGATTCCACTTCACTTCACGGTCATTTCGATGCATTTCACGATCAATTCAATGCATTTCATGGTCAATTACGGTGATTTTCCTTCACTTCACGGTAATTTCTATGCATTTCACGGTCAATTTCCTTCATTTCACGGTTACTTCCATGCATTTCACGGTCAGTTCCAGCGATTTCGCTTCACTTCACGGTCATTTCCATGCATTTCACGGTCAATTTTCTTCACTTCACGGTTATTTTTATGCATTTCACGGTCATTTTCATACATTTTACAGTCAATTCCGGCGATTCCGCTTCACTTCACGGTCATTTCCATGCATTTCACGGTCAATTCCCTTCACTTTACAGTCATTTCCATGCATTTCACAGTCAATTCCCTTCACTTCACAGTCATTTCCATGCATTTTACGGTCAATTCCATGAATTGACCGTGAAATGCATGGAAATAACTATGAAATGCATGGAAATGATAGTGAAGTGAAGCGGAATCGCCGGAATTGACTGTGAAATGCATGGAAATGACCGTGAAGTGAAGCGGAATCGCCGAAATTGACCATGAAATACATGAAAATGACCGTGAAGTGAAGGGAATTGACCATGAAATGCATAGAAATGACTGTGAAGTGAAGGGAATTGACCGTGAAATGCATGGAAATGACCGTGAAGTGAAGGGAATTGACTGTGAAATGCATGGAAATGACCGTGAAGTGAAGCAGAATCGCCGGAATTGACCGTGAAATGCATAGAAATGACTGTGAAGTGAAGTGAATTGACCATGAAATGCATGAAATTGACAATGAAGTGAAGGTAATTGATCACGAAATGCATGGAATTCACCGTTAAGTGAAGGGAATTGACTGTGAAATGAATTGAGTTGACCGCAAAGTGAATGAAATTGACCACGAAGTGAATGAAATAGATTTTCGACCATCGACCTGATGAAATCTTGGAAAAGAACTAAGTTGGTTGGCTACAGTAGCTTCTCCTACCCCCAAGATCATATGTGGTCTGTCAAGTAACTAATTTTTGTTTAGAAGATATTTTTATTAAATGAATAAAGAAAGAAATGAGAAAAAGAGAGAAAATTTTTCATATGCATATATATACATATTTATATAAATATGTATTAGAGAAAAATGTAGGTAGAATAAAGTTCTCCATGTAAAAAATAAAAATAAAAAGAAAAAAACAATTTTTTTTTAAAAAAAAAAGAGAAAAAAGCGCATCGGCTACAGTTATGGCTACGGTTATAATCCATAGCTAAAGGCCCAGCTCTGACCCGGCCAACCAGGTTGGCGAGTCTACCCGAACTAGAGCTGGGCAACGGTCCGAGTCTGATCGGATTTCAACAGATCCGACCAGATCTGAAATTTAGGTGTCCTAATCCGAATCCGATCGATCCGGTTTTGTCACCTGACCCAATCCGATCCTAACGGTAAGATTGAATGACCGATCCGTGACTGATCTTTTTTTTTTTTCCTTTTTTTTTTGTCTTTTCTTTTCTTCTCTTTTCTCTCTCTCTCCTCTCTCTCCTTGAAAAGTGGCTCTTTTTTCTCTTGGAAAGCGATCGGCCTTGATCTCTCTCCCTAACTCTCTTTCTTTTTCCCACGTTTCTCTTTATTTTTACTTTCTTTCTTTGATCTTCTTCCTCCCTTACCGTCTACGAATATGATTTTCCGACTTTTCTTTGCTCAAGGCGCCTCCAACAGAGAATCGTTTCTTTCTTCTCCGTCCGTCAAAAATACGAAAACTTTTTAGTGGAAGGGGAAAAGAGAAGCTTCAAAAAAGTGCGTTGCAACGGTCGGTTATGCTATTCAATCCGATCCGAACTACATTCGGATCTACCCTTTTGTACCCGTACCTAACCGATCCAACCTACCGATCCTGTTCGGGGCGGATCGGGGCGGATCCGCCGGATCGGACCCATTTTGCACACCCCTAACCCGAACTCGCTGGCTTTTTTTTCCTCGTTATAATCCCCACCGATTTTTGTGGATCCCATTATGAGGTATGTGTTATATCCAAACCATTCATCTATTTGGCGAAATCGTATTAAGGCTTGAGACGAAAATAAGACAGATCTAGCTATCAAGTGGACCACACTGTAAAAGGCAGTGGAGGATAGAACGTCTACCATTGAAACCCTTTTAGGGGTCACAGAGGTTTTGGATCATTATGAAATTTGTTTTTTCTCTTCATCCAGGTCTTTGTGACCTTACGAATAGATTGGATGGAAAATAAATGTTATGTTGGGCCCTACAAAAGTTTCAACGGTGAAAATCAATTTTCCGCTGCTCTTTGTGGTGTGGTCCAGTTGATCTTTGGATGTGATTTTTTTTTTTTTTATAATGCTTCGAAATGATCTCGAAATATGGATGAACGTTGTGGATATAATAAATACATAACTGTAGGGCCATGTAACTTTGATCACTTTTGAACCGTTGGTACAAGTCGGACTTCGAGGAGCGTCAGCGCTCGTCTTCCAGCACCGGCCGATCCGCTTGAAGATAAAAGCAGGGGCATTTTCGACCTTTGGCAAGTCGTCTGTACAGCTAAGGCTTATTCTGGTGAGGTAAAAAGCAGTGGGCCTCAAAAGGTAAATGGGCCATAAATGGGTCGTACAGTGGTAAACTTCTCTTTGAACTCGGAAGACGAGCATTTTTTTGGTGACATGAACGTCTTTGACCAGCGTAGTGGGTCGGTTGATCCTGGATGCACTATTACATAAAGATCAGTTGGTCGTGCATTTCGTGACAATGCTCGGATAAAAAATTATAGTTATTTTATGGTCAACACCGTAATTTCTCCATATTTGGAATAAAATTCTTCAAACTACACACGCACCTAAGACCCAGTTACGACATGTCCTACATGAGACTGGGCTCGGGTTTAACAGATTACTTCGCTTTTATTTGAACTTCTTTTGGTTTAGTTGTATTAAGAATGCATGTGGCCCACTCTATATCAGCCCACTAGCTAAATAGGCGGCTCCGGTTTTGAATTAGGCATGAGAACATTGGTCCAGTTCGTTGAGTTCTGGGCCGGACTAAGGTCACCATAGACCAGTTGCATCCCTTCTTGTGGTTTACTATGAAGGATTGATGGCGACTTGGACAGATAGTGGCTAATTAGACAATAAATTTTGAATTGACACGTGGCACAGTCTTGGGCATTTGCAACCTATTAATCTAGTGGGCCACTTTGGGAAGGGGCCATGGATAAAAATTAGATTACAAAATCTTGGTTGTCACATTTGTTTGTACGAAATTAGATGGGCTAAAAAGATTGAGCAAGAAAAGAAAGAAGGATGGTCCACATTAAACAGTTGAAATGACTCTTGTTCGATTCCTAGATTATCAAAACATTGTGATTTTAGGCCCATATCATCAACGGTTTCGATTGCTCGAAGATGATCATACAGCATAAAATTTCTCTCTATGGGAATCTCATCAAGGTCACATTTTTACTAACTGGTGATGGAAGTTGAGCCCTGCTTAGACCCCACCACCTATTAATTGGGCTTTAATTCATATCAGCGCCGTATTTATTCATCAAGCTTTTCTCACAAATATCAACGAAGAGCCCCCTGGAAGATAGGAAAAGCAGTAGGATTGAAGCTGGCAATTGGCTGGATAGGCCTTTGGATCCTGACCTAACAAAGGGTGAGGCTTGGGCTATATTTAGAACTAGGTCAGGCCCAGTTCAGTATTTTGTAGAAAATGTTATCTTTAAGGTTTAGCCCAAGCCTGGAAACAGGCCTATTTATGACTTTTGTTGGCCCAATCTGCCTGTAAGTTACCCTTGTTTCATGACTAACTAAAGTTTCAAAGTAGGGATGCAACTTGGGTTCAACCCTATTCATCCAACCAGGACTTTAGGTTTGGCTGGATTGAGGTTTGGCTAGGCTTGTGTTGAAAATCCCCAACTCGACTTTCGCCTGACCCAAGTTGGGTTGGGCTTGGGTTGTAAGGTCTCAGGAGCCTGACGAGAACCCAACCTTACGTGCGTACGTATGCCTGGCCTCCACAACTCATTGTTGTTTCTGAAGGATCTGAGTAAGGGTGACATGGGACGGGGCTAGCCCATCGGGCTTTGGGTCCTAGCCAGATACAGTTGTGGTCTTGGCCGTTTGATGTGGAGGGGATCGCGTATAATTTCATGGCCAAGATGGAGCAGCAAAGGCCTGATCGGAGGCAGAAGTGATAGGACCGTCAGAACCTTAAAATGGGTGTATCTCGCAAACCGAAATGAGTTATCTAACGTGCCATTAAGGGTGGGCACCGAGCGTCCATGTAGTACTCGAGTTCGAGCTCGAGCCCAAGGTCGACCTCGAGCTCAACATCAAAGCTTGACTTGTTTGTCAAAGCTTTCAAGTCGAGTTCAAGTCGAGCTAGTGGTTTGAGTCGAGTCAAGTTCACCTCGAGTCGAGCTCGAGCTTGTTCATCAATAACAATATCCTGCAGATATGACCCTCCAACAAGAGGTTTGCTCACATACATCCTGATGTATTGCAATATGATATGTTGTGGACTTTAGTCTTTAGCCACTGGAATTTGGTTCTTTTAGATG
Source organism: Magnolia changhungtana (assembly GCA_030180095.1). NCBI lineage: Eukaryota > Viridiplantae > Streptophyta > Magnoliopsida > Magnoliales > Magnoliaceae > Magnolia > Magnolia changhungtana. The sequence continues at coordinate 2,360,786 of JASAUF010000200.1, read as the reverse complement.
GCCCAAACAGTTCATGTGATTGGGATTCTCTTGGATGAAGGATGCCTAAAAAAATCTCTTAGATTGGATGTTTTAACCGGCTGATTATGCAAAGGTAGGATAACTGTCCATTTTTAAAGCAAAAGAGTCACAAATTTTTTTTTTAACACACGCACACACACTTACACGCACACACACCACACACACACTTACACACTCACGCCGTGGGATTTCACCACTAGTCTGTACTCGAACCCTTGACCCGGTGTTGAAACTCCTAGGCGTCTACCACCCGGTAAGAATAAGGACAAAAGAGTCACATTCCAAATGGATGAAATAATTCAATTTTGACAGATTTTATTTGTTGCCTATCTACCATTCAAGGAGAGACTAATAGTATAAATAGTTCAGATCATTGGAACGCAGCCCGTATACCAGATGGATCCAAACTTTAAGCCCATATTATTAGGTGGGCCTAAAATTTTAGGACCAATGGTGGCCCAGTGCAACAGACCCTTTTGGTTAGTCATAAGAGGAATTAGGTGTCCAGCTCATTAGCAATGCACAGTTTGCAAACTCCAATAATTGAACATTTTTGGGGCATGTGATCGGTGATCCAAGCAGTTGATTGGATGTGATATACGGCCCATGGGGGCTGCCTCTGAAGTCTTCAAGCTGGGAAGATCCTAACCTATCGATCAATGGGCCCATAGGATATTCAAGGAGGTGGTCCATAAACAAAAATAGTTAAATGATCAAACGGTTGAAAGAATCCAATGTTAGAGATTTTTTTTATTATCCAAGTAGACGCTTTCTCTAAAAAAAATCAGGATTCAGGGAGCCACTGTCCAAATAGATGGACAGTGTGGATATAACCCATACATTAGGTGGGCCCACTATCCAAATAGATGGACAGCATGGATACAACGCATACATCAGGTGGGCCCATTGTCCAAACAGATGGAAAACGTGCATCAGGCCAACACGGAACCCGATTTGATATCCAAGCCACTCATCAGGTGGACCTCATTCTCTAGCACCTGACCCAAAACATCAAGCCATCACGGAACCCGATCCTCCTACATCAATATCCGCCCACATAAAAAGGGTAAATGATCACAACTGTCCATTCAAATCATCATCTAGATGACTAGATCTCCAATGGATTCAACATACAAGAAGAAAAAGAAGAAGAAGATTAAGAAGAAGAAACAAATCTGGGCACTCACCTTGTCGGGATTGGGCCGCTCTGGTTCGACCGGTGAAATCGGGTAGTGGTGGTCCAGTGGAGACTTGTGGGCAGTCGTAACCCGTAGGTGGTGGTGGTCCGGTGGATTGATGTTGCTCGTCGGGCGGGCGTGCGGTGGGCAGCGGGCTGGGTCGGGTAGAGAAAGAGAAGAAAGGGAAAGGGAGAAAGGGAAAGGCATGCGGGTGCAGGTAGGGTTTTTAATTTTTTAACTTCTTTTATATATATATATATATATATATATATATATATATATATATATATATATATATATATATATATAATTCTATTTCTAATCGAGTCGAATTGAGCTCGAGTTCGAGTTTCGAGTCGAGTCGAGTTAAAATGACCTATGGTCGTACGTGGCTCGAACTCAACTCGAGCTACAAGAATTAAGCTTGACTCAGCCCGACTCAACCATTAAGGCCGAGTTAATCCGAGCTGACTCGAGCGAGTTATTCGAGCTAGCTCGACTCGTGAACAGCCCTACGTGCCATGCATGATTTTGGGGTTGGAGAAGCTACTTTAGCCACCCAATGCCGAATTTGCAAAATTCCATCAGATCCACGGTTGAAATCCCATTTTATTTTCGTTTTTACAATTTATAATAAGTTTTAGTTTGATTGTAACTCTTCATCGGTTGGGCTTTATGAGTTGTGTCCAACATGAAAAGTACTTAGAAAAATTAGAAAAATAGTATGGTTAAGCCAAATATAATACTTACTATTTTTTGTTGAAAACCATGATGTCTAGTAAAAATCATGACTAAGTCACAATTTATGGGAGTTTTAGTTGTAGTTTGATCATGAAACTTCTTAGGAGGGTTCATGTTACTATTTGAGGTTGTAAGCTCATTATTTTTATTTATCATCAATCAATTTATTATGAATTTTTAGAAATTATTTCTATTTTCTTATTTTTCTTCATGAATTCGAAGTATCTCCGTAAGGAGTGTAGAGAAGTTCCATGGATTCAGAATAGTTGTGTTAGACTTCATCACGGCCATCCCTGCGTCAGCGTTTAATACAAGCCAGTGGGCCTTTAATAAGGAGCATACAAGAGAGCTTTGCTATGACTATCCGCGTGTACAAGGTGGTATATCGATCGTAAACCCGGCACAGCACCATAGCAAACAGGTGCAATGACCAGGCCATCCATCTACCTAGTAGGTCTGGCCATGTTGATGTTCTCACCTAAGATACAAATCTAGTCCACTCAGGAAGTGGGCAATGAATTTAGAAAGAAGGAACTGGTTAGAAAACTTCAGCCAAGCTATTGATAGTTGTACTTTTATTTGGAAAATTTCAGCCCATCTGATTAACTTGATTATTGGGCAAGGCCATCCATCCACATAGTCATACTCTTCTCGTGTGGACCGTCTAGATCACACACCAACATGCCATGACACTGCAGCCATTTTGGTTTTTGGCGATCCAAACTGTTTGCGAGGTGGACTAGTCAAAATGTGTCATGTGTTCATCACGTGGTGGGCCATCATCTCATATATGGAAATCTTCAAAGTGATTTTTCCACCGGCCATGTGACCTATATGCGCTCGCGTCACAGAAGTTTCATAACATGAGATTTTTGTAACAAGTGATTCAGGTAGTTCACGTTGTCACACAAAGGGTCCACCAGACCATGATGGTCACTTATATATATAAATAAATAAATAAATAAATAAAAAGAAAAAAAAAAAAGGCAATTCTAATTGTTAGGTAGGATAGAATGTCAAGTGCAATTGACAGCACATGGTACTTCCCTTAGTCAATGGACCAACCTGATTTTCATGCCAAGAGATCTTCAGGTGGGCCACCTTTCACATGGTAGGATTTCTTGGATGTGACATTTGCTCTAGGAAAGAAAGGGCTGTACTTGCAGTAAACGTACAGGGCATGTGCTTGATCATATCTCTTGCATTCTAGAATAAGATAGTAATAGATAAAAGGCTTTCCTTAAAATACATGAAATCGGAACTCAGTATGCTCTTATCCTACCGAGTAAACTCTGTTGGGCCCACCGTGAATGCATGTAGTTTATCCACGCCGTTCATTCGTTTTTTCAGATCATTTTAAGGGTTGAATCCAAAATTGATGCATATCCAGAGTTCAAGTGGACCATACCACAGGAAAAAGTAGAAATATTGATTTCCACCGTTGAAAACTTTCTAAAGCCCCCAGTGATGTTTATTTGTCATCCAATCTGTTAATAATATCAGAAAGACATGGATGAAGGGAAACAAAAAATATCAGCTTGATCTAAAACTGCTTTGGCCCTCGATAATTTTTCAACGGTAGATGTTCAATTCACACTGTTTCTGATGTTGTGCTCCACTCTAGAATTAGATACACTCCATTTTTTGTATAAAGCCCTAAAATTATCTGTTAAAAGAGATGAACGGAGTGGATGAAATGCATGAATGACAGTTGGGCCCACAGAATTTACTCACTACACTTAGCGTACTGAATTACTCAGTACGCAATCCGGTTCCAAAATAAATGGGGTTTTCCTTTATTACCGCTGCCTAACATTGCCAAATTAGAGGGGTTTGTTCATTGAATTTTGCTAATGAGTTAGCAAAAGGAGCCGTGCCCATTTTGGCGGTCTCGCATCTTCAAAGCACGTGAGCACATGTCTGTTATCTATAGACTCTTCATCTGTCGGCTCCACCACTGATAGGCCAGGTAACTAACCTAGAAATTGGTTTTAATGGACAATCCTAACCATCCAATTAGTTAGTATTTTATGATTGAATTGGAATAGTGGATGCCTTTTATCTTATCCACAGCACCGGTGAGTTGATTACAACGTTGGTGGACCAGAAAGATTTTTTTAAAAATATAATTATTATTCATGGCCCATTGACTATTGGATCTGTTGAATGGACGGCCTGGATCTGCTATGTGGAACATTTGGAGTAAACGATGTGGGTGACGTAGTAGTGTCGCCCGTGCCCCTCGATGGCTTGGATAAAACCCCGCAGTTGAAATAAGGAGTTGTGGGACCCTCCAGCTGATGATATGTACAGTAGTATTCAAATTTCACAAGTGGGGCCCATTTTTGAATGATCCAGATGCTTTGTCTCATACGACGGTGCATGGACGACTCCCCTAATAATATCGCGGGTTAGAATATCCTAGCCACCAAACCTTGACTACTTTTTTAACCGTCTAATAGCAAATGCGGAAATTGATTGTCTTATTGAGGAGACTTTTTGGGCATGGTTCATGAAAATGGGCCCAACAGATCAATGGCCTGGATCATTCGAGCATGAGCCCACTGGTACAAATTGTAAAACCATGTATAACGTGCATATCCTCGGCTGGAATCATGCGATTCCAGTTCTTGATGGGCATTTGACCACATTCTAAGAAAGCTCAAATGTATTCTTTTGGTCTTTGATCATTTTTTTAGAGAATTAAGGGATGAAAATGACCATGCTTTGGAACCTGGTATTAGCTTCTTTTTCTTCTTTCTTTCTTGTTTTCTTGGGGATTTTTTTTTTCTTTTCAAACATGTCTTACACGGACTCCTATTCAACTGCATTTTACGGCGTACGTTCACTACCATTGACTTTTTCGGCAAATAGGCATCGCCGACAACTTTTAAAGCCCTAAAGCAAGTGTTGTTTTTGCTTTGACAATTGCATTTCTTAGAGATAAAAGCCACTAATATATGGTAAACATTTTAAATGATTTTTTATTTTATTTTATTTTATTTTTTATAGAATAACATTTTTTTAGAGATAAAAGCCACTTTTGGTTGTGAATATAAATGAATGGCCGTGGTTGTTATTGTCGTAAAGAGAAGTGACTGTCAAAAGAGATTTGAGATAGATAACGGTGATTGTAGTTGTTATCTGGAAGACAATGAAGGATATAGAACTAAGATTTTGTAATATATTGCCTTGGTTGAAGTAGTTGTCATGTATTAAGGGTCTAAGTTGTTTGTGTTAAGGGTCTAGGTTGTCATGTGTTAAGAGTATCAATTGTCATGTATTAAGGATCTAGGTTATCATGTGTTAAGGGTTTGGGTCGTAGTTGTTAAGTGTTAAGGGTCTAGGTTATCATGTGTTAAGGGTCTTAATTATCACGTGTTAAGAGCTTGGGTCATGGTTGTCATGTGTCAAAAGTCTAGGTTATCATGTGTTAGGGGTCGAGGTTGTCATGTGTTAAGGGTCGAGATTGACACACAACTAAATCAATAACTTAAACCCTTAACACATGACAACCTTGACCCTTAACACATGACAACCTTAACCCTGGCAATCTCGACCCTTAACACATGACAACATCGACCCTTAACACATTATAACATCGACCCTTAACACATTACAACCTTGACCCTTAACACATGATAATCTCAACCTTGACCCTTAACACTATAAAGACGTCATCTATGGGGCCTACTATCGACTATGTGTTAAGGGTCAAGATTGTCATGTGTTAAAGGTCTAGGTTGTTATGTGTTAAGGGTTGTGGGGTCCATTGCGGGATGTGTCGAAGATTTACTCCGTCCATTGGATTCAAAATTTAATTTAATGTCATGGGCCAAAGAATAAGTTACATGCGAAAATTTTGTGGCTCCTAAGATGTTTTCAATGGTAGATTTTCAACCTCAATGCTTTCTATGGCCAAAGAATGAGTTACATCTACAGATAAGTAGATCCCACGACAAATAAATAGTTATGAGTAAACAACCACCGACCACTGTTATTGGTTATTGTGGGCCATCGTGATGTTAATAATTTATACATGTCGTCTATATATCTTAACAGAACAATTTAGAGCATAAGCCCTAAAAGGAGGTAGACCAAAGGCTTAAATGGACTACACCACAAGAAACAATGGTGATTGAACTCCTATCATCAGAAACTTCTTAAATGGACTACACTACAAGAAAACTTCATTAATTAAGACATTCGTACACCATCTATGGAGTCTACCATCACATAGTGTGGAATCCACTCCATTAATTAACCTCGAAATTTCATGGAAAGCCATGGTCAGAAGCATGATCATTTGTCAGTTAGTAAAGTGCAGAGAGATCAACTGCGAAGAGGAGGAAGTCAGGTTCCATCATTTGTCACACGGTTTATAGGGTGGATCTTGATTGGAAGAGAGTGTTCCATTAGACCTCTTCTTACACCAATGAAAGTGGTATAACTTTCTTCCGGCGACATGAGACGCATCTGAAAAGGTCCAATATTCGAGCATCCATCTTCCGCTGCCGTTGGATACAAGGAAAAGTTTCAAGGTAGGCAAATCCTAACACATCAAATGGTCATGAACATGAAAATGCCCTTATTTGACATCGAACTAACTTGCGCCTAATTAAAGGTGCACACGGTTCGGTCCAGTTTCCAAAGGGATGAGAACTAAAGGTGGCCCCCTTCACATGAATGGTCCATATCAACAGCTGGTAGTGACCAATTCATCAATCTTCTTGACTATTCGGTTCCAGTTTTGAAACTGGAACCGAACCGTGTGCACCCCTACGCCTAATTGAAATCAGACTTAAAAAACCTAGGTCCAAGGAAACCGTTACACTGGGACCTCACCATAGTTAACAAAAGTTCCCTAAAACTCCGTTAAGGGTCAAAACCGAATTATACACAAACGTCTCATGTACCTATTTTCGTTGGATGTAGTTTTTGCTAGGAATGGACCAAAACCTCAGGGCATGTTTTGTAGAGAAAGTTACAAGGTATTCTATTGCATTTGGTGGGATATAAATTCTCTCTCATGTTTGGAATTGATGGGAAGGGTTTGATTAATGTAGATATTTTACCTTCCAACTCCAACAAGAATATATAGGGACTTGATTTCCAATGAATTTTGAAATCCACTACATCTATGAGGAACACGATGATGTATGTGTTTTATCCGTGCCATCCATCCATATATGCCTACTTACATGTGATACTCGAGTTGCATATAAATATATGCGACCGGCATTAGTTGTGAAATCTAGTCATTTGATTATAATTCAGCATCTACCAAACACTAGTTTCATTTAATGTAGTATTTTTTCTAAACGAAGAATTTGATCTCAAACAAAAAATTAGATGGTCAAAATACCATGGTACTTCTAGACGTATAATTATTGTGCAACAGCAGTGTTAATTCCATCTAATGAAATACAATCTATCTTTCAAACAGCCCAAATAAGGGCATGTTTGGTTTCTGCATCTCCTATGTAATGCTAGGTAAATGAGCCATCATTATTAAATTTTCAGGTGTTTGTTTAATCAAGAATTATGGCTCGTAAATCAACCATAAAATACAGCCAGAAATGAAATAAGAAAAATGTAATAATTATATCTTCATATTATAAAAATTACCATTTTTCGGTATATTCTAGGTAAAAAAATATAATAGAATAATCATTGCAGTCAAATCTAAGCATGTTATCACGTAATTACAAAAGTAATCATTACCCATTTATAGCCATTTACCTTTGTAATTGGAAACTTGACCTGCTGACAGTCCTAAATGATGGGTTTTTTTTTTTGACCCGTCGTGCGCAAGTCCTTTCGCAACTGGGATACACAAGTCCTTTCGCAATTGAGATACGCAAGTCCTTTCGCAACGGATGCGCAAAGTCCTTTCGCAACTGGGATGCGCAAGTCCTTTCGCAACAGATGCGCAAAGTCCTTTCGCAACTAGGATGCGGAAAGGAGTTTCCTAAAACTATAAAAAAGGGTCCCTAGGATTTTTCTAGGGTATGTTGTGTTGATGAGAAAAACACAAGAGGGCTATCAAAGGTGAGAGAGAGGGGGAGAAAGAGAGAGAAGAAGCTTGTAGAAGGGAGGTTATGCTCGTGGAGGTGATCTACGGTGCAGTCTATATCTCAGCACTCTTACGTCCTCATAATCGGTGAAATCTCTCTGGTTTCCTTTATTCTTTCATTGTTCATCCACTCTTGTGTGAGTGAAGAAGGTTGTAAACGTTCTACTTCATAGTGGATTGTTGATCTGGACGAGGTCCAGTGGTTTTTTACCTCTTTGAGGGTTTTTCACATAAAAATCTTTTGTGTGGTGTGTGATTGATGCTTTGATTTATTTCATTGCTTTATTATCCATAATCCTGGTTTGTTTTGGAGGGCTACATCCTAAGGTTTTGTGCAAGGCCCCCAACAAAGTGGTATCAGAGATAAGTTCATTGAACGGATAGGATCAGTTTTGAATTATGGAAGGTGGCTCAAGGATGATCAGCCTCAATGGTTCTAACTGGACCATATGGAAGGCTAAGATGGAGGACTTGCTTTATCAAGGACCTATATTCTCCAATCTTAGGCATATCAAAGAAAATCCAAGGATATGACCGATGATGATTGGAAGAAGACGGATCGAAAGGCGATGGGGTTTATTAGACAATGGTTGGATGATTCTGTGTTCCACCACGTGTTTACAGAAAAACCTCGACCGCAAGCTTCCATGGTCAGAAATTACAAGGGATGTATGAGAGGAAGACAAATTAGGTAATAAAATTTTTCTCGATAAGGCGACTTGTGAATCTCAGTTCAAGGATGGTGGTTCTGGGTCGAGCACATGAATGAGGTCAATAATATAGTAAACCAACTCACCTCTATGAAGATGGTCCCTGGATGATGAATTGCATGCTTTACTATTGCTTAGTTCATTGCCTGACAGTTGGGAGACATTGGTGGTGTCTCTAAGTAACTCCGCGCCAGACGGAAAGATATCCATGGAACAGGTAACCAGTTGTCTCTTCAATGAGGAGACAAGGAGAAAGTTTCAGGGGTCTACTCGCAAGAGGCCCTTGTGACACAGGAACGGGGGAGAGGAAAGAACAGGAAGGGCAGGAAGGCCCGAGATAAATCAAGAGGCAAGTCTAGTAATAGAAAAGATGTTGAATGCTGGAATTGTGGCAAGAAGGGCCACTACAAGCATGAATGTCGTGGTAAGGAGAACGACAAGAAAGAAAAAGGGAATGAAGATGAATCAGATTCCACTGCGGTCGCTTCAGATGACAACATGGTAGTTATTCTTTCAGTAGATCACGATGTATGTCTCACTTCTACGAGTCGGGATGAGTGATAGACTCGGGAGCTTCTTTTCATGCGACTCCACGGGTGACTTCTTCACACTCGGGAGCACATGAAGATGGAAAATTCTCGTGTGATGGTGATATTTGGTGATCCTCGGGGATGTGAGGCACCTTCGCCTCAACTTGATGTCGACGGGAAGGTTGGATGATGATGGCTATGAAAGCCGGTTTGCTGGTGGGCGATGGAAGCTCATTAAGGGTTCGTTGATCGTGGGCAGAGGAAAGAAGTGTTACACCCTTTACAAGGCAAGTGTCAGTATGTGCAAGGGTGGGTTGAACGCAGCGGAAGATTCAGCTATTGACATGTGGCACAGGCGTCTAGGCCACATGAGTGAAAAAGGGCTTCAGCTACTAGCGAGGAAGCAACTCCTTCCAGACGTGACAAGTATACCTCTCAAAACCCGTCTTGATTGTTTATCAGGGAAACAACATAGAGTTTCATTTGTTAAAATTGCTTCTCATGTTAATAAAGTGCATGCATTAGATTTGGTTTATTCTGATGTTTGTGGTCCTATGAGGACAAAAACCTTGGGTGGGGCATTGTATTTTGTTACTTTTATAGATGATGCATCTAGGAGGGTTTGGGTTTATGCTTTGGAATCCAAGGACGAGGTCTTTGGTGTGTTTAAATTGTTTCATGCTATGGTCGAGAGAGAGACAGGTAGATCATTGAAGTGCATCCGCACTGACAATGGTGGTAAATACATCGACGACTTTCATGAGTACTGCAAGTCCCTGGGTATATGGCATGAATAGACGGTTCCTAAGACCCCCCAGCATAATGGTGTAACTGAGCAAATGAATCACACAATTGTTGAGAGAATCAGATGTATGTTATCCCATGTGAAGTTGCCCAAGACATTCTGGGGAGAAGCAATGCACACGGCAGTGTATTTGATAAACAGGTCTCCATCAGCCCCATTAAATAGAGAAGTTCCTGAGAAGGTGTGGACTGGACATGATCCATCATACAGTCATCTCAGGGTGTTTGGATGCAGGGCATCCGTTCACGTACCAAAGGATGAGAGGTCCAAGCTCGATATGAAGATTAGACAGTATATGTTCTTAGGGTACGGTGATGAAAAGTTCGGTTATAAATTGTGGGATCCGACCGAGAGGAAGCTCGTCAGGAGCAGGATGTGGTTTTCTTTGAAGATCCGTGTATAGAAGACATTGGTAAACCAGAGAAGAATCAGCTTAGTTCAGGTGACCTAGAGGACATGGATCCGGTTACTCCTCCCGTGGTGCCTAATGATGGGGGAATACAGCAAGGTGTAGAGGACGAGAGAGTTCCTTTAGAAGATGGACTAGGGGAGCAGCCCCCACTTGATCCACCTGTTGAGCCACAGGTGAGGAGGTCATATAGGGACGCATGACCATAGTCCAGAGGTACTCGCCACATGAGTACATTATGCTAACTGATGGAGGAGAGCCAGAAGATTATTCTGAAGCCCTAACCGACAAGCATAAGGGGGAGTGGTTGAAAGCTATGCAAGAGGAGATAGAATCCTTTCATAAGAACCACACCTATGATATGGTGAAATTACCTAAGGGCAAGAAAGCTTTGAGCAACAAGTGGGTGTTCAGAAAGAAGATTGAGCAGAAGAATTCACAGACGAGGTTCAAGGCCAGACTTATGGTGAAAGGTTTTGGTCAGAGGAAAGGCAAAAACTTCGAGGAGATATTCTCACCAGTGGTGAAGATGACATCCATATGGGTGTTGCTTGGGTTGGCTGCTAGCATGGATCTGGAGATAGAGCAGTTAGATGTTAAAACTGCCTTTCTCCATGATGCCCTGGAAGAAGAGATCTACATGCACCAACCAGAGGGGTTTGAAGTCAAAGGCAATGAGCATATGGTGTGTAGGCTGAGGAAGAGCTTATATGGGTTGAAAAAGGCTCCACAGCAATGGTACAAGAAGTTTGACTCGTTTATGTTAAAAGATGGGTATGATAAAACGGAGTCGGACCACTGTGTGTTCATGCGCAAGTTCTCATATGGTGATTTCTTAGTTTTGCTATTATACGTTGATGACATGCTCATCATGGGAAAAGACATCAAGAAGATCGATAGGCTGAAACAGGAGTTGGAAAAGTCTTTTGCGATGAAAGACTTAGGCCCAGCTAGACAGATCCTAGGAATGAAGATAACCCGTGATGTATAAAGCGAGAAGCTTTGGTCGTCACAAGAGCGGTATATTGAGAAAGTCCTAGAGCGGTTCAATATGAATGTAAGCGAAGCTTTCTGGCCAAGATCCACTAGATGGTCACTTCAGATTGAGCGACAGGCGGTGTCCCAAGACAAAGGCGGAGGTGGAAGAGATGCGAAGATACCCTACATGTCAATCTAGAGAAGTTTGATGTATGTTATAGTGTGTACACGCCCGATATAGCATATGCGGTTGGTGTTGTCACCGATATCTTGCCAATCCCGGCAAAGAGTATTACGGTGAAATGGATATGCAGATCTAAGAGGCTCATCCAGGTTGAGCCTATGCTATGGTGATGATAAAAACCCGTGTTAGAGGGCTACACGTATGCAGATATGGCAGTGACATAGACTCCGGAAGTCTACATCGGGGTTCATGTTTACGTTTGCGGGGGAGCGGTTTCTTGCGAGTAAGCTACAGAAGGTCGTAGCATTGTCGACGATAGAGGCCGAGTACATTGCAGTCACAGAGGCATGTAAAGAGATGCTTTGGATGAAGAGGTTCCTACAGGAACTTAGCTTAAAGCAGGAGGAGCACGTGGTCTATTGCGATAGTCAGAGTTCTATACACTTGAGCAAGAATCCAAGTCGATTCCAAGTCGAAGCACATAGAGATTCTAGTATCACCGATCGTGGATACTTTGGAACAGAAGGTGTTACAGCTTGAGAAGGTCCACATGGACGATAATGGGTCAGATATGATGATCAAGGCCTTGCTAAAGGGCAAGTTTGAGGTTTGTAGAAACCTGACTGTCTTAAAGAAGGTGAATCCCTCCTGGGTAAAAAAGGGGGAGATTTGATGAGTTTTTTTTTTGACCCGTTGTGCGCAAGTCCTTTCGCAACTAGGATATGCAAGTCCTTTCGCAACGGATGCGCAAAGTCCTTTTGCAACTAGGATGTGGAAAGGAGTTTCCTAAAACTATAAAAAAGGGTCCTTAGGATTTTTCTAGGGTATGTTGTGTTGATGAGAAAAACACAAGAGGGCTATCAAAGGTGAGAGAGAGGGGGAGAAAGAGAGAGAAGAAGCTTGTAGAAGGGAGGTTATGCTCGTGGAGGTGATCTACGGTGCAGTCTATATCTCAGCGCTCCTACGTCCTCGTAATCGGTGAGATCTCTCTGGTTTCCTTTATTCTTTCATTGTTCATCCACTCCTGCGTGAGTGAAGAAGGTTGTAAATGTTCTACTTCATGGTGGATTGTTGATCTGGACGAGGTCCCGTAGTTTTTTTTACCTCTTTGAGGGTTTTCCACGTAAAAATCTTTTGTATGGTGTGTAATTGATGCTTTGATTTATTTCATTGCTTTATTATCCATAATCCTGGTTTGTTCTGGAGGGCTAGATCCTAAGGTTTTGTGCAAGGCCCCCAACACTAAATTGCTGAGGTTTTGCAAGTGTGGTCAACAGGTAATTTTATCCATACCATTGATCAGATAGGCTGCTTTATAGTGTAAAGGAAAAAATACAACTACCCACGGGCCAATAGAAGTCGAAAGATTGGCGTGTGGCATACAATAGCTCAAATTTGACTAAGTTGTGGACCCACGGGCATTGAGTCAAAATCCAAAAATTAGATTGCTTAGACAACCTAACCTCTGATTTGTGGTCACTTGTTTGCTGAAATCGGAACATTGGATATTTTTCATTTTTAACCATTGAATATATGTCCACTGATCTCACATTCAATTAATAAAATAAGCATAACTTTTAGTCCATGAAACATCTAAACTGGAAACAATAATTTTGACAGTTTAATTTAACTTGTATGCCTCATTTCAATTTTTAAGAAATGTCTATATGCCTAAGTATCATCCATCACACTCTACCAGAGTATCAAAGTTCTTCTCATCTTCAATTACAATAGACAATCATGCATGAGGAACAATGGATCAGTCTCCCTCAGCATTATGTTGTTGATTTTTTTACAGGCCCATCTTTACAAGAGATTGCTTGAATTCATCCCTTGTGTATTGCAATGTGATACTTTGGAACTCTCTATTAAAATTAATTTTACAAGAAATTAATTTTTTTACAGGCTCAATCCGATAATGCTTTCCTTGGGAAGGGAATGCCCAAAAGATTTACCAGATTGAATGTTTCAACACTTTGATTACACAAAGGTTACAGTGAAGTTCATTTTCAAAGCAAAAGAGCCAGATTTCAAACAGTCGAAACAAGCGAATTAAAGAGATTTTATTTGTTGTCTATATACCACATGAATTGGGACCCATAATTTGAATGATTTAAATCATTAGAAGACCAATCCAGATTTAAAGGATAAAATCTCAACAGGACACATTGCAATGTCGTATGCATTCAAGCAAAATTTGATCTACAATACAAATACAGTTCCACAAGTGGAAAGTCTTCAGCACTTGTGCCTATGTGATATGTGTGCCTGAGATCCAGATCATTAATCAAGTAAGGCCCACTTTTGTGCTTCCATGAAAAAATAATAAGGCCCATCTATGAGTAGATCAGCTTGTCCATTCACCTTTCAAGATATGATACGGTAGAGCTGGAAGAATAATAATATGGAAGAGCAATCTCTCAACAGGGGATGTAGCAGGGTGATTTATGGATTGGGTCTGCCCATATATTGGCACTAGAATGGATTACTTTTGTTTTAAAATAAAAATCACTTTTATTTAAAAGTTGTCTAATAAAAGTGATTTTTGAGAAAAAAAAAAAAAAACCATGCTTTAATTATGTGGTATTGAATTGCATTTCTTAAAATATAAATTTCATCCGGTTTTTGGAATTGATGAGAAGGATTGGATTGGTCAGGATCATATCATCCCATCCTAGTGTGAGAATTGGTGGAATATCTTGTAGATTTTGAAATCCATTACATTCGTGACCCTCACATTAATGTATGTATTTTATCATGTTGTCCATCTATATGTAACCTTTACCTATGACACTCAAGTTGTATGTTTACATAGGTGGCCAACATTAGTTATGAAATATGGTCTGTTAATTACAATTTCATGTTTTACCAAAAGTTGATTTCACTTAATTTAGTGTATTTTTCAAATGAAGAATTTGATCCAAATGTGAAACTGCACGTAAATTCACTATGGTAATTTCAGACATCTAATCACCGTGTAGTAATGGTGTTAATTCCACCTAATGCAATTCAATTCTCTTTCTCAACACACGCAGCTATATCATATCCCCATAACATGATTGTTCCTCCTCTACCGTGTAATATCTCTTTTCTTCACTTTCTCTTGAAGCCCACATTTCAATCTGCCTACAAGGTTCCGGCAGCTGTGAGTGGTCCTGTCGTACCTGGGACAGATTTCATGGAAAACCCTGTGGGAGTAAGTTTATGTGCTGGGAAGCTAGGTGGGGCCATTGTAATGTTTGTGAGAAATTCATCCGTTGATCCATTTTTGCGAGTTATTTTAGGATGTGTGGCAAAAAAAAAAAGAAAAGGTGGATTAAACCTTTTTGAGCTCCACCTTAATGTTTATATCCCGTCAAAACAGTTTATAAAGCCATTCCCACATGTATAGACTGAAAACACAAAAAACAGAACTTAGCTTGATACAAACTGCTGTGGCCATACAAATGTTTTAACGGTGGTCACTCCTTCCTCTCGTGTGGCCCATTTGAGTGGGTGAATTTCTCACAAACATCATAATGGTCTCACAAACATCATAATGGCCCCACTTAGGTTCCTAGCGCATGAAGAAAGGCTTTAGCTGCATATTTACTATTTTTGGAATTCAAACACTTAAAACTATTGCTTTTATACCATAGCAAACAATCATACGATCTAAAAGCACACCTCTTGTTAGAGAACGGTGTATCAATGTATACGAAGGAACTCTAATACGGGGACTTGTGGCCTGGCAGGACCGTTGGTGTGCTGTGCCCTTGAATGAAGAAAAATAAAGAGTATCTTCCAGGTTTAGATATCCCACGGATAAATATGGGATTTTAATTGAATGTGGACCGTTCTTGTATATATATATATTTTTTCTAAATCATTTATCTATAGCCCATGAAGAGACTGGTTAGGATTTTCCTGTCAAGGATGTTTTCCAAGCACAGTCCATATATAGTGGAGCACTGCTCAGCAATGGTTGGATATGAGCCGCACTAATCAATATTGGGAGGTGGATAGGCTGGTGCCTGGTCAACGGAGATATCTCTACTGGCCCGACTTCATGCGGTCCCTATAGGAATCAATGAGGATGATGGCGACCGCAGTTGAAACCTTTCTAGGGCTAATGCTATCAAGATGTTTTTTTGCCATCCAACCTGTCCTCAAGGTCACGTGGATTTAGATGATGGGAAATACAAGTATTAGCTTGATCCAAAACTTCCCTGGCTACCAAGAAGTTTTCAATGATAGGCATTCAATCCCCACTATTTCATGTTTCATGTGGTGTGGTTCACTTGAACTTTAGATCTACCTCATATCTTAACTCCAAATGTGGTCCACTTACCGTTGGATGTGCCTCATTTTTTTTATACCTTAAATTTAAGTAGCAAAATGAATGAATGGTGGGGATGAAATCCATACATCTCGGCGGCTCCACATCTGGTCACGGGTAACCTGCGTCGGCAGCATTGACAGCGCGTTGTGTGCACAGAAGCGGCCCACACATATCAATTACTCCTGGACGCGGATTAGCTACTTACAGGTTGAGAAGCGAGATTGGCTACTGAAGTGACGTCACTAAATTCTGTAGGCCCTACCATGATGTAAATGTTTCATCCACACCGTCCATCCATTTGGAGATATAATGTTAGGGCATATTCCAAAGAACGAGTCAAATCCAAATCTGTATTGGGCCTCACCACAGAAAAGAGTAGGGAGAGTGACGCCCACCACTGAAAACTTCCTGAGGTCCACCATGGTGTTTATTTGAGATCCAATCTGTTCATTGTTAACGCATGCATGAAATAAGGTAAAACACAAATATCATCTTATCGAAAACTTTTGTAGCCATTAGAAGTTTTTAATGGTGGTGTCACTCTCCCCCCTCTTTTCTGTGGTGGGGTCTACTTGAGCTTTGTATTTGACTCATTCTTTGGCTAATGCTCTAATATTAACACTCCAAATGTGTGGACGGTGTGGATACGAAACATAAATAATGGTGGGTCCATGAAACTTGGTGACGTCACTTCAGTAGCAGCTAGTCACGCTACTCAACCTGTCAGTAGCTAATCCGCGTCCATTATTCCTCCGTGCACTGTGCATACGGACACGGATTGAGTGCACCACGGATCCAGCTATGCGGGTGCAGTGCTAACTATGGGCCTGCCTTGACGTATGCATTGTACATCCGTGCCGTTCATCAATTTGCTAGCTCAGGCATGACCCTAAAACTGGACGCGGATTACGTCCTACCCCGCCCGGACAGTAAACCGTCTGGACAGAGCTCCGTGGAGCCCACCCTGATATAAGAGTTTTATCCATGCTGTTCATCGCTTTTATCAGATCATTTTAAAGTATAATCCTAAAAATGAAACAGGTCCACTACTCTAGTGGACCACACCAAAGAAAGCTGCAGTGATAATAACATCCGCCCTTGAAACCTTTTTAAGAGCCGCCGTGATGTTTTTTAACCATAAAACCTATTCATAAGGTAATTTAGAGGTGGGTAAGGTGAAGACACAGATATCAATTTGATCCGAAACTTCTCCAGCTCTCGAGAAGATTTTAATGGTGGGCGTTCAAACCCAACCTTGTGGTCAACGTAAGAAATTTAACTCCCGCGTTATTATTATCTTAAAATAATACGAGAAAAACGATTAACAGCAAACACTTACATCTCGGTGGGCCCCACAGAGCCCTAGTCCGGGTGAGGGTAGGACGCAATCCTCGTCCCTGAAACTAAAACTAAAGGAGATGCAAATCTCAAGTGGTGGACCACACCATAATTATTGTACTTACACTATTAAAAAAGTTATTAACTTTATAGCATTAAAAACTTTGTAAGTCCACAAAAGTTATTTTCCCTTCATCCATGCCCGGGTGGTAGACTCACAAGAGTTTTAGCACCAGGTCAATAGCTCGCATAGGTGGTGAAATCCCGCTATCGTACGTGTGAAAAAAAATAAAAAGTCGTATGGCAAATAAAAATTAGACTGGACCATTAGGAAGTTTTTAATAGTAAACCTTAACATGGGGCTCACCGTAATGATGTGTTATCTATCCAGTCCGTCCATCCATTTTTTCAAAGTATTTTAAGACACAATGTGAAAAATTAAGCAGATCCAAATCTCATATGGACCACACTATAGGAAACAGTGTTCATTGAACACCTACCATTAAAAATTTCCTAGGGCTCATGGTAATGGGCACCATAATATTTATTTTCCATCGAACCCATTGATAAGGTCAAAAAGACCTGGATGAAGGGAAAAATATAAATATCAGCTTGATCCAAAACTTCAGAGACCCACAAGAAATTTTTAATGTTCATACACCACTGTTTCCAATAATGCGTTCCACCTGATATTTGGATCTGCTTAAGTTTTGGTAACACGTCCTAAAATGAGCTGAAAAAACATTTGGACAGCGTGGATATACAAATTATTTATCAACGTGGGCCCCTTACTATGTGTAATTACCACTAAGGTGTTTCTCGGGTAACATCTAATCCGCTTGCTTCCCACACACCAACCTGGCTAGATCCAGGTTGGCACCGGGTGGCACCAAAACCGCAATGACTGCGTACGCGACACCAAAGCAGCGGAAACAAACGAACGCGAATATGCTGTAACAGCGTCGGTCGGGAGTCCTTTCAACATACAGCTTCGGTAGACGAACCGTGATGTATATATTAAATCAAATCCGTCCATCATCTGCATTTGATTATTGTAGTGTGCGAACACAAAAAATTAGCTGATCTGAAACTCATATGGGCCACACCACAGGGAAAAGTTGTTATGGGATACATACCACTGAGAGCTTGTTGGGCGCACCGAATCCTTCTTCAAGTTTGGTTTTTACCTTCACCTGGTGCTTCTCAGCTTATGAATGTGTTGGATGTTGACATAAACATCACCGTGGCCCCAGACGGGCTTCAATGGTGTTCTTCCCCCATCGAAATGTTACCTGTGATGTGTCCCACTTGAATTTTTTGCTGGGCTGATTTTTGGTAGGGCGTCCTAAAATTAGTGGGCTCAAATGATGTAAGGACTGGATTTCGTGAAAATATCATAGTGGGCCATACGGGCTCCTTCCAACAACCGCTGTAGGAGCATCGCTTATATTGACCAGGCACCTTCCGCGAAGGTTTGCATTAGGCACCGTCCGCCATTTGACCTTGTAAGTCAAATAGAGGAGGAATAGTTCGACCAGCTAACATAAACTAATTATCGAGTTCAGATGCAGACCCTCTTCCAAATTCATTTAGATGCTGACGCGTGTCTCTGCTAAACGTGTAAAGTAGTCCAGTCGTCGCTATCTAATTCTTAATGACACGTGGTATCACCACAGCTGCAGATCTAGCACCGCCCCGCACGACAGGTGAAGCAGCTTGCAGCCGGAAGCGGGACACATGAAGTGCGTGCCACGTGTCGGAGAAAGACGGTTTCTCAACCAGCACGTCACATGACGTATGCGGGGAAACGGATTGGCTACTCCCCCTGCCACCAGCCCCGTGGCTGTTGGTCGGCGCTGTTCGGGCCCACCATGATGTATGTGTTTCATCCATTCCGTTTATCCATTTTTAAAGATCATTTTACGGTTTCACATCAGAAATTAAGGGATATAAATCTCAGATGGACCACACCACCGGAAAACAATAGTGATTGGATATCCATAATTTAAATCCTCCTAAGGCCAACGGTACTGTTTATTTGACATCTTGATTATGTCATAAGGACCCAGATTAAGGGAACAAACAAATATCAGCTTGATCTAAAACTTTTATAGCCCCTAAAAAGTTTTTAATGGTAGATGTTCATTCAACACTGTTTCCTGTAATGTGGTCCACTTGAGAGTGGGATATACTCATTTTTGGTATCAAAGCATAAAATGATCCATAAAAATAGATGGACAGCATGGATTAAACACATTCATCATTCTGGGGCCCACAGAGC
The DNA here is from genome assembly GCA_030180095.1 of Magnolia changhungtana. NCBI lineage: Eukaryota > Viridiplantae > Streptophyta > Magnoliopsida > Magnoliales > Magnoliaceae > Magnolia > Magnolia changhungtana. The sequence continues at coordinate 2,341,214 of JASAUF010000200.1, read as the reverse complement.
AGCAGCGGGAGTAGCCAATCCGTTTCCCCCGCGGATACTCCAAGCTGGCGTAAAGTGCTGCGGAGTTGGACGGCAATCGATGCTCGACACGGGGAGTAATCGATGAACGGTGATCGCGGGACTAGTTTAGTTCAATCACGGGCGGCTCCTCACGAATTTCCCGTAACAGGCGGAAGCTATGTCGGCCCACCATGATGTGCGCTTCACATCCACTTCGTCTATCACTTTCCTCAGCTCAGGTCAGAACACGAGACAAAAAAGATTAGGCAGAATAAAAACTCAAGTGAGCCAGGCAACGACTGAACTCTGACCATTGAAACCTTGAAGGGCCATGAAAGTTTTGTATCAGGCTGATATTAACGACTTTAGTTCATCGCGGTAGGTATAACCTTATGAATGGTTTGGATCTCATAATAGCCTCATGGTAGGCCAAAGGAATATTTCAACGGTGAGCGTTTTATTCCCTACAGTTTCATATATTGTGGCCCACTGGGGTTTTGGATCTGACTCATATTTATATTTGTATCTCAATATGAGATGTAGAAATATGTGGACGGAGTTGATGTCGTAAGGATACCTTAGTGGGCTCCACAGAGCTTCCTGCTGGTGGTACTCACTGTAGGTGGGTATCACAGGTAATGACGCGGATTAGCTACTGAGCTTGACAGTAGTCAGTAGCGAGTCTCGCTACTGAAGTGATGTCACCACGTTCTGTGGGTCCCACCATGAAGGATTTATTGTATCCACACTGTCCATACATTTGGAGAGATATTTTACGTCATGATACAAAGAATAAGGTAGATCTAACGCTTGAGTGGATCCCACCATAGAAAACAGTGGGAATTGAACATCTACCATTAAAAACTTCTTTGGGCCACAGAAGTTTCGATCAAGAAGATATTTGATTTTTCCCTGATACCATGTCTATGTTAACTTATAAATGGGTTGGATCTCACATAAACATGATGGTGGGCGCTAGAAAGGTTTCAATGGTGGGCGTCATTGTCCCACCGTTTTTTGTTGTGGGGTAGACTTGAACTTTGGATCTACCTTATTACTTATATCATACCTTAAAATGATCTCTACAAATGGATGGTTGGTGTGGATACAACACATGCATTATGTGGGACCCAAAGAACATGGTGACGTCACTTCACTAGACGACTCTGTGCTGTCGGGTTCAGTAGCTAATCGGCGTGCCACACGGAAGTCGCGTCTTGAGAGAGCATGCGGAAATGCAGGACTCTTATCCAAAATGAAAATCGTAGTTCAACGCAAAGACGAAAATACCCTTTAAGTCTATGACGTGGCAAGTGAACGAGCGGGGACGCGGTTTGGCTATTGTACCAACCCCGCCCGTCCCAGCTCCGAACGGGCAGTTCTGTGGGTGGGCCCACCGTGATGTATCTATACATTCAAACCGTCTATCCCTCCTTTCAAATTATTTTAAGGCAGAAATGAGGCAGATCTGACGCTCAACTAGACCACACCAAATAATAAGCTTGGTTGCATTAAAATATGCAAAGCATTAAATGTAAGAGTCATCGATGGTGTGGTCCATTTGATCATTGGATCTGCCTCATTTTTATTTTGATGCCTTAAAATAAACTGAGAAAAGGAGTAGAGGGGTTGGATGTACAGATACATCACGGTGGGCCAACCCATAGGACAGCCCGTTCAGAGTTAGGGACGAGCGGGGGTAGTAGGCCATCCGCATCACGCTGCCACTAGCCAGGTGTGACCTGTGAGGCCCACTATGATATATGTATTTTATGCACACTATCCATTCATTTTTACACATCATTTTAATACTCTATCTTACAAGTGAGGCATATAAAAATCTTAGGTGGACCACACATTGGGAAAACAACAGTGATTGTCTTCCTTTTGTGCGGGACACAGGGTTCGCTCCGAGCACCTGGAGCTCGGTGAAGGGTGATCAGATTTTAGCATCAACAATTCAAAAATAAGATAGGTTCGAATCTCAAGTGTACCACCCACAAGAAATAGTGTTCATTAAACACACACCATTAAAAACTTCTTGTAGTCTACTAAAGTTTTAAATCAAACTAATATTTATGTTTTCATTCATCAAATTAGTATTACTTGATCAACAGGCTAGATGACAGGTAAACATTACATAAATGGCAGCACTCAAAATCACCACCGTTTCTGTGGTGTTGTTTAACTGAGATTTAACTGTGCCTTGTTTTTTAATCTTACTTTAGAATTAGCTGCCTTATTTTTTTTAAAAAAGAATTTTACTTTAAAATAACTGGCAAAATAAATATACAGTGCGGAAAAAACACATAAGATTTGGTGGGACATGTAGAGCTCTTAGAGCACCAACCAGTGTCACGTGGGCTCCCGTGGACTATCGAGTGTATGCTCCGCCAGGTGTACAGTCTAGATTCATCGAGTAAGCTGTGTTTTGCCTTACATCCATGCTTTCAAGGGGCGCCTCTTCGGTGGATCTCTAAAGAGAGTGGTGATTAACAATTAAAACTTAATGTGGGCTACAAAAGCTTACATTCGTGAAACAGTGGTAATTGACTATTAAAAATTTATTGTGGGCTCCTTTATCTGATGTTTGTGTGATTCATTAAGGTTGGATGATAAATAAACATTCCCGTCGCCCCTCAGATGTTTTTAATGGTGGGTTTTCAATCACCACTGTTTCCTGTGGTGTGACGCATTTAAGATTTGGATGTTTCTTTTTTAGGTAATGCCTTAAAATGAGCTGTTAAAACGGATGGACGGCTTGGATGTAAGGAAAATACATCAATATGAGCCCCACACTCAGGGATTCACCCACCTCAGTGCATCCGGGGATCCACCGAAAGGTCAAGGGCGCCCGCTTCAATTGTGGGCAATTTCGTCATTTACTCATTCGGATTTGCATGTTCTTAAAATTCGAGTTCAGTTCCAGTCGTTATCCCTAGGAGCACGGAGGCTTTTCAACCCTACTCAACAAAAAGCAGCCTAAATACCTACCTTTTACAACAAGAACATGAGGGTTAGGGTGTAATTAGAACCGAACACGAGGTGCAGATTATAGAAAACTGGGTAGGAGGACATTTCCACGGAAATACCGACAGTAGATGAAGGGAGAAGCATCCGAGGAAACATCGAACATGGTTTTTCTCAGATTCCGCAAACGCCAATCAGCAAAGACGACCGTCCAAAGTCCAAAAGGATAGACATTATCTCTGCATAAAAGCTTTGATACTCTAACAGAGGGTTATAGATAATACGCAGTCACTTAGAGATTACTTAAAAGTGTATGCGTGGCATAAAAGTAATTCATGGTAATCTCTCCAAATCATGAGTGCAGGTGTAGATGCATCATGAACCAAAAATTATAAGATTATTTGATCACCTGACAATCCGGATTGGTGGGCATTGATTGGACGGTTAAAAATGAAAAATAAATAAATAAATCCAATCATCGTATTTCAGCAGGAAAGTTTCCACGCACTACAGGTTGGATTGCGAATCCAGTCTGATTTTTTCGGTGGCTGCATCGGTGACCGGTAAATCCGCCCATGTCGGTAGATCCTGAGTGTGGGGCCCACCTTGATGTATGTATCTTATATCCACACCATCCAACGGTTTTGTCCCGTCATTTTAGGGCATGATCCTGAAAAATAAAACAGATCTAATCTTAGGTAGAACACACCACAAGAAACAGTGGTGATTGAACGCTCACCATTAGAAACAATCTTGGTGGCCACAAAAGTTTTGGATCAAGCCGATATTTTCGTGCCCCTTAATCAAGGTCTGTGTGACCTTATCAACAGTTGGAATGGCAAATAAACATTAGGGTGACTCACAGGAACTTTCCAATGGTGGGAACTCAATCACCACTGTTTCCTGTGGTGTGGTCTACCTCAGATTTAGATCTGCTTCATTTTTAAGGTTATGCTTTAAAATGAGCTGCAAAAACCGATGGCCCGCATAGATATAACTCATATTGGTGGGCCCCACATAAGGGATCCACCCGCAGGCGGCGGATCCGGGCCGCGGGTGATTTTTGGACTGCGACTTGCTTAAGGTAGGTTACAGGATTTAGTTGGTTTAATATAAGTTGATATATTCTATTCCAGCAATTAAATGCGCCCGGTGACGGATGCGACCACTCGCACGTTTCACCTGTTGCGAGTGTAAGTTGTCCCAACAATAGTAGGTGGATTATAGATCGATCAAAGAAAAGAAAAGAAAAGAAAAGAAAAAAAAGAGAAGGGCACTTTCGTCATTTTGAAAAAATGCTTTTTAATAAAGAGGGTGGCGTGTTGGGTTTGGTAAAACGGATAAGCTCGGTTATCTGGTCTTCCTTACAGCTCTTTCTTTCCACACGCTTTTATCAGACCCGTCAAAGCCCTCTCTCTATAAATATCTCTCTCCTTCCCTTTGTTCTCCAAACCTCTGATACATAGACAAGGGTACTTTCGTCATAAGCAAACCATTCTCTTCTCTCCTCCCTCTTGGTTGAAAAAAATGGTGGATTTGGATTGGAAAGCGAAGATGGTATCGGCCGAGATGTCAAAATTATCGCCCAAACTGTCAGATAAATCCGACCGTACCGTTTCCTCTCCCGCACTTTCCGGCGATTTATTACCATCTAGCCCTTCAGCCACCTTGGCCTACGAGCAATACCTCCGCCTTCCAGAGCTCTCCAAGCTCTGCAGCTCCAGAGAGTTCACGAACTGGAAATCCGAAACGCTCCTCAAACCGGCGTTACAAGCCCTAGAGATTACGTTCCGGTTCATCTCGCTCGTTCTGTCCGATCCGAGGCCGTACGCGAACCGGAACGAGCGGAAACGCCGGCTCGAAGCTCTGACCCTGCACCAGATCGAGCTCATCGCGGCCATCTGCGAAGAAGAGGAAGAAAACAGTCAGCAGGGCAGCATCCCGATCGTCGATCTAAGCAACTCCAACGGCCTGGTATCCCGAGACAGAAGCTCGACGGAGGTGTGGAAACTCCCAGGTGAGTCGCTTTCGGTAGTCAGCCGGATCAGCGAGGCGAGCCTGCTCCCGCGTCTCTCCACGTGGCAGAAATCCGAGGACGTTGCCAGGAAGATCTCGTTCGCGATTGAGTGTCAGATGCAGCGATCACCGTTCACGCTCGGGTTGGGAGAGCCTAATCTCGCTGGAAAACCGAACCTCGATTACGATCTTATCTGTAAACCGTCCGATCTCCATGCCTTGAAAAAGCCCCTTAGAAATCTCGAAAATTATGAAAATGGGATCCTTTTCACCGCTCACCAGATCCTGGAGTCCTGGATATTCACAGCACGAGAGCTGCTGCTACGGATCAGTGATCGGATAGACGGAAGCGAATTCGAAAAGGCTGCGAGCGATTGCTGGCTTTTGGAACGGATCTGGAAGCTTCTATCCGAAATCGAAGACCTCCACCTGCTGATGGACCCGGACGATTTTCTCCGCCTCAAAAACCAGCTCGCGATCAAGGCCTCAAACGAATCTGAAGCGTTTTGCTTCAGATCAACGGCTCTGATCGAACTAACGAGATCGTCAAAGGATCTGAAGCACAAGGTGCCGTCAATCTTGGGTGTGGAGGTGGACCCAAAGGGTGGGCCGAGGGTGCAAGAGGCAGCGATGAGGCTTTTCCATGGAAAGGGCGATGTAGGGAAGATCCATCTACTGCAGGCATTCCAGGCGGTTGAAGTGGCAGTTAAGAGGTTTTTCTTCGGGTATAGGCAGTTGGTGGTGGCGGTTATGGGGAGCTTGGAGGCGAAGGGCAATCGAGGGCTCGTCGCGTCGGATGGAGAGGCGGATGCGTTGGCGGAGATGTTCATGGAGCCTCCTTATTTTCCAAGCTTGGATGGCGCGAAGACGTTTTTGGGAGAGTTCTGGCAGAATGGGAATGGGATTTCTAATTCAAACGGAACGGAAAGACGGGGGCGGAAAAGGTTGTGAAGAGAATAGCATTTTACAGAGCACAAGAAAAAAAGAAACATCAGTAAATTTCGATTTCTTTTTTAGTGGATCTCATACTGTTCTTGAATTCTATTCTTATCTTGTAATATATGATTCGATTATACTGTTTCAATGAAATATTTTTATGGAAACAATCTGAGTTTTGTGGTGAAATTGCTGGAATGCATTGGCCTAGCTCAAAAACATGAAAACAAGACTTCATATCCCTCAAACCAATGTGTTGTCTCTGTTCCGTTAACAATGATACGAATATATAGAAAAAAGAACTGATAGATCTCAGGAGGATTTATAAGAAATTTTAACTGAGATACATATATATGAAAGAAGTAATTTGAGTTTGAAAAGCATGGACATTTATCAAAAAATAAAAGTAACATTCAACGGTAATGTTGCAGTGATTAAAAGTGGTGAGGAAACAATGAACAACATTAGGCCAGCTGACACGTTTGATAACTTTTTGGATGTAAACGATGTTGGGGAACTCTGAAGCACGCAGAGATGAATCAAGTAAGGTACATGCAATCGCACAACCAAGTCCAAACAAGAACCATTCCAATTTTACCTGAAAAAAATTATGCAGGGCACAAAGTGACGAGTAATACGCAACGAAAGCAAAAATTATAAGAGATAGAATCTTACTGATTCAAACTAGTCTCAAATTTACTTCATAAGCCTTAGCTATGCCCTTGAACCTTTATAAACAAATTAGAAAGTCTAATAATACACCTCTCCTCATTCCAAATCTCGATTACACTCGGTATATAAATTATCACAACTGGAATAGAAAACAAATCCTGCACTTACATGGCTTTGCATACGTGCTCGATGGGACCTTTGATGGCATTAACATCCCGTCAAGGATTTGTCGATCGATGACATCGAGTAGAAACACTAAAATGTTTTAACAACTACCGTGGTTTTTTTGGATTTTTCTGATGGTCGGATTTTCACCCTTTACTCTTTTAATTGATGCACACTTCCAGTGGCTTGGATTTCAATTGTTGGTCTTTTGGTGATTGTAGATGTTCTGATAACAAAGAAAACTAGTCAATTCACATGCCTAACATGATTACAAGTTAGGTCCAAGTGCCCCGAGCAATAATAAATCCAGTCCATACGTTTGGCACAAAAAGATGAAAAACACATCTTATTAAAATGCCTGGTACCGAAAAGCTACATTGTCAAAGGCTTACGAAGTAAATAATTAATCAAGGCCCATGAGGCGAGGTGTGTGTGTGTGTGTATATATATATATATATATATATATATATATATATATATATATATATATATATTAAACAAATGACTAGGAAAGCGGCAATGGGCAGCAATAATAAATGAACCCAGGGAGATGACCCTGACTAGACCTAAAGGTGCACCACATTTCCTGCACTCCAGTGAGTACCAAATAAACAAAGGAGAGTCAGGGTTTAGCTCCTTCAATGCCCCTTTCTTCCTATCAGATGTGTTCTCCTCAAACACTACATAGGGCCAATCCAATCGATTTGTCGAGGTCAAGATGTAGCAGATCTAGATGAGAGTTGTAGAGAACAATAGATTGAAGCTCAGAAAGATATCAGCCTGTAGTGAGCTTTTGAAGTTGAACAGTGATGTTGAGAGAGGTAAGATGGATGCGATGTGAAAACCAATATCGAGGTGGATTGCTGAAAACAATGGAGAAGATGATGGTGGTGTCGTTATTTCATCGAGAAATGATGATGGTTTCAAGCTGAGGTGCTACGTATCCGGTGATGATGGAGATGGGTTGCAGCAGTGTTTAGTGTATCGGTATCGTGTTACGTATCGTACCCCTGGGATATGGATGATATTGGTTATTGCATAGGATATATCTTTGTATCAAATAATGTATCGCACTTTTTTGGAAATATGGAGAAATTGGGAATTTGGTTGATTTTTTCAATGAAACCTCAGTAATTGTTAAGAAAAAACTTAATACACACTTTTAAATCATAACATAACAGCACATAATATATTTCCTTTCTAAAATGTCTTAATCTATGCACCGTTTAACTAAACTAAAGCTTCGGTATTCAAAGTGAATTCAACCAATTATATTATCGGGAAAAATCATCAACCACCTTAAACTGCCTAGTTGATCACTGATATAAAAGAAATGGTACGGTTCTGTGGGGCCCACCATGATGTATATGTTTTATCCACGCCCTCCATTCATTTTGATAGATCATTTTAGAGCATGAGCCCAAAAAAGATGGCAAATTCAAGGCTTGAGTAAACCACGCCACACGAAGTAGTGATGATATGACGCCTAATGTTGAAACCTTCCTAGGTCCCAATATGATGTTTATTTGCCATCCAACCGGTTCATAAGGTTTGTCATTCAACCCGTTCATAAGGTCACATAGACCTCGATGATCAGAACTTCTATGGCTCCCAAGTCACTTTTAATGCTAAGCATTCAATCCCCAACTTGTCGTCCACTTGGGCCTTGGATCTACCTCATTTATGAGCTCATTGTTATACCTATTTCTGGCTAGAAGCTTACCCATCACACTTCTCACTTCTAGGGTCTCCGCTTCGTAGGTTTCCATATCTGGCTTAATAATCGAATATAGGGACCGCAGTTCAAGCGTCCCGTCCCAAACTTATTTATAATGATCACAATTGTATTGGAGCCCAATAAATCGCTCAATCTTAATAATCAACGGTCAGATCTGAACTAATGATCATATGTGGCCCACCTGATGGAGTCTTACACTCATATCCTAAAATGATATGGCAAAACGGATGAACTATCAGGCCCATTAGTCTGATTGAGAGTTCTTATAAAATCTTAGCTTGAGATTTATATCGGTGTTGCATAAGGTTATCTCACCCTACGATAGTACATCCATAGTTGGGAGATAAATCCTTGATAGTGCCTTAATTGTGCATGAATGGTTAAAATGGTTAGATTCCTCTCTTAGGAAAGGTATGGAAGGTATTGTTTGTAAATTGGACCTGGAGAAGGCTTATGACTATGTCAATTGGGCTTTCCTTGACTCTATGCTGAGTCACTTGGGGTTCGGAGTTAAATGGAGAAGCTAGGTTCAGGCATGTGTTTCTTTAGCAAAATTTTTAGTACTGATTAATAGCTCTTGCTTTGGAGTTTTCAAATCCTCAAGGGCCTTCAAGAAGCAGATCCCATTTTATATTTTCTGTTTATTATCGTGGTTGAAGCCTTTACTAGGATATTATCCAGAGTTAATATGTTGGTCTTATTAAAAGTTTTAATGTTGCTAATTTTCTGAAGGAGATTAGTCATGTTTCTTTTGTAGATGATAAGCTATTATTCTTCCAGGTGTTTAAGTTCATGTTTTTCAATTTGAGGATTATTATCCTTTGGTTTGAGGTGGTACCTGGTCTTAAAATTAATGTTGATAAGAGTGAGATCTTGGGCATCGATGACCCTCGGGAGGAGGTTGCCCTTTTTACTCACTCCTTTAGCTGTCGCTCCGGGTTCTTCTCATCCTCTTATTTGGGTCTCCCCTTGTGTCGGAGAAAGCTAGCCTTACATCTCTAGGATAGGGCTGTTGAGATATTGGAGAGAAAGTTGTCCCTGTGAAAGAGTAAATTGCTTTCTCTGGGTGGTAGAATCACCCTTATCAAAAGCCTCTGTCCAATCTTTGATGCAGGACATGAAATTCAAATATGATATGCGAGATTTCAAGCTTAAGATCACATTAGTTCAGAAACAATTACACAAATTCCATATCCCACATGAAAGTCTAAACATTCAATTAAGGGGAATCTATGCGGTGCGAAGCCTACACATGATAGGATTGGATCAATAAAAATTATGAACCAAACGATACTCAAATATAAGAAATAATCGTCCACACATGCATAGTAATCAGTCCCTAATCCAAGGGACTTCCCAATTTCAATTTAAGGAACTCTAGGGTGAAAAATGGGCAAATAAATTAGGACTAATGTAAACTAAGGCTAGGGTTTAGGAAATATGAATGAAAAGAGGAAAACCAGAGGAAAACTTGACTCGGAGAAAGCTCCTGTGTGCATATGGTGACCCGGTGTTGACGTATGTGCTCGGGTGGGCTGGCCTCACGTGTGATGGAAGCCCGCCTCTCTAAAGTAACACCCAGGCCTTGGTCGGCCATGGGAGACTTCTAATCCCTCCAAGTTCGACAACGATTCGACGTAAGGTCGAGGCGTAGTGCTTCGCTGAAGTTTCAGCCCTCTTACAGGTCCAGATTTTGGAAACTGGCTGTAAGGGGATGAATAATTGCAAAAGCTGAAAAATTCAAAGCAATAATGATGATAAAATATGAGAGATATGGATGGAAGAGGGTAGGGGTGGATGAGTATAGATGTGGCTTCGCACCACGGTAGTTAGCCCTTCGAAGAAGGGAGGGCTTCGCACTCACTTTTGAATTTTTCCACAACTCACGAAGAGAGTAGAAAAATAAAGCAGAAATTTTTATTAAACTTGAATGAATGAAACTATAAGGGATGCCTATTTATAGGGAAAATCTAATAACCAAAACTCGCACCATGTGTGTAACCTATTACTTGGCGGTAAAGTAAACTAAAATAAAAACTAAATAAAGAAATCCAAAGCGTTCACGATATTCTAAATAATAACAATAAGTAAAACCTAAAATATGACATCAATCCAACGAGTGTGCCACGATCATGAGATCCCATAATGGACTTTTCTTGACCATTAGACCCACCCTTTTGAACCAAAACTTCGTCTTCTAGCTAGGATGCCCTATCTGGACGTTGTCATCCAGCCAGATCGATGGTGGGGCCCTCCTTCTGCGTACGTACGTGTGTAGGGGGTGGTGTGCGCATGATGTCCCCATCAATTCTCCCTTGCTGCGAAGATTGCGCCACTGGCGAAATAAAACTCCTGAACTGATCCAGGATGTCAGGATCAAGTTTCTGAAGCTCATCCTCAGTGAGCTACATGCTGTCTGAAGCTGGGTGTGACTTCTATTTAACCAGGTACTTCTGAAACTCGTCGTCCGATGTAGATATTATCTGATGGTCCAGAATATCCTCTATTTCCTCTCTAGGTGTGAGAATGATAGGTATGTGAGGTAGAGGCTGAAAAAATGGGTCGGGAAGGGTAAGTATGAGACGTAGTAGCTGGGAAGATGAGTCAGGACATGTAGGTATGGGAGGTAGAGGTTGGGAAAATGGGTCGGGACGGGTAGGTATTGGAGCTAGAGGTTGAAAAAATGGGTCGAGAGGGGTAGGTATGGGACGTAGTAATTGGGAAGATGGGTCGGGACAGATAGGTATGAGAGGTAGAGGTTGAGAAAATGGGTCGGGAGGGGGCCATGGATCAATGGAAAGCTTTAAGGAATCAAGATGGTTAGGCGAAAGGCTGGACAATGCATCAATGACTCCTTGAAATACAACTAGATCCTCCACATTGAACGTGGAGCTAATTCCCATGTAGGGTGGAAGATTTGCCACATACGCATTGAGACTGTTTCATTTTATAATTTTGACGGGTCTAGTGTTACGCGCGTGTAACTTACGAACGGCCCCCGGAGGATACCGCTCGAGCCTAATGTGGACCATCAAAGAGTTCCTTACATTGAATTCTTTGAAACATTTATGCTAGTATGTCGAAAATTTGTAATATTTATTACTAATAGTGATCTTCTGCCTGATTTCTTGATGCCATGAATGAATGTGATGCGCAAAAGACTCTGCAGGCTCTGACAGCCTATGAGATAGTGACATAGGGACAAGATCAATAGGGTTTCTCAGGTTTATAACCAGTAACGACTTCATAAGGACTGAGACCTATGGATCTATCGACAGAACTATTAAACGTAAACTCGGCTGTAGGTATTATGGTTTCCCATGTTCTGGTGTGCTCTATATTCCTCCTAGGGAGAGACTCATCTGGTAGATCATCAGGAAAGACATCACGAAACTCATCTACTACCGGAATGACCTCAGTGGGTAATCTATACTAGCCTCTGGGGTACTCTCTCTAGCCACAAGGCCATACGTGTTATGCCACTCAAAATAGTGGTCTTGATGCCCCTCTTGGGGTTGGTGAACGGGTGCATGCCCATGACTGATTCCTTGGCTACCTACATTCATTGGTCTATCCTCTTGGCCACCTGCCTGAGATTAGACATCTACCCCAATGTTAGAATTTGTCCCGACGGAGGCCTTTAGTTGGGTAATACGCGCATCAAATTGATCAAAGCGCTGGTCTATATATTGTTCATAGCGCTTACCCAAATACTCGACCTGCTGGGACAACTTGTTCAATGACTCTAGCAGTTGCTCCATGTTTTGTGTAGTGTGCAAGCCAAAACCATTACCCGTATGTGTGGGCATACACTACTAACTCAACCTAAGGACTTTCTATGACGACTATATGCGTCTAAAAACTAAATGACCCTACGAGACTTTATATGAAGGAGACTACACACTGTTAAGAAAATTAAGCTATATATATATATATATATATATATATATATATATATATATCAGGGACTACGGTTTTCTAGCAGCTATATATGATGGACTGGATGCATGAAGGACTAGGGGTGCACACAGTTTGGTTCCGGTTTCAAAACTAGAACTGAATAGTCAAGGAGATTGATGAATTGGTCATTGCCAGCTGTTGATATAGACCATTCATGTGAAGGGGGCCACCTTTAGTTCTCATCCATTTGGAAACCGGATCGAACCGTGTGCACCCCTATGAAGGACTCAAACAAACTAAACCCTAAATATGTGGTGAATTCCCCTACAAGAACCCTAGGCACTGATACCAAATTTGATGTAGGACATGAAATTCAAATATGATATGCGAGATTTCAGGCTTAAGATCACGTTAGTTCAGAAACAATTACACAAATTCCATATCCCACATGAAAGTCTAAACATTCAATTAAGGGGAATCTATGCGGGTCCAGGCCTATAATGATAGGGATGGATCAATAAAAATTATGAACCAAACGATACTCAAAGATAAGAAATAATCATCCACACATGTATAGTAATCAGTCCCTAATCCAAGAGATTCCCCAATTTCAATTCAAGGAACCCTATGGTGAAAAAAATGGGCAAATAAATTAGGGCTAATGCAAACTAAGGATAGGGTTTAGAAAATATGAATGAAAAGAGGAAAATCAGAGAAAAACCTGACTCACATTGATGAGTAAATAAATTAAGGCTAATGCAAACTAAGGCTAGGGAATAATGATTTTCACCGTTAAAACCTTTATAGGGCCCACATTGATGTTTAATTGTCATCCAACCAGTTCATAAGATCACACATGCAAAGAAGAAGGGAAAACAAAAAATATTAGTTTGATCCAAAACTTCCATGGCCTCCTATAATTTTTCAACAGTAGATGTTCAATTCACATTGTTTCTTGTGGTGTGGTTCACTTGAGCTTTGGATATGCTTCATTTTTGGAATCAAGACCCAAGATCCTATGGTAAAATGGATGGATAGAATGGATAAAATACATAAATCATGGTAGGCTCCACAGAGTTAACTCAGTACTCTCACTCACTATGCAATTCGCTTCCACATTTCTTGCCGTCTGTTGCCCGTTTGGCTTGAATAGAAACCACCACTGCTTTTGTAACCTGAAGAGCTCTGAGACTGGGGATTGTAATTGGGTTAGCTCGTTTGTCAAAGAATGGACTCTTTAGCTTTGGGGGGGGGGGGAGGGGGGTATATATATATATATTCGGCCTTTGCCTTTAATAATATTGTATCATCTTTAAAAAAGTAAAAAAGAAGAAAGAAAAAGACAGACAACGCGAATAACACGACAGTGGACCCATATAGTCGTCGCTGAGATGGAGTCCATCCTGGCATGGGAGGACGTTCATTTCATGTAAGAAACACCAGGCGGCCTATTGCCTAAAAAGCTAGATAAGATTATTTTGGTAATTTCACTATCTTAAAAGGACCGTTTTCAAACCTTAGAAGTCAAGGTACTATCTGGGAAAAATCACCATTTTTTTTTTTTTTTTAATAAAGAAGTTACCGTATCCATATTTTTGGGAGAATTATCACATTGGCTCCAACACTGTTGGTTTTTGTGTGGGCCCATTGTAATTTATGTGACATCTAAACCGTACATCAACTTCAACCCACCATGAAATGTGAACCCTCATTGACGCGGCCTATAATTGGATTGTTTGGGGTGTCACGAGCATGCCACATGTACGGCCGATTGGTAACCCAATGCGACACTCCACCTTAAAAAACGAACCCAACGAAGGAATTTCAAAACACAAAAGAAAAAAAAAATCAGCTTTTCATTTACCACAGACTACACACCGTCAAACGCGCCAAAAAGATGAAATCACGATCGTTTACTACCCATACCACCGAAAGTACGGTGGCAAAGGACACATCAGGCCTATCCAAGTATCGGTCGGTCGTCTGACCGAGGACGTGCTTGGCAGCTCCTGTCTCCAGGGACTTGCAAAATATGGGCTTGGGCTTGGGCTTGGGATTCCGAGTGTTCAGCAATTAAGGTAGTCTAGCGAAGCACCAAAATATAAGAAACCTGTTCTTAGCTCCAAACTCCTTCAACGATGGGTTTCTCTGGATCCTTTTCTTCTTCTTTTCTTCTCAGGTGATAGCGATCTAAAGAAAAAAATAAAAATAAAATCCGGCGATGGTTTCTAATCAACGAAATATAATTCCGCCAGCGAAACATTGGGGCCGCAACTACGACGTGGTCAATGTGTTCGACGTTTTGACAATGAGAAGCGCGGCAAAGGTCTAATGTCAAAGATCAAAGATCGAAGATCGGGTGCTTCTCTGATACTACTGGTACTACCATAACATGGTTGAATCGATTTCTAAACTGAGATGGAGCTAAGAATATCGTTATTAGTGGTGATCGCAATAGGTATTTAGCTCTTCCAAACCTTTCAATTTTCTTTGATTTTCGGATGATTTGCAAGGATACAAGTGACCCCATAAATAGTACCCTAGGCGTTTGATAAAAGGCCTGAATGGTCGGATTCCTAAATACCCATATATAGTTCGTTTGGCAGCTTTGTTTTTGCGACATTTGGAATTGGAATCCAACTCCAGTCTTATGCTTTAGTAGAACAATTAGTACTTAACGGATTATTTAATTTTATAATAAGTCCCTAGCTGAGTGGACAAGTTTAGTCGATTTTTATGATGATTGGAACTCTATATACAAAGTTCAGTTTATTTTACTTGTGTGATGCATAACATGTGAATATTGAAAGATGATTAAATGGAAAAAGAAGAAAAAAGAGGTGTTGTAAACTCGGCTCCGGAATATAGGTACACAAATTCCAAATTTGAGGGTGTTAGATAAATAATGAATGAATGCTTCTTTACAACACTTTTTTTTTTTTCCCCATTTAATCCTCTTGTCACAGTCGCATGGTATGCATTATACAAAAGTAAAATAAACTAAACTTTATAGATAGAGTTCCAATCATCATAAAAATCGACTAAACTTATCCACTCTGCTAAGGACTTATTATAAAATTAAATAATCCATTAAGTACCGATTATTCTACTAAAGCATAAGAAATAAATCTATCTACTGATTGAGTTCTAGGAGTTCTGCAATACTTATTTAAGGCATCTTGTCCACGTGATCTCCATAACTTTCTTCTATTCCTGCATCATTTGTTTGTGTATATATACACTAAAAGGATGAGTGGTCATCTCAATGAAAACTCCCCCCAATATTACACATCCATCATCATAGTTCAGTATAGTTTTCAAATGTAAGACAGTAAATACAATATTCACTTCACATGCAAATCTTGATTAATGCATGAATGCATATCAGCTTGGGGATGCACATCCAACTGGAACTTTCGGTTTCAACGCTGATCTATATGGTGGAGTTTTCAACGGTTGAGACTTCTCGTTTGGACGGTTGCTGCTGGTTGGATCCCCATCACTAGAGTAGATGGACGGTGGAGATTTGTCCAAAAACTTCTCTTGTACACTAGTTGATGCCGCACTCTCCGAATGAAGATATGAGAGTTTTATTTCAAACGGATTTTGCGCGTGATGGGTTTTTCTATTGGGTCATGCACCCACACATGCATTGAGTTTTTAACTCTATACACACGTTTGGCTCATTACGACGTTGGGTTGTATATTGATAAAAAATCAAAGGTTATAGTGGCCCACATGTTGTAAGGTTTGGATAAACCAAAAATAGAGTTCCAATCGTTTAATCTCAATTGTATGATTACAAAGGGTGAAATTTGAAATTCATCGGTCAGATCATGTTAGAATTGGTGATCGAGTGTCCATGGGACTTCATTAGGGCATTAATGCCTCGGTGAATGATCGATCTCCAAAATCAACGTTGGATTACATTTTTTATCTCTCGAGAGTGCGTTGTGTGTGTTGTACATGCGACTATTGTTTCCATTATGGTTTTAGAAACTGTAAGTTAGCTAAGATTCTTTTTAGATGATTTGTTCCAAAATCGGTCCAGACATATCCTGGTACAAGATATAAACCGGTAGATTCGTCAGTGATTGTTTGTAGATAAAAAAAAGATGGCTGTTACTCGATTTTTAGGCGGGTCATCTAAGGGACAGGAGGAAGAATCCGATGGACGGTGGATCTTGTGACTCAGGACCCAAAATTGATGATATACGGTTCAATTGGATTAACTAAGTATTTTCTAAAGTTTCATCACGATCGGGTTCTTAGAAATAGATTTTCTGAAGTTCAATATTGGGTTTGAGCATGTACTCCGTGGAAAACTTAAGATAATGAATGATGTATTTCTACCCATTAGAATTTGATTTCAACAGTGTAGAACATTCATCTATATATCAGGATCATGATTTAACATTTGGATTAATTGATGATCGGGTATAAAGGGCTTAAATTGCATCCAGTATTGATTCCATGATGATGTAATGGTCCAAATCGAAAATTAATGATTGGGTAGTTTTAATTGTCTATAAGGGGTCTTCTCGACAGTTGGATCAAAGTATGATTGAGTATACGAGTTGATCTTGATGTCGATTGTATGGATGGCCTAAATCCATGATTAAGTTGAAGGATTGTTTATGTCAGTTTAGGACAAAAATCGAGGCATGGGTTCATCTTTTGTAATTGGATTTGATTTGAAGTGTTTAGGTGCAATATCACATGTCTCCATGGGTTGATTTAGATTGTGGTTGAACAATCATTAGTGATGTAAACCTTCGTTGAGAAATCAATAGTCTATCAAAGGCGGATTGATCTCAAACTTTACGGGTA
The DNA here is from genome assembly GCA_030180095.1 of Magnolia changhungtana. NCBI lineage: Eukaryota > Viridiplantae > Streptophyta > Magnoliopsida > Magnoliales > Magnoliaceae > Magnolia > Magnolia changhungtana. The sequence goes on along the minus strand of JASAUF010000200.1, from coordinate 2,323,987 downwards.
CGCTGTGGGTTGTCATAGCTCAAGATCAAGCGGTTAATATGGGCAGATTGTGAATTATCGGGTGATGGTGTATAGTGTAGGTTATGTGTGTTCCTGCATACATATATATGAAATTAGATTTTCGTGGTAACACTTGAGGACTTTCAATACCCGAGTATTGAAAAGTTCGGGGTATTACAAAAATTCCTTAGGAATTTTATGAAATAATGCCTCCAAGAATAAAAAAGCATGTCGGAGTGACTTTCGAGGGATGAAATTTCAAAATTGCCTTTGGTGAAGTAGAGAATTATGTTAATTTCAGTCACTCATGGTTTTATTCTGTTTTGTTTTTGTTAAATTCAATTTTTTTAATAAATAGGGATTTTTACCAAAAAAATTCCTTGGGAATTTTAGGAAATAATGCATCTAAGAATAAAAAAACATGGTGAAGTGTGTTTCAAGGGATGAAATTACAAAATTGTCCTCATTTTTTTTTTCTTTAAGAATTGTTGAACTAGAGAATTGTGGGGCCCATGTCATACGTGTATGACATCCAAACTGTCCAACAGGTGAATCCTATCACGAAGATTAGGTGAATGAAAATTATGGTAGATCCAACCAAAAGGTGGGCCACACTATAGAAAGTAATATACACTGTCCAAAAAATGCAAATTCACGTGTGGCTTATCTAATGATTTGATTGACCAGTTTTTTTGCTGAAGTGATCATCATGATGGAGTGCATATGCTGGATGGGTTGGATGTCATACACATACCACATGGTCCCCACAGTTCTCAACTCTACAACTTTTTAAAGAAAAAAAGTATATAGGGGTAATTTAGTAATTTCATTCCCCAAGAATCGCTACCTTGTATGCAGTTCGTGGAGGCATTATTTGGTAAAATCAGCATTTCAGTGGGATTTAACATTAAAAATTCCAATATTATATTAGTTGGTATATTAATTTTGAAAAAAAAAAAAAACTGTTCATAAAACCATGTTTGTGCCAGCAAGAGGCTCACTTGGCCACACACGTGCTAACAATCACAAATGAAGAGAGTTTTCTAACTATCTGAAATTAGCCATTAAAATTTTGCTTTCCTTATAAAGCCTTTCATTAAGAGGTGCAAACATGTTCAGATGAATTTCTTATCTCAAGTACTAACTAATGGTATTTCGTAATAGCCAAACCAACAAGCATTGATACAATGTACTCCTGATACATGATTCTCTCAGATGTACTCGGAACTAGCAATGTGAGTGCTTGATTCCTGTTGTTCCACTGTTGCCATTTCTGTTGTCATTGTTCTTTCTTTTGCTGATGTTGTTGCCTCACCATTGTCATTGTTGTTGCCATTGTTGGGGTCATTCTCATTTTTTTCGCCTTTTCTCATGGGACTATATCTCTGTGAAATATAAGCATAAATACACAAGTTGATAAAGCTCAGTATCCCTAATTCCCAATAGAAATAATCCAAATGGCTAAAATTTATGTCGTCTTCAAACCATTTTGTTGCTTTATTCATTATGGTGGCCAAAAGTGCAAAGAGAAAGTATCCTGATGCAAGCACACTCTGAGAGAATGTGTACTCAAAGCTCTTCATACAATCAGGTAGGTGATCATCGAAGAAATCTTTGATGCCACAGCTGATTAATCCATCCATTGCTCCTATCAGGAAAAACTGTGGAAGTAGCCAGAAAATGCTCACCTGGACGGCTTTAGGGTCTTCTTCATTTTCTTCATTGACAAAATAGTGTCTGTTATAAGCATCCAACCTTCTCCTCTCCACCAGAGCAGCAGTCATGCAGCACAGTATCGAGGAGAACATCCCAAAACCAATCTGTAATTTGGGAGTAATTCCATGTCCTAATATGGTTATCCTATCAAGTGGTGTAAAGTGAACTCCATAGATTGCTGCCTTTGATAGTCCGGCCAACACGAAGAGTGATGTGACCGGAACTTTTACTGAGCCAAGTGCACGTTCCATGTGGTATGCTTGCTCGACAAACAAAGTTTGTTGCACTGATAATACTATCCCACACATAACTAAGGTTACCCAGATGGGGAGCATGCCCAAGAGAAGCTTATTTTCCTCAACTTCTGTTACTCTGCATAACCTCCATTTGTTTTTTCCTGCATCCTCTGGGCTGGGAGGAATGGCCGCTTTGTCTAGGCACCTGCACATGCCAAAGGGTCAACCAAATTTGTTTATGTTGGATTTGGAACGAAGGAGCCAACATGGAGAAATTGATAGAATTTGTGGATGAAGAATGTTGGACATTCAAAACCTAAGTAGAATAAGCCGATACGGGTCCGAGTCAAGTGGAGCTCACCTTGACTCAATCCTTCTCCTTTATTTGGGCTTGGGACTGGCAATAAGATTGCGAAACTTCCATGGACAAAAAATGACAGGTCCAAGTCAAGTGGAGCTCACCTTAGGCTATTAGTGTGAGGCAAGAGATGGTCATGTTCCTTCTCAAGATTTTCATGGAGATGGGTTGTGTCCTTGGGGCAATGAAGATGTCTGTTCAACATGGCAGCCACAAAGACACGAATCACACGTGTGAGGGGGCTTTTAGGTGACTTGTCTTTATCGAGGTTGTTGGTGGACCTGCCACATAAGAACGAAATAAAAGCAATAACCATCACTCCTGTAGTTAGCCAACAAGAAAATTTCCACCCATATTCCTCTGCAATGAGAACTATGATGGGGCCCAATGCTGAGCCCAAGAACCTTGGCGTCCACCACCAGATCTCGTGAAGGACCTTGGCTCTCCTCTTCCCTTCATAGTAAGCATTGATCTGGTCTTCTCCGTGGTTTTCGAGCAACGGTTCAAAACAACCTTGGCCTATTGCCATTAGGAAACACGTGATGTAGATAGAAGCTTCTCCCTCTTTCCATATTAAACAAGATAAAATGACTAGGGCCTGCAAAAAGTTTCTTCTAGGCTTTAAAAGAAGGACACAGGAAAGAAAGAGAAACATATCTATCCCAATCTCTCACCATCTATTGGCTAGATATTGAGAAAGAATATCAATGGCTTTTGATATGAATGAATTCAAATAAGAAATGCTAATATAGTAAAAAATGGTTTTTGACATATGGAGATCTGGTATACTTACTAGCTGAATTATCATAGGCTTGTTATCCAATTCGTCCAATGGGTTGGCCTGCCCATGAGGATCACCCAGCATAAAAATTAGCCCGATCCCTCTCCAGGTGGGCAACATCATAGAAAACAATGATAGCCACCAATATATGTAAAAATTCTGGTGTAGCTCACCAGAGGAGTGGAATGGACTGATTTTTGCAAAGGATGATGCTCATGGTAGGGCTAACAATTTGGATGGGTGGGCCTGGTTTTTGTTGTATCTTTAACTTGATGAAGCTCACCTGATGAACGGATTGGATGGCATTTGCATGCCACTGTAGGCCCCACCCAATGTCTAGAATGGTTTCTATGGTGGGAGGTGGGAACTGTTCACGCACAACCAAAAGTACATTAACTTGCTGTCTAGATGAAGCTTTCCTGGAAACCCGCCACTTAGGTAGGATATGCGTGCCATGCAAATGGTAGGCCCCATCGTGAAGATCACCTGTCACAAAGAACATGCTGATCCTCTCATTTGGCAGGTCACACTGTTGGAATCCGTGGACAATTGATGGCCTGACTGAACATACAGGTGTGGCTTACTTGATGAGTGGCCTAGGCTTTGTGCCAGATGATCCTCATGATGGTTCAAATGGTAGGGATGTCCTACACAAGTGGCATGTTGGCCCAAAAGCATTTCTTGGATGATAAGTTACCATACTTCTATCATTGTGTGTGCACGATCAAATCTCGTTGTGTTTGTGTGCACGTGTGCAAGCTTGTGCATGAGTACATGATCAAAGCTCGTTTGTGGAGCTACATATTTTCTCCAAACCCAACTGAAACTGATATATCAAGCTTGAAATCTGTTTACTATGGATGATTATTACTATGGTGATTGTTACTAGGGATGGTAATGGGTCGAGTCAATCTATTGGCTAAGCAATAAGACCTGCTTAAAACATGATTTCAAGCAGGTCTTATTGCTTAGCCAACAGATTGACTCGATCCATTGCCATCCCTAGTAATAATCACTATAGTCTAGCTTTCTTCCCATGGGGAGAACTTACAATGATATAGATGATTGTGGAAATGATGATCATACGGTACTTGCCAAAATAAGCATCAGTGAGAAAGCTCCCAGTGATTGCCATTAAAGACCTCAAGCTTATTTGCATGGCGGAGATTGCTGCATTGCGTGACATATTCTTCCCCAAAATGCCTCTCAGGATAAACATCTGGTTCCCTATGATTGTGTTGTCAACAATGGCATCACTGAATACCAGACCTGCATGAAACATGCACATACACAAAAGGGCAATGTAATGAAGCCATGATAGTTATATTTTTCAAATATAGTGAAGTAACCTTGAATTTTTAAGTTAAACACGCACAAACATGCAAGTAGTTAAGAGTGAAAAATCTCTTAAACTAAACTTTCCCTCAGTGAATTGAAGTAAATGCAAGGATTGATCTCTTAATCAAGGGAGACTTATATTTCATTAACCAAAGGAAAGACAGAGACAACTCAAAATATTTCTATTTTATGGGCTGAGATGATATAATATGAACTAAGTCGAGAGCAATCCTTGGTAAAGGTGAAAGAGTTGCTATCCGCTTTTTAAAAGTGCCTCTAATATTTCCTTTATACTCTCAATGCTTTATGTATTAGTATCCTTAATTCAATTTTGCACCTATTTATTTCCAAATAACAATCTTCTGTTCTTTTACTTTGCAAATCAACATATTTTCCTTCTTCATAGGCTAACAACTTCTTTTTCTCAGTGCCTTTGAAGCTGGGTTGGTTGAAGAATTGAGATTCAACACAAAAATTACACTCTTTCAGAAGAATTTACGTAAAATGTGCACATATGAATTGTGAACTTTTGTTATCCAATTTGTTAACTGGTAATTCCTTTTCTTTCTACATTGATTTTGTAGATGTGTTTGCCTGAAAAATTGGTGGTCATGTTCCTGCACTTATGCTTTCAATATGAATGTACACATAATAAATTTTGTTAAAGCATACCCCACCTACCATGTAGTAAAGAGAATCTTACATGTCTAGGGCCCATACATTAGCCACCCCTCCCATCTGAAAAGCAGCGGGCGAAACTTCTACAGCTTTGATGAACATGTGAACATCGAAAATTGTCCTAGATCCAAAACTGTACTCCTAGAGTATAAGCTGTTTGTCAGGTCATCTGTTGGTGTTTAGGTTCCAATGGCTTAAAAATCACAAACCATTAGATGTTCCTGGTCCTCCAAGTAAAAAGGACATTTTCCCTTTTGAATGTGATTTTATTTTTCCTTATTCCTTTCATAGTGTCACTTGGTAGGTATCCAAATCAAGTAATTAGGATCACCCAATCAGTGTGGCTTTTGTGCTATGGAGGCTCCATAGCACAGACCACCTAATGGATGGTTCAAATCAATTCCATGTGTGACATATGTACCATTTGGATCAAGGATAATCGAACAAAAATATATGACGTTGACCATTTTGCTGTATTGACCTTCTCTTCTAAAAACACACTTGCAGCCTACTCCATATTGCCAACAATCTATTCCTTTCTCCGCTACCCATTCCTCTCTGTAATTAGGAAAATATTGGGATTAGGGCTTCCTCTCCCCTCTTTATTTATATTAATAACATATTTTGGAAAAGCTATTGTAGTCTGCAAGACCACCCAATACAGTATACCCTCACTGTAACACTCTCCTTCCCTTAACTGGTCCATGTAATTGCTTCACGCACCTTGAGGATAAGGGTTCATGGAGTTGGTGCCAACATTGTAAAAAATTATGTTAAGCCTAGTCAAAATTTATGGGACTAGTCCGAGTCACAGGTTCAACTTGTCCGAGACTTGCCTCATTAGTCAACTGAGTTGAGTCTGGGTTCTTGGTTATTGAACAATGCTAAGTCCCTTCATATACAAACTAAGCCCTCTATTTGTACTTAAAAACAATCTTTCTATTTCCTTGACTGAGATTAATCAAAGGGAGACTTATGTTTCATTAATCGGAGGAAAGAGAGAGAACTCAAAATGCTTCTATTTCATTCACTGAGATGACATAATACAAACTGTATATACAAAATATCTGCCTGACAGAAAACTCAAATGAATTGCACCAATGACAATAATGTCAAGTTTGTGCCTAAAACCTCTTAAGTTCACGTGGTGTGGGCCACCTGAGTTTTGGGTCAGTCTGATTTTTATATATTTCCTTCATCCTGGTGAGTCACAACTGATGAACATGTTTGATGAAAGATACACACCATGGTGGCCCCACAAACAAACCTATGGTTCTCGTCCACCCCGTTGTTCCTTGTGGTGTGGCTCACCTGAGCTGAGGATCTTGCTGATTTTTGGCCCCAGGGTCTAGCATTGAGGATCGATCACACCTGATGGATGGAGTGGATATCAAACAGACAACATGGTGTCCTCGCAGAGCTTGGGTGTTTTTCCGTGCTGGTAAAACAGATGTTGTAGAGGATTCTGATCTGGGACCACTGGCCATCTCCAGCAAAATGTAAAGGTGTTTTGATCGGGTCCGACTGGGGTAAGCAATCCTCTATTTTGCAACTTTGCATAAAATTGTTAATGCACATCTATGATATTCCAGGACATTCATCAGGTGCATCCTCTCCGAGATGGTTCATCTAAATTTCATATGGTTGGAAAGGCTTGCTTGTTGGATGTGGACCATCACTAAGTTCTAGTTATGCAGACCTTGGAGTCGAGCGCAACCTGGAACAACAGACCTTGGAGTCTAGTTGAGTTTTTAAACTGTGGGTATGACACCATAGATGAATGGCCTGGATCATGAGGTGGGGAGGAAGGGGTGATCCTCTCTAGTTGTATGTTGAGGGTTGAGCCTCTCTAGTGGTCCTCTTTATTAATGATCAGTGTAGTAATGTAATAATCTGATTACCTGCAGTGAAGATGCTGGGTTTCCATGCTTGAAGATATCCCCGCATCTTGATACGCACCTCCAATGGTCTAAGAAGTCCCAAAGTACCGACTGCAATGAATCTGCTCTGAAGTAAAATCAGGTCCATAATTGCTGGTCCATGTGTCAAGTAGGCCCCATCATGAGCCTGTTGTGTCCAAAAAACAGGTTTATCCATTCATCTGGTGGGCTGCGCCTATGCTGAAAATGTTTAGATGGTTTGAAAGATATGCAAACAGAGTCCGCATTCAACCTGAGGATGACCCAAGCATCCAAACTTTTGGTTTAGGAAAGGTACATGACTAGGCCCAACCAATGGGATTGAGCTCACGTTGAAAAGGAAAAGGTGAGTTACCGAGTGTACCTGTAGACCACAGACCAGAGAAGATTTACAATACACTCGAGTTTTCTATTATACAAATGGGGCCTATGTTTCACTGATCCAAAGAGTTGGTCTATTGGACCCCACCATGTATGAAATATGCCCAAAAGCTTCCTCAGTTGGCTGGCCCCAACCTTACAATGTCCGGTTCATATGCAGCTCCTAAGAAATTGTCTACATGGTGTAGATTAAATCAAATTAAACCATCTAAATTTTGGGACCCAGTAAGTTTTATTTATTTATTTTTTTACACAAGCACTCACACCCCGCACACACCCACGCATTCACACCACATAGTGAAATTTCACCACAATGGGTACTCGAACCCATGACCTTGTGTTGAAACTCTTGTGAGTCTACCACCAAGTCACCAATAAGCTTAATTGGAAAAGTGGATTGATTGAACAGTCTTAATCTCTGATTTATAGAAACTCATTGGCATAATTATGATTGTTGGTTATATTTCGTCTCATTTGTCCACTAACTGTCCATCAATCCACTAGTTAGGTCATCAAAATTGGTGGTCTTTCATTTAGGATCATCTAATTGAGGCTTTCAATTTGGATAGTTCAATTTGAGTAACTCATATTCCAAATATACAATTTCTTAGTGCTCGCGCGTTCAACGTCACATGGTATCCTAGTTTTTCTCTTTATAGTATTTCATCCTTGATTATTCAGATCATTCTTCAGGAGGATCGTACTCAGGACGAGCTTCATGGAAACAATTCACTAATAAGTCATCACCATCCACACAAAGATGAGTTAGAAACTGACTTGCTTGACCGTACTCCCCTGGTCTGTTAGTGAGATCTCTAAACAAGATCATCACCATGGTCCATCTACAAAGGAGGCTTCTAGATGAACAGTCTAGGTCAGCACTAGGGAAAGGAGTGGGTATCTTTAACATTTCCCTTTGTCATTATCTTTGTGGAAATTCTTTTTAGCAAAGATGGTTTTGGTTTGATTTGCGGTCCTTAAAGACCAAGGCTCTGTTTGGTAGACGCCTAGATGAACTCATTTTGCATTTGATATGAAGATCTTCAATACATAATTGCTGTTAACTAAAATGGGATTAATTGGTTTTTAGGGTCTACCCCAGAGGGCTAAAAATAGAATGTAAATGCCAAAAAATTGGAGAATGAAGAGTTTGAAAGTTTAATAATGTTTTAACAAAAAAAAAAAAAAGACAATAAAAAATGCATATCTACGACTGCATATATGTGGATAGCACATGTGGTAAAAAAACATAGATAATCCCACTCGGCTTGGACGATGATCGAATCCCAACCTTTAAATCTAATTGAAAGTAGCAGTCTAATTATTTTCCTACTGGAAAAAAAAAAGTTAAAACAAGAGTATTGTTCCAAAGGATGAGTTTAATTGAACAAAATGAGTTTTGATCTGACTTTAAAATGTTAATTCAATTAAAGTTAATAGAGTTTAAAGAGTTTTGCCAACTATGCTCATTACCTTTCTTCTATCTCATTACGTTGGAGATGGACTTCAGCAGATCTCTCTTCAGCGGGAGTTCAGACGTAGTCCTGCTTTTAGATGTTTCCACTCAAATTCAATTGACACTCATTTCTTCAGTGGGAATTCAGATGTAGCCTGCTTTGAGATGTTTCTACTCAGATTCAATTGACACTCATTTCGGGTTTTAGGATCCTCTCTCTCTCTCTCTCTCACACACACACACAGACAGACAGACACAAAGACATTTTCTAGAAGGTGGATGATACCCTATCTTTAATGATATTTAAATTTGGAAAGAAAGACACATGCTTTATTTATATAACTCACACGCATCTACGTTCTCTCTATCTCAAGACTCACACTTCATTTTTGTCTCTCACACACATTCATTTTTAAGTAACAGTCATGCACACACTTCGCCTAAATCTTGAGTTGCTCCCGCTTCTCTTGAGGTCTTGCTAATCTACACATCCCATCTACCTGTAAGCATGAGAACATCCAAGCCACCCATCAGGTGTAACCTGATGTACAATGGGTCCAGGATGACTTTATGGAGTGTTAGGATCAAAAGAAATGGGACCGGAAAGTTTGATGAAGATCAAAAACTGCCTAATGTGCACCATATGATGCAGGGCAAAAGTCGCCTAATGTGCACTATCGCTTCTGACGGCTATAGGAATCATACATTTAATATGTCACTGGAAAGCTATCGACTATGCATTGGCCAATTAACCAAAGGCCATTTTCCCCCTAAACAGTTTTGCAAAATAAGGTCGTTATGGGGTTATATTTCAGTTCGAAGTAATTTTTTTAGCAAGTTCCAATATTGTTATTTTTCACTTGTTTTAGGGTTTTGAGAGTCCAGTTTTATCTCCAAGTTCTTGCTAAGGTTAGACTAAGAATACTCAATGAGTTTGAGATGAGATGTCTTTACTAATTTTAGTAAGTTTTATTATATCAAGAGAGTTTAAGTGTCTTGGATGTCTTTACTAATGTAAGATACATCAAGTTGGTTATAGAGGACACTTCATACATTGTTATCGATTCTAGGTTTTAGAGGCCTTTTCCCCCCCTCCATGCACGTGCTATGCTAGAAACCTTCATTAGATCCTCTTACTAAACAATCAGGTCAATGCACTAATTAGGTGAGCCATAGTGTATGGGGCAAATGGATGATATATAATTGCAAGGATGGTCTCAACAAATGCATGGCTCCAGCCTTGGCTGGTGGAACTGGATGTCATTCAAGATATGGTCTTCCATGGAAGTCGAGTTCAAGGAAGAAAACTTCCTAGAACTCACATCATGTTGTTTGGTTAATAACTCACAAGTTGCATGGAACTGACCTCTTAAGCTTGGATATCAACATCTTGAAACTCATCTTATTGCTACAAACGATAGATTGGTTCATATGCATATAAGATCGCATATAAGATCAAGCACATGTATACAGCATTCAAGCCACTTGGTGGGTCTAGACATGAATATTAGCCCTTGTCCATTTTCGTTAAAATTGTTCACTTTTTTTTTTTTTTTCAAACAAGTGTGACCAGCAGACCTTTAATTTTATTAACCCTAACCCTCATCCCTATTAAAAATCACTTTGTTTGGATGATCTTAGCCATTTAATCAATTGCAAGGATTGTAAATGGCCCATTTAATCAATTGCTGGAAAGATCCGGTTAGCGATCTGGACTACCCATAATCTGGAGCGGTCGCTGATTGCTTATCCTCCTTTTCTTTTATTGGATGATTTTAAGCATCCAATCAATAACTAGGAAAATGGATATACCATATATGACATGCTAGAAAAGGTATGATCATCAGTAATGGACCAAGCACCATGTTAGGCCCACCGTTGATGGCGTATCCCTCTCCAATATTGATTGATCAAAACACTCTTAACCATGCTATTGATAAATTGGAAAATTGACAGACCATATCGATCATACCAGAAAAGGTTTAACCATTGATCCGGATCATCCATCGTGTGTGCCCCTTTTGATTGCCCACCTCTCTCAAAAAGTATTAAGTGATCCTAGCCATCCAATCAATGGCCAGTGACTATACTCGAAAAAGTGTTATCATTGACAACTTGTAAGCTTGCTCCATCTTTAAGGGCGTGTTTGGATTCGCGTATAGTATTGTATTGCGATGTAATACTGTACAACGTCTATACTCTAAATATTGTACACTGTATTCATGAGTATTATCATTGATCAATAGAATGTTTGGCATAGAGTGACCTTGAAAATGTAATCAGCGGATATACCGAATTCAATGTTTGTTCAAGGAACGGATTCCCTAGTGCGAAAAGTCCATAACACAGACCAATCTCTTCTTTCTCTTTTTGTCTGTCTTTTTTCTTGTTTGTTAGGAAAAAAAAAATAAAAAAAAAAATCTAAACTTTACATTAAAAAATTGAATCTTTCTTTCACATAAAGCCGAAAATCAAGGAACCCAAATTAAAGAAATTAAAAAAAAAGAGCTTCCCTTACCTTATTCATTCAAGAGTTCAAGAACCCACCTCACAAAATGTGGTAGAGGACTGCTTCAAGAAGGCTTGAGATGATTTGGGTCTTAGGCTAATGTTTTAGAGAAATGGAAATGAACCCAAATCAAAGGCAAGTATGAGGAACGTGGGAAGCGAAAAAGGAGAAGGGAAGGCAGCCAAACAAGCACTCATGTCCTTGTCAGCAGCTGGAGTAGCCTTGTTGAGACCATGGCTAAAATAACAACAATCCCAGATATATAAAATACGATGAAAGAAGCAGAAAAACCATCTAAGAAAAAGATAGAAGATAGAAGGGAAGGAAATTGCAAATGGGATTGCTCAAAATGGGAGAAAGAAAGGGAAAAGGCATCTCTCTCAAAGGCTCTTCTTTCCTTTATTTTTGCTTTAACATGACATAGAACACATGCATTATAGAAGTAAAAATCCGATTCAAACTAGTTTTTATTTTTATTTATTATTTATTATTTATTTTTTTATTTATTTCTTCCAACCCTCTGCAACGCAATGAAATCGGTTGCACTGCCCGATATGAGTAGACGTAAGAGCAAAGACGCGTGCTCATTCGTTTCTGGTTCGGAGACGTACATGGGCGGCAAGTGTATATCGGATTTCAAATCCGATTCAAACACAAGTTAATGTAATATTTTAAAATAAAACAATACAGTACGTTCTGGGCCTGCGATCCAAACACACCCTAAACTGCAAAAACCCTTTATCAAGTGAGCCATTACCCTTATCAAGTCCTAAAGAATTACTATTTTTAGAGAATGAATGGCATCTTCCTTGCTGAAGGTTCGTGAAAAGGTAAGTTGATATCCCTCAATGTTCTCTTTATTTAAGCTGCATAACAGACATAAACACCCTAATATACACCACTAAATTAGATGAGATATCATCTTCATCATCATTTAAGCCTTATATCAACTAATTGGAGTAAGCTAAACAAATCACATTCCAATCTATCGAGGTGGTCGTAACTTTAGTTAGACCATAAGTCTTAAATTCTTTTCTTACTACCTTAACCCCCGTCTTTTCAGGCCTTCCTTTGTCCTTTTAGAGTCTTCAATATACACCAACTCACTTCTAACTGGTTCAGTTCTTGGTAGTCGTTTCACATGACCATATCATCTAAGTCTACTCTCCCTCATCTTATTACCCATTCTTAGATTACCTTGAATACATTCGTTTCTAATTATATACTTGTTTTACTAATTCATCTAAACATCCTCTAAACATGTTATTCGTTAACTACCTAACATTTGTCCCGTAATGCATTGCTGTTCTTATATTGTCCTATAAAATTTCTACGTAAAAATGATTTTGGTATTCAAGGTTCGTGTAAAACTCTTGGAGTTACGTCTCATTTCTTCCACCCAGCTTGAATTTGCGCACGAGGAAAGCTGCCATAAGGAGCTCAGAATTTCCATCCGAAAGACTGTCTTTGTCACATAGTTACATATAGTCATTAGCTACAATCCAGATATAACACTGGCCGTACATGCAGGCTCTATTCGTGAGCCATTTATGCGTAGAAAGAGATTAATGTCTCATGAGTGGTACTACTTTTTTATTTTTTTATTTTTAGAACATTGGAGTTTTTGGTTCATCGCAAATGACTCGGACACTTAAGAGGATATGGCCATTACCTTTCTGAGAAGCTTTTTGGCTGTTCAACATAGTTTCCAATTGTACTAAAACAGATCATGTGCTGGGAGCGGAATTGGGTGGCGACCCAACACTGATATCCCATAGTTACCGAACTTTGTGGGGTCCACTATGATGCATGTGTTTTATCCGAGCTGTCCACATGTTTTGCCAGCTCATTTTAGGACCAGCCCAAAATTGAAGCATGTCTAAAGCTCAACTGGATGACATCACAGGAAATAGTGGTGATTGAACGCCTACCCTCAAAAACTTATTGAGGGGAGAAAAGTATTGGATGAAGCTGATATTGTGTTTTCTCTTCTTTCAGGTCTGCGTGGCCTTATGAAGAGGTTGGATGGTAAGTAAACATAGCGGTGGGCCCTTGCAACAAATTTTTAGGTGCGCGGGGATTGGATGCTACGGCTACCAGGACCTAGCTAAATACGGATGGTCCTGTCGGGGCCTCTGTGGGCCCACCATGATATACGTTTTTTATCCAAGCCGTCCATCCATTGTGAAAGATCGTTTCACGGTATGAACCCAAAACGAAAGAAGATTGATGTCTCTGGTGGATTTATACCATAGGAAACAGTGAGGATTGAATGCCTACTGCCAAAAACCTCTTAGGGGTGATGGGAGTTTTGGATCAAGCTGATATTTATGTTTTCCCTTTCATCCAGGTCTATGTGACCTTATGAACAGGTTAGATGGCAGATAAACATCAAGATGGGCCCTAGGAAGGTTTCAACAGTGGGGTCATTCACCACTGCTTCTTGTGGTGTGGGCTACTTGAGCTTTTGATCTGCCTTACTTTTTTGGCTCATGCTGGAAAATGATTTTCACAATGGATGGACAACTTGAATAAAACACATATATCATGGTGGCTCCACAGATCACATAACAGGACCGTCCCTCTAGCTAGATTGGGCACCACCGCCACAGATGGAGTCCTGTTAGGGGATCTATGGGCCCACCATGATGTTTATGTTTATTTGCACTGTCATCCATTTTGACATATCATTTTAGGGCATGAAGCCAAAAGAGAGGCAGATCGAAGGATCAAGTGGCCCACACCTTAGGAAGCAGTGGGGATTGAAAGCTTACCGCTGAAAACTTCTTAGGAGGTAGAGGTTTTAGATCAAGCTAATATTTATGTTTTTTTCCTTCATGCAGGTCCATGTGACCTTATGAACAGGTTGGATGGCAGATAAACATCAAGATGGGCCCTAGGAAGGTTTCAACAGTGGGGTCATTCACCACTGCTTCTTGTGGTGTGGGCTACTTGAGCTTTTGATCTGCCTTACTTTTTTGGCTCATGCTGGAAAATGATTTTCACAATGGATGGACAACTTGAATAAAACACATATATCATGGTGGCTCCACAGATCACATAACAGGACCGTCCCTCTAGCTAGATTGGGCACCACCGCCACAGATGGAGTCCTGTTAGGGGATCTATGGGCCCACCATGATGTTTATGTTTATTTGCACTGTCATCCATTTTGACATATCATTTTAGGGCATGAAACCGAAAGAGAGGCAGATCGAAGGATCAAGTGGCCCACACCTTAGGAAGCAGTGGGGATTGAAAGCTTACCGCTGAAAACTTCTTAGGAGGTAGAGGTTTTAGATCAAGCTAATATTTATGTTTTTTTCCTTCATACAGGTCCATGTGACCTTATGAACAGGTTGGATGGCAGATAAACATCGAGATGGGCCCTAGGAAGGTTTCAACAGTGGGGTCATTCACCACTGCTTCTTGTGGTGTGGGCTACTTGAGCTTTTGATCTGCCTTACTTTTTTGGCTCATGCTGGAAAATGATTTTCACAATGGATGGACAACTTGAATAAAACACATATATCATGGTGGCCCCACAGATCACATGACAGGACCATCCCTCTAGCTAGATTGGGCACCACTGCCACAGATGGAGTCCTGTTAGGGGATCTATGGGCCCACCATGATGTTTATGTTTATTTGCACTGTCATCCATTTTGACATATCATTTTAGGGCATGAAACCAAAAGAGAGGCAGATCGAAGGATCAAGTGGCCCACACCTTGGGAAGCAGTGGGGATTGAAAGCTTGCCGCTGAAAACTTCTTCGGAGGTAGAGGTTTTAGATCAAGCTAATATTTATGTTTTTTCCTTCATACAGGTCCATGTGACCTTATGAATAGGTTGGATGACAAATAAACATATTAGTGGGCACTAGGAAGTTTTCAACGATAGGAATTCAATCTCCACTACTGCTATCCTGTGGTACGGTCCACTTGAGCCTTCAATCTCCCTCTTTTTTGGGATCATGCCTTAAAACGATCCGTTCTGGTGGGGGTATTATCCAATCTGTGCCCCGCCAAAGTTACACTGAATTATAAGCATATCTGATCCAGTGGTTGACATTTAATTTAAAATAGCCAACGATACAAATCTCATCGGTGAGAGGCCATGATCGTCATATCAATCTTAAGTTTGGGTCTCTGACCCATTTTATTAATTTGGATTTGGATTCAATTGCTTGTATGATAGTTGTTTTAATGGCAGACCGCACAGGGATGGCTCTCATACTACTCAGTTAGCCAGTTGAATAAATCTTCTATCCAAAAAATAAAAAAATAAAAAAATAAAAAAATTAAAATCTCCCCCATAGGAGAAATGAAATCAAGGTTTGAAGTATTGTCCAAAACAGGTATCTACGGCCCCCTGGGCACCCACATCACCCATGAACCCTAATTAGACTTGTTAATAATGAAATTTCAATGATATGATGCAACAAAAACTCAGCCTTGGGAATCATAGAAACAATGTTGTTGAACAGAGGCTTGGATGGGTTTGCTTGGGCTGAAGCATGACAAAGTCAAGCCCATGACCTGTGTACATGCTTCCTGGCCCAGCCCTGGTTTAGCTTGGCTGGGCACAACAGAAAATATATGCCCTACCAATGTTAGTAAGTTGATTTAGCTTAATGTTGATTTTACTTGTTGAGCATTTAGATAGATGCAAGACCATATTCAACTCAGCTAGTTATCAGACCTAAAATATCAGGCATCTATTCAACCCGTGGGCCTCAAGGCCCAACCTCAAACCGCAACTCGGGTGGGTCAGTCTTGCCACCCCGTCTTAAACTACTTTCATAAACTTTACACCCATATAAATAGAAAAACAACAACAATAATAAAAGAATATTTTCAAATACACACCTGTATTCATCCTATGTCTAACTGAAGTTATGGCCTTGATTGACAGTGGAATGGTGTAAAAGGATTTATATAACCAACCCCAATTAGTTGAGATAAGGAACCTAATTTCATCCTACAATTACATTTGAATCTCGGTGATGCTCTAGACCTTTAGCTGTGACAGAGGAAAATGAACTCTGGGCCTTTATCTGTGACAGAGACAAATGAACTCTAGATCCTTCTCAAATCTCAGTAAAGACACGCAGTCAGGTCATAGCTTGAAAATCGGGTCGTTACATCTTTGATGCAAGTCGATTCAACTGACAAACTATTGTATTCTTCCGTGATCTAGTTTCAAAACTTGAAATCTGATATTCTTAAATTGTGGAATTATAAATTTATGATGTATTAAACAATCATAGATCATCCTAATGATGATGGAATACTTAGGCCACTTTGATTTAATTAAATGGGCCCCACATTGAGGACTAATTATCACAGACCTTGTGTCAAGGGTGAGATCTAATCTAAAGAAATTTGAAGTTGATAACTTGTAATCCTTCATGTGGACCCTAAATTGAAACTTGATCAATCAAAGGTGGGCCGATCATATAAACTTACTTAAATGAAAGTATGATTTGATTATGCCATGTAATTAAGGATTTGTAAGTTGATTGAATCGGATAACATCTCGGAATGATTGTCACCAAATTACATGTGAATGATCCCAACATGTTTCTTCTCTATTAGAATTAAGATAGATTTCATGTGGTTGACTAGATCGGTTTCAATTAGTTACAAATTTCACCTCTTTATTACAATGCTAACAACTACACCATGTGTTTTTCAAATTTGTCATCAAACGGCTAACGATAGAACACCTGCCTCAAATCTGGTACCCGCACAATGGGAAACTTTTGAGTTTTTATTTTTATGTTTTTCTGCGCATGGATCCTTGCAGCAGTTTTAATCTATACATATATATATATATAATATATATATATATATATATATATATACATAGTATATTTGTGTTACAAAATTGGCAGATCCACAAAAGTTTTTAAGCAACAAAATAGTAGAATATCCAAAGTATGCTACTCCCAGGTCTGTCATGTTTCGAAAATAGAGCCTGAGCCCTTAACTCCGCTCTTAGAATGTGATTTGGGAAGGATTTTTGTCTGTACAGTTGATAATATTTTCCACAACTATGATATTAACAAGATAAGAGAGCAACTCAAAACCTTTTATTATATCATATATTATTTACATTAATTACATTGAATACACAAATTCCAAACTCACGAATATACTACAGAAAATTCGAAGGAACTTAATATCAAATGCAACTAGTATAAAGTCTATGCTAAGCTACTCTTGCTGCCTGCTTCGCCCTGGTAAAAAAAAAAATGAAAAAAAAGGCATTAGCTAAAAAGCCTAATGAGCACATCTCTCATGTATGCGGTGTATTTATGTCATACTATGAAACTTACCAATACCTGTACATCAAAATACATCATGAATCCTTTGTGCAATGCAATATAGTGCAATGCCACATGATGCCGTTAACATGATGCAGTGCAACAAATGCAAATGCCACGCTTTCAGGGCCAATATGATACCCAAACGCACCATTGTGTATGGTCTTGCGTACCTGGCTATATGTGTGTGTGTAATTGTTATTAGAACCATATTTGTACCAGAAAAAGGCTCACTTGGTCACACAAACTCGCTAACAATCTCAAGTGAAGAGAGTTTTCTAATTATCTGAAATTAGCCATTAAAATCCTGCTATCCTTATAAAACCATTCATTAAGAGGTGTGCACAAACTTATTCAGATGCATATCTTATGTAAAATACTAAGGGTAATTCATAATAGCCAAACTAACAAGTATGGATCCAACGTACTCTTGATAGATGATGCTCTCAGACGTGCTCAGAACTAGTGACGTGAGTACCCATTTCCTTTTGCTTCACAGTTACCATTTCTTTTGCCGTTGTTCTTTCTTCTGCTGATGTTCTTACCTCACTGTTGTCATTGTTGTTCCCATTGTCGTTTCCAGTTTTGTTGCTGTTGCCGATGTTAGGTTCCTTCTTAATTTCTTGACATTTTTTCACGGAACTAAATCTTTGTAAGATATAAGCATAAATACACAAGTTGATAAAGCTCAGTATCCCTAATCCCCAATAGAAATAATCCGCACGGCTACTATTCATGTTCGTATCGAACCATCTTGTTGCTTTACTTATTATGATAGCCAAAAGTGCAAAGAGAAAATATCCTGCTGCAAGCACGCTCTGAGAGAATGAGTACTCGAAGCTCTTCATACTAGGGAAGTGATCATTGAAGAAATCTTTGATCCCGCAGCTGACTAATCCATCCATTGCTCCTATTAGGAAAAACTGTGGAAATAGCCAGAAAATGCTCATCTTGATGGCATCGTATCCGAATCCCTCATACTTTTGATCGAGTAAGTGGCATTTTAAGCTTAAGATGCATTTTTGGCATTCGCTAGTAGGTAAGTTGCATCCTTTATAAGCGCTCAACCTTCTATTCTCCACTAGAGCAGCAGTCATGCAACACAATATTGAGGAGAACATCCCAGACCAATCTGTAATTTGGGAATAATTTCTTGTCCTAATATAGTTATCCTGTCAAGTGGTAGAAAGTGAACTCCATAGATTGCTGCCTTTGATAATCCTGGCAACAGGAAGAGTGATGTGACTGGAATTAATATGGATCCAAATGGACGATCCATGTGGTATGCTTGCTCGATGAACAATGTTTTTTGCACTGATAATCCTATGCCACACATGACTAAGGTTGCCCAGATAGGGAACACGCCCAAAAGAAGCTTATTTTCTTCTACTTCAGTTACTCTGCATAGCCTCCAATTGATTTTTTCCGTCTCCTTTTTTTCTTCTTGGTTTTTTTCAGTATCCTGTTGGCTTGGAGGAATGGTGTTTTTGTTCGCATCTTGATTGCTGGGATGAATGGCAGCCTTGTCTAGGCACCTGCACATGCCAAAATTAAGCTCACCAAATGTGGTTATGTTGAATTTGGAACAAAGAAGAAAATATTGAGAATTCTCCCTGTGAATCACACATGCATACCTCATGATGTTCATTATTCATGAGATTTAATATCAAAAGGCCATTGGTTGATGGTATTTTAGATAATAAAATATTAAGATGAATTTTTGTTTAATGCAATTCTAAACCTGAAGCTAAATTGTGTTGAATAGATCGAACAAACAATGAGAAAATCATATTTTTGGGGTGAAATAAAATAAGATGGTTGATTTACTGCAGACAAATCAGATGTAGCTTTAGTGGTCATGAATTCAGATAACAGTCACACACACCATCATCATCTAAGCCTTATCCCAATTAATTGGGGTTGATTAAAAAGATTCTATTATGCCATTTCACTCTATAGAGGACCATGCATGTCCATAGTTAAAACCATAGGTCATTAAGTCTTTTCTTAGTACCACTAATCATGTCCTTTTAGATCTTCCCATTCCCTTTTTAATGTCTTCTACTTGATCAACCAACTCCTAACCAGTGTTGTTCTTGGTCTCCATTGCATATGGCAAAACCATCAAAGTGTACTTTTCTAAATCACATTACCTATTGGTGCTATTGATAAGTTTCTTTTTGGCCTTGCCACTCACCCATTTCAGCATCCTTATTTCAAGTGTATGCATTCTATGAACATGTTGTTTCTCAATTGCTTAACATTTTGTCCCATAAAGCACGGCTGATCTTATAGTTATCCAATAAAAATTTTCCTTAGTTAAATTGGTATGTGATTATCATATAACACACTACTTTATTCACTCAACTCTAGTTCTATGAGCTATATTTTTTTTCAATCTCTGTAATCATAAACTACTGTATATCTTTTTTCCTTTATAGTGATAAAAACTTCATTTCTTTGGCAGAGTATGATCGTTGGTTTGTGGGCACAGATAAATTTCTACACGTGAGCTATAATTTTTTTTTTTTTTTTTTTTTTTCGATTAGTTTGGTAGTACACCCATAGTTAACCACCCCCACGAGGGAATCGATACCAAGACCCCAGTGTTGAAACGAGGTATCTTTCACTCGGTCTACCACTTGAGCTATGGATCGGGCTGTGTGCGTGAACTATAATTAATTCAATATAAACTGTACAAGCTATGGGCCATAAACAAAAAGTCCCTTGATTTAATCTCTTAATTGGTTGATTCATGGATATTTAATGGATGGTTAAAAATGAAAAAAGCCAAAGACACAAGTTCATGTAAGAAATGCTTACAAATCACAGTTTAGGATAGTTAAATCAATCATAGAGTTTAGCGATGGGCTATTTAAAGTGGGTTTGACCACATGGAAAATTTGATTGTATCAATATATTCAAAATATAATTTCAAAGTGACTACCGAATAACTCCCATTGTCTCCCACGTTGTGCAAAGCATCTCTCTGTGTGCGCGCGCGCTGTGGGGACATGTGCAGTTGAGCTCTATTGCCCAGCATGATGTATGCATTGTTGGACGTGGGCCAGTGGGGCCCACTGGTGAGCAATCACTAGTGGGTGGGTCCCACGGGCTTTGGCTTCTTACGGCCTTTTTCCTCTTCTGTTATATTTCAAATTCAATTTTGAATTTGATTTATGATAGGAGATAGGGATAAGACCGGATGATGTGGCCTTATCCCAATCCCACCCAAACTCTCCTTCTTCTGTTAGGGATGTGATCGGCTCATGTGGCCTTATCACAATCCCACTTAAACTCTCTTTCCTCTGTTATATAAGGAGTGCGCTTCTCTCATGAAAAGCAATCGATTCATACGAAACACGGAGAGAATATAGAGAGGAAGAGAGTATCCTATAGTCTGTTCATATTAGCTTGTCCTTAGGACGATCTGGTCCATCCATAGTAATCCGGGGCCACTATATACCGTAGGATCAGAGGTGTGAAAAGTTCGATCTGCTCCAGTAGTAGATAGGCGGGCCATTGGAGCACTGTTCTTCAGCTTTGTAAGGGTTCCAAATCACGTGTAGACCGTCAGATCTTGAGGGCTCATCTTCCGCATTTCCCAACAGTGGTATCAGAGCTCATATACGGCGGATCTCCAATTTATACTATCATCTAAAAAGGTAAGTGGCTCATCTTTTCTTTTTGAATTGGAATCCATGTGTATGGTGGATTAGATTTTGTTTACACGTATGCCATGTGCATGTAAGCCTGATTTTGATGGACCAAGGTGATCATGTAGACCTTTATGATTCCATGCACCTTATATACACCATATTATTAGTTTATGGAATGGTCCACCGCCCACATGTTGTACCCCATGCGTGTACAAAATATCCACCGAATACTTGTTGTATCGAACTACACCACTTGAAAAATAGTTGTTATTGACGAATCTCTCCATACTCGTATTGACATGTCACGCACTCAAAATATAGTTCTTGTACATATGTTGGCTTCTGTGCACATGTGTTGTTCAAGTTTGGATGGATTGGATCATTCAATCAGTGTAATTTTTTTTTTACAATGAATATCATTGATTGTGATATAGATCGAATGATCGGTCCAGATCTATCACTAATGGTGCGGATTCTTGAATGTTGAGACCCACTTATTAGAACATGTGCAGAAATCACGCTCGGTATCCATGTTCAAAAAGGATTACACCTCTCCCCAACTTGTAGATGACGTTAACATCCACATGTTGGCAGACATGTGTACATAATCTACAAACTATACACGTATGATCTGCATTATGTACACGTGTGATGTACATGTGATTGTACACGTATGATCTACAATCTGTACACGTGCTAAAACATGATTACTATTCACGTGATTTCTGCACATGTGTATACAGTGAAAAAGTATACTGTACATGTGTGATTTCCATTCATCTAATGATTATTGTACACGTGTACACACCAAGTTTGTGTATATAAGTATTTCTAACGTGTTGCAATACACGTAATTGCTGTAATTAACATAATCTTGATATGAAAACAATGATCTTGTTGACGTGTACGTGTAATCTGTACATGTAATTTGTACATGTACATGTAATCTATATACATTTGCTGTTTCTACGGTACACGTGTTGTAGTTTTTTACATGTTTTCATTATGTTAGTAATCTACATGTTTACTCATGTAGCAATATGGCTTAATACAACCACGATTTACCGTTTCTACCATACACGTTCTACTGTATAAGTTTACTTGTTTATTTGTGCACATGTTATGGTGTACACGTGTTGTGTTGTTACTGTACATGTGTATGGTGTTACTGTACACGTGGTGGCTGATGTACACATGCAACTACTATGTTTTAGTTTTACTATTTCCACATGAGTAGATGTGTTGAAAGATAAATGCAAATATTTGTTGAATTCATGTTTCCTTTAATATAACTTCTTCACTGTTGATTTAAAACTCATTAGTGATTGAAACGATCATTCACCATGATGATCAATGTTGATGAAAGGATCCATCATCAACAATGATCATTAACGGTGATGATCGAATCTATCTCTAATGGTCATGGTCACAAGTGAAGATTATCCTCTCTTTATATTTAGCATCTTTCTTGTTATGATGTTTACATTTGTGAAATAATTAGGCTTGATGTGTTTAGATCTAAGCCCTCCTTATTTTTCATTTGAACATATAGAAAAACTTAGTGCTAGAATCCTCCCTAAAACTAAAGGTTGTGCATAACCTGAGTGGGAGTTAAATGTCTTCCACCAAATGATGTATGCAACCAAATAATGGAAGGTTGCATGTTATACAATTATAGTTTTATAAAAATACCAATTTCATCTTAATTTGAGAACTTGATTGTTCTACACCGCCCATTCGGGTATGTGGACTTTCAGATCTCGTTAAGATGTGTTGACTACTTTTATATTATGAAAATTTGTATAACACGTAGAAATGCTGATGATTAGTGTCAATACCTTAGATCTTAGCTAAGTAGTGATACTCATGCAATGTAGAGATGGCCACCAAAGCGTTAATTGCTGAACAGCTGAAAGGTCAACATTTCGACGGCAACAACTACGAAGACTGGTCTCGCGCGGTGCGATGCCTTCTAGACGAGGACGATATATCTCACACACTCGATGTAGTTCAAGAGGAACCCATCTTAGCTGAAAACGGAAATTTACAAGAACATAGGGTTGCGATGACTCGCTACAATAAGTGGCGAAAACAAAATCGTTCAGCCCGTAATGTTCTTCTTAGCACCATGCACAAAGAACTCATACCTACGTATGAAGTGCATGAAACCGCTAAGGGAATCTGGGAAGCACTGACAGATGCCTATGCGCGAGAGTCGAGATGCAAAGAGTTAGGGCAATGGAATTGGAATTCCAGGGAGTATAGGATGCCGTCATTTTGCCCCATCAAAGATCATATCCGTAAGATGGAGCAAATGATAGGTGCCCTTAGGAATGTTGGGTGTAAATTGACTGAAAATCAAAAGATTATAGCCATGCACCGTTCCTTGCCTGAATCATGGGCCCAAATCAAAAGAATTCTGAACCATACTGATTCTATCACTACGTTCAGAGACTTTTGTGGCCACTTGGTACGTGAGGTTGAAATGAATGCTATTCAGCCAAGTTCGGCCAGGGCCTTTGTACGAGAAACCCATAGCGAAAAAGCTAACAATAAACGGTCTAAAGCTCGCAAGAAGGCGAAGAAGAATAGCCAAGAACAGAAGACCACAACACCTGCTCCAAATCTCAAGAAGGGGAATGGAAAGAAGAAGCAGAAAAAGACAAATGTAGTCTGCTTTGTCTGTGGAAATTTCGGCCATTATGCTCGACAGTGCGCCCATTAAAAAGACGGTAATTTCTCAGTCACTAGATATTTTGTATGTAGGCGTTTGTTAAAAATCCTTTCCGTTGATACTATATCTAACAAGTGGATTTTGGATTCAGTATGCACAAAGCACGTGACAAGTAGTCGTCGAGGACTCGAGGAATTCCGGCCTGTAGCCAAGGGGAGTTACAAGCTGTACATGGGCAATAATGCTGTTGAAGACGTACAAGGGATTGTCGTTTTTCATCTACGTACGCGCATAGGGCGAACTATCATACTCTGTGATATTCTATATGCACCGGGGATGCGTCGGAATTTAATTTCTGTTTCTAGGTTATTAGCTGATGGTTTTGATATTCGATTTTCTGGGACAAGAGTTTCTTTGAGACAGAATAACCTCATCTATGCATGGGGTAATTTAATTTCAGATTTATTTATTCTAGACGTAGAATGTGATAATGCATCTATTGCTTTGTCTGCTATGTCGAATGAAACTGTAGTATCTGAATCTCAAAAATGGCACGTGAGGTTAGGTCACATTGGAAAGGATCGTATGACAAGACTAGTACGTTCTGGTCTGTTAGACTCCTTATCCAAAGTTGATTTGCCATTTTGTGAACATTGTGTGTCCGGGAAGACTTCGAAGAAACCATTTCCCAAAGCGGCTAGGTCAAAGGGCACACTAGAGATAATCCATTCAGATATCTGTGGACCCTTTAATGTACATGCCAGAAACGGATGTCAATACTTTGTCACTTTCATTGTGATTACTGCGCTATGGATATGTGTATCTCATCTCACACAAATCTGAGGCTTTTGATTGTTTTCTTAAATACAAAGCTGAGGTGGAAAATCAGCTTGAGAAAAAGATTAAAATCCTTCGATCTGATAGAGGTGGCGAGTATACATCTGAAACGTTTAAATCATACTGTGAAAATGTTGGCATTGTTCGGCAGTACATAATGGCTTACACACCACAGCAAAATGGTGTTGCAGAGAGAAGGAATAGGACATTATTGGACATGGTTAGATCGATGATGGCTCAAGCCAATCTCTCTATCACATTCTGGGGAGATGCACTGTTAACAGCCGTCTACGTCCTAAATAGAGTCCCATCCAAATCTATTCCTAAGACTCCATATGAGATGTGGTCTGGGAGGACTCCTTCTCTAGCCAACCTACGCCCTTGGGGATCTTTGGGATATGTTTTGCTACCTACTCCGCATAGAGGTAAACTTGATAGTAAAACCATTGAATGCGTGTTCATTAGGTACCCTATGCATTCAAAGAGATATATTCTAGTTTATGAGGACCATGGACGATGGATTGAGATAGAATCCCGAGACGTGACCTTCGTTGAAGATAGATACCCAAGTCGAGAGAAGCAAAAGGTTCCAATACAACTTTTTGAAATACCCAATGTATCTCAGGAGAGTGGGAATTCTGCTTTTCAAGATGATGATGCTCCTATAGTTCGTCAGGACAGTGGGAGGACATCTCAGCAGGCTCCTGAGTTACGTCGAAGCGAAAGAGGATTGATTCCCCGAAGATACTTCGATATTGAGGGGCAAACATTCTCTTGTATTGCAGTTGATGATGATGAACCTGATTCGTATCAGGATGCATTATTATCTTCTACCTCGGCCGATTGGGTGAATGCTATGGACGAAGAGATCGCTTCCATGGAGAAAAATAAAGTCTGGGAACTTATTGATCTACCTTCCAATCACAAAGCGATTGGTAACAAATGGGTACTAAAGATCAAAAGAAAGGCAGATGGTACAGTGGACAAGTATAAAGCACGATTAGTTGCTAAAGGTTTTACACAAAAAGAAGGCGTTGATTACGAGGAGACCTTTTCACCTGTTGCAAAGTTCTCCTCAATCCGCATGATCTTGTCCATTGTCGCAAGTTTAGACTTAGAGTTATATCAGATGGATGTAAAGACCGCATTCTTAAATGGTGACTTGGATGAAGAGATATACATGCAACAACCCATGGGTTATGTGGACAAAAAACATCCAAAGAAAGTCTGCAAATTGTTGAAATCTATCTATGGGCTGAAGCAATCTTCAAGACAGTGGTACATGAGGTTCCACTTGGCCATCACCACTTTTGGATTCACGATGAGTGAAGAAGATCATTGTGTATACATGAAACGGTCTGGAAGATCTTTTCTGATTTTATCTTTATATGTAGACGATATCCTGTTAGCTGGTAATGACATGCAATTGTTGACATTGACTAAAGATTGGCTATTCTCGAACTTTGAGATGAAAGACCTCGGTGAAGCCAACTTTATCCTTGGGGTAAAAATCATCAGGGATCGCCCAAATAAATTTTTAGGTTAGTCTCAAGCAACCTATATACAAAAGATCTTAGAGCGGTTCAGGATGGAAAATTCAAAAGCTGTTGAAACCCCTATGGATAAAACTACCAAGTTAGACAGGAAATCGTGTCCCAGATTGAAGGCGAGAAATTGGCTATGTCCTCGGTACCTTATGCAAGCCTTGATGAGGGAGCTTAATGTATGCTATGCTTTGCACCAGACCGGATATAAGCTATGCAGTTGGCATAGTCAGCCGTTATCAGAGTAACCCGGGACAGTCTCATTGGCAAGCCGTCAAACGTATATTCCGCTATCTCAGAGGAACAAAAGACCTAATGTTGTGTTATGAAGGCACAAGACCTCGAACTCAAAGGATATTCGATCTTTGCTTGGGGTAACGACAGAGCGAGGAAAGTCTACTTCGGGGTATGTCTTCTTACTCGGAGGAGGAGCTATCTCATGGTCGAGTAAAAACAGACATCCACAGACTCTTTCATCTATGGAGGCCGAGTACATTGCATGTTGTGCTATGAGTTCGGGAGTGTGTATGGGTTCACGATTTCTATTGAGTCAGGTATTGTATCAGTGTTCGTCAGCCTATATCGGTGAAGATAGACAATACTTCTGCTATTGACTTGGCAAAGGACCCTAAACACCACCAGAAATCTAAGCACATTGAGATCAAGTATCATTACGTCCGTAATCAAGTGAGAGATAAAAAGGTCGCCCTCAGCTACATTCCTACCAAGGAGATGATGGCTGATCCCATGATAAAACCTATAGCTAGAGATCTATTTCAGGTTCACGTCAGGCAGATGGGATTGAGGAAAACTTGATTGATGTACTTGTTTTGTAATACCTTTGATCTTTCATTAATGAATAATATATTCCATTTATTTCGTATTGAACACTAATATAAACTAGGTAAGAAGATCATCAGCATTTACCTTGAGATCATGTAGGATTTCTATTTTTGTCGGCAGGCCGGTCACCCACTTGCACGGGTTGACCAACCTTGAATGTACAAGAGAGGTACATTTGGGGCTATGTTTATACATAGAGGTATAAACTTCCCTTTATTGTGAATAATAAAGGATGAGGATATGAGTGAGTGAGTCGTCATCCTACAATCTTATAAAGATTGTAGATGAGACCGATAAAGTCGAATAACATAATCGCACCATTCTATACTTGCGATTAATGTTATGGCTGAAATTAAAGCCAGGTTATGAGGTTATGAGATGAGTCATACCTCATGTAGAATAACTGCGTATTGTAGACCCGACATACACCTAGTATTGTCTACTTTACGATGTGGATTGTAGCCACATGCGGGGACCCTTTACTGGTTGCTTTGATTCGATCTAATCATTGCAACGTGCTGAGTAGTAGCCGATCCTGTAGGTGACTCTTTGTGTCCTTAGCTACCCTCCTCTTGTGTATATGAGGATGAGATTGAGTGTCACTACTTTAGTGTACAATGACGAAAGGTCCTTGATTGGCCAGACTCGGTTACGCTAGGAAAGCGGCTTGATTAATTCCAAATTACACATTTGCGTGGGGAAGATCCCATGACAGCTACACCAAGTTTCTAGAACTATAAATACGCACTTGAAGACTTATCCGCCGGCAGTATCGAGTTGTTTTTATTAGTCTTTTGCAAACAGTACTTTTCTTAAAAAGCATATATATAAATAAGTATTGCTTTGAATTGGTTTTAATCGAAGTTTGTGAAAAATCAAGTTTTCAGAATAACTCGATAAGTTGGATAAGTGCGTATGTTGGCCGAGTACTCCAGATCGGGAGTTAACTCCATCCGGTGTGGTCATGCGGACTAGGACAGGCATTGCAAAGCTTGGGTTATTGAGTACTAGTTAGGTGGTCACTGAGTACTTAAACACCTGTGAGAAGATTATGGTGATCCAGCTGGTCCCACGCCTCTGATTCTTTTGATCGCGATGTTTGGTATTTGATTGTTATAAGGCAAGTTAATTGGACAGATTTATGTGCCTATCCCACTATGTGATTGAGTGGGAGATGTTGGACGTGGGCCAGTGGGGCCTACTGGTGAGCAATCACTAGTGGGTGGGTCCCACGGGCTTTGGCTTCTTACGGCCTTTTTTCCTCTTCTGTTATATTTCAAATTCAATTTTGAATTTGATTTATGATAGGAGATAGGGATAAGACCGGATGATGTGGCCTTATCCCAATCCCACCCAAACTCTCCTTCTTCTGTTAGGGATGTGATCGGCTCATGTGGCCTTATCACAATCCCACTTAAACTCTCTTTCCTCTGTTATATAAGGAGTGCGCTTCTCTCATGAAAAGCAATCGATTCATACGAAACACGGAGAGAATATAGAGAGGAAGAGAGTATCCTATAGTCTGTTCATATTAGCTTGTCCTTAGGACGATCTGGTCCATCCATAGTAATCCGGGGCCACTATATACCGTAGGATCAGAGGTGTGAAAAGTTTGATCTGCTCCAGTAGTAGATAGGCGGGCCATTGGAGCACTGTTCTTCAGCTTTGTAAGGGTTCCAAATCACGTGTAGACCGTCAGATCTTGAGGGCTCATCTTCCGCATTTCCCAACATGCATGATATCCAAGAGGTGTAGTCGAGCTCTCAGGCCCTCACCATGATGGTGCATGATATCCAAGCCATCCATCACATGTCCCATAATTCTAACACTAAATCCTAAAAGTCAACCTAATTTGCAAGTCAGGTGGGATACAACACAAGGAAATAATTAAAGGGATTCCCACCTTTTTTTTTTATATATAAAAATATTGGGGCCCACTTGAGCTGCAACATGGCCTGATTTTTGCTTGAAGCTTCATCTAGGGTAGATAAAGGGGTTGACTGGCCTAGATTTCATATACGCAACATTGCGGGCCCCACACAAAACCAAGGTTGGAACCCCCTACTACCCTTTCTCTTGGTGTGGTCACATCACTATTTTTGCTGATTTCTTTTCATGCTAAAATTTTGATGATTTCTTTTTATACTAAGATTAATATTAGATTTGCTACTTAGATTTATAAGTTTAATGGACTTTTTAATGTTTGAAATGCTAACTAGGTGGTGAAGTGGATTGCGGAGATGTGGACCTAGACAAGCACATGTATGAAGTGGCTTGATGAGAGAGCAACCTGTTCAGTTTTTTGCATTTCGTTCGACAGTATAGTCAACGTAGGAGTGGACCAAATGGATGATTTTATTATTATTATTATTTATGTATTTAGATCATTTTCAACTTATTGTTATAAATATTATATATATTTTAATTCTGAAGCAATATAAATTTTGTCTAATATTCAATTTTAATTGTAGTGCGACATTTTTTAAGTTTTAAATATTAAAAAAATACAGGTTTCAATCTTTAAAAAAAAATAAAATTGGCATGCCCATAGCTTGGCCAGACTTTTGCCGGCGCTTTTTCAGCTTTTTAGGCATTTTTCCTTGATTAATAGTGGCCAACAAGGAAGACTTTTACTGGCGCTTTTTCATCTTTCCTAGGCAATTTGTCAGCTTTCCCAGGTGCCTTTTCCGTTCTGTGATTATCGGTGGCTAATCGGAAAAAGGAGAATGGGTGCTGGAAAGGTTTACTTGATCGCGGAAGGGGTTAAGCACAGGTAAAGCCTTTGCCGATGCACCCCGTTTTCGGTGCTTGTTGGAGCGCCGTGATAGTTTTTCCCGGCACTTTTTTTACCTTACCGGCACTTATGGCTGTCGTTAATGGTTAATTTTCTTATAGGGAAGGGGCGGTATACATTACGGACGGTATGGATTTCATGAACTTTTAAGTCCTATCCGGGCGTCAGAATTACTATAGTATGGATTTCATGAACGTTTAAGTCCTATCCCGGGCGTCAGAGTTACTCTAGTATGGATTTCATGAATGTAAAGTCGCCAAGCGTTTTCTATGCACGCAGATTAGGTCGGTATATATATTAGCTAGTATATTAAATTTGAGAAAAAAAAAACTGTCAATAAGAAAATGTTTTTTTCCAGTAAGAAGCTCGCTAGGCCACACACGCGGTAACAATCTCAACCGAAGAGAGTTTTCTGTCTGAAACTAGCCATTAACATCCTGCTTTCCACACAAAACCATTCATTAAGAGTTACAAACTTATTCAGAAGAATTTCTTATATAAAATACAAACTAATGGTAGTTCGTAATAGCCAAACCAACAAGTATGGATCCAAACGTACTCTTGATAAACGATGCTCTCAGACGTGCTCAGAACTAGCAATGCAAGTGACCGATTCCTGTTGTTTCCCTGTTGCCATTTCTATTGTTGCTGTTCTTTCTTCTGTTGATGTTGTTGCCTTACCATTGTCATTGTTGTTGCCATTGTCGCTTTCTTTTTTGTTGCTGTCGATGATGTTGGAGTCATTCTCCTTATTTTCTTTGCCTTTTTCCAGGGGACTAAATCTCCGTGAAATATAAGCATAAATACACAAGTTGATAAAGCTCAGTATCCCTAATCCCCAATAGAAATAATCCACACGGCTACGATTCATGTCCCTGCCGAACCATCTTGTGGCTCTACTCATTATGGTAGCCAAAATTGCAAAGAGAAAGTATCCTGATGCAAGCACGCTCTGAGAGAATGAGAACTCGAAGCTTTTCATACAATCATGGAGGTAATCATTGAAGAAATCTTTGACGCCACAGCTGAATAATCCATCCATTGCTCCTATCAGGAAAAACTGTGGAAATAGCAAGAAAAAGCTCACATTGACGGCATCATATCTGAGTCTGCCAAACTTTAGGCCATTGGTGCATTCTATGACCGAGTGGCACTTTTCAGGGAGGAAGCTGCAATCTATAGGGAGGAGGAAGTTGCATTTGTTATAAGCATTCAACCTTCTTCTCTCCACCAGAGCAGCAGTCATGCAACATAACACGGAGCAGAACATCCCAAGACAAATCTGTAATTTGGAAATAATTTCATTAATTTCATGTCCGAAAATGGTTTTCTTGTCCAGTGTTAGAAGGTGAAGTCCGTAGATTGCTGCCTTTGATATTCCTGGCAACAGGAATAGTGATGTGACCGGAACTGATACAGTGCCGAATCGACGGTTCATGTGGTATGCTTGCTCTATGAACAAAGTTTTTTGCACTGATAATACTATCCCCCACATAAGTAAGGTTGCCCAGATGGGGAACCTGCCCAAGAGAAGCTTATTTTCCTCTACTTCAGTTACTCTGCATAACCTCCAATTGATTTTTTCCGTATCCTTTTTTTCTTCCTTGTTTTCTTCCACAACCTGTTGGCTTGGAGGAATGGTGTTTTTGTCTGCACCTTGTTTGCTGGGACGAATGGCAGCCTTGTCTAGGCACCTGCACATGCCAAAGGCACACCAAATGTGGTTATGTTGGATTTGGAACAAAGAAGAAAACATAGAGAAATTGATGGAATTTGTGGATGATGAGTAATGGACGTTCAAAATCTAAGTATATGGAACTATATCCCAGAGGAGAGGTAAGAGATTCTAAGGGTCCATGCATGTTGACAGAGGAAAATTCTCCCTGTAAAACATAAGGTATGCACGTTTGCATAATGGGGCCATGCACATGGGATGGGTGAGAGTAGCATAGTGGGAAAACATGTGTGATGGAAGAGGATTGCATAATGTCAACTATATATAGCGTGCTCACCAGTGGGGCTCATTGTGGTATGTGTGTGTGTAGCATCTGAATTTTTCATCAACCGCAACACAACATGAAAACAGTCCCCAAAATTCACCCAAATACAGACTCAGGTGGGCCATTTCATAGATAAAGTTCAAAATCATGGAAACGGATTGGCTGGTGTACCACACACCAGCTATATAGCTGCTGTAGATACGTGTCATGCGAAAACGAACGCCGACGCGCCTCAAGCTCCGAGTTGTACGAACGGTTCAAATGAGATCAGAGTTACATGGACCCCTCAATGATGTATTTATTATATCATACCGTTCATCCATTTTTCAAGATGATTTTAGAGTATTAGGAAAAAAAGTTGAATCATATCTAGAGCTTAAATGGACCACACCAAAAATAGCAGCGAGGATAATGATTTTCACCGTTAAAAATTTCGTAGGGCCCACCATAACGTTTATTTTCCATCTAATCTGTTAATAAGGTTAAAAATACATGAATGAAGAGGAAAAACAAATTTAATATTGATCTGAAACTTCTGTGACCCCCAAAGGGGTTTCAATGGTAGACATTCAATCCCCCACTATTTTTGGTATTTTCCATCCAATTGATCTTTAGATATGTCTTATTTTTTGACTCAAGCCTTAAGACGAGCTCACCAAATTTATGGATGGTTTGGATTTAACACATACCTCATGATTTGACCCATAGAGCTTGTTGACGTCAATACAGCAGCTATATATATAGCTGGTTTAGGGTACACCAGCCAATCCGCTTCCCAAAATCATGACCAATTCTTATATAATCGTGTGTGGCCCACCTGAGTAAGCTTCTGAACGTGATCTCTTGTCCCACATTTGGAAGTAGAAAAGTATCCCCTTGTGTTCTCACTTTTACATGGTTGGTTTGGAAAAATAAGATCCTCACAATTGGTAACCTAAGGAAGAGGAATGTGATTAATTATTCTCCATGGTTGTCCTGCATGCATAAGGAATGCGGAGTTGGTTAACCATCTATTTTTACGCTAGCTACTCCTTTGCCCAAAAAATTTGGTGAAAAGTTCTCAAAATATGTTATGCTGCAATCCATGATCGAGTTCCTTAATGCCTAGCATGGAAAGGAGAGCAGCTTGAGATCTTTGTGTGGAGGCTCTAGATGATGGCTGTGCTGTGAACATGTTTGTTTAGAACGTAATTACCCCGCTTTTCAAGATCAGTCAAATAATTCAGCAGAGGAAATGTCTTGGAATCGACCCAATTGTGGGAGATATTCAATGGACTGTTCAAGAGTATATATTGGCGTCTTGCATGTTCTCATTTGCTTGTTTTTGACATACTACTTGTCATAAATTTTGCTATTTTAATAAAATTTCAAAATATTTGGAGTATATATATATGGTTGTGATGAAATTCAAGTTTGATTATTGTATGATTGAATCTCATTGCTTGTTAACTTAGAGAGTTCATTTGTTATTCGTTAATTTATTATTATTATTTTTTTAAAGGTGGAAGCCACCTGCTTTGATTGATGAAGCAAGATGTACAAAAGGAGATTCGGGTAGGCCCCACCTGCTTTGTTATTCGTTAATTGATTTTAGGTTATTTTCTGTGTGTTAGAGATGGTTTAACACTATTCCTATTACTTAACATTACATGGTAATTAATTATTTATTGTAATTAGAGTATAGAGTTAATAAAGAAGGCCCCTAATCATTTATGCATGTGCCTTTTGCCTTGTTGAGTCTGTCGCAAAAAGTGCATTTTGAATGTTTGATTTCCCTTGAATGGACGTGTTTTTCTTCTTCGCTATTGCGGTTTTGAACAACGTGATGCAATCTTACTCCTCTATCTGAGTCTGGGAATTGAATATAAAAATGCGAAACTTTCACAGACAAAAAAAAATGACAGGTTCAAGCGGAGCTCACCTTAGCCTATTAGTGTGAAGCAAGGTATGACGATGTTCCTCTTGATTTTCGTAGAGTTCAGCAGACAAAGGAAGATTTCTGTTCAATGTGGCAGCCACAAAGACACGAATCACACGTATGAGGAGGCTTCCGGGTGACCTGTCATTATTGAAGTTGTAGGAGGACCTGCCACACAAGAACCAAATAAAAGCAACAAGCATTACTCCTGTAATTAGCCAAGCAGAATATATCCACCCATATTCCTCTGCAATGAGAAGTATCATAGAGCCCACTGCCAAGCCCAAGAACATAGGCGTCCACCACCAGATCTGGTGAAGGACCTTGACTTTCTTCGGTTCTTTTTTGTAGCAAGCGCTGATCTGATCTTCTCCGTAATTTTCAAGTAACGATTGAAAACAACCTTGGCCAGTTGCCATTAGAAGACACGCGACGTAGACAGAATATGCTGTTGCTATCCATATTAAACAAGATATAATGACTAGTGCCTGCAAAAAGTTTCTTCCCATCTTTAAAAGAAGGACAAGTGAAAGAAAGACATTGTTCAGTTGGTGTGCTATATATATATATATATATATATATATATATATATATATATATATATATATATATAGGGAAAAGGTACTATGCGCTCGACCTCACCATAAGCTCCCATGAGGTCGAGCTGTGTAGGCCTCACCGTGATGCGTGTCGACCATCAACACTGTGCATTTGATGGGTCCCTTTTAAATTATGGGATATCCCAAAAATCAGCTGTGGAACTCAGGTGGGCCATACCATCTAAAATCATGTGAAGACATGCCAAAAACATATAAAAGCACTTGGTGTGGCCTACCTAAGTTTTGAATGCTGCTGAAACTTGGTCTGAACCCTCATCCAAGTGTGACACACATAATGGATGGGCTGGATTTGCAAACCACATCTCGGTGGGCCCAAAAAATGATTATAAATGTTTGAATGGTGCACAGCCCCTCTCCACTTCTGTATGTGGGGTGGCTCACTCAAGTCATGGATTGACTTGATTTTTGAGACCTAGGCCCACGATGGAATGGTGCATCTGGCTGATGGGGTAGATGTTCGAAACGCATCATGATGGGGCCCACATAGCTCATCCTCATGGGACGTTCCCATCAGCTCGTGGGCATAGTACCTCATGGGATGTTCCCATCAGCTTGAGCGCATTGTACCTTTTCCTATATATATATATATATATATATGATTTTAACGCCCCATGAGGTCGAGCTGTGTGGGCCCCACCATGATGCGTTTTGAACATCTACCCCATCAATCAGATGCACCATTCCATCATGAGCCTAGGTCTCAAAAATCAAGTCAATCCGTGACTTGTGTGGGCCACACCACATACAGAAGTGGGGAGGGGCCGTGCACCGTTAAAACATTCATAACCATTTTTGAGGGCCACACCATATACGGCTGATTTTTGGGATCTCTCATAATTTAAAGGTTATCCATCAAATGAATGGTGTTGATGGTCGAAACACATCACGGTGGGGCCCACACAGCTCGACCTCACGGGAGCTTATCGTCAGCTCAAGTGCATTGTACCTATATATATATATATATATATATATATATATATATATATATATATATATATATATATATATATATATATAGAGAAGCGCTCACCTGCGAACCAGTTCGTACGTAGTACGTACGAACTTTTTTGAGAACCCATCATACGTGATGAATCTCGCAAATCTGAACCGTTCATGTGAAGCAAAGACCTAGTGAAACCCCTCGGGACCAAGTTTTACTTTTATCTATAACTTTTATCCATACCGTCCATAGCAAAGAGAAATTCAAATCAAGGAAAGAAATTATTTACATTTTTCACGGTCCACCAAAGTTTCGGATCAAAGTAAAAATTCATACTATGAGGTTTCATGAGGTTCGCTTCATGTGGACGGTTCGATTTACGAGATTCATCACGTATGATGGGTTCTCAAAAAGTTCAGTACGTACTACGCATGACGAACTGGTTCTGGTGAGCATTTTCCTATATATATATATATATATATATATATATATATATATATATATATATATATATATAGAGGAACGCTCAGCTACGCACCGGTTTGCACGTCATTAAGTGCGAACCTTCTTATCAACCATCGGATAAGGTAGACGGTGTGGATGAAGGCGCTCTTAGCGCGAGCTTGAAAGAACGAGTTTCCTTCTCTTGGACGCCTCTTCACCTTATTCTCGAACTCTCCGAAGGATGCGACAGAAGCCTTTTCACATGAAATTCTTCCGCTGAGATACTAGGTAGGTCTTACCAAGATTGTTATTGATAAAACCATGTCGTCCATACATTTTAAAAAATAATTTTATAGTATAAACTCGAAAATGAGGTAGATTAAAATCTCAAGTGGGCCACACAATGTTGATTGAACTCTCACCATTAAGAAATCACCGGGGCTACCAAATTTTTGGATCAAGTTGATATTTGTTTTTTTTTTTTTTTTTTTCCATCATCCAGATCTGTATGACCTAATCTACAGGTTAGATGTCAAATAAATGTCACGGTGGGCCCTAAAAAATATTTAACGGTGAGAATCATTGTCACCGCTGCTTCCCATATCGTGGTCCACTTGAGATTTGGATCTACCTCAATTTTGGGATAATGCCTTAAAATGATAAGAAAAAAATGGATGGACGGGGTAGATTTCTCAAAAATATTATGGTGGGCCCCACCTAGGTTTTTAGTTAGCGAAAGGCTTTCGCAGGAAATCCGCGCTGCGAAAGCCTTTCGTGTTGGAAACCTAAGTAGGACCCACAGTGATGTTTTTGAGAAATCCAATCTGTCCATCCGTTTTATGAGATCATTTTAGGACATGCGTATAAAAATGAGCCAAATCCAATGCTCAAGTGGGCTGAAAATGTGAAGATTAAACTTACACTATTGAAATATTTCTAGGTCACAAAAGTTTTGAATCAGGATAATATTTCTGTTCTTAGATAATCCCAGTTGGAATGATGTTATGAATGGTATATATGGCATGTAAACATCACTGTCGACCCCGAGGAGGTTTCAATGGTAGGAATTTCGTTGCCCCCCCTTTTCCTTCACTAGGGCTCAATTAAGTGTTGTATACTACTCACTTTTGGTCTTTAGTCCTAAAATGAGCTCAAAAAATGGATGAACGGGATAGATTTCACAAAAACATCATGGTGAGCCCCACCTAGATTAGATTTCCAGCCAACTTGGCAAGATCGTGGGGGACCTGGACTCTTGGAGGCGGATTGGTGCAGATTTCCTGCCAAAGCCTTGGGAAGTTCTTGTGCTAGGAACCCAGGTGGGGCCAATGTGATGATTTTGAGAAATCCTCTCCGTCCATCCATTTTGTGAGTTCATTTTAGTACATGAAGATAAAAATGAATCGTACCTAATTCTCAAGTGGGCTGAAAATGTGAAAATTGAATTTCGACAGTTGAAATATTTGTGGGCCACATAAGCTTTGAATCATTCTAGTATTTGTTTTTCAGTTCATCTCAGTATTAATGACGTTATTAACGATATGGATAGCATGTAAACATTACTGTAGAACCAGGGAGGTTTCAACGGTATGAATTTCCCTAATCACCTTTTCCTTTAGTACGGCCCACTTGAGTCATGGATCCTGCTCAATGTTACTCTTGTAGCCTAAAATGAGCTCACAAAACCGATGGACAGGGTGGATTCCATATAAACATCACGGTGGGTCCCACCTGGGTTCCCAGTGCAGGAACTTCCTGCGAAAGGCTTTCGTAGGAAATCCACCTCCGGTAGTTACGAGGAGCGTGGATTAGCTATTGACGGGTTGAGTAGCCATGGCTGCTGAAGTGACGTCACCAAGTTCCGTGGGCTCCACCATGATGTATGTTCTGTATCCACGCCTTACATCCATTGGGAGAGATCATTTTAAGGCAGTATTCAAAGGAGTTAAATCCAAAGCTCCAATGGACCCTAGCACAGAAAAAAGTGGGGACTGACATCCACCATTAAAAACTTCTAAAGGCTACAAAAGTTTTAGATCAAGATGATATTTTTGTTTTCCCTTATTTCATTAATTTTTTAACTTTTGAACACGTTGGATTTCAAATAAATATTATAGTGCACCTTAGGATAGTTTTAGCGGTGGATCCAGCACAGATTTTTATCTGCCCCATTCTTTGGCTCGTGCACTAAAATGATATTTCAAAATGGATGGATGGTGTGGATACAACACATACATCATAGTGGGGCCCACAGAGCTTAGTGACGGCACTTCGGCAGGGACTTAACACTCAACTTGTCAATATCTAATTGCGTCCTACATCTGCCCGTCTCTGGGAACGGGCAGAAGCTTTGAGTGGTCCACGTGTATGGGAGTGGATCAGGTGTTACCAGGGTAACAGGATAGTGGGTGTTTCCGTAAACGTGGGGCACACCTTGATGTATGCGTGTGTGTATATATCCATGTCGTCTATCAGTTTTTCATGCTCATATTAGGGTCATAATAATGAACGTAAAGCAGGTCCAAATCTAAAGTGGACCACACCACAGGAATGAGTGGTGATTGACCTCTAAAAACTTCGCGTGAGCCATAAAGGTTTTGAATCAAGCTAGTATTTTTCTTCTCTTTATTCTTGTATGTGTGACATTTTCAATGGGTTGGATGGTAAATTAACATTATGGTGAGACATGGGAAGTTTTTAATGGTGGCATTTTAACGACCACTGTTTCCTATGGTATGGCACACCTGAGAGTTGGATATGGCTCACTTGAGTATTGGATTCAGCTCATTTTTATACGGTTGTCCTAAAATGATCTCATAAAATGGATGGATGGATTGGATTTCTTAAAAACATCACGTTGGGTCCCACTTAGCTTTCCAGGAATTTTCGGTGAAACGCTTTGGCATAAAATCCGTAGCTCATGTTTTTTGGACGCGGATTTCCCAAAAAAGCCTTTGACGCGTTGAAAATCTAAGTGGGGCCCACCATAATATTTTTGAGAAATCTACCTCTTCCATCCATTTTTTCTTATCATTTTAGGGCATTATCCCAAAATTGAGGTAGATCCAAATCTCAAGTGGACCACGAGATAGGAAGCAGCGGTGATAATGATTCTCACAGTTAAATATTTTTTAAGACCCACCGTGATATTTATTTGACATCTAACCTGTAGATTAGGTCATACAGACTTGATAATGGAACAAAAACAAATATCAGCTAGATCCAAAAATTTGGTAGCCCCAGTGAGTTCTTAATGGTGAGAATTCAATCAACATTGTGTGGCCCACTTGAGATTTTGATCTACCTCATTTTTGGGTTTATACCATAAAATTATTTATAAAAATGTATGGACGGTGTGGATTTATCAGTAACATTTTGGTAATACCTACCTAGCATCCTAGCGGAAGAATTTCATGTGAAAAGGCTTTTGCTGCATCCGTCAGAGAGTTCAAGAATAAGGTGAAGAGGTGTGCAAGAGAAGGAAACTCGCTCTTTCAAGCTCATGCTAAGAGCGCCTTCATCCAGACCGTCTAACTTATCCGACGGTTGATAAGAAGATTCGCACTTAATGACGTGCGAACCGGTGCGTAGCAGAGCGTTCCTTTATATATATATATATATATATATATATATATATATATATACAATG
This sequence comes from Magnolia changhungtana, assembly GCA_030180095.1. Lineage (NCBI taxonomy): Eukaryota > Viridiplantae > Streptophyta > Magnoliopsida > Magnoliales > Magnoliaceae > Magnolia > Magnolia changhungtana. The sequence continues at coordinate 2,284,363 of JASAUF010000200.1, read as the reverse complement.
ATGTATTCAAATAAGAAACCTCATATATATGATAAAATAAAATAAAATAATAATAAATAAAGAGAGATTTTTGACATATAAATCCCTCTCTTCCAAGCCAATAACATCACTTCCAACTATCACAAACAACACCTTAATCCATAGCTCAAGTGGTTATAACTCAAGTGGTAGACCGAGTGAAAGATATCTCGTTTCAAGACTGAGGTCTTAGTATCGATCCCTAGTGGGGGTGGCTAACAGTGAAGTATGAACCGACTGTGCTGTGTACTGACAAGCTAACAAAAGAAAAAAAAAAAAAAAAAAACTATTCTCAAACAAACTCTTACCATATGGTAAAAATTAACATCGAAATAACTTTTGACGGAAAGCAAAAGTGCTTTTACATTTTGACTGTCAGGGCATACAAATAACGTTTTGTCCTCATCCCTTTTTGGGAATGTATTTGAGACAGCAACACCGTACATCATCTGTTCCAACTCATGTTAGGACTTTAGCAAAAAAAGATAAGCCATTTGGAAACTTAATTGGGCTACACCTAAGGAAATAGCGGGCACGGAGACAACCATATCATCACCTTCCTAAGGTCCAATGTGATATTTATGGGCCATACAAATTATTTGTAAAGTGAGTCCTACCAATTAAGATGAATGGGAAATAAAAATATCAGTCTGGTCCAAAACTTCAGTGGGCCTCAAGAAGATTTCAATGATGGAGTTCCTATCTTCACCTGTTTCGTACGGTATGGCCCGCTTGAGCTTTGGCTCTTGCATGATTTTTGGGCTTGTTTACTAACATGAGCTGGCATAAATTGATGGATGTAGTGGATGTTACACGGCATCAGGATGGTCCCTAGGAGCTTTCTATTGCACGGTGGGAGTAATGCAGGTGAGGGCATTTTATCATTTTAAAATAGGCTTTGGGTTCCGGTAGTAGATAACTGAAGATAAGGTCTTTGATGGATGATGGCTGTCAAGGAATGGGCTTATTTGGCAATAAGGGAAGGGATTTTATTGAAATGGGCCAAATGCGAGGAGGCAATTCTTTTGGTAGCATTTCAGCAAAGTTTTTGGCATCCATTTTGTCCACCGCCCCCCCCCGCCCCCACCCCCCTCCCTTTGGAAAAAATAGAATAAGAGAAATAATGGCCATTATGATAATGCTAAGGGTAACCCTTTAGCTAATATTGCTCTCATAAATGATTGGTTAAGGAGATTAGGGGAACGTTTCAAGCTTTCCTGTGAGAATGCTTTTCACATGCCTTATCTCTCCAATCTCTTGGAATCTCTCATATCCAACATCAGAAGCCTTCACCTATTATAGTGAAATACGTTGAAATTAGGTGCCTTTAATCTATGCTGAAACAGTGAGTCTTCAATTGATTGACTACCCAGGTCGATTGATTGAAAATTTTCTATTTTTCTAGTTTGCTCGCTAGACCATTTTGAGCATATTCAATTGATTGAACATGAAGGCTCGATCGATGGTCAGAACGACGACGTGCATGGTTTTGCGTAATTGCACAATTTGTTTGATCATATTCTGATGGTAACATTATATATATGAGTATAATACAGGTTTATAGTAGAACAAGAAGAAGAAAATCATTTATAGGGCTTGGAAGAGGAAATTTGAGTTTTTGCATATGTAAGTTGATTTAATCTCTTGTACTTTCATTTTCATAGTAGAATATTGTTGATCGCTTTGTGCCAAGATTTTTTCTCGAAATGATTTTTTCACGTAAAATCATTGTGTTTCTTGTGTTGTGTTGTTTGCATTTATCTTTCACTTGTATAATTCTACTCGGAGTTTGCTTCCATGGCTCCCAACAAAATGGTGTAAACCTAATGATAGATGCTTCAAGCTTAATATGGACAGCTCTTTCAGAAGGAATCCCATGCTCAGAGGAGGTAGAGCAGTCCTAGGGACTCGTCAAGCAAGATGTTATCCACTTTTAGCCATCTTTATGGGGACTTATCCAATGCCCTATGGTTTGATGATGTGATTGGAGTATAGACTAACCAACATTAAGGTTGAGAGAGACTCTAGAATGGTGGTAGATTTAATTTATGATGGGTGCATCCTCCTTAGGCCCTTTGGTACTGGTGGATAGCTGTGTGAAATAGAATGATGAAAGTAAAATTTAGGATTTGGCATGTTCTGCAAGAGGAGGTGAATGTAGTCGCAGATGGATATTGATTGGGCTGGTTGTGTTATTGATTGATGGTCCATGTTAGGCTTATGTATATTCATGGGTGATAACCTTGTCATATGGAAAAGTAAGAAATAGTTTGTAGTTGCACGTTCATTTACCGAGTATAGATTTGTGGATAATGGCACAAGTGAGATACTTTGGATTTATTCTCTTCTTTATGATCTTAGAGTGGATGTTTCAAATCCCGTCTCTTTATTTTGTGACAATTGAGTGGCCATAATCATTTTGCTTTTAATCCTCTATTTGATAACATACTAAGCTTAATGAAGTTGATTGTCATTTTGAATAGAAAAATTATCCAGTAGTACACTTCTCATTTGTCATTGAAAGCATAATTAATTGATATTTTTACTAAAGGAGTTATGGGCCTTTTTATTTTATTTTATTTTATTTAACTGCAATCTATTTGCTGTATATTTCATATGGAAAAACAGAGAGATACACAACCGAATCCCTACCACTAAAAAGAGGAGGGGAGGCAGCCAATCGTAAAAACTAAATGGGAACAACAAAGAAGAGGAGGAGAAGGACTATGAAAGACCCCTAATGGAGCCTAGGCCGGTCCAGGACCAATTCCCCTCTTATAAGGGGCGGAAGATCTGAAGCAATCGAGAAAAACAAGTCTGTTTGAGAGGAGCTGCCCATGCGAGCGAAGCCATCCGCTACTTTGTTCACTTCCCAAGGAATGTGCTTCAATTCGATGGAAAGACCTGCTCTTATCTTATCGAAAGAGGTTTTCCAGTAGTGTGCAGCCCACAATGTTCTATCCTCAGTAGAAAATAAGGCCACCACCGCCTTGGAATCGCTCCCTACTTCAATTCTGTCGTATCCTTTCTCCGAACAGAGCCGAAGCCTGTCAATCACCGCTTTTGTTTCCGCTAGGAAACTAGTCCCCTGGCCGTATCCTAGCTTGTGTTTAAGTTGACATTGTGTTTAAGTTGCGCGCTAGCTTGAAGGTGAATGTTAGTGTATAATTTTGTAATACCCAAAATGATACATTTTCATCTTAAAAAAAAATAATAATTAATTAATATTTAATTTATAACATTTCTCTCTATAACTGGAGAGCAAAGGGAGAGGTAAAATTTATCCCAAAATTTTTATGAATTCTACATAATCAATGGAAATTTGATGCTTGGACTGAACACATATGTGTGGCTTACTTGACAATGGATCGGTCTACGTTTTGTGCCAGATGATCATTATGATGGTCCAAATGGCAGGGATGTCCTACACGTGGCATGTTGGTGTGACAGCCTTTGTTGGATGATAAGTTACTATATTAGTTATACATGATCAACTCTTGTGTGTGCGTATACGTGCAGTGCATGTGATCAACTCTCGTTGTGTTTGTGTGCACGAGTGTGAGTGCATGCTCATGCATAAGGGAGTACATGATCATCTCTCGTTCATGGAGCTACACGTTTTCTCGACAAGCAACTGAAATGAATTCATGTTTTAAGTGGGTCTTATTGCTTAGCCAATAGATCAGCTGGACTCATTGTCATCCCTAGTGATAATTACCGTAATCTAACCTTCTTTTCATGTAGAGAACTTACAATGATATAGATGATGGTGGACATTTTGATCATGAAGTACTTGCCAAAATAAGTATCAGCGAGAAAGCTTCCGGCAATCGCCATTAAAGACGTGAAGCTCATTTGAATAGCGAAGACTACTGCATTGCGTGCCATATTCTTCCCCAAACTATATCTCAGGAGAAACATCAAGTTCCCCATGATTGCATTGTCAACAATGGCATCACTGAATATCAGACCTGCATAAAACACTCTTGTACGTGAAAGAGCAATGTAACGAAGCCATGATAGTTATATATTTTCAAATATATTTAAGACTTTTACCAGACAAGCCTCACATGATTATCGGTTTAGGTCTGACCATTGGATTACATAGATTGAGCATGTTGTTGGGCCCATGGTAGTTGTGATAATTACAAACATGTCTTGGGCAGTGTGCTTGGATTTTGCTACATATTCCCAGTATTCAGATGGGCATGAACTATCATGTGTGGAGACTCCTAAGGGAAGAGTAGCTACGATGGGTTCAACTACTCTAGGTCAGTGTGGGTCCCCTCATCAACACATTACAAAAAGTTAGTCCCATTGCAAGGATTCCATAAAGAATGTAAGGTCCAAAACAAAAAAGAAAAATCATAGTGTATATGCATCAAAATCGTATGGCTTTCAATAAATTTTTTTTATTATAAGGCATCTAAATCATATATGCATTGAAGATTACAACATGTTAGATCTCCATTATTGATGCATCGATCAATTTGCCTCATTGATCAACTAAGTTGAATTTGGGTTCTTAGTTATTGGCCAATGCTAAGCCCCTTTCCATACAAACTATACCTTTTATTTCTAGTTGAAAACAATCTTTCTATTTTGTTGAGTGAGCAGGATTAATCAAAGGCCAACACATGTTTCATTAATCATAGGAAAGAAAGAAAAACAGAGACAACTCGGAAATGCTAATTCTTCTTTCACTAAGATCACATAATACATACTTATATACAAAATATCTGGCCTACAAAATACTCATAAAATACTCATATTTTTTTATTATTTTTTTTTATAAACAGAAATTTCATTGATTAGAGAAGTGTACAGTATTTCGGGAGGGCCGGAACAAAAAGACCTCGACCGCTCCTATCATGAAGAGCATCTATGAACATGGAAAAGCACAAGGGGAAGAGAACAGAGAAGATCCCGCTAAGGCCAGGGTGTAGCGCATCTGAGTTTTGGATCTATCTGATTTTTGTATATTTCCTTGAGTCGCAACTGAATAAACGTGTTTGATGAAAGATACACGCCACAGTGGCCCAACAAACAAAATTATGGTTGGCATCCATACCCATTGTTCCTTGTGGTGTGGCCCACCTGAGCTATGGATCTTGCTAATTTTTGGCCCCAGGGTCTAGCATTGAGGATTGCACATGATGAACGGACTGGATATCAAACAGACAATGTGGTAAGCCATAGAGCTTGGGTATTTTCTGCAAACAGATGTCCTAGAGGATTCTGATCCGCTGGTCATCTCCAACAAAATGTAAAGGTGCTTGGATCGGGTCTCACTAGGGTCAGCAATCCTCTATTTTGCAACTTGGAATAAATTGCTCATGTGGCACATCTATGATGTTCCAGGACAATCATTAGGTGCATCCTGTTAGAGATGGTCCATCATCCTAATTTCATACGCTTGGAAAGGCTTGCTTGTTGGATGTGGACCATCACCAAGTTTTAGTTATGCAGACCTTGGAATGGAACCGACCGGGAACAACAGACCTTAGAGTCGAGTTTTTGAGTTTTCAAACTGTGGGTAGGACACCATAGATGAATGACCTGGATCATGAGGTGGGGCAGAAGGGACGATCCTCTCCAGTGGTCCACTTTATTAACTATCAGCGTAATAATGAAATTATCTGATTACCTGCAGCGAAGATGCTGGGTTTCCAGGCTTTAAGATATTTCTCCCTCTTGGAATCCTTCTCCATGGACTAAGTCACCAAGTACCAACTGCAATGAATCTGCACTGAAGTAAAATCTGGTCCATAATTGCCGGTCCGTATGAAAGGTAGGCTCATCATGAGCCTGTTGTGCCGAAAAAAACAGGTTTATCCATTCATATGGTGGGCCCCGCCTATTGGATGGTTTGAAAGATATGCAAAAATAGTTTGCATTTAACATCATGCATGGCCTAAGGATGACCCAGCCGTCCAAACATTAGGTTTAGGAAAGGTGCACGGTTAGGTCCAACCACTTGATTGGAGGACGGGGATTGTGTAGTGACACTTATGTGGTGGGATTTGATTGGGCCATGTACTGCTGTTAGAGATGGCGTTAGATTGAGTACTTGACTTAATGGCTTGCTTAGGCCCCATATCTAATAGCAGCATAACGCCCAATCAAATCCTACCATATGGAATCATCACCAACGTCAGTGGTGACGTGCCATCACATAATCCGCATCTCTATATACTTTCAGCTCACATTGAAAAGGAAAGGTCAGAGTAGACCAGAGAAGATTCACAATCCAGTCGAGTTTTCTATTATACAAATGGGGCTCATGTTTCACTGATTCCAAGAATCGGTCTATTGGGCCCCACCATGAACGAAATATGCCCAAAAGCTTCCTCTGTTGGCTGGTCCCAACTAGTCAATGTTCATATGCGCACCCCGTAAGAAATTGCATAGATAGTATACTATAGTCTAATTAAACCATCCAAACTTTGGGACCTAATGAGCTGTAATTGAAAAAGTAGATTGATTGAACAGTCTTAATCTCTGATTTGTAGACACTTGTTTGCTTAATTATGATTGTTTGTTATATTTGACTTCAGTCGTCCACCAACTGTGAACATGGATTTCCTGCAAAAGCCTCACGAAGTTCCTGCTGGGAACCTAAGTGGGCTTACCATGGCGTTTGTGAGAAATCCACCCCTTTCATCCATTTCGCGAGCTCATTTTAGGACATACAATTATAAATGAGCCGGATCAAAGACTCAAGTGGGCCATACGAGAGGGAAAACTGGACAAAGAAATGCGTACCTTCCTGGTCTCTGCCTTGATGTTTATGTGGCATCTAAACCGTTTATAAGGTCATTCACAATGGGTTGAACTGAAAATGCAAAAAACTTATGCTGATACAAAACATTTGTGGCCATATGAATGTTACAATGGTGGTTGTTTAATTACTACTGTTTTCTCTTGCATGGCTCATTTGAGTCTTGAATCCGGCCCATTTTTAGTTGGACATACTAAAATGAGCTCGCCAAATGGATAGATGGGTTGAATTTCTCACAAACATCATGGTGGAGGTTCCCAGCTCGAGTTATTGGGAAAGGCTATGGCAGGGTCCACCAACTGTCCATCAATCCACTAATGAGGTTATCAAAATTGGTGATAACTTTCATTTACAATCATCCAATTGAGCCACAAATTCGACAGTTAAAATTTGAGTAACTCATACGCCAAATGTACACTTTCTTAGTGCTTGCGCGTCCACTGTCATTTGGTATCGGAGTTTTTTGCTTTACAGTATTTCATACGTGATGCTAAGGAGGCCCGCAATCACGTGATTATTCAGACCATCCTTCACGAGGATCCTACTCCGGATCAGTTCCATGGGAAAAAAAATACTCAGCAATAAATCATCAGTCTATATAAAGATGTGTTAGAAACTGGCTCGCTGGACATCTAACTCGCCTTAGTCTGATGGTGAGATCTCTAAGCCGGCTTTTTAATACACCTCGATAAGTTATTTTATTGACAGCAGTAAACCAGCTACCTACGTGGCAAAATTTAGTTGGACATGGATTTCCTGCGAAAGCCTTTTGGCAGGAAGTTCCTGCACTATGTGGGGCGCGGCCACTTTTTGTGAGAAATCCACTATGGGTCACCCAGTGGAAAGAAATTCTTATCGTTGAAACCTTCCTAGCTCCACCATGATGTTTACATGCCATCCAAACCCTTTATGAGGTCGTTTCCAAATGGGATGAAGTGAAATCACCAAAAAAAAAAAAAGCCTTAAACATAATTTTTATGGCCGTAAAAAATGTTTCGTAAGTGCTCACTGAATCCCCACTGTTTTCTTATCTTGTGATACACTTTATTGTTGGATCCACCTCATTTTCTCACGACAGGGAAAATAGAGAAAGAAATTTCTATGGTCCAAACCTTCTTGGACTCCACCTTGATGTTTATATGCTATCCAAACAGTTTATAAGGTCATTCCCAATGGGATAAAGTGAAATCACTAAAACAATAGCCTAATACAAAACTTTTATAGCAATAAAAATGTTTCAACAGTGCTCACTGAATTCCCACTATTTCCTATCTTGTGACATACTTGATTGTTGAATCCACCTCATTTTTCATCACACGTACTCAAATGATTTAAAAAAATGGATGGACGTGGTGGATTTTTCACAAACAACATGGTGGGCCTTACTCAGCATCCTTGTGCAAGAACTTCAATTGAAAAACTTTCCCAGGAAGTTCCTGTTATAGACAGATGTCTTAAATCTGTCTGTTGGTCTGTCGATGACATCAACAGGGTTTCGATGACATCGAAGCCAGTCGTCGATGACATCAAAGATTGCTCGATGCCATCGATAATTGTCGAAAATTTTCACCCCTGGTCGCTGGACAGTTTAGGTCTGTTTTCGATGACATCGATAGACCTCAATGACATCGAAGATTTTACGTAGATTTTTTGCGAAAACACAGATTTTGCGATTTTTGTTTCCTATTCCGATTTTACTTCTTTCTAAACCTATATAAAGGGGTGTATGTGAGATTGAGAGGTATTCTAAGGCTTTCTAAAGGAGTTCCAAAGGTTCATAAAAGGATTGTAGGGTTTCTAAAGGGTGTAGCAAGGGTGAGATTCGAGGTTGTTCGAATCGGATAAGTCCTCTCTTTGTAATTTCTATTTTCATAAAGGAGATCTGTCGCTTTGTGCCGTGGTTTTTTCCCGCAAGGGTTTTCCACGTTAAATCTGTGTTCTCTTATGTATGCTTGGTGTCATTGGATTTAGATCTGTGTGATTCCACAGTACAAAATCCCTAACAGTTCGTGGCCAAGGATGATGTTTGTTAGAAATCCATCATGTCCATCCATTTTTTGAGATCATTTTAAGTTGTGAGACTAAAAATGAGGTGGATCAAACACTCAGGTTGGTCGGGAGGGGAAATATGGAAAGAAATTTCTACTGTAGAAACCTTTTTGGGCTCTACCTTATGTTTATATGCGATCCAAACCGTTATAAGGTCATTCCTGATTGGGATGAAGTGAAATCATTAAAAAAAGAAAAACCTTATACGAAACTTTTATGGAAATAAGAATGTTTCAACGGTGCTCACTAAATCACCACTATTTCCTACCTTGTGACACACTTGATTGTGGGATCCACCTCATTTTTCGTCACACATCCTAAAATGATCTTGAAATACGGATGGACGTGGTGGATTTCTCAAAAACATCACGGTGGGCCCACCCAGCATCCTTGCGAAGGAACTTCCTGCGAAGGGCTTGCTCAGGAAATCCGTGTCCTCGATGGTTTTATGATTATTTATGGCCTTAAGAAATTGATTTGGGCAGCAATAATGTTCGCCGGCCATGGTTGTGTGTGGAAGGAACGGAGAGATAGAAGGAATGATTGTGGTTGAGGCTGCTGCGGGCAGAGAGAGAGAGAGAGAGAGAGAGAGAGAGAGAGAGAGAGAGAGAGAGAGAGAGAGAGAGAGAGAGAGAGAGAGAGAGAGAGATTAGTAGATGCCTGAGAAACTGAAATTAGCTACTTGAGGCATCAGTAGCAGAAGCAAAACGACTTACGATACGGACGGACGAAATTGTTGCCACGGTCCATCTACAAAGGAGGCTTCTAGATCAACAGTCTGTGTCAGCGTTGGGAAAAGCAGGAAGCATCTCAACGTTTCCCTCAACCCCTTACCTTTGTGGAAATTCTTTTAGCAAAGATGGTTTCAGTTCCATTCCGGTCCTTAAAGAAGACTAAGGCTCCGTTTTGACGCCAAAAAAAAATGAGTTCATCTTTTTATTTTATTTTTATTTTTTATTTTTAAAGGAAGCTTTCCATTTCAAAAAAGAAAAAAGAGTTCATCTCATTTTAGTTAACAATGATCATATAATTACTCTTTTTTTCTCTAATGCATAATTACTAGCAACTAAGATAAGATGAATTCGTTTTTAGGTGTCTATCACAGAGGGCCTAAAAATAGAATGTAAATGCCAAAAAAAAAATTGGAGAATGAATAGTTTGGAAGTTTAATAACGCTTTAATGGACAAAGACGGTAAAAAAATGCCCATATATGACTGCATATATGTGGATAGCCCATGCACAGATAATCCCGAATGGCGTGGATAATATTGTTCGTTCAATCCCCACTTTTAAATCTCATTAAAACTACTCAGCCGAATTATTTTCTTGCCGAAAGGAAAAGTTAAAGCAATAGTATTGTTCCAAAGGATGAGTTTATTTGGTTTAAGAACAAAATGAGTTTTGATCAGACTTTAAAATGTTAACGCAATTAAAGTTAAAAACTTTCAAAAGAGTTTTGCCAGCTATGCCGATTACCTTTCTTCTATCTCGTTACGTTGGAGGACTTCAACAGATCTCTCTTCAGCTGGAGTTCAGATTTAGCCTTGCTTTGAAATGTTTCTACTCGGATGCTATCAATGCTCAGTTTTTGGGTTTTAGAATCCTCTCTCTTTCACTGACACATAGAGACATCTTTCTTAGAAGGTGGATAGTATCACCCATCTTTACTGATATTTAAATTTGTAAAGAAAGATGCAAATATCTTATTTAAAGTGATTTTCTTATGCTCCACTTTCCTTTTTAGCTACGGACCAAAAACCTCTCACTTTTAAAACTATTTTCCAACACCCGCTTACCTATTTCAGACAGGTCTTGCAGCCGGAAGCTCGACGGATGAAACCGTTAACTATTAAAATGTCCGTTCCTACTTAACTGCAGAAATTACCTTAGACTCCTTTTGATTTTACCCTTGTCAAATGACGGCACTGCCCTCCTGATTTTCCATCTCAGCGGATTCATTGAATATTATTGTATGAGAAAGCATTAGATCCACGTGAACGCCTTGCATGAAGATATGCAATGATAATACCAATTGTAATCTTTATTTTCCATCCAACCTGCTGATAAGGTAATAAAGATCAGGATGAAGGGAAAAAAAATACAAATATTAGCTGATCTAAAACTTCTGTGCCCCACAAGAAGTTCTTAATCGTCATTCATTGTTGTTTCTTGTGATGTGGTACACCTATAGCTGTACATGAGCAGTCTGAAGCTCGAGTACTCGTTCGACTCGACTCAGAATACTCGACTCGCCTGATTTAGAGCCAAGTATGAGCGAGTTTTCACTGCTCGTTTAAATTACGAGTAGAGTACGAGTCTAGAGGTACTTGACTCGCTACCTGTGTATATAAGTCCGCCCGAAAAAAAAAAAACCCCTACCCCACCCATCATTTTCATTTTTCCAGTTCGTCCAAACCCTACCCCACCCGTCAATCGTCATTTTCATTTTTCCAGTCCGCCCAAACCCTATCCCACCCGTCCTTTTCAAGCAGCGCCCAAACAGCCAAACCCTTCTCTCCTAGTGAGCATTAAAAAAAAAACTCCCTCCCGGCCATCCCTCTGCCACTCGTCCCGTCATCCGTCATTACCCTGCCCTGCACCGCTGCACGCAGCTGCCGCCGATCATCTCTCTGCAACTCGTCCCGTGACTCCCGTCGTCTGTCATCGCCTTGCCCTGCACCGCTGCACGCAGTTGCCGCCGGTCATCCCTCTTCTACTTGCCCGGTAAGGTGTGGCCGTGTGGCGTAGATTTTTTTATTTTTTATTGCTAATGTATATTAGAAATTGTTAATATAATTTTGAGATTATCCTCACAGAGACTTAGATAGAGACAGATGGTCCACTCAAGCCTTCGAGCTACCTTCTTTTGGGTCTCATGCCCTAAAATGATCAGTCAAAATGGATGGACGGTATGGATAAACACATGCTCTACGGTGGGTCCCACAGCCTCTATGAGGACCGTCCGTCTCTAGCTCGAGTGCTCGACCCTGGTGGGGTAGGCATGGCCCACTGGCAGCCTCAACTTTTTCAAAGTTCAAACAAAGAACTCCACTAATTTTTCTGGGCCCCACTTTGATTGATTATGGTTCTGATGAAACACTTTGGTCGGATGAAACACTTTTGTAAATGATGAAACTGCCCTTTGCAAAAATAAGTATTCATAAATCAAAGCTTAGGACTGTTTACCTGATCATGTTTCAGGGAATTATTTCATCCCAACGTGGAAAATCAAATGAATGGATTGGATTGCATATAAACATCATAATGGACCTATAGACACATACACACACATATATTTATATTCCATTTACAACTCCCCCTATTTCATAAATTTCCATTTATATTTACAGTTCAAGAAAACTAGCACTCGGTACTCAACTCGTGTGCTCGTACTCGGACTCGACTCGAAAACTTGGACTCGACTCTACTCGTTTACTACTCGTACTCGGCTCGTACTCGGGTGAGTAGAGTATGAGCAGGGGGGCCCTGCTCGTTGGCCGAGTAGAGTCAAGTGCGAGTAGCACTCGGGCATTAAAAGCTGAGTACGATCAGGGCAATACTCGACTCGACTCGACTTGTGTACAGCTCTAGGTACACCTGAGACAACGATCCTATTTAACTACAGAAATTACCTTAGACTCCTTTCATGATTTTACCCTTGCTAAATGACGGCACTGCCCTCCTATTTTCTATCCCAGCGGATTCATCGGATGTTATTGTATGAGAAAGCATGAGATCCACGTGAACGCCTTGTATGAAGATAGGCAATGATAATACCCATTGTAATATTTATTTTGCATCCAACCTGTTGATAAGGTATTAAAGACCAGGATGAAGGAAAAAAAAATACAAATATTCGACTGATCTAAAACTTCTATGCCCAGAAGTTCTTAATGGTCATTCATTATTATTTCTTGTGATGTGGTACACCTGAGACATCGATCTCATTTAACTGCAAAAATTAACTTTGAATCCTTTCATGATTTTACCCTTGCCAAATGATGGCACTGCTCTCCTGATTTTCCATCTCAGAGGATTCATTGAATGTTATTGTATGAGAAAGCATGAGATCCACGTGAACGTCACTACAACAAAAATGTGTATAACCGGCACTTTGGTGCATCATACACCGGCGCTATTTAAAAGTGGGCCCACGGATGTATACAAATAAAAACAAAACATGACTAAAACAGGCGCTGGTAAAAAAATCCCTATATATACCAAATAAAAATCCCTAACCTTATTTCCGGCAATTCTGTCTCTCTCCCTCTCTCCCCACCCCCCATCTCTCTCGCCCTGCCCCGACTCTCTCTTTCTCTGCCCCTAATTTCCTCTCTATTTCCCGCTCTCGCTCTCCATCTTCCTTGTTTGGTAGCGTGGATTGCCATCGATTTCGCCATTGATCTCCTCCGTGTCCATGACCTAGCCTCTCCTATCGCCTGTGCAGACGCCGCTACCTCTCCCTCTCGCCTGCCTAGATGTTGTTCTCTCTATCTATCTATCTCTCTCTCTCTCTATATGCAAGAGCGTTAAGGTTTCACGTTCATGAAATGGCGTGGATGCTCCCACGGGTGCCAATCAGCACTGTATAATAGATCGTGGACTTCCATCAGGTGAGGCCTAGCATGCGCATGCTTGGGACTTGCAGGCTGTTCTGGCTTTAATGTGGTGATGTTATTTAGGTGATTATGTTTGATTGGATATCCCATTAGGTCTTGGATCTAATGAGATCTAATCAGGGGGCCCATCTGTAACGCTCCGAAAAATCGGGGGTCGTGCATAGACTCGACTCCCAAGTTCCCGAGTGTCACTTATCATGCATTTATGGTTTTTTTTATGATTAATTAAATTTAACCACGCAATTTGGAATTATCTGAGGCACGAAGCACAATCACACCAGTGTACTAAAATGAAGGATATCTCATATATATACAGGTCCAAAATAATAAAGGGTCGCCCAAGGCGTTGCCCAACAGAACAACAAAAGAAAGCTATGTCCAAAAAGAGTAAAGCTGAGCCCGCGGCTCAACAAATCTAAATTCAACCCGATCAAGCCGATGGAGAGCCACCCATCAGCTGCAAGTAGGAGAGTCCGTCCTCCTCGTCCAAGCTCACCTCGCCAGGCTCCTCATGCCTGAGTCACCTGCATCTATGAATGAGTCTGGTTGGTGTTTTAAAACACTGTCCCAGAGTGGGAGTGAGTGATCAACTCAGTGTGAACTATTGGTCTCAAGTTACAACAGGCATTAATTGTAATATGAACTTAATACAAAGCAGACAATCATCAACACCTAATAACTCTTATTTAAAATGCATGCATGCGGGATGATATGATGCATGCCCTCGCCACAACACTCCCTCAAGCGACTCCATCTAACAATCGCATATGACAACTCTCCCTCAGAGCGACCTTGACTTCCGAGTCGCCACCCTAACTAATGCGTGCAATGCGATCGTGTTAGCCGAGTTATTAGTTAAGTCCATTCATCCAGCAGGTTGAGGATTCTGATTCACCCTACGTATCAATGCCTTAAACTGGTTGCGAGGCCAAGACCCCATCAACGCGTGAGGCCGAGACCTCGCGGTCCGTGATCCTATCGGGTTCCTCATCCCTGACACTAAGCACATGAGGAGTGCCAAAAGGAAGGGATCGCTCACGATCACTACGGGGAGGCGCGGTACCCCAGCGTAGGCTGACAGCTCGGACATAGTGTCCCATTCCACCATGCCCGGCTCACGAGGCTGTGGACCAGTTGCAAGTGAATTTTTGATGGGCTACAACGGTTGCAGGGTGGTTCAGGTTATATACATATGTGAGCATCCAGGGTTAACAAACAGGGTTGGTCAGGCTGTAGGCTAGACCGCACAAATCAGGTGAGCGTGAGACGAGTGACCTCGAGCACAAGAGACCCATGTAGTGGAACTACAGCCACCCGAACACACTCGCCCAAATTCACGGGTCTAGCCCTAGCATAGCCCTACCGATGGGACTACCATCTCTTGTCATATTCCAGACCAACCCAAAGGTGTGAAGGGGATCCATAACATACCAAGAATCAATGCATCATCTAACATAAACGACATCATGTTCTCATGCTTCTCAACAAACAATTCTAAATTTTCACCAACATGTAAAGCTACTAATATTATAAACAAGAAGTGTGTGTATGGTGTGCGTTGGTGAGGAAGTTAAGACCTTCCTACCTCCCTTAGAACCAAAATATACAAAAATTTAGGAATCATACGTATTATGAGGCACATCATATGAGAAGATCAACAAGGTATGAGCATCTAATCGTCCATACACCAAATCATGTGGAAGGCAAGAACAACATCATGTGGAACCCCAACATACAAATCTAACAAACATATAAGTCCTAGGGTCTCTCTAGATTCTCCAAACATAACATTCAAGCAATCAAAATCATTAAACACATACTAAAATTGGTGTTAGGCCACCTAAGAACAATAGTCCGCACCTTGGATTCGATGGACGCTTGGAAACGACCTAGGAGATGTGGATTTCGGGGTAGATCGGCCGGAATCCCTAAAGGCGACCACTTGTTTGTTAGAATCCCAAGTAAATCTCCCTCATCATAAGGGTTTCAAAGAAAATAAGGAATGGAGCTTACCTAGTTGTTCAACGAATGAAATAGCGGTTGTGGGGTAAGGTTTCTTCTTGGAGAAGAGGTGGAAAGATGCAAGATTGGCTTCCTTGGGCCCCACCTCAATTCTAGGGTCCACTCTCCTTCTTCCTCTCTTCTTCCTTTCTTCTTTCTCTCTTTTCTCTCTTCTCTCTCTCTTTTCTAAGGCAAAATTTGTATGGGGAGAGGGGTGCCCAAAAGAAACCCTTTTTATAATTCCAGATTTGGTGCAAATGGCCCCAAGCTTCCTTAAATTCCCAAAATAGACCTATGGAACTCCATATTGGTGTGGGGGCCACCCCAACACCCCTCTGGCTACCAAATTTGGCGTGTCGGAGCCTTATGGCCTGACTAGGGTCCATGCAAAAGTTGAGGATGAACAGATGAACGGATATATGATCTGAGTAAGCGTTTCCGACCTTTAAGTGGCCCTAGGAGGCCCATTTTGATTGATGGGGCATTTCTGGTGGCCCTCTGGTCATGAAATTTATAGGGTAAGTGCTCAGTGGCCCGATGAAGGGCCACGCAAAATTTAGGAACGATTGGATGTGGGGTTTGGTCTTACGGGTCCGATTTGCGATCAACGGTCACCGTTCCACGATCGGGTCCCAGATTTGGTGGACGGGTGTAGAAAAATATATTAAACCCTCACTACAAATTTGGAAGAAATTCGACGGTTGAAACGCCTGGTATTCCAGTTTCATTTGTAAGTGCCATATTCCAATTCTGGCATTGGTGGGGTGCATTCGGCTAGTGCCAGATCCCAGTTCTGGGTGTCCACTAGGTCCGTAGTCCACGATGGACCAAATGCTCAGTGAGATCTATGATTTCCTAGACTTTCAAATTTTTCTGACCCTCCTCGGTCGTTAGGTGGCCCACACAGGCTGTTGTTAAGTGTAAACAGACCATCTGGCTTGGCGACCTGCACTTTGTTCCATCATAACTAGACTAGTCCACCCCAGAATAAACTAACATTGAGTGTTAATGGTCATTAAGTGATATTATAAGTTAATTAATAAAATTTTTTTTAAAGGATTTTTGGAAATCCAAAACAGTGAAAATCTGGGGTGTTACACCATCGATCTTGCTCGACTGGTGTTTGATAAAATGCCTGTGAAGATTTTAATCTTGTGGAATGGCTGGTTGTGATTCTCTTCAATTCATGATTCTCTTCTTCTATAATTTTTTTAGATATATTTAGTTGGTAGTAAGTATGCCTTTGGTCGAGAGACTGTTGTTGTTAATCCTTGTTCACTAACCAAGCAAGGGCCATGTTTGATTGAATTTGATGTACATTGTACCTGCCACGAATATTTGTGGCTATAGTCTAATGTAGTGCGGCACCTGATGGATCTGAGGATCACATCCACGCAAAGTCCATCACTCCACGTCAACAAAAATAACGAGCTCTGTCCATACGAAAGTCATGCGAGCGTTTCTCTGCCCTCCATCGACGGGCGCAGATTAGGTACTACCTCCGCCCGTCTGGAGCTCAGGACGGGCTGGACGTGTAACCCCTTGATTAGTGGAGAGTGATTACATCATATGGCAGAGGGCACATCAACAAACGGAGCAGTTAGCTCGCGTTTATACTCGGTCACTGAGAACTCCAACCGTCTCTTTTTTTATTTTTATTTTTATTTTTTTTAAAGTTTTCTACGTTTTTCCCTGCGCAGAGCAACGAGGCTCGCTAAAAAATTAACATAGCTGAGTTTTTTGGGCCACACAATGATGCATGTGTTGTATCCACACCGTCCATATATTTGGAGAAATCATTTTAGGGCATGATACAAAGAATAAGTCAGATCAAAGGCTAGAGTAGACCCCACCACAAAAAACAGTGGAGAGAGTGATGCCTACCATTGAAACCTTCCGAAGGTCCACCGTGATGTTTATTTGAGATCCAACTTGTTCATGTATTAACTCAGACATGAAAGAAAGGAAAACAAAAATAACATCTTGATCAAAAACTTTTATTGCCCTTATAACTTTTTAATGATAGGCGTCGCTCTCTCCACTGTTTTTGTATGGTGGGGTCCACTTGAGATTTGGATCTAACTCATTGTTTGGACCATGATCAAATATGATCTCTCCAAATGGATGAATGATGTGGATACAAAACATATATCATGGTGGGCCATAGGACTGGGTTAGGTCACTTCATACAATTACGAAATGGCATTGCGTTATTGTATTGAGTAAACTCTGTTGGCCCACTATGACTTCATGTGTTTTATCCACGCTGTCCATCTGATTTTTCAGATCATTTTAAGAGCTCAACCCAAATTTAAAGTATATCTAAAGCTTAAATAGATATACTTAAATAGACCATACTACAGGAAACAGTGGAATTATTTATTACCACCGTTGAAGCCTTTCTAAGGCCCAATGATGTTTGTTTGTCATCCAAACGGTTCATAAGATCATAATGACATAGATGAAGGGAAAACACAAATATCAGCTTGATCTAAAACTTATCTTGCCTTCGAAGAATTTTTCAACAGTAGACGTCAATTCACACTGTTTCCAGTAGTGTGGTCCACTTGAGATTTGGATATGCTTGATATTTGGGTTAAAGCCCTAAATTTAGGTGATAAAACGAATGGATGGAGTTTATAAAATGTATGAATGGCGGTGGACCCCATGGCTGTAGTGGACCCCACCATAGAAAACGGTGGAGAGAATGATGCCCACAGTTGAAACCTTCAGAAGGTCCACCATGACGTTTATTTCAGATCCAACCTGTTCATGTGCTAAAGTAGACATGAAAGAAGGAAAACATAAATATTTGCTTGATCGAAAACTTTCATAGCCCTTAGATCTTTTTAATGGTGGGCGTCAATTTTTCCACTGTTTTCTATGGTGGGGTCCACTAGAGCTTTGGATTTGACTCATTCTTTATATTATGCCCTAATATTATCTCTCCAAATGGATGGACGGTGTGGATACACAACATACATCATGGTAGGGCCCACATAAGTTGATGACATCAACTCAGTTGAAGACCAAAAAAAAATGTTTGGATTTTTTGGAAAACTCTATTCCGTTTGATGATGTGTCACTGCTATCTAACATAACCACTCTCCGCTAATCAATGGGCTATACGTCCAACCCGTCTTGAGCTCTGGACGGGCAAGGGTAGTACCGAATCCGCGCCACTCCTCACAGCTGTACGGCCGGTGGATGGGGGCGGATTCGGTACTACCCTTGCCCGTCTAGAGCTCAAGACGGGCTGGATGTGTAGCCCATTGATTAGCGGAGAGTGGTTACGTCAGATGGCAATGGCACGTCATCAAGCGGAACGGAGTTTTCCAAAAAAAACTCTAAATGTTTTTTTTTTTTAGTCTTCAACTGAGCTGATGTCATCAACTTATGTGGGCCCTACCATGATGTATGTTGTGTATCCACACCATCCATCCATTTGGAGAGATAATATTAGGGCATAATATAAAGAATGAGTCAGATCCAAAGCTCTAGTGGACCCCACCACAGAAAACAGTGGAAAAATTGACGCCTACCATTAAAAAGATCTAAGGGCCATGAAAGTTTTCGATCAAGCAGATATATGTTTTCCTTCTTTCATGTCTACTTTAGCACATGAACAGGTTGGATCTGAAATAAACATCATGGTGGACCTTCCGCAGGTTTCAACTGTGGGCGTCATTCTCTCCACCGTTTTCTGTGGTGGGGTCCACTACATCCTTGGATCTACCTCATTCTTTTTATCATGCCCTCAAATGATCTCTCAAAATGTATGGACAGTGTGGATACAAAACATACATCATGGTGAGCCCACAGAAGTTGGTGAAGTCACTTTGGTAGCTAATTCGCGAATCCCATCCGGTTAATTGCAGGAAGCGGATTGCTTACCGAGTAACGTACACTAACCGTATAGAATAAACTCTATGGGGTCCACCGTCGTTCATGCAGTGTATAAATTCCGTCCATCCATTTTATCACCTAAATTTAGGGCTTTAACCCAAATATCAAGCATATCCAAATCTCAAGTGGACCACACCACTGGAAACAATGTGAATTGACATCTACTGTTGAAAAATTCTTCAGAGGCAACCTAAGTTTTAGATCAAGCTGATATTTGTGTTTTCCCTTCATCCATGTCATTGTGATCTTATGAACCGTTTGGATGACAAACAAACATCATTAGGCCTTAGAAAGGTTTCAAACCGTGGAAATAAGTAATTCCACTGTTTCCTGTAGTATGCTCTATTTAAGCTTTAGATATACTTTAAATTTGGGTTGAACCGTTAAAATGACCTGAAAAATCAGATGGACGGTGTGGATAAAACACATGAATTCATAGTGGGCCCAACAGAGTTTACTCAATACAATAACGCAATCGGATTTCGTAATTGTATTTGGGTTTCTTGAAAGCACGCTATCTATTTGGTGCGCGGATTGACCGGCCATACTCGCTATGAAGTGACGTAACCCAATCCTATGGCCCCACCATGATAAATGTTTTGTACTCACACCGTCCATCCATTTGGAGGGATCATATTTGATCATGGTCCAAAAAATGAGTTAGATCCAAATCTCGAGTGGACCCCACCATATAAAAACAGTGGAGAGAGCGACTCCTATCCTTAAAAAGTTATAAGGGCAACAAAAGTTTTTGATCGAGATGTTATTTGTGTTTTACTTCTCTTTCAGGTCTGAGTTAATACATGAACATGTTGGATCTCAAATAAACATTACGGTGGACCTTCGGAAGGTTTCAATGGTAAGCATCACTCTCCCCACTGTTTTTTGTGGTGGGGTCCACTCTAGCCTTTGATCTGACTTATTCTTTGTATCATGCCCTAAAATGATTTCTCCAAATATTTGGACGGTGTGGATACAACACATGCATCATTGTGGGGCCCACAAAACTCGGCGACGTTACTTTAGTAGCTGCGCACGGAAAAAGGTGGAAAACTAAAAAAGAAAAGAAAAAAAAGAGACGGTTGGGGTTCTCAGTGACCGAGTATAAACGGGAGCTAACAGCTCCGTTTGTTGACGTGTCCTTTGCCACATGACGTAACCACTCTCCACTAATCAAGGGGTTACACGTCCAGCCTGTCCTGAGGTCCAGACGGGCGGAGGTAGTGCCTAATCCGCGCCCTGTGAGGGACGCGGATTTCCTGCGAAAGGAAGTTCCTGCACAAGGATTCTAGGTGAGGCTCGTTGCTATGTTTGTGAGAAATTAAAGCTGTCCATCCATTTTTAGACCTCATTTAAAGATATTCTACCAAAAATGAATAAGATCGAAAACTCAAGTGGCCATAAGAGATGAAACAGTGGGGAAAGGATTGCCTACCGTTGAAACCTTCCTAAGCTCTACCTTGCTGTTTATATGCCATCTAAACCGTTTATAAGGCCATTTTCACTTGGATAAAGTGAACAAACTTAAAAAATTATATCGTTAAAAACTTTTATGGTCATATAAATATTTCAACGGTGGTCACTAAATCTCCACTGTTTCCTCTCGTGTCGCCTATTTGAGTTTTTGATCATTCTCGATTTTGATCCCATATCATAAAATGAGCTTAAAAAACGGTCAAAGGGGTTAGATTTCACACAAACAACTAAGTAGGACCATACAAAATCTTGCGCAGGAACTACTGCGAAAGTCTTTCGCAGGAAATCCGCGTCCCACTGTGAGGAGTTGCTCCACGCGTTACATGTGGCTAACCACTCCACATGAGATAATTGTAATTAAAAGTGGATCATTTAAAACTCACTGCCCTCCACTGACGGTACAGTTGTGAGGAGTTGTCTTGCGCGTTACATGTGGCTAACCATGCCACATGGGACAGTTGTAATTAAAAGCGCATCATTTAAAACTTCTCGGTGGTGAAGTTGGCAGTTGGAAAATAAGGAAATGGATGGCTACTCCCACGACACCAGCCAATGGCTGGTGGTCGGTGCAATGTGGGCCCCACCATGATGTATGTGTTTCATCCATGCCGTCCATCTATTTTTAAAGATCATTTTACAGTACTGGACCAAAAAAGAGGTATATCCCAATCTCAAGTGGACCACATTGTAGGAAACAGTGTTGAATGACTTTCGACCATTAAAAACATTTTGGGGACCATAAAAGTTTTGAATCAAGCTGATTTTTGTTTTTTCCCTTCATCTGGGGCTGTATGACCTAATCAATAGGTTGGATGTGGCTGTATGACCTAATCAACAGATTGGATGTCAAACAAACAGTACATTAGGCCTTAGGAGGACTTTAATGGTGGATATCCAATCTCTATTGTTTTCATGCGGTGTGGTAAATCTGAGATTTATATACCTCTCACTTTTGGTATCAAGCCCTAAAATGATCTTTAAAAATGGATGAACGGAATGGATGAAACAAATACATCATGGTGGTTCCCACAGAGCACCGACCACCAGCCACGGGGCTGGTGTCTGGGGGAGTAGCCAATCCGTTTCCGGCAAATAAGCATTACAATAGATCCTAAAAAGCCTTTTGATGGTGGGTGTTCAATTACTTATACTGTTAGCTTAATTTGTAGTCTACTTAAAATTATGTTAGTCTCATTTTTAAGCTCATGCCTTAAAATAATATGAAAAATAAATGAATAGTGTGGATAAAACATACACATCATGGTGGGCCTACATATCCTTGTGTAGTAGCGACCTCGCTACGAAGGCAAGATCAATAGGCAATCCTGGGTGGGGCACACAAAGATGCCCGCAACAAAAGCACTCTCTATTAGTTTTGCAAGGCCGCAAAGGGAGAGGAATCCAAAACTTTTGTGAGCCACATAAATGAAACAATGGGAATGAAAAATTCCACAGTCCACCACGATGTTTATATGCCCTTCAAGACATTTTATACAAATGTTCCTGATGAATATATGCAAGCTGTTGAAGATCTGGTTGTCCCAAGGACTGAATTTGGTAATGCATCAGAGAAGAGCATTACCATGTGAAGCTATTATTTTAGCCTTTTTTGTCAAACATTGGAGTGCCCAAGTATTCATCTGAATAAAAGTACCATTCAAATACTCCTCTGCGTAGAATATGCTGAGACATCTTTTCTCCTTAAAAGTATTTTCAGGCGAGATCCTAGTCATATGGGTTCTAAATCAGTTGAAGATTGGCTAGAAGCTTCAATATGATTTCATTTTTCAGGATTTCACTTGGATGACTTGGAGCTATGAAATTCAGAGGTCAAGCAACCAACGACCTCAGCAGTTGTAAGTGTGCATAAGCAACCTTTTGTAATTTGTAAGTAATTGTCATATAATTTTAACTCATTTATGTGTATCCTATTCTCAACAAATATCCTTAATGACAAGCAATGAATATCTTATTTGAACTACTACTATAATCTGTTATTTGTGATGGGTAAGCTGAACTTTATATCCATCTTACTTTAATGTCATGTTTTAGTGTTTAATGGAAAATATTGATGGATATGCTGAACTTTTATCTGCACTTCACTCACTAGGGGATGGGATTCATTCACTTGCATTTCTTATTAATGTCATATTTTAGTGTTTAATCGAAATTTTTGATGGGTAAGCTGAACTTTTATTTTGAAAGAAGAAACAATGAAAAATACAACAAAGAACAGGGGCAACACCCTAAACACATACTGTCACACCCTGTAAAGAGAAATAAGGATATTCTCTAATGCCAATTTCTCATTCAGAAGTTTATTTAGTTTCACAATGAAGGTCTCTTATCTAAAAGTTAATGTGCAGGTAGTTTCCAAGATTATTATCTCAAGACATTTCAACAGGAAGGGAGTACGACTTGTAACTTAACTGAAGCTATTAGACATCATAGAGATTTTTTGTTGATACAAAACTATAAATTTGGCTAAATTTCTTGAGTTAATTTATGCTAGGTAGTTCACAGCTTTTACTAAGTTGTTGTGAGTGGTCTGCTTAGTAGCATGCATGTGAGATGCTATTTTCTTGATGTTCTTTTATTTTCATGTGGTTCTGTGGCCGAGCACATGAATGAGATCAGTAATATAATGAACCAACTCTCCTTTATGAAAATGGTTCTGGATGATGAATTGCAGTCTTTACTATTGCTTAGTCCATTGCCTGACAGTTGGGAGACATTGGTGGTGTCTTTAAGTAACTCCGCACCAGATGGAAAGATATCCATGGAATAAGTAACCAGTTGTCTCTTCAATGAGGAGACAAAGAGGAAGTCTCAGGGGTCTACTCAACAAGGGGCCCTTGTGACACAGGAACGGGGGAGAGAAAAGAACAGGAAGGGCGGGAAGGCCCGAAATAAATTAAGAGGTAAGTCGAGTAATAGAAAGGATGTTGATTACTGGAATTGTGGTAAGAAGGGCCACTACAAGCATGAATGTCGTGGTAAGAAAAACGACAAGAAAGGAAAATGAAAGGAAGATGAATCAGATTCCACTGCGGTTGCTTCAGATGGTGACATTGTAGTTATTCTTTTTGCAGATCATAATGTATGTCTCACGGCTACGAGTTAGGACACCGACTGGGTGATAGACTCGGGAGCTTCTTTTCATGCGACTCCACGTAGAGACTTCTTCATAAGCTACAAGTCAGGTGACTATGGGACTGTGAAAATGGAAAATTCTGGCGTATCAAAAATCATGGAAGTCGGTGATATTTGTGTGAAGACCGATATGGGCTACACATTAGTTCTCAGGGATGTGAGGCATATCCCAGATCTTTGCTTCAACTTGATGTCGACGGGAATGTTGGATGATGATGGCTATGAAAGCCAGTTTGCTAGTGGGCGATGGAAGCTCATCAAGGGTTCATTGATCGTGGCCAGAGGAAAGAAGTGTTGCACCCTTTACAAGGCAAATGTCAGTATGTGCAAGGGTGGGTTGAATGTAGTGGAAGATTCAGCTATTGACATGTGGCACAGGCGTCTAGGTTACATGAGTGAAAAAGGGCTTCAGCTACTAGCAAAGAAGCGGCTCCTTCCAAACGTGACAGGTACACCTTTCAAAACTAGTCTTGATTGTTTGTCAGGGAAATAACATAGAGTTTCATTTGTTAAATCTACTTCTCATGTTAATAAATTGCATGCATTAGATTTGGTTTATTCTGATGTTTGTGGTCCTATGAGGACAAAAACCTTGGGTGGGGAATTGTATTTTATTACTTTTATAGATGATGCATCAAGAGGGTTTGGGTTTATGCTTTGAAATCCAAGGACGAGGTCTTTGGTGTGTTTAAATTATTTCATACTATGGTCAAGAGAGAGACAGGTAGATCATTGAAGTGCATTCGCACTAACAATGGTGGTGAATACATCGGTGACTTTCATGAGTACTGTAAGTCCCTGGGTATACGGCATGAACAAACAGTTCCCAAGACCCCCCAGCATAATGGTGTAGCTGAGCAAATAAATCACACCATTGTAGAGAGAATCAGATGTATGTTATCTCAGGCGAAGTTGCCCAATACGTTCTGGGGAGAAGCAATGCATACGACAGTGTATTTGATAAACAGGTTTCCATCAGCCTCGTTAAATGGAGAAGTACCTGAGAAGGTGTAGACTGGACAAGACCCATCGTACAGTCATCTCAGGGTGTTTGGATGCAGGGCATCCATTCACGTACCAAAGGACGAGAGGTCCAAGCTCGATATGAAGATCAGACAGTGTGTATTCTTAGGGTACGGTGATGAAAAATTTGGTTACAGATTGTGGGATCCGACCCAGAGGAAGCTCGTCAGGAGCAGATATATGGTTTTCTTTGAAGATCAGTGTATAGAAGACATTAGTAAACCAGAGAAGAACCAGCCTAGTTCAGGTGAGCAAGAGGACATGGATCCGGTTACTCCTCCCATGGTGCCTGATGACGGGGGAGTACAACAATGTGCAGAGGATGAGGGAGTTCCTTTAGAAGATGGACCAGGGGAGCAGCCCCCACTTGATCCACCTGTTGAGCTACAGGTGAGGAGGTTATCTAGGGACAAACAGTCGTCCAAGAGGTACTCACCATATGAGTATATTATGGTGACTGATGGGGGAGAGCCAGAAGACTATTCTGAGGCCCTAGCCAACGAGCATAAGGAGGAGTGGTTGAAAGCTATGCAAGAGAAGATGAAATCCTTACATAAGAACCACACCTATGATATGGTGAAATTGCCTAAGGCCAAGAAAGCGTTGAGCAACAAGTGGGTGTTCAGAAAGAAGATTGAGCAAAAGAATTCACAGACGAGGTTCAAGGCCAGACTTGTGGTGAAAGGGTTTGGTCAAAGGAAAGGTATAGACTTCGAAGAGAAATTCTCACCAGTGGTGAAGATGACATCCATACGGGTGTTGCTTGGCTTGACAGCTAGCATGGATCTGGAGATAGAGTAGTTAGATGTTAAAACTGCCTTTCTCCATGGTGACCTGGAAGAAGAGATCTACACCAACCAGAGGGGTTCGAAGTCAAGGGCAAAGAGCATATGGTGTGTAGGCTGAGGAAGAGCTTATATGGGCTGAAACAGGCTCCACAACAATGGTAAAGGAAGTTCGACTCGTTCATGTTGAAACATGGGTATGACAGAACGGAGTCGGATCACTGTGTGTTTACACGCAAGTTCTCAGATGGTGATTTCTTAGTTCTACTGTTATATGTTGATGATATGCTCATCATGAGAAAAGACATCAAGAAGATCGACAGGCTGAAGCAGGAGTTGGGCAAGTCTTTTGTGATAAAAGACTTGGGCCCATCTAGACAGATCCTAAGAATGGAGATAACCCATAACAGAAGCAGCATGAAGCTTTGGCTGTCACAAGAGCGGTATATTAAGAAAGTCCTCGAGCGGTTCAATATGAATGCAGTAAAGTCGGTCAGTACTCCACTAGATGGTCACTTCAGATTGAGCGACAGGCAGTGTCCGAAGACGAAGGCAGAGGTGAAAGAGATGCAGAAGATACCTTACGCATTAGCTGTAGGAAGTTTGATGTATGCTATGGTGTATACACACCTAAACATAGCATATGCGGTTAGTGTTGTCAGTCGGTATCTTGCCAATTCTGGCAAAGAGCATTGGGTAGCAGTGAAATGGATACTACGGTATCTAAGAGGCTCATCTAAGTTGAGCCTATGCTATAGTGACGGAAAACCTGTGTTAGAGGGCTACACAGATGAAGATATGACAGGTGACATAGGCTCCAGGAAGTCTACATCGGGGTTCATGTTCATGTTTGTAGGGGGAGCAGTTTTCTGGCAGAGCAAGCTACAGAAGGTCGTAGTATTGTCGACGACAGAGGCCGAGTACATTACAGTCACAGAGGCATGTAAAGAGATGCTTTGGATGAAGAGATTCTTACAGGAACTTAGCCTAAAGCAGGAGGAGCACGTGGTCTATTGCGATAGTCAAAGTGCTATACACTTGAGCAAGAATCCAAATCAGCATTCCAAGTCGAAGCACATAGAGACTCGGTATCACTGGATCAGGGATACTTTGGAACAGAACGTGTTACAGCTTGAAAAGGTCTACACGGACAATAATGGGTCAGACATGATGACCAAGGCTTTGCTCAAAGGCAAGTTTGAGGTTTGTAGAAACCTGTCTGGCTTGAAGAAGGTAGATCCCTCCTGGGTCAAAAAAGGGGAGATTTGATGGATTTTTTTGACCCATCGTCGATCGGTCGTGATCCTCGCTCGACTGGTCGAAGGCTGGTGGTCGACCAGTCGTGGTACGACTCAAAGTCCAGCGACTGTGGACTATTTTTCTCCGAGGTACTCGACCAGTCGAAGGAGGTGCTCGACCAGTCGTAGGTGGCTCTCAACCGGTCATAGACTCGGTTCGACCAGTCGAGGTTATGCAGATTCGTTCCTCGATTTTGGGCAGATTTCGTGTCGCAAGTTCTTTCACAACTGGGATGCGAAAATGAGTTTCCTAAAAGTCTAAATAAGAGTTCCTAGGGCTTTCTAGGAATGACAAGAGGGTTTTCTAAAGCTTTACAAGGGATTTGCTAAAGGGTTTAGGGCTATCAAAGGTGAGAGAGAGAGAGAGAGAGAGAGAGAGAGAGAGAGAGAGAGAGAGAGAGAGAGAGAGAGAGGAAGCTTATAGAAGGGAGGTTCTGCTTGTGGAGGTTATCTACTGTGCAATCTATATCTCAATGCTTCTATGTCCTCGTAATCGGTTAGATCTCTCTGTTTTCTTTGTTTTCTTTCATTGTTTATCCACTCCTGCGTGAGTGAAGAAGGTTGTAATATTCTACTTCATAAGTGGATTGTTAATCTGGACGAGGCCCAGTGGTTTTTTACCTCTTTGAGGGTTTTCCACGTAAAAATCTCTTGTGTGGTGTGTGATTGACGCATTGATTATTTTCATTGCTTTATTATCCATAATTCTGATTTGTTCTGGAGGGCTAGATCCTAAGGTTTTGTACAAGGCCCCCAACACTTCAAATGAAATTGAGCGACCCTAATATGAAATTGAGTGAGCTTTAAATAAAATTGAATGAGTCTAACATGAAAAATTGTGCGAGCTTAACATGAAATTCAACGAGCCTTAAATGAAACTGAGCAAGCTTCACATGAAATTCAATAAGCATCACATGAAATTAAATGAGCATCAAATGAAATTGAACGAGCTTCAAATGAAATTGAGCGAGCTTCAAATGAAATTGAACGAGCCTAACATGAAATTGAGCGAGTCTAACATGAAATTGAGCGAACTTTAAATGAAATTGATTAAGCCTAACATAAAATTGAGCGAGCTTAACATGAAATTCAACGAGCCTCAAATGAAATCGAGTGAGCTTCCCATGAAATTCAACGAGCATCACATGAAATTAAACGAGCATCAAATGAAATTGAATGAGCCTAACAGCCTAACATGAAATTGAACAAGCTTCAAATGAAATTGAGCGAGCTTCAAATGAAATTGAATGAGCCTAACATGAAATTGAGCGAGGCAAACATGTAATTGAGCGAGCTTCAGATGAAATTGAATGAGCTTAACATGAAATTGAGGGAGCTTTAAATGAAATTGAACGACCCAATCTTAAATGTATGTGGTCTATCCACGTCATCCATCTGTTTTTCCATCTAATTCAAGGGGTTAAGCCCAAAATCGAAGCATATCTAAAGATCAAGTGGATCGTACCACATGAACCAATGAAGATAATCATTTCACCATTAAAACCTTGCTAGGCCCCACAATAATGTTTTATTTGTCATCTAGCCTATTCATAGAATCATGTAGACATGGATGAACGGAAAATGCAGATACAAGCTTGATCCAAAACTTCTATGGCCCATAAGAAATTTTTTTAGTTTAAGGTTTAAGGTAATTTGTTCAAATATATCTATAGTGCGTGCTTTCTTAAATGAAGGTACCATTTTCGTCCTTTATTGACAATCTAAAATGAAGATAAAGAAGTAACGGTTTGGTGAAAGGGTATTCTCATACGAAGAAGAGAGAAGATTTCAGAAAATGTGTTTTAGATAGATGAGTATTGCCGTGTGAAGAGGATAAAAGATTCAAGATAATGGGTTTTAGGTAGAGGGTTATTGTTATTTGAGGAGGAGAAAAGATTCCAAAAACTGGATTTTTGCATAATAGGAGATGAGAAAATATTACAAAAAATGGGTTTGTATTGCAGAGGTATTTTTGTTTAGAAAAAAGGTATTGGTTTATTCTTTAAACGTAAAGTTTAGGAGCATTCAAAAAAGCTGGTGGGTAAAAAATGAGATTTATAGTTGGAAAAATTTGTATGTCTTTTGATTTTTCTCTGCCACTATCGTAGATCACAAGGGAATGCAAATTTAGCAGGTGCATGGCATAATTTTAGGACATGGCACAAAAATAACAAATCAACCTTGTCCATAGGATTGGTCATCTGACTTTTAGGGAATGGGGTAACAAATGGAGCCAATATAAAGCTCAAGTGGGCCACACGAACATGAAAGAGTAGGGATTAAGTGCCAACCATTGAAACATTCGTTGGGCCACATGATATTTATGATAAATCCACTTCGTGCATTTGTTTTCCCAACTCATTTTAGGAAATGAGATAAAATATCAACCAGATTCAAAGCTCAAGCGGGCTACATGATTGGAAACAGTGCGATTTAACACCCACTATTGAAACATATTAGGGTATAGTGGGGTCGATTTTGAGCTTTTAGAGCTTCCTATTTTTTGGGTCCATTCAATAAAATGAGCTCACAAAAATAAAGGTGGGCTCCATCTATTGTTGGAATTAGGTTGGCAACGGCAACCAACGTGAGAAAGAGGTTTCACTACAAGAAATTCCACTTTTAGCGACAAAAATTTTCGTAGCTAAAGAGTTTTAGCGATGAAAATTTTCGTCGCTAAAAGTCCGACGTAGAAGGGTTTTATCGGCGAAAATTTTGAATCGTCGCCAAAGGCAAGCTTTTTAGAGGCAAAAATTTTCGTGGCTATAAAAACTTTTAGCTACGAAAATTTTATTCACTAAAAATATTTGCAAAACTTTTAGCTACATAAATTTTCATCACCAAAAATATTTTGCAAAACTTTTAGCTACGACCCTTTTCGTCGCCAAAAATATTTAGCAAAACTTTTAGCGATGAAAATTTTCGTCACCAAAAATATTTTGCAAATATTTTTAGCTACGAAAATGTTTCTTGCTAAAAATATTTGTAAAACTTTTAGCTACGAAAATTTTTGTTGTTAAAAATATTTTGCAAAACTTTAACTACGAAAATTTTTGTCGCTAAAAATGTTTGCATAACTTTTAGCTACGAAAATTTTCGTCGCTAAAAATATTTTGCAAAATTTTTAGCTATGAAAAGTTTTGTCGCTAAAAAATATTTGCATAAACTTTTAGCTACAAAAATTTGTCTATTTTGTAAAACTTTTAGATACGAAAACTTTCGTCGCTAAAAGTCCCTTTTTAAAAAAAAATATTTCAGCACAAAATTCCTGATATACACCATATTCGTCCTGATATACAACTGTTATATAATATTCATATTCACATTCACATCCATCTAAACCCAAACTAGTAAATCTATCCAAACATAAACTACATTCATCCAAACACAAACAATATTATCCACATCACATTCATTCATGCATAAATACATATAAGCTTAACATCATAAACAAAAATATCCTAAACCTAAACCTAAAACCTATAACCTAAACCTAAAAGTTTAGGTTTAGGAAATCAGGTTCGGGTTCTGGATCGAGTTTAGGTGTGGTTAGGGAGTTGAGATTAGGATTAGGTGCAGGTTTAGGGATTTGAGAATACATTAAGGTTTAGGTTTAGGAAATCAGGTTCGGGTTATAGGTTTAGGTTTAGGTTAGGTTATAGGTTAAGGTTTAGGAAATTGAGTTTAGGTTATAGGTTTAGGTTATAAGTTAAGGTTATAGGTTAAGGTTTAGGTTATAGGTTAAGTTTTAAGTTTAGGTTAAGGTTATATAGGTTTAGGTTTAGGTTATAGGTTTTGAGATTTGAGAATAGGTTTAGGTTAAGGTTATAAGTTTAGGTTTAGGAAATCGAGTTTAGATTCGGGATCGGGTTTAGGTTTGGGTTTTCAAGTTTAGGTTTAGGTTTAGGTTAGGGAATTGAGATTAGGATTAGGTGTAGGTTTAGGTTTAGGGATTTGAGAATACGTTAAGATTTAGGTTTAGAAATCGGGTTCGGGTTATAAGTTTAGGTTTAGGTTAGGTGATAGGTTAAGGTTTAGGAAATTGAGTTTAGGTTATAAGTTTAGCTTATAAGTTAAGGTTATAGGTTAAGGTTTAGGTTTAGGTTATAGGTTTTGGGATTTGAGAATAGGTTTAGGTTTAGGTTAGGTTATAGGTTAAGGTTTAGGGAATGAGTTTAGGTTATAGGTTTATGTTAGGTTATATGTTAAGGTTTAGGTTTAGGAAATCGGGTTTGGGTTTGAGATCGGGTTTAAGTTTGGGTTTTAGGTTTAGGTTTAGGCTATAGGTTTAGGTTATACGTTATAAGTGTAGGTTTAGGTTTAGGTTTAGGTTTAGGTTTTAGGTTAGGTTATAGGTTTAAGTTTAGGTTAAGGTTTAGGTTTAGGTTATAGGTTTTGGGATTTGAGAATAGGTTTAGGTTATAAGAATAGGTTTAGGTTATAAGTATATGTTTAGGTTTAGGTTTTATGTTTAGGTTTAGGCTAGGTTATAGGTTAAGGTTTAGGGAATTGAGTTTAGGTTATAGGTTTAGGTTAAAAGTTAAGGTTATAGGTTAAGGTTTAGGTTATAGGTTTAGGTTTAGGTTATAGGTTTTGGGATTCGAGAATAGGTTTAGGTTAAGGTTATAAGTTTAGGTTTAGGAAATTGGGTTCGGTCGGGATTGGGTTTAGGTTTGGGTTTTCAAGTTTAGGTTTAGGTTTAGGTTAGAGAATTGAGATTAAGATTAGGTGTAGGTTTAGGTCTGGGGATTTGAGAATACGTTAAGGTTTAGGTTTAGGAAATCGAGTTCGGTTATAGGTTTAGGTTTAGGTTAGGTTATATGTTATGGTTTAGGGAATTGAGTTTAGGTTATAGGTTAAGGTTTAGGTTTAGTTTATAGGTTTTGGGATTTGAAAATAGGTTTAGGTTAAGGTTATATGTTTAGGTTTAGGAAATCGGGTTCGAATTTAAGTTTGGGTTTTTAAGTTTAGGTTTAGGTTTAGGCTAGGGAGTTGAGATTAGGATTAGGTGTAGGTTTAGGTTTAGGGATTTGAGAATACGTTAAGGTTTAGGTTTAGGTTTAAGAAATCGGGTTCAGGTTATAAGTTTAGGTAAAGTTATAGGTTAAGGTTTAGGAAATTGAATTTAGGTTATAGGTTTAGGTTATAAGTTAAGGTTATCGGTTAAGTTTTAGGTTTAGGTTAAGGTTATATAGGTTTAGGTTTAGGTTATAGGTTTTGAGATATGAGAATAGGTTTAGGTTAAGGTTATAAGTTTAAGTTTAGGAAATCGGGTTCGAGATCGGGTTTAGATTTGTGTTTTCAAGTTTAGGTTTACGGTTTAGGTTAGGGAGTTAAGTTTAGGATTAGGTGTAGGTTTAGGTTTAGGGATTTGAGAATATATTAAGGTTAGGTTTAAGAAATCGGGTTCGGGTTATAGGTTTAGGTTTAGGTTAGGTTATAGGTTATGGTTTAGGAAATTGAGTTTATGTTATAGGTTTAGGTTATAAGTTAAGGTTATAGGTTAAGGTTTAGGTTATAGGTTAAGTTTTAGGTTTAGGTTTAGGTTATAGGTTTTGGGATTTGAGAATAGATTTGGGTTAAGGTTATATGTTTAGGTTTAGGAAATCGGGTTCAGTTTGGGTTTGGGATCGGGTTTAAGTTTGGGCTTTCAAGTTTAGATTTAGGTTTAGGTTAGGGAGTTGAGATTAGGATTGGGTGTAGGTTTAGGTTCGTGGATTTGAGAATACGTTAAGGTTTAGGTTTAGAAATCGAGTTTGGGTTATAGGTTTAGGTTTAGGTTAGGTTATAGGTTAAGGTTTAGGAAATTGAATTTTGGTTATAGGTTTAG
Organism: Magnolia changhungtana; assembly: GCA_030180095.1. Taxonomy (NCBI): domain Eukaryota; kingdom Viridiplantae; phylum Streptophyta; class Magnoliopsida; order Magnoliales; family Magnoliaceae; genus Magnolia; species Magnolia changhungtana. The sequence continues at coordinate 2,251,423 of JASAUF010000200.1, read as the reverse complement.
GTTATAGGTTAAGGTTTAGGAAATTAAGTTTAAGTTTAGGTTTGGGGATTTGAGAATACGTTAAGGTTTAGGATTAGGTGTAGGTTAAGGTTTAGGGATTTGAGAATATGTTAAGGTTTAGGTTTAAGAAATCGGGTTCGGGTTATAGGTTTAGGTTTTGGTTTGGTTATAGGTTAAGGTTTAGGAAATTGAGTTTAGGTTATAGGTTTAGGTTATAAGTTAAGGTTATAGGTTAAGGTTTAAGTTATAAGTTAAGTTTTAGGTTTAGGTTAAGGTTATAGGTTTAGGTTTAGGTTATAGGTTTTGGGATTTGAGAATAGGTTTAGGTTAAGGTTATAAGTTTAGGTTTAGGAAATCGGGTTCGGGTTTGAGATCGAGTTTAGGTTTGGGTTTTCAAGTTTAGGTTTAGGTTTAGGTTAGGGAGTTGAGATTAGGATTAGGTGTAGATTTAAGTTTAGGTTTAGCGATTTGAGAAAATGTTAAGGTTTAGGTTTAGGAAATCGGGTTCGGGTTCGAGATCGGGTTTACGTTTGGGTTTTAGGTTTAAGTTTAGGCTATAGGTTTAGGTTATAAGTGTTGGTTATAGGTGTTTAGGTTAAGGTTTAGGTTTAGGTTATAGGTTTTGGGATTTGAGAATAGGTTTAGGTTATAAGTGTAGGTTTAGGTTATAAGAATAGGTTTAGGTTATAAGCATAGGTTTAGGTTTAGGTTTTATGTTTAGGTTAAGGTTATAGGTTATAAGTGTAGATTATAGGTTTAGGTTTAGGTTAGGTTATAGGTTAAGGTTTAGGAATTGAGTTTAGGTTATAGGTTTAGGTTAAAAGTTAAGGTTGGTTAAGGTTTAGGTTATAGGTTAAGGTTTAGGTTTAGGTTTAGGTTATAGGTTTTGGGATTTGAGAATAGGTTTAGGTTAAGGTTATAAGTTTAGGTTTAGGAAATCGGGTTCGAGTTCGGGATCGGGTTTAGGTTTGGGTTTTCAAGTTTAGCTTTAGGTTTAGGTTAGGGAGTTGAGATTAGGATTAGGAGTAGGTTTAGGTTTAGGGATTTGGGAATACGTTAAGGTTTAGGTTTAGGAAATCCAGTTCAGGTTATAGGTTTAGGTTTAGGTTAGGTTATAGGTTACGGTTTAGGGAATTGAGTTTAGGTTATAGGTTCAGGTTATAGGTTAAGGTTTAGGTTTAGGTTAAGGTTTAAGTTATAGGTTTTAGGATTTGAGAATAGGTTTAGGTTAAGGTTAAGGTTATAAGTTTAGGTTTAGGAAATCGGATTCGGGTTCAAGATCGGGTTTAGGTTTGGGTTTTCAAGTTTACGTTTAGGTTTAGGTTAGGGAGTTGAGATTATGATTATGTGTAGGTTTAGGTTTAGGGATTTGAGAATACGTTAAGGTTTAGGTTTAGGAAATTGGGTTCAGGTTTTAGGTTTAAGTTTAGGTTAGGTTATAGGTTAAGTTTAGGAAATTGAGTTGAGGCTATAGGTTTAGGTTATAGGTTAAGGTTTAGGTTATAGGTTAAGGGTGTGGTCCCTGCAAATATAAATATAAACACGTCCTGTCCAAATGGCCAGGCCACTCAAATGCTGTTCATAAATGAACAACTTCATCATGGTTATAATAGCGGTTCCCACCTTCTAGGGACCCCCGCTCAACATCCAGATAGCTCTTACGCACATCCGGGTCTGCTCCATCAATTTTGAACAAATATAGATATAAACACGGCCGGTCCAAATGGCCAGGCCACTCCAATGCTGTCCATAGGAAATGGACAGCTTCATCATGGTCATAATAGTGGTTCCCACCTTCTAGGGACTCCCACTCAACATCCGGATAGCTCCGACACACATCCGGATACATAAATGGGTACAGTTTTAAAGAACATTATTAACAATGTTTCAAATGCATACCTCCCTTAGAAAGTCCTTCAGTTGATCCTCATGAAAGTCTTGATCTGTAAGAACCTTAACGACAACATCCTGCATTCCATGATTGAATAAATAAGAAGATGCATTACCTTTATTTTCAAGTCAAACAAAAATGGGACAGAGAACTATGTAAAAAACACGGAGAAAAATGTAGATTTCTTTGAATATGATAGAGAGATTGGTCTAGCAACTGAACCACAAATTACTCTCATCAGGTTAGTTATCAGAATAACATTTTCAGAGAAGTTTCCTACATTAAACACTTGCCTATGTAATTCAATTATCTTTAATAAAATTAAATTACTGTCTTAAAAGAAATGCACGCCACGCAAGCGAAATGTCATTTTCAAACCAAACTATACTCGTTATTTTCAAATCTCACGCGGCCAATTCATTCTCCCATATCTCCCTCGATTTCCCCACTCTCACCTCTCCGTCTCTCTCTCTTGAAGCAAAAAAGAAGAAAAAAAAAATCTCTTTTATGTTTTTTCAATCCATCTTCCATTTTCTTCTTAACAAGAAAATCCATATTTACTAATATTCCCATTTTTCTATTTTTCAAAAGAATGAGTTCGGACTCTGAAAGCGTCGGCTCTAACACTTGTACTTTCAGCCCAAACCCTAACAAAGGACTCTAAATTTACCAAGTACTCATAAACATTCATTGCAAGCATTTTCTATCCTTGACAACCATACTGTTAAGATCAATCCTCTTATTTGTGCTCCCCTAGGTATGGATTTTAATAAGGATTGCATTCATATGCTACTTCATAGATCATATTCTGAGATAAAAGGTGTCAATTATATAAAAGATTATAATTCAATAACAAACAATAAAGAGCATAAATTCTTATTATAAGGGTGATATTTAGAGTTAAGCTTACCGTCATTGTCATGTTGAAACCGTTCCTTGAATACGGTGACGACTTTTATTGATCTAAAATAGTCAAAGAAGAATTACAATTAAAAGAAAGAAATGATATTGTGTTGCCTAGTAATCATATGAGGAAGCAGCTCTCAAATTACAATTGCATTTCATTTCTAGTCTATGGTGTTGTGAATTCTGTATAATGGCAAAGAGATGAGAAAATTCATAGCAGTGTTTGACTTTTACCTCGAGTAATGGCCGCACCCATTCCTTGGTTTTGTAAGAGCTATGCAGAAATACAATAGCCGGCTGTTTTTTTGTTTGCTTTCCTTCATGCTCAAGATCAGCACTAGCATGCGTCCAATAATCAAAACTTCAAGGATGACAAGGAAAAATGTGAATGTGTCATCAAGAGTCTAGATAGTAACAAGATTAGAATAACAATATCACCAGACAAAGTTCAAATAATAAATGGTAAGTAAAAGTCAACATTAAATGCTAACTAAATGAGATGGGATCATGAAATACACAATCAAGACTGCTGAAATTTTCCCATGCAATTTGGATCTTACCATTTTCATTGAACCCATCTGTTTAATAGCCACCAATCTGAGGGTAAGGCTCATCTGCTCAGAGTATTTCAGGCTAGTTTGCACATTTAGCATGATTTGGATGATCAAGATAGGCAGGTATTTATGCCACAATAAGCAAGGACGAGTTGTTCTGATCCAGGAAAGTGATTACAATTTAATTAGAACACAAGGAAAGGGAACAAACTTTAAAGTTCTATTACACTTAGTCACACATCACTCCTTAGGATTCATATCCACTCAAACATTCCAATGAATCAAGTATTCATTCCAATCATAATTTAAATCAGGAAATGGCCTTAGATATGATTGATTGGAAAATCACGACATAGCATCCTAAACAAATATAGTACAAATTAGTGAGGTAGTTCCAAGCATCCCAAGCTTAATAGCCCAAACCAACTAGCATACAGTACTAAAGGCATACTAATAATTGCGACTAAATAGTATCACCAAGAAAAAAAGAATAAGAAGGGGAGAGAGAGAGAGAGAGAGAGAGAGAGAGAGAGAGAGAGAGAGAGAGAGAGAGAGAGAAGAAGAAGAAGAAGAAGAAGAAGAAGAAGAAGAAGAAGTCAATGGAGACATTGTACACATTAACAAACTTCTTCACACAAGAAAGACAAGGTTCACAAAATCAAATCTGCTCAAAGAAAGTTACAGGAAGATTTTACTCTTCGCGAAAGATTGGGTTAGTAGACAAGGATCATCAAGTAAGATTTCAACTAGCTCTTAAGCTTTTACTGGGGCCAGCTAAATAAGAGTCAGTTAAATTGTACATCAATGGAGACATTCTACATGTTAACAAACTCAACAAAGTACAAGTAAATACAAGGGCACACAAGATGATGAGGGAGCATATATAACATTATCCAACACACAACCATAAAACCACCTGCATTCAACTTCAAAACAGTCTCAATTACCTGAAAACAATATGATCTATGAGGATACTTGCCATCATGTGCTTGAATCTGCTCTGGGAACCTCAGCTGGAGATCCAGGCCATTCACTAGCACTCTTTACTTTATGTTGTCTCATCCACCATACACATAGCATACATTCATGTGAAAATAGACCAATCAAATTATATAGCCCATTGTTGGTTAAGTACTAACACCGAAAACCCTCCCATTGATAATCCTAACCATCCAATTGCTGGCCGTTGAGTGAACCACTAAAAGAAAAACATTCAGCGGCTTAAATTCAACAACTAATTCAAATTACACTATACATATCATAAATCCCAGTTTTGATGTATCATAAACTACCACTTATTTAATCAGGCACGAGAGATTGTTGGGAAGCTAAAGGAGAGGTTTCCTAGAACTGCCCAGATGTGGAAGGATTTGGAAGATGGTTGGCCTCAAAAGGGAAGACGATTTAGTTTGTTTGGTTGAGGTGAGACTGAGGAATTGAATAACCATTGTGATTTTTCTCATCTCTTCTTGATTAAGCTAAATGTCGGCATTTACATCAATTGTGCATCTAAACATGCCCTAGTGCAACTGTCACAACTCCATAGCATCAAAACTCCTGTTGAACTTCAGCTGGACTAAACCCTTAATAACCATGGTTTTACTTTTCCTTTCCCACAACTCCACAACATCAATCCCATTGTTTCATGTAGATTCAAGAAGGCTCTCCCATGCTTTCAAGAGTGCTTTATAAATTCAAGGTATTTATTGACTGATGAAGACGACGAACAACCTTTCAAGAGTGTCCAACGAGGTGGTTGGATCCCTGACTCTGGGGCCCGCCTTGATGTATGTACCTTACATCCACTCCGTACATCCGTTTTGAAAGCTTACTTTAGGGCATACTCGAAAAAAATGAAGTAGACCCAAATCTCAAGTGGCCCATACCACAGGAAACAATGATTATTGATCGTTAAAAACTTATTGTGGACCATGAAAGTTTTGGATCTGGATTGTATTTGTTTGGTCCTTCATCACGGTATTTGTGACCTTATCAATAAGTTGGATGAGAAATAAACATTCCGGTGGCCCAAGGAAGTTTTTAACGGTGGTATTAAATCACCACTGATTCCTGTGATGTGGTCCACCTAAGATTTGGAATTTCTTTATTTTTGGAATCATGTCCTAAAATGAACTGTTAAAACAGATGGACGGCGTGGATGTAAGTCATATACATAAAAGTAGGCCCCACAATCAGGGATCCACCGAGGCCGTGACCCTATCGCCTGACCAGGTACACTACATGTACGGAATCGGGGCATCAGGTTCAGACCATGCTTCCCAAGCTAACTCAAGCCACATTTGGACGACACCTAATTGAATTGAATTGTAATAAATTCAAATCCAATAGAGTGGAAATGACCAAATGAGGACTCCCAAATCACGATTTGGTCATTTCCATTGAACTAACAATCGCAATTCACTTCAAACAATTGTCAAAATGCGCCATCCAAACAGACTCGCCCCTATTCAAAACGATAAAAATCTTAGGATTTAGAAATTAAAAAATCCAACTTACCGAACTCCAAACCTGCAAAACGAACGTATAAATCCATCCCACCGTCAGAAAACATATACAAATATCTAAATCCCCAAATTCATAAAACTAAGATGTATTCTCAAATCCCTAAACCTAAACCTACACCTAATCCCAATCTCAATTCCCTAACCTAAACCTAAACCTAAACCGAAACATGAAAACCAAGCCTAAACTCGATCCCGAACACAAACCCGATTTCCTAAACCTAAACCTTAACCTATTCTCAAATCCCTAAACCAAAAACTATAACCTAAACCTATAAACTAAAACCTAAACCTAAACCTAAACCTATAACCTAAACCAAAACCTATAACCTTAACCTAAACCAAAACCTATAACCTATAACCTATAACCTAAACTTATAACCTTAACCTAAACCTAAAATCAAAACCTATAACCTTAACCTAAACCAAAACCTCGTAACCTAAACCTTAACCTAAACTTATAACTTTAACCTAAACCTAAAACCAAAACCTAAACCTATAAACTAAAACCTAAACCTAAACCTTCACCGTTTCTCAAATTCCTAAACCTAAACCTACACCTAATCCCAATCTCAACTCCCTAACCTAAACCTAAACCTAACCTTGAAAACCCAAGCCTAAACCCGATCCCGAACTCGAACCCGATTTCCTAAACCTATACCTAAACCTTAACCTATTCTCAAATCCCTAAACCTAAATGTTGAGGGTCAAATATTACATACTAGACCCCAGTTATTACCTGGATTTATGATTATGATACTGTTTAACGGCCTGAAATACTCATGTTTGTGATGCAAGGTGTGTTTAGGAGCTTGGACCAAAACAAGGTGTTAAAAGCATAGATTTGACGCTCAGAATGTACCAAGGCAAGGGACGGAGCCCAGGGGACCAAGATTGACGGATTTACACGCCAGAGATCCGAGAAAATCGAGAAACTGAAGCTCAAGTGGCCTGAAAGTCGTCCAGAACGCAAGATTCACAGAGTTCCCACTATCCGTTCAACTTAAAACTTCATACATTGCCTGACGACCATAAATTAACCGTACACATCGAATTTCATCTGTTCGATCCCTGTGAAAGTGGCCCAACGGATAGAGCAGCCCATAAACCATTGATTTTGGGCCCACCTGCTATCTGGATATGCTTCAAAATTGGTTTCAACGCATGAAATGAGCTAAAAATATGGATGGACGGAGCAGATTTCTCACTACCTTCTCTATAGGATCTCATGTACATCACATGTGCACGGTGCATAAGTGCACTAGCCGTGCACTGGATTTCCCAAAATTGGTCAGCGACTCCATCTTCTTCAGCTCTAGAAAGGACACAACGTCTTCCCTTCGTTCGTCCGTTTCTCGCTAGTGGGCCCCACTCTTCATACATATCATCAATCTGGACCATCCATTGTGTAGATAGTGGGGGTATTAACCTCACTTAAGTTCCCTTCTGGTTCCACGCATGCACTAAGGCAATCTCCACCATTAAACACAGGATGGATGGCGGAGCAGAAGGATCGGCGAACCACACCTAATCTAAGCCAAACAAACCCTATTTAGATGGTTTTTTGAGGGCATTTCAATAGACGGTGTGGATTCCCTTCCTGACATCAACCAGTGGGACACCAGCCATCACAACGTTGACGTGTGGCACCTCTGTTTCGCAACAGAGGTTGCGTTCCGTTCTTGTGGGCCACCATGGTCAATGATGTAGTTAATCGGGACCGTCCATCAGGCTTAAAATGGCCCTATAAACATGGCACAGTTGGCAAAATTTCAAGATACATTGGAGATCAGTCTCCATTCGTCCAACAAAAGACTGATGGTGCAACGAAAAAACTGGGTGGGACACACTAAATTCGGTCTAAAAATTGTCCAATTCTACTGAATTTTCAAGGGTAATCCAATGAGTAGATTGGATTTGTCAGTAATTCCTGATAATGGCCCCCACTTTCAACGCAGCGTACGACCGTACGCATGGATTGAGTAAAACTTCTGCACTTGATATGCGAAAAGGAAACGCCCGCTGCAAGTTTCCGCAGACAGCTCCAATTCACCGACTCTTGGCTGCATATAAGAAAGAAAGAGAGAACGTGAGGAGGATGGCACTTTCCAGGGATGTGGAGCACAGCTAGAGATTTTATTTTTAGTTTTATTTATTTTATTTTTTTTCTTTATTATTATTTGAGAGATTAAGCCAAGTCATGTCTGGTTAAACCTCTTAGCTAGGGCTAAGAGGTGAAGCTTGTAGCGTGATGGGAGACCTTTTTGCTTGTGACTTTCGTTTAGATTAAACTGATGTTGATTTTAGTTTAATTAAGGGAATGTTTTTAGTTTTTAATGGTCTATTGTGACTAAAATTACAATGGGTCTACGATAGCTTTGAGCATGTTCCTTTCCTTTTTATGTTTATGATGTCAGGAAGCCCTGTTGTTCACCATCGTCTCCTGGGCATGGTTAGATCTCGGTACCCTTCCTAACCTTCATGCATTGTTGATTGGTTGGTAATTAGTTTAATTCTGTTATTTGCTTTGTCTCCTGGACATGGTTTGGTGATGGAATCCATTCTAATTCATATACCTTTCATCTCTTGAAAACTATATCAAAGGAAGTTCAGTTTTCCCTTCAACTGGATGAAGATGGGACTCTAAGTCAAGTTGAGTTTTTGATACAGGCATAAGATCTCCCTAATCTTTACAAGTGGATCCTCTGAATCCCTAGTTTCCTATTTCTGAATTCCTTAAGTTTTAGATTAATATTTCACAATTATTCCTCAAATTACAACTCAATTTAGATTTCATCTCATTCTAGTTCTACTTCTAGTTAGTTTCAGAAAGCATACAAGTATCAGTCCCTTGGGATTCGACCTCGGTCTCACCGAGTTTATTACTACATCACAACCCTATACTTGGGGAGTGAACACTAAACCTACACCAAATTCCAATCTCAACTCCCTAACCTAAACCTAAACATAAATATGAAAACTCAAGCCTAAACCCGATCCCGAACCCGAACCCGAACCCGAACCTGATTTCCTAAACCTAAACCTTAACCTATTCTCAAATCCCTAAACCTAAACCTACACCAAATCCTAATCTCAACTCCCTAATCTAAACCGAAACACGAACTTGAAAACCCAAACTTAAACCCGATCCAGGGCCCGAACCTGGTTTCTAAACCTAAACCTTAACCTATTCTCAATTCCCAAAGCTATAACCTATAACTTAAACCTAAACCGAACCTAAACTTATAACCTAAACCTATAACCTTAACCTATAACCTAAACTATAACCTTAACCTAAACCTAAAACCAAAACCTAAAACCAAAACCTAAACTTCCTATAACCTAAAACTAAACCTAAAACCTAAACCTAAACCTAAAACCTAAATGTATTCTCAAATCCCTAAACCCAAACATAATCCTAATCCCAATCTCAAGTCCCCAACCTAAAGCTAAACCTAAACTTCTAAACTTTGATCCCGAACCCGAACCCGATTTTCTAAACCTAAACCTTAACCTATTCTCAAATCCCTAAACCTAAACCTACACCACTTCCCAATCTCAACTCCCTAACCTAAACCTAAACCTAAACATGAAAACCCAAGCCTAAACCCGATCCCGAACCCGAACCCGAACTCGATTTTCTAAACCTAAACCTTAACCTATTCTCACTTCCCAAAGCTATAACCCATAACCTATAACTTAAACCTAAACCTAACCTAAACCTATAACCTTAACCTATAACCTTAACATAAACCCAAAACCTAAACCTTAACCTAAACCAAAACCTATAACCTTAACCAAAACCAAAACACCTGTAACCTAAACCTTAACCTAAACTTATAACCATAACCTAAACCTAAAACCAAAACCTAAACCTATAACCTAAACCTATAAACTAAAACCTAAACCTAAACCTAAAGAAAAACATATAATCTAAACCTTAACCTATAACCTATAACCTAAACTTATAACCTTAACCTAAACCTAAAACCAAAACCTAAACCTATAACTTTAAACCTATAAGCTAAAACCTAAACGTAAACCTAAAACCTAAATGTATTCTCAAATCCCTAAACCTAAACCAATCCCAATCCCAATCTCAACTCCCCAACCTAAACCTAAACCAAAACTTCAAAACCCGATCCTAACCCGAACCCGATTTCCTAATCCTAAACCTAAACCTACACCAAATCCCAATCTCAACTTTCTAACCTAAACCTAAACCTAAACATGAAAACCCAAGCCTAAACCTCGATCCCGAACACGAACTCGATTTCCTAAACCTAAACCTTAACCTATTCTCAATTCCCGAAGCTATAACCTATAACTATAACCTATAACCTAAACTAAACCTAAACCTAACCTAAACCTATAACCTTAACCTATAACCTTAACATAAACCCAAAACCTAAACCTTAACCTAAACCAAAACCTATAACCTTAACCTAAACCAAAACCTGTAACCTAAACCTTAACCTAAACTTATAACCTTAACCTAAACCTAAAACCAAAACCTAAACCTATAACCTAAACCGATAAACTAAAACCTAAACCTAAACCTAAACCTATCACCTAAACCAAAACCTATAACCTTAACCTAAACAAAAACCTATAACCTAAACCTTAACCTATAACCTAAAACCTATAACCTATAACCTAAACTTATAACCTTAACCTAAACCTAAAACCAAAACCTAAACCTATAAACTAAAACCTAAACCTAAACCTTAACCTATTCTCAAATCCCTAAACCTAAACCTACACCTAATCCCAATCTCAACTCCCTAACCTAAACCTAAACCTAAACTTGAAAACCCAAGCCTAAACCTAAACCTACACCAAATCCCAATCTCAACTCCCTAACCTAAACCTAAACCTAAACATGAAAACCAAGCCTAAACCCAATCCCGAATCCGAACCCGATTTCCAAAACCTAAACCTAACCTATTCTCAATTCCCAAAGCTATAATCTATAACCTATAACCTAAACCTATAACCTTAACATAAACCTAAACCTAAACCTTAACCTAAACCCAAAACCTAAACCTTAACCTAAACCAAAACACCGTAACCTAAACTTATAACCTTAACTCGAACCTAAAACCAAAACCTAAACCTAAAATCTAAACCTATAAAATAAAACTTAAACTTAAACCTAAACCTATAACCTAAACCAAAACCTATAACCTTAACCTAAACAAAACCTATAACCTAAACCTTAACCTATAACCTATAACCTAAACTTATAACCTTAACCTAAACTTATAACCTTAACCTAAACCTATAAGCTAAAACCTAAACCTAAACCTATACCTAAACCTTAACCTATTCTTAAATCCCTAAACCTAAACCTACAGATAATCCCAATCTCAACTCCCTAACCTAAACCTAAACCTAAACTTGAAAACCCAAGCCTAAACCCGATCCCGAACTTGAACCCAATTTCCTAAACCTAAACCTTAACCTATTCTCAAATCCCTAAACCTAAACCTACACCAAATCCCAATCTCAACTCCCTAACCTAAACCTAAACCTAAACATGAAAACCCAAGCCTAAAACCGATCCCGAACTCGAACCCGAACCCGATTTCATAAACTCTAAACCTTAACCTATTCTCAATTCCCAAAGCTATAACCTATAACCTATAACCTAAACCTAAACCTAACTTAAACCTATAACCTTAACCTATAACCTTAACATAAACCCAAAACCTAAACCTTAACCTAAACCAAAGCCTATAACCTTAACCTAAACCAAAACACCAGAACACGAACCTTAACCTAAACTTATAATCTTAACCTAAACCTAAACCCATAAACTAAAACCTAAACTTAAACCTAAACCTAAACCCATAACCTAAACCAAAACTTATAACCTTAACCCAAACTAAAACCTATAACCTAAACCTTAACCTATAACCTAAACTTATAACCTTAACCTAAACCTAAAACCAAAACCTAAACTTATAACCTAAACCTATAAGTTAAAACCTAAAACTAAACTTATACCTAAACCTTAACCTATTCTCAAATCCCTAAACCTAAACCTACACCCGATCCCAATCTTAACTCCTAACCTAAACCTAAACCTAAACCTAAACTTGAAAACCCAAGCCAAAACCCGAACCCGAACCCGAACCCGATTTCCTAAATCTAAACCTTAACCTATTCTAAAATCTCTAAACCTAAACCTACACCAAATCCGAATCTCAACTCACTAACGTAAACCTAAACCTAAACATGAAAACCCAAGTCTAAACCCGATCCCGAACCCAATTTCCTAAACCTAAACCTTAACCTATTCTCAACTCCCAAAGCTAAAACCTATAACCTATAACCTATAACCTATAACCTAAACCTAAACCTAAACCTAAACCTATAACCTTAACCTATAACCTTAACATAAATACAAAACCTAAACCTTAACCTAAACCAAAGCCTATAACCTTAACCTAAACCAAAACCTGTAACCTAAACCTAAAACCAAAACCTAAACCTATAAAGTAAAACCTAAACCTAAACTAAAACCTATAACCTTAACTAAACTAAAACCTATAACCTAAACCTTAACCTATAACCTATAACCTATAACCTATAACCTAAACTTATAACCTTAACCTAAACCTAAAACCAAAACCTAAACCTATAACCTAAACCTATAAGCTAAAACCTAAACCTAAACCCATATCTAAACCTTAACCTATTCTCAAATCCCTAAACCTAAACCTACACACAGTCCCAATCTCAACTCCCTAACCTAAACCTAAACCTAAACTTGAAAACCCAAGCCTAAACCCGATCCCGATCCCGAACCCGAACCCGAACCCGATTTCCTAAACATATACCTAAACCTTAACCTATTCTCAAATCCCTAAACTTAAACCTATACCAAATCCCAATCTCAACTCCCTAACCTAAACCTAAACCTAAACATGAAAACCCAAGCTTAAACCCGATCTCGAACTCGAACCCGATTTTCTAAACTTGAACCTAAACCTATTCTCAATTCCCTAAACCTAAACCTACACCAAATCCTAATCTCAACTCCCTAACCTAAACCTAAACCTAAACTTGAAAACCCAAATCTAAGCCCGATCCAGAGCCGAACTCGGTTTCCTAAACCTAAACCTTAACCTATTCTTAATTCCCAAAACTATAAGCTATAACCTAAACTTAAACCTAACCTAAACCTATAACCTTAACCTAAACCTTAACATAAACTGAAACCCATAACTTTAACCTAAACCAAAACCTATAACCTAAACCTTAACCTATAGCCTAACCTATAACTTAAACCTATAACCTAAACCTAAACCTAAAACCAAAACCAAACCTATAACCTAAACCTATAAACTAAAACTTAAACCTAAACCAAAACCTATAACCTAAACCAAAACCTATAACCTAAACTTATAACCTATAACCTAAACCTAAAACTTAAACCTAAACCTGCAAGTGTAGGTTATAGGTTTAGGTTAAGGTTGTTTTTCTTTTCATTTCTCTTTATCACCTCTCATATGTTCTTTCTCTTTTCATTTGTTTTTTTTTTTTTTTTTTCCATAGGATTGTTTGTGTTTGGATGAATGTAGTTTATGTCTGGATGGATTTATGTAGTTTGGGTTTAGATGGATGTGAATATGAATATGATGAAATATATTATATAACAGGTGTATCAGGAAGAATATGATGAATTATATTCTAACAGGTGTATATCAAGAAATTTTAAATGGAATATTATTTAAAAAAAAAAAAAGAAACCCTTTAGCGACGAAAATTTTCGTCGCTAAAAGTCCCATACATGTTTTTTAGCTACGAAATTTTTTGTAGCCAAAAGTAAACCTTTGGTTTAGCCTTTAGCGACGAAACTTTTCTTCACTAAAATGTTTTTTAGCTACGAAAATTTTTGTAGTTAAAAGTAAACCTTCGGAAACTATTTACACCCTTTAGCGACGAAAAATTTCGTAGCTAAAAGTAAACCTTTTGATTTGTTTGGTAAGATATTCACGGCCTTTAGCGGCGAAAATATTCATTGCTAAAAGTCTCATCCATGATTTTTAGCTACGAAAAGTTTCGTACCTAAAAGTAATCCATTAGATTTTTTAAAAACTGTTTACAGCCTTTGGTAACGAACATTTTCGTCGCTAAAAGTCTCATCTGCGTTTTTTTAGCTACGAAACGTTTTGTAGCTAAAAGTAAAACTGTGGATTTTTTTCAAAATATGTTCACAACCTTTACTGACGAAAATTTTCGTCGCTAAATGTCTAAAAAATGTGTGGAGCCTTTAGCGATGAACATTTTTGCCACTAAAAGTCGATGTTCGGAGTCTTTAGTGACGAAAATTTTGGTCGCTAAAAGTCTCATAAAGGATTTTATTGAAAAATTGTTTGGCGCATTTAGTGACAAATATTTTCATCGCTAAAAGTCTTATACAGGATTTTTAGCTACGAAAAGTTTCGTACCTAAAAGTAATCCATTAGATTTTTTAAAAACTGTTTACAGCCTTTGGTAACGAACATTTTCGTCGCTAAAAGTCTCATCTGCGTTTTTTTAGCTACGAAACGTTTTGTAGCTAAAAGTAAAACTGTGGATTTTTTTCAAAATATGTTCACAACCTTTACTGACGAAAATTTTCGTCGCTAAATGTCTAAAAAATGTGTGGAGCCTTTAGCGATGAACATTTTTGCCACTAAAAGTCGATGTTCGGAGTCTTTAGTGACGAAAATTTTGGTCGCTAAAAGTCTCATAAAGGATTTTATTGAAAAATTGTTTGGCGCATTTAGTGACAAATATTTTCATCGCTAAAAGTCTTATACAGGATTTTTAGCTACGAAAATTTTTGTAGCTGAAAGTAATGTAAAAAAAATGTATGGAGCCTTTAGCGACGAACATTTTTGCCGTTAAAAGTCAATGTTCGGAGTCTTTAGCGATGAAAAATTTTGTCGCTAAAAGTCTCATAAAGGATTTTGTTGAAAAGTTGTTTGGTGCATTTAGCGACGAAAATTTTTGTCGCTAAAAGTCTCATATAGGATTTTTAGCTACGAAAATATTCGTAGCTAAAGGTTAATTTGATGAGAAAATGTTTGAAGCCTTTAGCAACGAAAACATTCGTCGCTAAAAGTCTAAACCACGATTTTTAGCTATGAAAATTTTCATCGCTAAAAGTGAACTTTTAGCGATGAAAATTTATTTCGTCGCTAAAAGTCATGTTTCGTCACTAAAAACCCTCTTTCTTGTAGTGTTTGGTGGATATTTTGTTACATAGGGTGAGGGTTGATCGACCGTAAGTGGCACCCACCATGACATTTGTGATAAATCCACTCTGTCCATCCATTCTACCAACCTTAAACAAGGCCAATTTATAGGTCAAGGGGGCGAAACGAGCATGGAACAATGGGAATTAAACACGGGCCGTTGATACATTCGTGTGCCCAGAAAATGTGTGTGATAAATCCATTATGTTCATCTGTTTTTCCTTATCATTTTTGATGCAGGGATGAATGTGATGCAGATAACTACTCCGAATCCACGGAGCTTCTCTAGACTCCTCACAGGGACTTCTCAAATCCACGAGGAAAGAAAGCAGAAAATAGAAATAAATTCTAATAAATTCAAAATTTATTAATTAATTAATAAAAACGAGTTCACAACCCGTTAAATAGGGGTACCAAGCAATGGGAAATAAATCAGAATCAAACTACAACTAAAACTCCTAGAATCCGCGACTTACTATTTATAGACAGTCGTGATGTCCCCTAGTGCGCAAGGTTTTTAGCCAAAAATAGTAAGTGTCCTATTTGGCTTCACTAAACTGTTCTCCTAATTATTCTAAGCTCTTTTCACGTTGGACGCAACTCCTAAAACCTGACGGATGAAGAGTTATAATCAAACTAAAAATTACTATTTATAGTAAAAATGAAATTAAAACAGAGAAACGACTGTCGATCCAGGGATATTTCGTAAATCCAGGCTCCGCAACCTGACATAGTTGGGTTGGTTGGTTAAAGTAGCTTGTTCTACCCCAAAATCATATATTTTACGCCTGATAACTCATTTTGGATTGTGAGGTACACCTGATCTAAGATCCGATAGTTCGGATCGCTTCTGTCGTCGACCGAGCCTTTTCTAATCCATCTTGGCCATAAAACTATCCGCGACTTGCTCTACATTAGCCCCCTCCACTTCAAAAGAACTCGTCCTCAAGTTCTCAGCATACACTAGTTCATGATACTCGGTCAGGTCCACGACGTTGAAAGTCCGTGAGATCGCCATGTTATCTGGAAGATCAACAACATAAGCGTTGTTATTGATCTTTTTGACCAAGCATTGTACGTCTTGGTCGGAAATCTCTCTTTGCGCAGATGGACCATAACGCGGTAGCCTACCTCGAACACTTTTTGTCATCGCTGCTTGTCCGCTTGTTTCTTGTACTTTTCGTTCGAGGCATGTAGCTTGGTCTACACTTCCGCATGGATGCCCATGATCTTGTCTGCCATATGTTCTACTGCAATGCTCGTGCCTGGGTGCTTAGGCAAAAGGACCAAGTCAAGTGTGTGGTGAGGCACTCGTCCGTAGATAATCTGGAACGGTGATTTCCCTGTCGAGTGGTTCACCATATTGTTGAATGCGAACTCTACTTGAGACAAGACTAAATCTCACTGCTTCAGTTTTTCTCCTGAAATACAGTGAAGGAGGTTTCCTAATGTACGATTCACAACTTCGGTCTGCCTATCAGTCTGTAGGTGGTAAGCACTGTTGAATTGAAGTCGTATATCGAATCGAGTCTATAAAGTCTGCAAAGAGTGACTAATGAACTTCATGTCGTGATCAGAAGTAATAGTCTTGGAGACCCCGTATAGCCGTATGACCTCCCTAAAGAATAGATTCACCACGTGTGTTGCTTTAAGGGTCTTCTTGCATGTGATAAAGTGTGCCATCTTGGAGAAACGATCCACCACCACGAACACCGAATCCATGCCGCGTTTTGTTCGTGGGAGACCAAGCATAAAGTCCATTGATAAATCCTCTCAAGGACCGTCAGGAACAGGTAATGGCGTGTAGAGGCCCGTATTCTAAGATTGCCCCTTAGAGGTCTAACAAACATGACAACGTTGTGCGGCTTTTCTCACATCACGTATTAATTGTGGCCAGTAATACCGCTTCACAAGAGCTTGCATTTTGTCTCACCCAAGGTGTCCACCGAGGCCACCTCAATGTAGCTTCTGAATAATCTGCTCCCTTAGAGAACTTTGAGGGATGCACAATCGATTCCCTTTAAAGAGAAAATCGTCCTGTATATGAAGGTCACTGGGGTGACATTCTTGACACTTCATCTAAGAATCTTTGTAGTCTTCATCCTCAGCATACAGCTCCTTGAGACAGTCAAAGCCGACCACCTTGTTGCTCATCGTAACAAGTAGTGATGCACGACAACTAAGTGCATCAGTCACTTTGTTCTGTTGCCCTGACTTGTGCTTCAGAACGAATGTGAATTTTTGTAAAAACGAAACCCATCTAGCATGCACATGATTTACGTTAATATGAATATTAATAAACTTTAATGCTTGATGGTCAGTGTACAGAACAAACTCTCTTTGAATCGGATAATGCCGCCAATGTCGCAGCACCTGAATAACTGGGTACAACTCAAGCTCATAAGTCGACCACTTCTTTCGGGCTTCGCTGAGCTTCTCACTGTATAAGGCGATCGGTCTGTCTTCCTATGATAATACTCCTCTAATTTCGACGTATGAAGCATCACACTCAACCTCAAACAATTTGTCGAAATTAGGAAGCACCAAGACCGGTGTTGTAGACAAACGATGCTTGATCTCATGAAAGCTATTGTCAGCTTTATCGGTCCATTGGAACAGTCTTTTTTTCATGCAATCTATTATAGGTGCAATTATGGCACTAAAATCTCACATAAATCGACAATAGAAAGTCGTCAACCTGTGAAAACTCCTCACCTTATGAATGTTTGTCGGAATCAGCCATTCCTTAATAGCTCGCACCTTTTCATCGTCTACACGAATGCCTGTGGACGTTACAACAAATCTTATAAATAACAGGCTGTCAGTTAAAAAACTACACTTCTTCAAGTTGAGGTACAACTTGTTAATTTGTAGGACATGCAACACTTGCTAGAGATTTTTCCTGTGCTCCGCCTCATCCTGGCTATATATCAATATGTCATCAAAATATACTACCACAAATCGGCTAGTGAACGGTTTTAGAACTTGATTCATTAAACGTATAAAAGTACTTGGTGCATTCGATAGGCCGAAGGGCATGGCCAACCACTCATACAACCCTTCCTTGATCTTGAATGCCGTTTTTCACTCATCACCGGGTCGGATACGAATCTGATGGTACCCGCTCCTTAGATCTAGTTTAGAGAACACCTTAGCCTCTTTTAGTATATCGAGCATGTCGTCCAATTGTGGTATTGGGAACCGATATTTGATGGTAATTTTGTTGATTGCCCGGCTGTCGACACACATGCGCTAGCGTCCATCTTTTTTTGACATTAATAATGCTGGTACGACACATGAGCTCATGCTATTTCTCAAGAGACCCTTATGGATCAATTCCTCCACTTGCCCCTGAAGTATCTCACACTCCTTCGGACTCATCTGATAATGAGGGTGGTTGGGCAGACTAGCCCTAGGGAAAAGGTCTATGTGATGTGGAATGTCCCTCATGGGGGGCAATCCATCAGGTAAATCCTCAAGCCAGACTTCTTTGAATTCGTTTAGCAACAATCTTAAACTTGGAGAGATGTTTGAGGATTTCCTCTTCCTTGCCCTTCACCACTACGGCATATACCTCGCGGGTTTCCTTGGATTCCTCCATGAAATCCTGAATGGTCAAGAGGGAACTCCCCTCCACTTTAGAGGCTTCAAGGTGGTTCTCTGGTGCCATAAAGGTAAGCATTATTTTTCGACTATCCTTGACGAATATGTAGACATTATCTCATCCCCGATGAGTCGTATCACGGTCCAACTGTCAAGGTCAACCGAGTAGCATATGATAAGCTTCCATGTCGACCACATCATAAAGTATTTGATCCTTATAATTTTTGCCAATTGAAAATGAGATAGTACATTGTTTAGTTACCTTGGTCTCATTCACCTTTTTTATCCAACCAATTGAGTGCAGGAAAAGATGTTTCATCGTTGGTAGCCGCAACTTGTCCACCATCACTCTTGAGACGATGTTTTCACTCTACCACTGTCTATGATTACATCACAGACCTTTCCATTTACAGTGCACCGAGTACGAAATATATTGTGTCGCTGTGGATGTAATTCCTTTCGTGGGGCATACAATAATTGCCTCACAACTAAAAATTCATCACGATCCTCGCCCATCACTTCATCGCCACCTGCTATTTCTTCAGTAGTTTGTTCATGTTCATCAAAGCCATGGTCTTCTTCTGCCGCCCCATCTTCAGTGCCCCCTTCGTTTATAGTTAAGTGTGCTACGGGACGTTGAGGACAAGTGTTTGATAAGTGGCTTGACTGGTCTTGGCTAAGCATAAGGATTTGAAATCCTACTTGGGCCCGCTATTGTGGGTGTTGCACGTTGAGGTCTGGATGAGTTGCTCCCCGTATCAATGTTTGCGGTTATAGGAGGTTGAAGACGTTCTCCTACGAGATTTTTTCCTCGTACCAGCACTGGATCATGTGTGGGACCCGTCATGGGGGGTCAAGTTGAAGGATATAGACGAGCAGGAGCTCTTGTAAATTATGTTTCTGCCCTACCCGTTAATTGAACTGCCTCATCCAAGGTCCCGACTGGGTACATCTGAACTCAGTCCTAAATTGTCCGTCGCAACTCACCTATAAATCATGCCACCTTCTGTGACTAAGATTCTGATAGATCGTTTCGTGTAGCCAACCGCAAAAATTCTTTAGTGTAATCTGTGACGGTTCGATTTCTTTGTCAAAAATTTTGATATTGTTGGAATAATATCTGCTCATAATCACTAGAGAGAAATCGTGATCGAAGAAGCCGTCTCATCCATGGCCATGATGAGATGTGTGCCTTGTTCTGACGGGCTCGTGAGAGTTGTAATTGTTCCTACCATGCAGAAGCACCAGATTTTAATTTAAACGCTACTAATTTTACCCTTTTATGATCTGGTATGTTCATATAATCAAAATATCTCTTTACATTGGCTAGTCAATCGAGAAAATCTTTTATACGTAATAAACCGTTAAAACTAAGAAGTTCAACTTTACCTCGATAGTCTTTTTCAGCACGATTTAGATGATCGCCTCCATAGATTGGTCGTCGGGCAAAACCCTCATTGAGGTCTTTGTCGCTAGAACTTGAATCATCTAGTGTAGCCCTATGGTTTGCCACTGGTAGTGCTCTATAAAAATCGGGGTTACATCGTACAACAACCACGAGTGGTGGAGCAACCATAGGTGGTGGAGCACCACCTAGGGCTCGGGGCGAAAGTAGTGCATCCGCAAGACAGTCGAGGGTTACCTGCAGCCCTTACATGATCAACTGACTCTCCCGGTGGAAAGTTTTCATTCTTTCCGAAAAGATAACGAATTCCTAGATCACCATCCATAGGATTTTGATTTATACCTTCATTGTTTGTCATCAGGTCGAGGGGAAACCTGACTCTAATACCAATTGACACAAGGATGAACGTGATGAGGATAACTACTTTGAATCTATGGAGCTTCTCTGGACTCCTCACAGAGACTTCTCGAATTCAAGAGGAATGAAAGTAGAAAATAGAAATAAATTCTAATAAATTTAAAATTGATTAATTAATAAAAACGAGTTCACAACCCTTTAAATAGGGGTACCAAGCAATGGAAAAAAATCAGAATCAAACTACAACTAAAACTCCTAGAATCCATGACTTACTATAAATAGTAAACTTACTATTGATAGATGGTCATGATGTCTACTAGTGTGCAAGGTTTTCGGCCAAAAATAGTAAGTGTCCTATTTTACTTCACCAAACCATTCTCTTAATTATTCTAAGCTCTTTTCAAATTGGACGCAACTCCTAAAGCCCGACGGATGAAGAGTTATAATTAAACTAAAACTTACTATTTATAGTAAAAATGAAATTAAAACAGGGAAACGACCGTTGATCCAGGGGTATTTTGCAAATCCGGGCTGTGCAACCTGACATAACGGGGTTGGTTGGCTAAAGTAGCTTGTTCTACCCCAAAATAATATGTTTTACACCTGATAACTCATTCCAGATTGTGAGATACGCCCAACCTAAGGTCCGACGGTCCGGTTCACTTCTGTCGTCGACCAGGCCTTTTCTGATCCATCTTGACCATGAAACATGTCCGTGACCCACTCTATGTCAATTTTTTGGCAAGAGCCCTGAAATTAGACTGCTGGTATACTCCGTTTAGTGTTCACTCCCCAAGTAAAGGGTTGTGATGTAGTAATAAAACTCGGTAAGACCGAGGTCGAATCCACAGGGACTGAAACCTGTACGTTATCTGAAACCAACTAGAACTAGAACTAGAATGAGATGAAATCTAAATTGAGTGTAATTTGAAGAATAATGTAAAATATTTATCTAAACTGAGAAGAAAATTCAGAGAAGGGAAACTAGGGATTCAGAGGATCCACTTGTAGAGATTAGGGAGATCTTATGCCTGAATTAAAAATCAGGGAAATTAATTGAACTGACATTGATATGATTTTCAAGAGATGAAAGGTATATGAATTAGAATGGATTCCATCACCAAACCATGTCCAGGAGACAAAGCAAACAACGGAATTAAACTAATTACCAACCAATCAACATGCCATGAAGGTTAGGAAGGGTACTGTCATTCGACCATGCCCAGGAGACGATGGTGAACAACAGGGCTTCCTGACATCATAAACATAAAAGGGAGAAAAACATGCTCAAAGCCATCGCAGACCCATTGTAATTTCAGTCACAACAGACCATTAAAGACTAAAAACATTCCCATAATAAAATTAAATCAAAATCAAATTCGGTTCACTAATTAAAATTAAAGTGAAGGCATAAAATCTCCCATCATGCTACAAGCTTCACCTCTTGGCCCTAGCCAAGAGGTTTAGCCCAGTAACATGGTCAGGCTAAATATCTCAATAGAAAAAAAATAAAATAAACATGAAAAACTACTGCTCCCTCTCTCTGCTCCTGGTGCTCCACGTCCAGCAAAAATCCCACGTCTAGCCCTCCAAGCTACTCTCTTTCAGCCGTTCTCTCTCTCTCTCTCTCTCTCTCTCTCTCTCTCTTATATAAGCACTAGGCGGGGAGGTCGGTTGAGACTCCTTTACAAAAGCAACATCTTGCGCCTTCTTTCGCAGCAAAACTACGAGACCGGTTTGTGTTTGGGTGAGATTTGAACCAGCCGGTAGTCACGTCCAGGTATTCTATCAATGTGGGAAGGGTCTAACTTTCCCTTCCAACAGTTTGGACGGTGCAGATCTTTTAAACGATCACTGCCAAGATCGTGCAATGGGCCACAGAGGCCGGGCAGCGTCGGGTTCGCAAAAACAGAGGCCCGCGCACTTTCTTACGCAGTAATGATTAGTGGGGTCCATGATTGGTGACGAAAGAGAAATCCAACCCGTCCATTAGAATCGTGCTGAAAATTCTATAAAAAATGTGTAATTTTGGTCGAGTTTGGTGCTTCCAATCATGATTTTTACTTCACCGTCCATTCCTGCGTTTACATGAGATTTGCCTATGCGGGCATGCATTGGAGCAAAAGAAGATCTTGGGTGGGGTTATTCCCACCCCCTGGACTGAATGGACGGTCCTGATTAGGACTTCGAATCAAGATGGTGGCCCACTGCAACGAGTCGGTGGCTCTGTTCGCAGCAACAGAGAAAAAAAACAATTCCTTCCGCTGAGCTGTTGGCGGGGTCCACAATTCAAATCAGCTGAGAAATTTACACCGTACATTGAATTTCTGGCGAAAAACCGTCCGGAAAAAATAAGATTTTATTAATTTTCGGTGTGGTCCATTGAATTTTAACCCAGCCATCCATCTTGCGTTTTTCATCGATCAACGTCCGTACACATGCATGGGACCAAACGGACATCTAGGCGAGGGTGACACCCACCCTAGAGATGCAATGGACGGTGCTGATCATCCATTTGGATTATGTGTGGGGCCCACTAGCCAAACAAACTCAGACATCGTCGGATGCTGTCTTTATGAAGAAGAAGTTCGCGGGTTAGCACCCATGTTGACCGGCTCCAAATCCGGTGTTGCGCGTGTGGATTTTCCATGGTACACATGCATCTTATAATGTGGGGTCCACTGTGACATTTCTAAGAAATCTGCTCCATCCATCCGATTTGACACCCAACTTAAGGAGTTGAGACCAAAGTTGAAGTATATCCAGCAATCAGGTGGGCCCTGAATCAGAGTTTTATGGGCTGTTCTGTCTGTTGGGCCATTTTCACATAGATCCATCGGCTAAAATTTTATGTGTACGGTTAATTTATGGTCTTTAGTCCATGTATGAAGTTCTGAGCCAAACAGATGGTGAGAACCCTGTGATCTTGCATTTTGGCTGACTTTCAAGCCATTTGAGCTTCAGTTTCTCGATTTTCTCGGATCTCGGCTGTGTAAAATCGTCGATCCCAATCCCCAGGAGTCCGCCCTCTGCTTTTGTGACATCGGAGTGCCAAATCCATGCTTTTACTATCAATTTTCAGTCAATGCTCCTGATTGAATCCTGCAACAAAACACAATTAAAATACTCCATTAAGCATTATTGTGTATGTAAAAATCTGGCAATAATTGGGGTCTAGTATGCAATATTTGACCCTCAACACAACCCCCAACCAGCATTTTGCTAGTCCCTAGCAAAATATGCGAAAATTAAGTTGAGAATTACAGGAGAATTTCTATGAACTCGAGTGATTTTGGAAAACAATCCAGATACTTAGAATTCAACAATTCATGAATGTTGGGCCTTACTCTCTCCTAGACTCAGGCACACAGTAAACTTCATAACCAAGTTCAAAGTATTAGTCCCTTAATTAGAATAATCCTAAACATTGAGTTCCACAGGTGTAAAGTGTAATCCCAACTTTCAATATTAATATTCAATTCTATATTTCAGGATATCGTTGGTAACTAATAAGAGAATTCATGATAACCAAAGCCTAAACTAAAATGTGCCTCATGAATCATTCTTTTTTTTCTTTCTTTCAGCCTTTAATTTTTTTCATTAAAAGTAATGCCAATAAGGGAATCCAGTCCTTACCTATAGGGAGCAAACCTATGGTGAAGACCGTACACCTAAATCTTCTTCACATATTATCCATGGGGAATGAAATCTACACCTATAGGGAGCAAACCTATGGTGTAGATTCTTCGCCTAACTTTTTTTAATGGTATCTTTTCCTTTCAATTGATCATGACGGGCAATTGTTCAAGTTGGTTCCTTCTATGCTTACTGATCACCAAATTAACCCTTCAGTTTCAAA
The DNA here is from genome assembly GCA_030180095.1 of Magnolia changhungtana. Classification (NCBI taxonomy): domain Eukaryota; kingdom Viridiplantae; phylum Streptophyta; class Magnoliopsida; order Magnoliales; family Magnoliaceae; genus Magnolia; species Magnolia changhungtana. The sequence continues at coordinate 2,227,075 of JASAUF010000200.1, read as the reverse complement.
CTGAAACTTAATGTGTAAGCGAGATGTGACATGTGAAATTATGACTCAATCAATGTTTAAAACCTCTAACCATGGACTAACAATTTAAATTTAACTGTGAAATCTAACCGGTAACTGAATCCAAGAGTCATAAATCACCAACATGGTTGTCAAAAATCACTTCAAATTCACAAGAAACTCCAGAAAAATTAAAAATTTTCACAATTTTTGCTCAAGACTAAGAAAAACACTGATTAGGTTACCTAATCTCCCACCCCAACCTAAAATCTACATTGTCCTCAATGTAAAAGATATAAGCATGTCATGCACACGGGACAACGAAAGTAAAAGAGAAGTGATGGGAAGATAGTACCTGGATGACGAATCGAGAGACTTTTCCAAAAATATCAGCGAGAGAGTAAGTCAGCACAAGGAGAAACCAACACAAGTAAAACACAAATAACAAAAATAAACTCCTACCTATACCACTTTCGCAGGTGCTCTCGATTGCATTTAGCATATGCAACAAGCCTTTAAACCCCTAGGTTGGCCCTAGTGGACGAGTTGTAGTCTCGTGAGGGTTTGCAGTAATGTTACCCACAAACATTGAACTAACTAACTAGGAAAATTAAATGGAATGAAAAGCTGGGTTGCCTCCCAGGAGCGCTAAGTTTATTGTCTATCCTAAAACAGCATAAAGGAAACTACCTTAGTCTTAAGAAAGTGGGAAAAAACTACTCAGTCATGCCGCAAGGTTCCTCTTCTGGCCAGTATCGTGATAAATTTCTCAGAAGGTTTCTTAACAGGATCATTAAAAAGCCCTTTTTGCAATAGGCTTAGATGCCCTGGAGCATGACATTCTAGAGAAACTTATGTACCTCATCAAAAATTTGTCATTGAGTCGCCTGAGGTATCCAGAGTGTATACGATTCACCTACGACAGAAGAAGTTTCGAAGTTAGTATCCCGTGGTGAATCAGAGACTACAAGTAGATCAATTTGAGAAAAATTTTCAAGAAGTAGTGTAGTCTCAACACATTCTGAAGTATCAGACTTCGGTTCAATTTTTAGCTCCTCCTCCCTTAATAGTAAACATTCAGGATCTGTGGAAGGAGGGGCTTCAGAGTAAGGGTTCTCTCGGTCAGTGATGACTACCGAGATATTGTTTTGCAAGGCATTCACTATGTCTCTTATCATGGGATCATTTGAATCTGCAAAGTGTGCCAAGCAATCATCCAAAGAGTTGGGACATTCAGCTGAGAGTGACTCATTTTCCACATTGAAGTGTGTGCTGATCTGCCCAAGGAACCCATCGTTTTTAAAATTAACCATAGGTACGCTCTCTTGCTTCAGCCCTGCACAGACAGATAGAGGGTCAGTAGACGAAGTATTGAAGTGCGGACTCTGTTCATTGATACTACTCAGAAGAGGCGATGAATCGTCATTATTCAACAGTTCAGATGGTGGCCTCAACTGGGTGGTTTCAAATTCAAGAGTCATATCGAGTAGCTCATCCATCTCCCGAATCATATCATCATTCGATTCAAAGGAGTGGTCCAAACATGTTTCACAAGAGTTAGAAGGGTCGGTTATAAGGGGCCCATCCTCTACCTTTAAATCAGACATGTTAGGGGAGGGGAGTGGCTCATTATGACCGACCACTTCATGTACGTCTTGATCATTGACTTGGACCAAACTTGAGATTGATTCGAAGGGAATTAGGGTTGTACATTCATAATCATCTTCCCAATACGCATCATCGTCTACTTCTATGCAGTGTACACTTGGGATGGGATCGCTTTCCTCACATTCTATTTTCAGATTGGGTTGAGGTTTGTATAAACTAACCTCTTCCTCTTTATTGAACTCAAGTGTGTCATGTGAGTGGGGTGTGTCATCATCATTATATTTGAAAGACAACCATGTATCTTCCCCATTCTTTTGAACAGTTATTGAGATCGACTCATCGGGGAATTGAACCGTATGCTCATTAATGGAATCCAACTCCTCATTCCAAATTCCAGATTTCGTCAAAAGCGAGTGAGGATCACTTTCCTCGCATTGTATTTCTGGATTGGATTGTAGTTGGGATGAGCGAGCTTCCTTTATCCTTTTAAGGCGTGAATTGAGTGCTTCTAATGATTTCATCACTTTCGCAACATGCTGGTTGAATTGTTCTAGATTAAAACATGAATCCTCTTGGATCGTTTCTGGTTGGATCTCAAAGGTATGGGATCCAAGAGAATAATTATTACAATATGTTGTTGGTTCATCTTCCCAGTTTTGATGGTTCCACTGGTTATAGTCATACTGATCATACATGGGAGAATATGATGGTTGATAATAATCCTCATTCCCATAATTACGATCATATACGGCCCTATTAACCGATGGAACATAACGTTCTAGTCGGTTCTCAATGTCTGTTCTCGATGGAGAGAAATCTTGAGGTATACGTTGAATTCCACAACCTTCAGGCATTCCCCAATATATCCTATCCATCTCAGCGTATGCACGTACCCACGATTCCATGGTAGAACCTTAACTCTGAGTCTAATCCTAGAAGAAAGCAAAATCCTACAGCAATACAGAAAGTAAAGGAGAAGTTAGAAAGATGTTACCAGAGTAGAAGTTCCTATGTTAAAAACCTGCAAAACAAAACAAAACAAGTTAGTATCTAGGGGATAAGACCTAATCTAAAAAATAAAGAAAGTAAAGAAATTAGGACGAAGTTACCAAGTTAGAAGATCTATCAACGACCCTACAAGACAGGAAAATTGGTTCTAAAAATCAAATAAATAAATAAATAATCTAAGACTAAAGTTAGTAAAATCCTAATCTTAAGCGAATTCTAAAACCAATTAATTTCAGAAAATCGTAGCCGTCAGTCCCCGGCAACGGCGCCAAAAACTTGTTCACTCCCCAAGTATAGGGTTGTGATGTAGTAATAAAACTCGGTAAGACCGAGGTCGAATCCACAGGGACTGAAACCTGTACATTATCTGAAACCAACTAGAACTAGAACTAGAATAAGATGAAATCTAAATTGAGTGTAATTTGAAGAATAATGGTAAAATATTTATCTAAACTGAGAAGAAAATTCAGAGAAGGGAAACTAGGGATTCAGAGGATCCACTTGTAGAGATCAGGGAGATCTTATGCCTGGATTAAAAATCAGGGAAATTAATTGAACTGACATTGATATGATTTTCAAGAGATGAAAGGTATATGAATTAGAATGGATTTCATCACCAAACCATGTCCAGGAGACAAAGCAAACAACAGAATTAAACTAATTACCAACCAATCAACATGCCATGAAGGTTAGGAAGGGTACCGTCATCCGACCATGCCCAGGAGACGATGGTGAACAACAGGGCTTCCTGACGTCATAAACATAAAAGGGAGAAGAACATGCTCAAAGCCATCACAGACCCATTGTAATTTCACTCACAATAGACCATTAAAGACTAAAAACATTCCCAGAATAAAATTAAATCAAAATCAAATTCGGTTCACTAATTAAAATTAAAGTGAAGGCATAGAATCTCCCATCATGCTACAAGCTTCACCTCTTGGCCCTAGCCAAGAGGTTTAGCCCAGCAACATGGTCAGACTAAATATCTCAACAGAAAAAAAATAAAATAAACATGAAAAACTACTGCTCCCTTTCTCTGCTCCTGGTGCTCCACGTCCAGCAAAAATCCCACGTCCAGCCCTCCAAGCTACTCTCTTTCAGCCGTTCTCTCTCTCTCTTATATAAGCACCAGGCGGGGAGGTCGGTCGAGACTCCTTTACAAAACCAACAGCTTGCGCCTTCTTTCGCAGCAAAACCGTGAGACCGGTTTGTGTTTGGGTGAGATTTGAACCAGCCGGTAATCACGTCCAGGTATTCTATCAACGTAGGAAGGGTCTAACTTTTCCTTCCAACAGTTTGGACGGTGCAGATCTTTTAAACGATCACTGCCAAGATCGTGCAATGGGCCACAGAGGCTGGGCAGCGTCGGGTTCGCGAAAACAGAGGCCCGCGCACTTTCTTACGCAGTAATGATTAGTGGGGTCCATGATTGGTGACGAAAGAGAAATCCAACCCGTCCATTAGAATCGTGGTGAAAATTCCATAAAAAATGTGTAATTTTGGTCGAGTTTGGTGCTTCCAATCATGATTTTTACTTTACCGTCCATTCCTGCGTTTACATGAGATTTGCCTGTGTGGGCATGCATTAGAGCAAAAGAAGATCTTGGGTGGGGTTATTCCCACCCCCTGGACTGAATGGACGGTCCTGATTAGGACTTCGAATCAAGATGGTGGCCCACTGCAACGAGTCGGTGGCTCTGTTCGCAGCAACAGAGAAAAAAAAAAACAATTCCTTCCGCTGAGCTGTTGGCGGGGCCCACAATTCAAATCAGCTGAGAAATCTACACCGTACATTAAATTTCTAGCGAAAAACCGTTCGGAAAAAAATAAGATTTTATTAATTTTCGGTGTGGTCCATTGAATTTTAACCCATCCATCCATCCTGCGTTTTTAATCGATCAACGTCCGTACACATGCATGGGACCAAACGGACATCTAGGCGAGGGTGACACCCACCCTAGAGATGCAATGGACGGTGCTGATAATCCATTTGGATGATGTGTGGGGCCCACTAGCCAAACAAACTCAGACAGCGTCAGACGCTGTCTTTATGAAGAAGAAGATCGCGGGTCAGCGCCCGTGTTGACCGGCTCCAAATCCGGTGTCGCGCGTGTGGATTTTCCATGGTACACATGCACCTTACAATGTGGGGTCCACTGTGACATTTCTAAGAAATCTGCTCCATCCATCCGATTTAACACCTAAATTAAGTAGTTGAGACCAAAGTTGAAGTATATCCAGCAATCAGGTGGGCCCCGAATCAGAGTTTTATGGGCTATTCTGTCCGTTGGGCCATTTCCACACAGATCCATCGGCTAAAATTTTATGTGTACGGTTAATTTATGGTCTTTAGTCCATGTATGAAGTTCTGAGCCAAACAGATTGTGAGAACCCTGTGATCTTGCATTCTGGCTGACTTTCAGGCCATTTGAACTTCAGTTTCTCGATTTTCTCGGATCTCGGCTGTGTAAAATCGTCGATCCCAATCCCCAGGAATCCGCCCCCTGCTTTTGTGACATTGGAGTGCCAAATCCATGCTTTTACTATCAGTTTTCAGTCAACGCTCCTGATTGAATCCTGCAACAAAACACAATTAAAATACTCCATTAAGCATTATTGTGTATGTAAAATCTGGCAATAATTGGGGTCTAGTATGCAATATTTGACCCTCAACATTTAGGCCACATGATGGGAAAGAACGGGATGGAACTGACACCTTAGAAAAATCCTAGAGCCATCTGGCCAGCTATGATTGTGGATCTACCTCATTTTTATGCCCATGTAACAAAATGACATGAAAAAACAGACGAACGTTGCGGATTTCTTAAAATCATCAAAGCAGCCCCACATATGGTCTAGGTTAAGCTAGCAAAGCAATTAACGTTAATTAATGCCCTAGTCAAAGTTTTGATGAACGTTTAAGTACAGGCGGTGAGCATTGACCGACTTAGGTGGGGCCACTCTGATGTTTGTGACAAATCCACTCAGTCCATTTGTTTTCCTACTCAATTTTAAGTCACGTAATAAAATATGAGTCCAACCAAACCTTTAAGGGCTTGTTTGATTTTTCAATTCATTGGTAAATACCCTATAAATAGATAATAATTATTTCATTTGGTATTTACACCACTTTAAGTGACCAAATGGACATGAAATGGTTATAACTATAGACAAGTTTTGAAAAATAGTTTAAAGGTAAGAATCTCTTATTTAAATGACTCACATACTGTCTCCCATTGTCTCAGACTATCACTTTATTTCTTTCTCACACACGAACATTATTAATTAACACGCGCGTGCGCACTTACACTTTTTACCTATATCTTGAGCTGCTTCTGCTTCTCCCTTGTAGTCATGCAAATCCACACATCCCATCTACATGCAACTATGAGAACATCCAAGCCATCCATCTTCTGTAACTTGATGCCTAGGATGACTTTATGGAGTGTCAGGATCAAAAGAAATTGGGTTGGAACGTTTGTTGTAGGTAAAAAATTGCCTAACGTGAACGTAGCTTTTGATGTCATAGAAGGTCATCGACTATGCCCTAGCCAATGGACCAAAGGTTATTCACCCTTTGAATAGTTTTATAGAAAAAAAGAGTAGTTTTAGGATTTCATATTTCATTTCGAAGTTAAAATTTATTATTTTAAGTTTCAATATTGTTATTTTTCTCTTGGTCTAGGGTTTTAAGAGCTAGTGTTTTACCCAAGTCCTTATTTGGGTTAGACTAAGGCCCCGTTTGTTAAATATGAAGTCTAAAGCCTGAATATGAAATCTGAAGTCAAAAAACTTGTTTGGTAACTATGGCTGAAGTCTGAAAATTAAGTACTGAATTTGAGACAATCTGTTTGTTAACAAACATCTGAAATGTCCGAAATATGTTAATTTGACACATTTGCCCCTATTTATCTCCTGTTTGGAAATGCTTTACATTATAAAGAAATTATTTTTTATTAAATGAAAATAAAATTATTTTATTTAATTCAAATAAACTATAAAGTACTTAATAGAAAATTAAAATATCATTATTCATAAAAACAGATAAAAAATTAATGATTTGCATGTATAAGTATGGCGGCAATTTCTTCTCGCATATTGGACATAATAGTTTGTTTAAAGTTTCCAAATACTCCTTCCACTTCAGGCATATCATTATCTGATTCGATATTCATCTCTGAAAGAATATTTTCATCATTGTATTGTTGAAAGAGTAGATTAGAGATGGATTCTTATCTGATGTAGTTGTGTAGTGTCATGCATGCAATAACTATGTAGTTGTGTAGTGTCATGCATGAAATTTGTTATTGTGCACTTTTTTGCTCCTAAAGGCACCATCTTAATTACTTAGACCATTGGATGTTTCAAAGCATGCATGGATGAGCATGGCCTGAAAATTTTCAAAATGGAGATGATTCAATCCATCTTGTTTATTATTGTTATTGGGGGATGCTACTGTATTTTCTCACGAACCATTCAATTGTATGCCTATGATTTAAGGGTTAGAATCCTACAACCCATAAAATTTTTAAGACATCACCTATCATTTGTGAGCTCATTCACGTGACGACTGGATCCTGACCCAGGCCCTACTTTCACAAATGGACACATCAGGAAATTCTCAATTTAATGAATCAAAATCCTGTAACTAATCTATTAGTTGAGGGTATGATGCACCAAAAAGTGAATAATGTCCCACCACAACAATCCTAAGAAGTTTCACCCAAGGTTCATTTATCCAGACCATTGATTGAAGTATCCCATTCATTAACTAGTCACCAACAACCAGTCATCGACTATTTTGGAAAGCATGTACCTTATTTTCAAGGGTAAAAGTAGAAACAAATATTCATAAAGCAAGAAAATAGGTCCCACATTGGATGTGGTTCAAATAAATCAGGTTGATCTAATGGGCCATTGGATCTGACTTTGCAATAAATAGGCATGTATCTTATATTGGATACACTAGATTAGGCGAGGCTTCAAAAGTCCATCCACATTACAAAAGGGGTCGAGTCAAGAACCCCTCAAAATCAACCCGATCAGAGCCACCCTATATATGATTTAGACCAATCTAAAATGGACCCAAACTCAATCAACCTAGCCATGGACCTCTTGCACCTAGACCCAACTAACAGGGTATGGAATCTTTTTACTAGGTCATACAGCCCGGAAAAAACAAAGATAAGCTTGATCCAAAACTTTTATGGTCCCAAAAGGTTTTTAATAGTCAATGCTATTGAACACTACTTCCTGTAATGTGGCTCACTTGAGATTTTGATATACCTAATTTTTTGTCCATCCCATGAAATGATCTGAAGAAATAGATGGATGGCATGGATGAAACACATACATCATGGTAGGGCCCACAAAGCACCGACCATCAGCCACTGGCCGGTGGCAGTGGGAGTAGCTAGTCCGTTCCCGTCTTGTGTCCAAGACGAGCGCTGTGGTTAACGAGGACGCGGATTGCGTACTACCCCCGCCCGTCCCTGGCTCTGAACGGGCAGTTCTGTGGGCGGGCCCACCGTGATGTATATGTACATCCAAACCGTCAATCCCTTTTCTCATATTATTTTAAGGCATGAACACAAAAATGAGGCAGATCCAACGCTCAAGTGGACCACACCAAATAATAATCTTGGTTGCATTAAAATGCACTAGTTACATTAAATTCAAGAGTCATCTGTGATGTGGTCCATTTGATTGTTGGATCTGACTCATTTTTGTTTCGATGCCTTAAAATATTATGAGAAAAGGGATAGAGGATTTGGATGTACAGATACATCATGATGGGCCCGCCCACAGAACTGCCCGTTCGGAGCTAGGGACGGCGAAGTACGCAATCCGTGTCCATTGTACGAACGGTTCAAAGAGATCAAAGTTACAGGGGCCACTGTGATGTTTTTTTAACCATCCAACTGATTCATTAGGTAATGTAGACGTGGATGAAGTGAAAACACAAATACAACTTGATCTGAAACTTCTCCAGCTCTTAAGAAGTTTTTAACGGTGGACGTTCAATCCCCACCTTATGGTCTAATTAATCATTGGACCTGCTTCTTTTATTGGATCACACCTTAAATTATCTGAAAAAGTTGATGGACGGTGTGGATCAAACACATAAATCATGGTGGGGCATAAAGAAGTTTCACACGTTAAAGGTTGATTTTGTATTGCGCAAATAATTTGAGGAGAAAAAATTTCCGTAGTAACTTGAAAATGGGTACATTTGGAAGCAAAAAATTTTTGTTTAATGAAAAATCACGGAGTGCATTCCACGTTCACCATTAAGCCAGACTCCTATCACAGAAAGAATTTAGTGAAAAAACCACTTAGCGCTTTTCGTCTTCCGCGTTAACAACGCATTAACAAACACCACGAAAAATTTTCCCCATTCCGCGTTAAGTGCAAAAATTCAGCGTTAACAAACATGGCCTAAGAATAGTTAATGGAATTTCAAGTTTAGATTTATTTAATATTTTTAGTAAATTTTACTATTTTAAGAATATTTAGGAATTTTGGTTATTTTTGTTTATAAAAGATGTATCTGGTTTGTTGCAAAGAATATATATATATATATATATATATATATATATATATATATATATATATATATATATATATATATATAGTTTTTAGAGAGTTTCCCCTACGTACGTATTCAAGGCTTAACATAGGGAAGCAAATTGTGATCTTTACTCTCCTGTCCTCCATACACCCGCTACACTTGAGCTATCTATTTACATCCTCCTAGTAAAATCTCAGGTCAGTGCACTAACTAGGTAGGCCGTAGTTTATGGGGCAACCGGATGATCAATAATTGCAAGGATGGCCAAGGAATCAAATTCAGTAGTGACCCGTCAGTACTGGTCAAGGCTACATGTGGCCCCAAAATGATGTATGCATTTTATCCATGCCATCCATTCAATTTTCTGGCTCATTTCAGGACTATAGCCTAAAAACGAGGCAGATCCAAATCTCAAGTGGACCACACCATATGAAATAATGGTAATTGAACGCCCACCATTAAAAACTTCTTAGGGGTGATCAAGCAGGTATTTTTGTTTTCCCTTCATTTAGGTTTGTGTGACCTAATCAACTTATTGGAGTTAAATCACCACGGTTTTCGTGATGTGGTCCACCTAAGATTTGGATCTGCCTCTTTTTGGGATCATGCCTAAAATGTGCTAGAAAAATGGATGGATGGCATAGATAAAACACATACATTATGATGGGACCACAACACCGACCAATAAGGGGACCTCTGTACGGGAAGAGTAGACCAAATCTGAGTCCGTCACAAGTAATGGATGATTCTAAACTTGGCCAGTGAAACGGGATGTCATCGAAGAAGTGAGCTTCCATATTGAAGTCGAGTTCAAGAAAGAAGCATTCCAACAACTCATGTTATTTGGTTAATAACTCAGACGTTCAATGGAACCAATGTCTTAAGCTTCGATGTAAAAATCATGAAACTCATCTTATTGCTACAAATGATGTATTGGTTCACATGGACATAGATCAAGCACATGTGTACAACTTTCAAGCCACCTAGTTTGTGGGTCTCAACACGGATATTGGCCCTTGTCGATTTTCATTATAAATTGTTCATTTTTCTCAAACCAGTGTGACCATGCTGATATTCTAGAAAAGGTTGCCTACCCCTCTCAAAAAATTGATTGATCAATCTTAATCATGTTATTGATGACTTGGAAAATGGATGGACTATATTGATTATACCAGTGTGAAAGCTGGGAATCGGCATCCATGGTGATTGGCATGTTTTGGTTTGATTTGTGGGGGTGACTAGGCTAATTTGTAGATGTTGGAGTCGCCACTAGCCAATTAATCTCAGAATCCCGTAGTCGGCTAGAACCTGCGAAATATGTAAGGTTAGAGAAATCTGAAGACTCTCCCACCTTAGAATGATTCCAGATCAGGAACCTCGGTTACAAAGAGGGAAGGTGTTATGCACCCTCTTTGCCTGTACAAAGGTACGGTATCTACTTGGTATGGTAAAACAATCTCAAGGGATGGATGATGTGGTTGAAATAGGACTAGGTACACACGCAGATTTCTGATGTGGTATGATCTGAGATTTCGGCAAACCATAGAGCATATGTCTAACGGTGTGTCTAGAAGGCAGATAAAATAATGCTTATGCAAATTAGGTAAGAAAAGTGGAGTAGACTAGTAGGAATTTCTAATGCATGTGATAGGATCTGATGTATGACAAGTCACAGAGCATACATTGACTAGAAACTTAGATGAGCAGGGTGGTTGAGAAGGGAGTAAATGTCATGATGAATGCTTGTGTATGAGATAAATGAGTCTTTTGGCTTGAACTTGAATATGCTAAAACATGGACCGAACCATGACCAATTTGGGCTAGGTTTATGGGTTGGAAGGGTCAAGAGGAAGGGCTAGGAGGTAGTTAAAAAATTAGAACTTGAAGGCTTGAGAACTCCTTCCCTCCTTCACTCTCTCTCTCTCTCTCTCTCTCTCTCTCTCTCTCTCTTGGTTGTTGGTGGCTTGTGTTGTTATTGTGTGTGAAAATGAGAAGAGGAGAGGGCTATTTATAGCCTTCTCCAATGGTATTGTGGTAATTTTTGGGAATGTGAAAGGTGAAAGCTGACATAGCAGCTTGAGAGTGGTTGAGCAGAGAGGAATGCCATGTGGTGCACTCCCATTGGCTCTTGGGGTTGGTAAAATGGTAAGTAGTGCTAGCTAGAGGGGTAATTTCAAAAGAAAGTTGACTTTCAGGCGCAGAGACAGCTGTTGCTCGGAGGATACATGCACCCCGCGAGCGGAGGTAATCGGAGTACTGCCAGCGGTAGTCAAACTACCATCTGGGTCGGGCCGGGTTCGGGTCGGGTTTTGTCCGTTGGGCTTTTTCCGATGTTTTGCTTCGCCCAGTAGTCCATTTCTCGATTTTTTTTTTTTATATGCTCAAATAGGTATATTTCGGGTTTGGGGTGATGGCTCAGGTTAGGTTTAGGGTTTTTGGGATCGGGATTAGGGATTCGAGGTTTGGATCAAGGTTTCGAGTTCAGGTTAGGGTTTTGGGGTGCGGATTAGGGTTTCGGGGTGCGGATTAGGGTCATGGTTCTCAGACTATCTTAGTCTTCTCAAGATATTAGCCTAGGTGGAGTGTCTACAACCAGAAAAGGTTTAAATAGTAATGTGGATCATCCATCACATTTGCCCCTTGATTTGCTACCCCTCTATTTATTTATTTATTACAATCAAGTGATCCTAGCCATCCAATCAATTGCCGTGGCTATACTAGAAGAAGTCTGAGCATTGACAACTCCTAAGGGCTTGTTTGGGAGCGTGGATTTGGAACCCCTAGGATTGGAAACCCCGTGGATTGGCAATCCTCTTGGTGTGTTTGGCACCCTCGAGTGTGAATAAACTTTAATTCAAAATTACCTATGCATGTTATATTTACAGGGGTTTGAATTTAATTACTAAATCAACTTTAATATCCGTAATTAGTGAGATATATAATTCTTGACACTATGGTTGTGATAAGCCCGCTGAAATATATGATTTGCTTGAAAATGATGAAATTACAAGTCTCGGATGGACCGCAAGCACAAGATCATGTTTGAGTGACTAACCAATGATTTTTAATCATTGATTAATATGGACAATGTTCGAACGGTGTTGGACAACGTTTGGATGGTGCTGATTTACATGGACAATGTTTGGACGGTGTTGATCATCATTAGTGGGCCATGAGCCCAATAGAATGATAGCGTACAGTGACACACATGTTACACCTGCAACTATTGAAATAATTTTAGGTGTAAACCAAGCTCTCACCGTGGATGACAAACCCCCTCAAAGATGGGATTAGAAACCCCCCCGATTTGAAAACCTCATTTACTTTATGCTGCCAAACAACCAAGGGATTTGAAACCCCCTTCTAATCCCCTCCAATCCATGGTGCCAAATGACCCCTAAGCTTTCTCCATCATGTAACCTCTTGGCTATAGTGTACTACCACAGCAACAGCCTTTTATCAAATTGAACAAGTATAATTATTTGGCAACTTGTCTGCTTGCTCTATCTTATAATCGCTTAGTTATAGTACTACCACAGTAACAACCCTTATCAAGTCCTAAAGAATTACTATTTTTAGAGAATGAAGGGGAACTTCCTTGCTGAGTATTCTCACCACACTGGGTCAACTGTGAAAATGCACGTTGATATCCTTCAATGTTCTCTTTTATTTATTTTTAAGCAGCATGATAGACATAAACACCCTAACATACCCAAAGTACCCACCACATTAGATGAGACATTAATCATCATCATCATCAAAGCTCTATCCTAATTAATTAGAGTTAGTGTTGGGGGCCTTGCACAAAACCTTAGGATCTAGCCTCCCAAAACAAACCAGAATTATGGGATAATAAAGCAATGAAATAAATCAAAGCATAAACCACACCACACAAGAGATTTTTACATGGAAAACCCTCAAAGAGGTAAAAACCACGGGACATCGTCCAGATCAACAATCCACTATGAAGTAGAACGTTATAACCTTCTTCACTCATGCATGAGTGGATAAACAGTAAGAGAATAAAAGAAAACCGGAGAGATCTCACCGATCACAAGGACGTAGCAGCACTGAGATGTCGAGTGCACAGTAGATCACCTCTACGAGTATAACCTCCATTCTACAAGCTTCCTCTCTCTCACATCTTTGATAGCCCTAAACCCTTTAGCAAACCCTTGCAAAGCTATAGGAAACCCTCTTGCATTGCCTAGAAAAGCCCTAGGCACCCTTATTTATAATTTAGGAAACTTCATTCCGTACCCTGTCGCGAAAGGCCTCGGATTTTTGTAATTCGCGTAAGATCCAGACTTGAATCTGCGTAACCTCGACTGGTCGAGTCGAGTCCTCGACCGGTCGAGCGGCCCACTCGACTGGTCGAGCACCTTCCTCGACTGGTTAAGCACCTCAGAGAAAAACAACAGATAGTCGCTGGACTTTGAGTTGAGCCCCACTCGACCGGTCAAGCGCCACCCATAACCGATCGAGCAGCCCACTCAACCGGTCGAGCAGCACGGTGAACTACTCCGATTTTTCAACATGCTGCTCCATCTCTCCTCTGAGCTGAGGAAAATCCCATCAGTTAACTCTGGGAAATCTGTTACGATATGTCACTCTATCAAGGAGGTTACAACATTAGTTAGACCATAAGTCCTATGTCTTTTCTTATTGCTACCACCCATGTCATCTTGGGCTTTCCCTTTATTCTCTCACAGTCGTTAGTTTGTACAACCTCACTATTAATTGGCTCACCTAGCCGTTGCTTCAAATTACCATGCCAATTTTATTTTTTTTTTTAATTTTATTTTTCTCCCATCTTATTATCTAGTGGTGTTTTTCTTAATAAATCTTGAATACGTTCATTTCCTAAGTAACCTATGGTTTTTTCTTTTTTTTGGCAGAGCTTACATGATAGGTGATCCCCAGTGCTTTTTTAGTTGGCTCACACGAATGGGCGTAAAACCTGTTCGTTTTGGCTCAATAAAATATCAGGTTGGTTAAAATATTTTTTTATTCTCTCTTTTCACACCTTGCACGTCATCTATCTAAACATTATCATTTTACCGTGGATTATTCTATGAATGTGTTATTTTTGAACCAACCAAGATTCCATCCCATAATACATTATTGGTCTCATAATTGTCTTATAACATTTTCCTATTAATTTAATTTTAATACACAACGGTCATATAAAATTACAAAAGCTCATTTTCATTTCATCCACCTAGCTAGCCTGAATTTTATGGACAACATCGGGGTTTTAGTGTTTGGAATTGTCGGTGCAATCAAGCTGGTTAGAAATAAAGGAAAGTCCCAGAAAGTCTCTCAACATTTACATGCGAATGATACTCTTTGTCACAACTCACATGGTTACACAGTCATTGGCTACAACTTAGATATTACATTGGTTGAACGGACCGGATCGCTGGATAAAAAATTTTGTACCTGCGGAATTTAGTCGCGAGCCATTTATGTCTAGAAGTTAAGAGATAAGGTCTCATGTGGGCCATCACTCCAATTTGTTTTTCTTCTAACTTTAGAGCTCTTGGTTTGTAGTGCATGACTTGGGTGTTTATATATCATGTCCCATCACCTTTCTACAAAACTTTGTCGTTGCTTCGAAAAGTTTTTCCAATCATTCTTAGACAGGTCCACGTGGTAGCCTTTGTTGTGGGTGCGCATGGCAGATATGCTCCCTAGATCAGACCGTCCATCTTGTGGGCCCCAATGCGATGGAGGGAATACTTTTTCTTTTCAACCGTCCATCCATTGGTCAATAGAAGACCAGCCTGATCCAATAGTGTGATGGTCAATCCTCGATGTGAGCCATGGCGGGATCAGACGTGCATGTATGCTGGCCTCACACATGGACGGTTGGTGCCAAACGTACTTCATAAAAATCCATATGGTATTTCTGTCCTCCTAACAAAAGGCTGTCCAGATGCATGTTAGCCCACTTTTATATAATTGTCACAAGCAGGGGGTTATTTGATAATACTCCGGCTGCTTATGAGGCTTGATACGCAGGCACGTAGAACTGTAAATGTGGCGGCGCTTTCACTCAAATTAAATCAAATTGTTGAACTCATTGTGGTTAAAAGTTCAAAATAAAATTGCTTGGGCAATTATAAGTTCCTAACATCTGATTCATAGACACTTGTTTGTTGAAATACGCCATGGGATAATTTTCATTTTGACCGTCTAATAAATGTCCAACCATCCGATAGTCAGATGATCAAGTATGCATCATGGTTGGTTCGCAATACATCTAAATAGAGGCTTCTAATTTGGACGGCTTGATCAGAATTACTTTAATGCCACGTCTGCACTTTACAAGTAATTTCTGAGTTCCTGTGCATATATAGTCCATGGCACTCTGCCCGAGCATTAAAGGTTTTCCCGTCGGAAGAGGACAATCTCACGAGACTCACGTTGATTGTGACGCGTGTACACATGCCATATATTATCTCAAATAAACTATATTACGCGGGCCACTATCTTCAAGTCACAATCCCAGTTTAAACAACCTTTAAGTGTGGATTCATAAACTATCTTCAAGTCACAATCCCAGTTGAAACATGATCATTGATATTTTTCATTTATTTTTTTTAAAAAGAAAAGTGGGACGGATCCACCTAAATTAATTTCATTCAACTGAATCATGTACAAGATTTCGCCAGGGTCCAAACAAAAAGAAAATGGACCACTTCTATCATATCAACCTAGAAGGCAAAAAACACAAGGGGACAACAGGCGGCAAGAGATCTGCTAATTACAACCCATTTACATTAAGATTTGTGTCTTCGTAAGGAACCTAGACCTGTATTGTTCAACACTAAGCTCCCTCTGATAAGCCTGGGAAGGTCAGAAGGGTGCGAGTATATTCTATCGGGACAACCTTCACTAGCCGACCTGGCTAGAGCATCCGCTACTGCATTACCTTCGCGGAATATGTGGGTGAAGGTGAGATTAAGGGATTGTCTTTTGGCATGAATTTCGCCCATGGTGTACCAGATGTTCCACAGGCAGGCAACAAATGGGTCTTTTACCACATTAACTACAATATCAGAGTCGGATTCGACTATAATGTTGGATAGGCTCAGGTTTGAACAGATGGTTAAACTCTCAAGCATTGCGTTGGCTTTCACCACCGTGTTGGAGATCACCCCAAATTGCCGACTGAAAGCGAAAATCAGTCTGCTTGAGCGGTCTCTGCATACACTGCCACCTCTACTAATACCCGGGTTGTTTCTGGATGATCGATCAGTATTTAGCTTCAGCCAGCCCATGGGAGGCTTGGACCATATTACGAGGGAGGGACTTGCAGTTGCTGCGATGGGGAGGCGTTTGATTTGTAGGATTTGAAGAGTGATGATTGAATACATGGGAAGCTTGTCTTCCGTTTCTATGGACGAACTAAGCTCTCTCAACTAGCTTGACACTCTGTTGATGATGGCATTCTCCGACATGGGGTGGCCCTCAAACCGGGCAGCGTTTCTACTAAGCCAAATTTCCCATATGATTAAGCTAGGGAGGAGATTGGTAATAATGGAAAAAATAGATTGATTGCTGGTCGCAGAAATCCACTGCCTGAGACGGGGGAGGATGGGTTGGTTAGGGATGGAAGGTAAGGAAAATAGCTTGTGAAAATGATCCAAAACCTTCCTGGCAGTCAGTCCCTGACTAAAAAGGTGGTCGATGGTCTCCTCTGCTCCTCCTGATTGGGCTGTGGGCTGGGTGATGAGCTGTTGGGACTCAGGAGGGCCGAAAGCAGAGGGGCATTGGGGGGTAGGCCAAGAGCGGCGCGACAAAACCGTTAGCAAGGAGGAGGAAACCGAAAGGATGGGCTGAGGAGAGCTGCAACATTCACATCGAGAAGCAATGGAGACGCCGAATCTCTGCACCGCCAAGTCGATTGGGATAGCTCTGTGAAAGACTTTCCAAGCAAAGATCGAGATTTTTGGAGGAAGGAGCTTGTGCCAAATCCATTTGGACCATGGGGCTTCAGCCCAGTGGGTCCTGACAGCGTCCCAGGCTGAATGAAGAGTGAAACGACCTGACGAGAAAAGGTCCCAGATGAAATGATCAGGACGATTAGACAAGGCTACCTGGGAGACAGAGAGAGACCGTGCTGCTGACGGAGAGATGAAGGCGTGGATGTCCGAGAGTATCTGGTTGCCAGCAATGGGGTAGAGTTCGCTGACATTTGCAGAAAGAAGAGGTGGATGAACCATTCTCTCAATTGCTCCAGCTAAAAGGCCGCATCCCGACCAATTGTGAGTCCAGATATTGATTTTTTCCTTCACCTACGAGCCATCTGGAGTGAAGAAGAACGAGGGGAAGAGCTTTGATGAGGTCGTTCCAGCTTGGGGAGGAGACCCCAACTGGTAGCTCTTCTATTGAAAATTAGCTTCCAGAAGAACTTAGCTGAGATGAAGGAAGCCTAAAGGGATTTGCACTACAGCAGGTTCCAGCACATCTTGATTCTGAAGGCAGACATGACATCCTCAATAAGCCTTATTCCCAGACCACCTTCTCGAACTGGGTAGCATACATGCGACCATTTAGTCCAATGCCTCTTGTTCCCCTTCTCAGAGTTGCCCTAGAAAAAATTGGCGAAGGCTTGATTTAGGGAATTAGTCGTGGACTTCGAAATGTTGACAGTGGAGAGGAGGTGAACAGGGATGCTTGATAAAACGTGCTTGATCAGTGTCAGTTTGGCAGCCGGGTTCAGAAACTTTGCCTTCCATCCCTCGATTCTACTGGTAATCTTCTAGGAGATCGGCTGCAACATTGCGGTCCTGATTCTTCCTTTGGATAAAGGGATGCCCAAGTAAGTGATGGGGAGGAACGCCTGGTTAAATCCTGAAGGAGTGGACAGTCGTTGAGCCTTGCGATTGGAGGTTTTCTTTGGGGCAATGAAGACCGTCTTGGATACATTAACCTTTTGGCCCAAAGAGGCTTCGTATTCCGGAAGAAATTGAAGGATTTTCCAAACATTGGATAACTTGCCATTAAGGAAAATGATAGCATCCTAAGCGTAAAAAAGGTGGGTAATGGTGGGACAAGGATGGGGGAGGTGATACAGTTGACAAGCCCCAGAAGAAAAGAGGTTTGAGTAGCCTCGGCTGAGAACTTCCACTGCGATGATGAAGATAGAAGGAGATAAAGGATCGCCTTGTCTTATCCCTCTGCTGGCTTTAAAGAAACCGAAGCTCCTACCATTAATAAGAACGGAGAACCACACTTCTTTCCAGCAGCGTTCTAACTGAAAAATCCATTGCGAATGGAAGCCAAAATTTTGGAGGACCTGAGTGATGAAGTTCCATTCCAACCGGTCATAAGCCTTTTGGATATTTTTCATTTAAACCATCTAATAATTGTCCACCAAATCATCAAATCATTAAATAAGATAAAATTTTGGTTTATGCAGAATGTCTAAAATAAATAATTTCGATAATTCAAAAAGACTTGGAGAATTCTATGGAGTTTCTTATATTGAGTTAGCTCCCAAGAGAATTTATTTATAGAAGTTTAAAGAGAAACATATATATTTTTATTTTTAGATAAATAACAAAAATAGCAAGAGATCAATAAATTTTTATTGACTTCCAATTTTTCTAAAATACCAAAAGTAAACAAGTGTGATAATCTATCTGAATTTTGATGGCCAAGGCAACAATGCTAGGGTTTTCACACTTTATTTGTGTTACTAATATTAGTAAAAGGAGAAGAAATGAGAAGATGGGTCTAAACTATTAAGATTAAGCAAGAAGAGCCACAGTTTTCTTATTCCATTCCCAACTGCTTTTCCTATTGTTAGATCCTAAATAAAAAAAAAAGAAAAAGAAGATCACTAAACATTGGTTTTGTACAAGCAAACCCATATAGATAAAATTAGCGAACAACTTTTAGAAGTGAAAGACATTGGTTCGAGTAAAAGTACAATTTGAAGAAGGTGAGATATAAAGACCTAATAGAAGGGATTGATAACTGAGCGAGCTTCATCCCTAGTAGACATGACTTGATTACCTTTGTACCATTGAACATTATAAAGATAGGAGACAATACCTTTATACGGGAATGACTCTAATGAAGAGTTGTTGATCTTGGTGAGGTGTTGCAGCAAGGCAGTGGTGGAATGACTACAATGGCACTATCGAGATTGGTTCTATCTAGATCTGGAATAGGTTGAAGGCGACGAGATCCTTACAGATGATACTCCAAATCAACAAGATACAAAAGAACATGTCTCTGATACCATGATAACTCAAAAAGATTTAGAGAATTCTCTAGAGTTTCATATATTGATTTAGCCCCAACATGATTTATTTATAGAGATATATAACTTATAAGCGAAAATAAATCTTACTATACATCGAAGGAAACTAAAATACAATCTATATACATGGAAGGGAATAATATTTCGCTATCAGATTTAACTATTAATATACTATGTTTGCAATTTTAAATTAAGTACTTTTTAAGTGCCTACATTACATCCATCACACTTAACCAGAGTATTGAAGTTTTTCTCTTCTTAAAAGGTACAATATGTTGTTAAAACATATCTTAAATCTACAAAGTTTGACTAATCGAAGAAAGTTCGACTCGAAGTCCAGTAACAATGTATCTGAAATTTCCAAGATCCTCGACCAATCGAGGGACAGGCTTGAATAGTCGAGGCTTACGCAGATTGTGCTCGGACTGCATAAATTTGAAGTGATTTCAGGTAGGTGCATAAGTGAGGTTTCCTAAACTATAAATATAAGTCTCTAGGGCTATTCTAAGGAATGCTAAAGCTTTCTAAAGGGGTTTTAAGGGTTCCTAAAAGGGTTTTAGGGTTTGCAAAGAGTGTAGCAAGGGTGAGATTCGAGGTTGTTCAAATCGGGTAAGTCCTTTCTCTTTGTAATTTCTGATTTCATAGTGGATTTGTGTCACTTTGTGCCGTAGTTTTTTCCCTTAAGGGTTTTCCACGTTAAATTTCCGTGTTTTCTTATGATTGCTTGGCGCTCTTAGATTGATATCCTAGATCCATATCTATATGATACCGCAGATCAAATCCCAACAAGTGGTATCAGAGTTATCGTTGGGGCTCAGATCTGAATCTGTAAGATTAGTAATAATGGGAAATGACAAGTTTGATATTGAGAAGTAAACAGGCAAAAATAATTTTAGGCTATGGAAGGTTGAGATGATTAGCCTATTAACCAAGCAAGGCGAGATTAAATCTATTGAAGAGCGAAAATCTACTATGAAAAATGAAAAATGAGAAAACCTTGATAATAATGCTATAGCCTTTATCCGTTTATGTCTTACGGATGAGGTTCTCTATAATGTTTTGAGGGAGAAAACTGCGGCTAGTTTGTGGGTGAAGTCAGAAAACATCTATGCTAAAAAGTCCTTTGAAAATTGCCTACACTTGAAGCTACAGTACTATACCTTCAAGATGACAGTGGGTGGAGATCTACATACCCACATCAATAACTTTAATAAATTGATGTGTAAATTGCGGGATATGAAGGAAGCGGTCAAAGATAAGGAACCGACATGTATATTGTTGAATTCACATCCTGCATCATATGAGTCATTCAAGGACATAATGTGCATCGTAAATAAAGCCCTGAGTGTCGATACTGTTATCTCAGTCCTTCAAGGGAAGGCCATGAGAAAGCTAAATGGCGACATAGGGATATCTTCTAATGCACTGTTTATGAGGGTCAGAAATTCTGAATAAGTATAGGATCTTTAAGTTTTGGACCCAAATCCATGGGCAAAAGTAAAAGAAAGGTAAAGTGCTGGAACTGTGGGATGGAAGGACACATGAAGAAGGATTGTGCAAATCCTAAATCTAAAAGAGAAGAATTTAAGGCTTCGTATGGGGAGGTCAATGCTGCCATGTTAGATAGATTGATTGGATGTGATGGTGCTGTCTTGTCTTTATCAATGATCAGACACTCATATGATGATTGTAGGGGCATATGGATCCTAAATACAGGGGCATCTTTTCACATGACTCCTCATCGGAGTTGGTTCACTAGCTATAGAAAGCGCGATGGTGGACATATGTTTATGAGCAATAATGTTACTTGTGATGTTGTGGCTGTTGGTATGGTATGCATCAAGATGTTTGATGGCACAGAGCGTACCCTGACTGATGTGAGGCACGTTCCTGATTTGAAGAAGAATCTGATTTGTGTTAGTGTACTTGAGGCGATGGGCTGCAAGTTCACAGGTATTGATGATGCTCTTAAAGTATCTAAAGGGGGATGGGTAATCATGAAAGCACAATGACTCGGTAATCTTTACAGGTTGATTGGAAGCACTTCAAAAGGTGGAGCTATAGTGGTTGTAACGAATTTTACATCTGCACGTGTATAGTATGCAGGGCATGGCTACATGAGTGGGTAGGGTATGAAGCCTATGATGCGTGGACAGTGATACATAGTAGGTGGAGCAGTCATATATGAGAAGAATCTCACAGTATAATTGCAGGATATCGGTGAGATATATGGATGACTCTAACATCACATATGATCTCGTTAAAGACAAAGAGGATCTGTCTTCTATTCAGATGGCTCTAGATAAGCTTGGTGCTAAGAAATGGAAGGTGACTTTGGATGATGTGATAGACTCGTTATACCAGATCGACACATGGGAGCTGGTGGAGCTTTCGGTGGGTCGAAAAGTGGTTGGATGCAGGTGGATCTTCAAGATGATACAACATAGATACAGAGCAAGACTGGTAGCGAAGGGTTATGATCAGAGAGAAGGGATCAACTTCTCAGAGATATTCATGTCGGTGGTATAGCAGGTGTCTATTAGATCCGTGATTGGTGCTGGTTGGCCAATGCGATCTCGAGCTGGAATGATGGATGTGGAGTCTGCACTTCTGTACGAGAAATCGGAAGAGCAGATCTACATGAAGCAATTAGAGTGATTCGAAGTTAAAGGGGTTGAGAAAAAGAGTTTACGGGAGGTCATGGTACAACCTGTAGCCTAGGCAGTGGTATAGAATTTGATTCCTTCATGGTGAGTCAGGAATTGTGTGTTGATGACATGTACATTGCCAATCATGACATGTTTGAAATCAACATACTATAAACTCGATTAAGTGGGACATTTGAAATGAAGGATCGGGGGCTGCAAAGATGGTTCTCGACATTGATATTCATAGAGACTAGAAGAGGAGTAGGCTTTAGTTATCTCATGCAGAATACCTTGGATAGGTATTGATTAAGTATATGATGGACTAGGCAAAGCCGATGAGCGTTCCTTACGCGTCTCTCCTCAAGTTTTCCTCAGGACATGTCCTAATACAGATGAGGAAAAACAGGATTTATCTCATGAGACTTATTTGAATGCAGTTGGTAGTGCATGTCATGGTCTGTTTTAGACTAATTATTTCATAGGCAATTGGTGTTGTGAGCAAATGCCCCGGCAAGCAATATTGGATGGTGGTGAGATGGTTATTTCGATACATTCAATGTACAAAAGACTATGTCTTACTTTTGGAAAGACAGGAGCAAAGGTGGTTGGGCATGTGGATTTAGATTCGACAGATATGCTCACCAAAGTTGTTCCTATAGAGAAGTTCAAGCTATGTGCAACTTATCTTAGCTTGGCGATGGCATAAAAGAAGGACAAAGTGTGCACGAGAAGCATTAAGGGAGCTATGATGTGAGGCAGAGATAAGAAGAAAGGTCAAGAAGCTACACGTTTGAAGATTGAAGACATGGTGGAGATTGTTGTTAAAACATGTCTTAAATCTACAAAGTTCAATCAGTCGAAGAAAGTTTGACTCGAAGTCCAACAACAATGTATGTGAAATTTTCGAGATCCTATACCAATTGAGGAACAGGCTTGACTAGTCAAAAGAGTCCTTTGACCAGTTGAAGCCCAGGCTTGACTAGTCGAGGGTTACGCAGATTCTACACAGACTGTGTAAATTTGAGGCAATTTTAGGAAGGCGCGTAAGCGAGGTTTCCTAAACTATAAATGTGAGTCCCCAGGGCTATTCTAAGGTATGTTAAAGCTTTCTAAATGGGTTTCAAGAGTTCCTAAAATAGTTTTAGGGTTTACGAAGGGTATAACAAGGGTGAGATTCGAGATTGTTTAAATCAAGTAAGTCTTTTCTCTTTGTAATTTCTGATTTCATAGTGGATTTGTGTCAGTTTGTGCCATAGTTTTTTCCCGTAAGGGTTTTCCACGTTAAATCTCTGTGTTCTCGTATGATTGCTTCGCGCTTTTGGAGTGCTATCCTAGATCCATATCTGTGTGATTCCGCAGATTAAATCGCAACAAAATACTTGGTAGACAGTTTGATTTTCCTCCATTACCGGCATCTAGCGTTTGCTAGTCACTACCACTGAGGCCCACATGCTAAGTTTTCCCATGATTGAAACCTTTAAAGTTTTGGAAATCCATCATCTAAGTTCTATCAAAAGAAAAATACATTGAACTGATGATTATAACCATCATTATCTATAGATGAAATTTGAATGCAGAAAGAAAATTTTAAATGGCTAGCATTAAAATTCAGAAATCGAAGGTTAGGATCATCACTAAAAGATAATTATTGGATTATTTGATATTTATGGTAGTATAGAGAATATGAACAGTTCAATGTATAGAGATATCTTTAAATGTGCACCCCATCATGCATAGTGACACAAGCTAGGAACTTGATTGGTCGATTGGCTCATTACAACCCTCTTTAAATAAGGGAAACTTTTGATAATAGGGAACTGTGATAATCCATATGCACGCATACATTAAGTAAACAAGCGGCAAATATAGTCAATAATGGTTTTCCAATTTCGTATGAAATGCAAAGTAAATGAGCCACTGTTATCATTTTCATGTGTTTGTTTAAATAGGGACTGTCTTATAAATCAAGAGCCAAATATTCTCGTAAAGAAGGTATGTAAAGTAATCATTATATTTCCATATTATAAAATTACCATTCTTACAGAGTGGTTTTGGGGTGAAAAAACAATGTGCCAAAATCATCATTACTGCTAAATATAAGTGATGCTGCAAATAATTATAAGAGTAAATAATCATTATCAATTTACAGTCATTTACTATTATAATTGGAAAACCGAACAAACCCTAAATCTAACTACCAAAACCATGGGATACATTTTTAATTGCTAGCAACACAAAAATTACACTGAATTATAAGCATATCTAATCCAATGGCTAGCATTTAATTTAAAATAGCCAATGGTACAAATTCCACAAATAAACTGTTGGGGTTTGGTCTACGGAATCACACAGATATGGATCTAGGATAGCAATTCAATGATACTAAACAATTACAAGAGAACACAAAGATTTAACGTGAAAAATCCTTTTGGAAAAAAACTACGGCACAAAGTGACAAAATTCCACTATGAAAGCATAAATTACAAAGAGAAAAGGACTTACCCAATTCGAACAACTTCAAATCTCATCCCTTGCTACACCTTTTGATAACCTTAAAACCCTTTTAAAAACCCTTTGAATACCTATAGGAAGCCTTAGCATCCCTAAGAATGGTCGTAGGGACTCCTATTTATAGATAGGAAAACCTCACTTACGCACCTCCTTAGAAACCGCTTCAAATATGTACAGTCCGCGCATAAACTGCGCACCGTCTGCGTAACCTTCGACTAGTTAAGCCAGGACTTCGACTGGTTGAGCCTATCTCTCGACTGGTCAAGCATTCCAGAAATCCCAAATACATCGTTGCTAAACTTCGAGTCGAACTGTCTTCGACTAGTCGAGCCAGTCCCTCGACTGGTCAAGCATCTCAGTGAACAAGATTTAAGACTTTTTTTTTTTTTTTTTTAAACACCACAAACATATCTTTCTTAAGTTTGGGGCTATGATCCATCTATAAAAGATCCCTATCTTTGTTAATTTGGATTAGATTCGATTGCTTGTGAGAGAATCGTCGTGGTGGCTGACCGCACGGTGATGGCTCTCATGGAGTAACTCTTCAATCCAAACATATCTGCCATGGGAGAACTGGAATCAGTGTTTAATGCATAGCAGTGGTGATATAGAGCTTATTGTGATTTATCCAAAAACATCTGCCATGGGAGAACTGGAATCAGGGTTTAATGCATAGCAGTGGTGATATAGACCTTATCATGATTTTTTTATTTAATGATGCCGCGTTGCTTGTCCTCGTCAGATGTGGACTCGTATTGAAAAGTAATGATTCTCTCGGGTGCAATAAGATTTTTTTACTTTTTATTTTTAACTGCGGGTCATGTGTCTAATAGGCAGGCATGCTACTTTCATTGGACCACAACAGGATTACAGAATCTCTCGTAACCCTTTACAGCTCCAGGCAATTAATGTCCATTTCAAACCTTGACCACTTTCCCTGCAATTATGAATGCCAATGGGTCAGGTGGGTTTTGTCCATTTCTAAGGTGGGTTAATTAGGCCAAGCTCAATGGACAATGGGTTTGGCTCCGGTTAGAAAATACGAGCCGTGTAAGTAAATCGGCTGAGCTTTGGGTGGTTATTTTCACCCAACTCGACTCACCATTGTAGTTTATTATTGGGCTTGGCAAGTGACCTGCTCTGACGCAGCCCAAAACTCTATGATCTGTATGTATGTATGTATGTGTCCACTAAATGATAGGGTTGGGCATACCTTCGGCCTCATTTTCAATTCCTTAAATAGAATGCTGTTGCCGTGAGTGGGTGCGGTCGGTCGAGTCAGAGCCGATTACAACTAAGTGGGGTCGGTCGGGCGTGGGCTGAATGAATTTTAAGTGGGTCGATAAGGTTAGATCATATTTCAAGGGTCGCAGGTTGGATTTGGGCTAGAATTCTAGGCCTGTATATTAAATGGGTTGGGCTGATTCTGAAATGGCCCGAATCCAACCTTGTTATCCCTACCTGCAATACACGTGTCAGGTTGATGTAACAATCAGGGTACTGTCCATCTGCTGCAACAAATTAGACGGATTAATTATGAAATTTCATGAAACCGTGCAACCAATGTCAGCCTTTTGCATCATACAAACCACGTTGAACTAAGGCATGGATGCAATGCTTCCCTAGATAACCATTCACGAACAGGTCCAGACTAGAGTGGCAATCGGCTAGGCCTGGTTGGGCTGATGCATGTCGAATTTCAGCCCATTAGCTGCGGACATGTATACCAGTCTACTGATGTTAATGAAGATTTTATCAATTTTTGGGTTGGATGATCAGATTGGGCCGTATTGGGCGCAGCCCAACCAATCTTTTCCGGTCAAGGCCCCGCCCAACCAATTTTTTCCAGGTCAGGTTTGGGTCTGCTATATTAGGACCATTCAGGTTCAGGCTAGGCCTGGCCTTGGCTCGTAAGTGTTGGGTTGGTCGAGGCCTAGCATCATCTGGCTCAAACCAGGCCATTTCCATGCATACGCCTCACTTTTCGAAAAAGAATTGATGGTTTAATAAGAGAGACACGTGGATGGATAAGATATACTTAAAAGTTCTTAGATTCAACTATTTCAAACCTTTGATCA
Source organism: Magnolia changhungtana (assembly GCA_030180095.1). NCBI lineage: Eukaryota > Viridiplantae > Streptophyta > Magnoliopsida > Magnoliales > Magnoliaceae > Magnolia > Magnolia changhungtana. Next base: position 2,200,372 of record JASAUF010000200.1, on the reverse strand, counting down.
TTTCACTTTTTGGTCCGGCCTGCCCAGGCTGTTTTAACCCAGTGAGATCTCGGGGCCCGTGAGATTTTGAGTTGATTTGGTGGTTCCCACAAAGTAGTGGGGCTTTATTAAAAATTCAATATATAAGATGGGCGTGACATTGACCTCCCAAAACAACTACCAAGTTAACAACCTTAATCAGTGAGCTCTCAATATTGTTGTTTTGAGTAACGGTTTATATTACTTACGCAAGATTAATTATTTTAGATAACTGTTTACAATCCTAATATTTTCAATTTATAATAATTAAATGACAATTTGAGTTGGGTCAAGTCTTCGAGTCAACTCAATGGAGCTGAATATCCAATCGTGTCTAATTATCAGGTGTCCCAGCTAGCGAAAAATATCAAGAAAGCTCTTTCCAAGTGAGCCCAATTCGGTTATGTTGCCCCCTGGCCCATTAGGAAGGCCCAACAAACACTGGGCCACAAAAGCCCATTGGACTTGCTCAACAATCAGGTTGGTCAGGTGGGTCCAATCCTTTACCCTAAAGGTTGAAGCATCATTCACCATCAAAGTTGGCCTTTGTTCCAAATTAGGCCCACCAATGTACGGTGTGGGTCCCTAAAGAAAACGACAGGAAGGGAGCAGAATCCTCTGCCCTCGAGCTCTGTCCGGCCAGTAGGGTTGTAGGTGTGGAATCCGCTCCATCTATTGGACGCACTCTCGATTTTATAACCTGAGGTCGAGAAATAGCCTGATTTACAAGTCATATCATGAACCTCACCACAGGAACCATGGAGAGGAGACAACTGCAATAGGTTTGTCTGTATGGTCCACCATGGCATGTATATTCAAGCCCACCGTTTATCAACCATTTCAAAAAACGCACTGCTTGAGCTTAAGAGGTTTCACTCGTGATTTTACATTGTTCTTTGTGGGATGATCCAGCCAACTTTTTTATCTGATGAAAATGAGAAGGATCATCTGATGGACGTAAGGATTCCACATGCACAATATGGGGTCTCAAAGGACTTGGTTGTTTTACTTGCTGCCTAAAACAGGTGTTGTAAAGGATTCCACGTGCAAATACTACTCGTGCTAATCTGGGTATTATATCCAAGCCATTTATCAAGCGGAACACCATCCAGATCCATTGCAAAAATATTCAGGATGTTGAACTATCAGGGATGGGTACGTTGAGGTTTGCTAGTCTCGCACTGCACTTTTAAACACGGCACATTTACCTACTTGGCAACTGTGTTGGACGTCTAAGCGCGCAGTTCATAAGGTTGCTCTGGGCGTGAAAGTAACCACATGCAACAATCAACATTGAATATGGACCATTGGGAATAATTCATTTCGTCCACACTGTATCAATTCATTAATGCAGCCGGCATTTTTATTTATTTTTTGGCCGTAAGTAATGGCCTGGTCAAGGTGTCCAAACATACATACATTCTACATGTTGAAAGATGATCCGTGTAATCCATCCGGGAGCATCATACCTCAAGCATAGAACATCATAATCATTCTAGGCAAATCCAATGGTCTGAATTGTTTCAAAAGTTTAGCCCACTCCAACCACTTTATTTGACAGTGTTACAGACGTACTTATGATTATATAATTAATAACTTATAATATAATTTTCGAGTACTAAAATATGTTAGAAAGACTGACACAAGTCCCTGTGAAGCCTATTGAATTATTTAGACAAATCAAGGATGATATAATGAGTGTTGTGTGCTGTATGTATGTATATTTTGGTTCTTGGTTCCTCGTGGTTGTTGTTTGCGATGGAACGTGCTGCTCGTTTTGGCAGAAAGTTGGGCTGAAAGGACCCCAGGTTTGATATGCTACCCACGTATGCAGGCAGGATCTGCAGCAGGAGCTAGGCTACGGGCGAAGCTGAGGTACAGAGCTGCTGTCTATGCTGGTCTAATGAGGATGGAATCTGAGCAGTCTGGGATGTAGGAAATAGGCCAGCAGTTGGTCAAATGTTAGAGGCTTACATGAGTTGTCTGGAAATGTTGATTTGGGGTGCTCTACCTACAGATCTTAATTTAAAGAAACTTCCACCTGGGTTGGTTCACTACAAGAAAAGGGGGCTTTAGCCTCAGTTCAAAACTGTGGCTAAAAAGGTTAAAAACTGAGGCTAAAGCCTTTAGCCTCAGTTTTGCCTCAATTATCCAAACCGAGGTTGAAAACTCCGTGGCTAAAGGCTTTAGCCTCAGTTTTAGCAACCGAGGCTAAAATGACTTTTATAGCCTCAGTTCTTTAAGTGAGGTTAAAAGAATCTTTTTAGCTTCAGTTTTCTCGAAATGAGGCTAAATCAAAATTTTAGCCTCCATTGTTTCCAACTGAGACTAAATCCAAATTTAGCCTCAGTTGCCTCTAACCGAAGCTAAAATTATTTTTAACCTCAGTTCTCAACAACCGAGGCTAAAGCCTTTAACCATGGGAGTTGTAATCTCAGTTTATGTAATTGAGGCAAAACCAAGATTAAAGATGGATTTAGCCTCTTTTGGCATCAACCGAGGCTATATTCGGCTTTTGACCTCATTTCTTTATCAACCAAAGCTAATAATATCATAATTAACAATGATTGAACCTGTGCATATTTCACCCATTTAGCATTCATCAAGACAACAATTCTGCACAATATCATCAAAACAATTAATGGTCTATTTAATTTTTTCAAAACAAAATACAAATTGCACATGATCTACCACATAGCCTTCCACATGAACTGTTTCAGTAAGGTCCCCTTCTGGATCGATCAGATGTCTTCCTTTCTTAGCCACATTTTCCTATGTATCCTAAATTTCTGCCTCTACCATCCTTTATTTGCCTCCATATTCTACAGTATCGACTCTCACCAAATAGTCTCCTTCCTTCACATTGCTCCCCCAAAACAAAACCTTCCCTGACCTCCATGCATCGCAATCTCTCTGTTTCTTAACATTCTCCTCTTCCCTTCCTCCCTCCCCATCATTTCCTACTTTTCCTTTCTCATGATTGGTCTTCAATTCTCAGTCATTGAACCAGAAACAGCATGTTCTCAGAAACAAGAAAGGCAGTTCAATACCTCATCAAAGGCAGCACCAATCATTTGAAGTCCAACAGGAAGGCCGGCGGGTCCACCTTCAATCAATCCACATGGCAGCACCATGTAGGCAGTCCAGCCAAGTTAACATTCACCTGCACCAATAATAATATCACTTAGTTTTATTTTATTTTATTGATGGAATCATTAAGGAAAAAAAAAAAAAAAGCGCAGAGGTCTCCACAGAGAACAAGAAACAAAACAAAACAAAAGACAAACACACACACAAAGCAAATGTATCCTGAACTGAAACACAACCAACCAGCGGCCCAGAAATTTAGCCAGTCACCCAAGAACACACCATCGATGTTCCAGAGAGTTCTACTTGAATGCAAGCTACTGGTAGGAACACCTAGATTTTAGGTGCCATCACAAAGAAGGATTTTCCAAAGACCACTAGTATATTTTGATCAGATTGAATCTGTGAAGCTAGAAATCCTCATGAGCTACTATCTTCTGTATATTGACTAATTCAGAGCAAGCACCATGCAACAATCTATGCAATGTTTGTAGGGAATTGATATCTACAGCAATCCTGGTTGATTATTGTATTCCCATTATTCATGTTTGGAATCGAAATAGTGCAAAACAGACAATTGCTGTGGGCAAATGAAAACAGTGGGTGTAAATAGTCCACACCTGGCAATGTATGTATTAATTTCAAAACAATGAGTCATCCACTGAGTTGAATAAACTAAATTCCATTCATTCAGCAGATTTGTACGTGCAGAAGAGCATTTATTTATTTTCAAACAATCTTTTAAAAAATTATTTATTTTGAAAATAATGATGCACTTATTCAGAATAGAAAAAAACTGCAATTCGTTGATAAGCATAGAGCAGCAGAGTGAGGATTACAGTCATGATGTCGCCTGTATACATTGCCAGAGGATCATTTGTCTTTTCACCTGCAAACAACATTGCCCATTGGGCATGAAGTAACCATGAAAGTAGCCTCAATAATTCATAATATATGCTGCTGGAAGTGGCATACCTATCTTATACGCCACTGATGGTGTAGCAGGTGAAATGAGGATGTCATTTTTATCCAATGCTGCCTTGAAGCTTTTTTGAACCAAGGTCCTCACCTAAAACACTATTACAACAATAAGTTTCCAAATAAATGGCACAAGATATCTAAAAATTAACTTCTAGGTTTCTACAACACCACAACTGCTATTAAAACATTGGTACACTACGTAAAATTCACAGAACAGCCTATAATGAAAAGCCTTTACAAAAATAACTGTGGTACCTGCTGGGCACGTTTGTAATATGCATCATAATATCCACCAGAAAGAGCATAAGTTCCCATTAAAATTCTCATCTTGACCTGAACAAAATGTGCAAGGTTGTTAGTCTGCCTGTAAAACTATCGGGCAACTGCCAATCTATTTTAGACTCCTTGTTCAAGCACTAAAACCATAATTCTGCAACAGCGGTGTAAATGAAATACACTACACTACAACAAAATTAGATTTTCCCAGCGGTCAAAACCGCCGGCAAATGTCCAAAAAACCGCCAGTAAAACTGGCAGTCAGGCAACTGCCGGTAAAGGCTCGGTCGGTAAAGGTTTTACCGACGGCCATTAGCTTTTACCGCGGTTTTGAGGGTGCCCCTAAATCGTCAGTTATTTATTGTGTCGGCCCAAAAAGGAGGAAAAACTATGAGTAAAAGCCATAGAACCTATGGTTATGAACAATCCGTAGCCTTCGCAATTTTTGTTGTTTCAGTTTTTCCTGCCCACTTTCACCGCTGGGAAAAAAACGATTGCAGGTATGGAAGCTGCAATTTATGTAAAATACAAAACATAAAATTCATGGATTGACTGATCTTTTAACAAACTTAAAAAGTAGCAATTTATGTAAAATACAGAGAATTAGGCCAAGGTATGGAAGCTGAAAGAGTGATTGCAGGTATTTGCTGGTTACAGTTGGACCCCCATTTCACAAGAGATATAGAGCAACGTTGTTGAATGCAATTGCTTATGCGCATGTGTGAAGAGATTGCATGTGCCATGATGGCATATGAGAGGGATTACGATGAGATCTAAACTTCGTTGTAATCACAATTAGAGATTGACAAAATGGTATGCAGCATCATAGAAGTGGTTCTAACTACTGTGAATAGCCATGTTATTTTTCTTCGCAGAATAAGACTGGGAGGATTGGCTGTGCCTTTTCCTGTCACAGAGAGGGTTTGTATCAGCATTGATGAAGCATGTAAATTTCAAATGTAAGCAAACATTAAAAAGAAAGAAAGAAAAAGAAGACATGGAAGAGAGACAGGGTGTTGTACATGAGAAATAAATCATTGTGTGAGCTAATCAAAGCGGCATTGCACCACTCCCCACCTGGACATGGGAACAACATTAAGAAAGAAAAATAAGAACCCGATTCGGTAAGAAAGAAACTTTGAATCAATCAGAAAAATCAGAAGACTAAAGAAACCCATGTCGAAATATTAAGAAAACTTTTATCTAATGGAGCACATCGAAGGATGACAGATCATTCTTACCAGTGAAAACAAATTTTCAGAAGCTTAATAGAATGCCTTTTCATGATCATTTTAGTTTGGGAAATAAATCTGAATTACTCGTATGGTTCTAAGAAAATGATACCAGAAAATGCCAACTGAATTAAATAGATATTCCATATTTAGCATGAACAATTTAATGAACTAATCATCAATGAGTATCAGTAGCTAGTTGCCCACCTCTTGCTTTTGTCCCAATTTTATATATTCTGGCACATCGTCAACAACAACTAAAGGCACCAAGTTACCTGAAACCAAGGCTTTGACATAGTTTAGGTTCATTTTCCGCTTTTTCCTGCATAACATGAAATGGGCGTAAGTAATTGGATGAAGACCATCCATCCACCAAACTTGAAAACCCATGTTCCGAAAATAGAAACCAATGCTTCTCTACTTATTACAAAATCTACATGATCCTTTGGAAAGTACCAAAATTCAATATGTTATATGAATCAAAACAAATCCTAACTTAAAATGCTGAGATGAGTGGGTTATACCCGAAGATGATAGCCAACAAGAAGGTTATTGATGGAAATAAGTTGGACATGACATATGCAAATGTCGACGAAGTTTGTTCTAGTCCAGTATAATACAATATCCTAGCAAGCACAGTCTTGAAACAAACCATAACAAAAAAAAAACCCACAGAAAATCATGTGTATTAAAGACTGCATTTAGTTGCAAATTCAGATGAACAACTTTTGTTTGTGAGATATCTGCTTCTTTCCATAATAGGTGAAACCTCACCCAATGTGCACATTGGCTTGATAATCTAATTGTCTCCGGATGTGGCGTGCCAAATTTATGCCTATGCAGTGCTTGTGTCCAAATTAAATACATTCCAACCCATCGCATTCTCTAGTGTTCAAATATTGTTTTTTAAAATAATATTTATTGCATGGGAAATATCATCATTGCCAACTCAGCTATTTCAATTCCCTGTAAACAAAAAGTTATTTCAATAAATCATCCATCAGTTTAAATGACTGAGAAGATATGCCATAGCTGTTGGTAATTAAAAAAAAAAAAAAAAAAAAAAAAAAAAAAAAAAAGAGCAAAGGAAATCAGCTTGAGTAGAAAAGCTAAATTAACTTACTTAACAACTGAATGTGCTGCATTATCTTGCAAAGGATTTGGATAAGTCTGCAAAAGACAAATGTGCCAAAGCCCATTAGATAGACTTCTTTCAAAGGTTAATGGAAATATATAAATTCATTGTACAGTTCTAAGATCCAACCATTCAAAGAAAAATAAAATGGAAAATTAAATCTTCCTGCCATAATAATCCATAAAACATAAATAGTGAAATTTGACAAAGAAGAACAAGCTCATCAATCTCGAGAAAGAGACATTATCTCTTTATCATCACATAGAACTGAATAGGCAATGTTTTGAATGCATCATCCACGAGCAAGCTCAGTGTTAACAATGGATTCATAAAAGCTCCCAGCAGAGTTCATATCTTCTCTGAACATCCATTCTGATGTTTCTGGTTCACTGGCAACAACAACGACAACAACATAAAAATCCAAGCAATATTACATGCTAAAAACGACAATTTTTAAAAAAGGGAGAAAGAGGAAAAACTTTAATAAAGTAGCAGAGAATGATGGATGATATACAAGCACTTAGAAAATTAGAAATTGCATACCGGGCATAAAATAGTGGATTGCTAAGATCCACTATTTTAGGCTGGTCAATTCATGGTGGTTCATAGCGTACAAAATAGTGGAGTGCTAAGTAAAAAAATAAAAAACTTTTTTTTCTCTCTAGCTACACATTAGTTTTGTATGCTAGCCACAACTGATGAGTGAACCAACCTGATTTTCTTTAGAACGGAAGATCAGTAAAGCCTCTTCCTTATTGTCTTGAATCCTGATAAAATTTATAGTTTGAAATGAAAGTATTTTCTGTTTTGTTGCATTCAGGTAAACAGAAGTCCAAGACTCATGTCAGAACCTTCAATGAAGAGGAAGCCGAGTAAGACAGTGATTGGATGATAATTTAAGCACTATACGTAAGTTTTCAATTCGGACAAGTGGCACCATGGTTCAGCAGTCCAGGTCATTGGTCCTTGCATGCCGCCATGGATAATATCTAGGGACCTGTTACTGGAGTAAAAGGAACACAACATTGCAACTTTGGATAATATTGAGCGCCATAGTTGTAGTAGGCATCAGCCCAAGAATAGTCAAAGACGAATTCTCCATACGAGTGACTGCAATTCAAAGTAACTAAAATAGTTCAACTGCTATCAAACAGAAGCAACTAAAAACTTATTGTATAGATAGATAGATAGATAGATAGGTAGGTAGGTAGGTAGGTAGAGAGAGAGAGAGAGAGAGAGAGAGAGAGATAAAATTCTCACCATTTCTAGTGCCCCCGTGATAACTCCACTAAAGATGTTGCAATAACATAGGCCTTGGCATGTATCAGGAAGCTCAACAAAGTTTGCCGAGGTTTGTCTTCCAAAACAAGACTGCAACTTGTCCCATCAGCATCCCAATTCATTGCAGAAGCAGTGACCCTAAGAACATTTTGAAACCAACTTGTTCAAAAGCATCAAAAGAGCCATTATCATTGCCTATCCATACTATTAGAGCATATTGAAAAGGAACTGGTTGAAAAAAAAAAAAGGAACCATTTTCATATAAGCGTAAAAAGAATGCTCAACTAAGCAAACCACATGACCAAATGACCCTTGCATGTTGCAAGCCAGCAACCATGTTATAAACGTAACGGACCCTCACCCATGACTGAGAAGAAGCGGATGCACGAAGGACCCCACTGTGTATGTGTGTGTGTGGATCATCACACTTTTTACCAAAAAGCTAAGAAACTTCTCTACCATGGTATTTAATAATGGGTGTCAATCAAAGTATGTTTTTAAGAATTCATTAAAAAAATAAAAAAATAAAAAAAAAGATGTGGGAAGAAGAAATTACCTGCATTAGGTGAAACACATACATCAGAAAATAGTGGGGAGAATGATGCCCACCGTTGAAACCTTCTTAGGACTACCATGATGCTAATAAGAGTCTTACAATCTTTTTATATTTGCAAGGCATATGTGTGTATGCCTCAAGATAAAACATCTGTAATTTCAAAGTTGCCACTGGAAGTACACTTGCCTACCATGGCTGCAGATCAGTTCACCACATTTACCAATTCAAGATCATTTCTAGAGATAAAATACTACAATCCACATTTACCATCGAATACTACTCACAATCATTCAATCAAAGAATCAAGAACACATTGCATAAATTATTGCCAAACAAAAGAATAGACACTTACTAGAAGTTGGAAGAACAATTTTAACTTGTATGCACATTCCAAAATATTAATTTATGAAGTTTTATCATACTCACAATATGTCATCTCTTCATGTATCGCATAAGATTCAAACTTTTGGTGATTATCCAAGTCATCACATGTCAATAGCCATGTTTTCTTTTATAGGAGACCTGCAATGTAATTTATGATCAACTCAATGTTAGCCATAAACTAGACATAGTATTGACTAATAAAGAAAATTAATGCATTATATAAAAGAGATATCCAAATCAAAATAAATTTCACGAGTTACTTTGTTTGAATTATTGGAACAATGCAATATTCTGAACAGGTGAACTGCATGTCTGAACTCCCTCATTGCCCTGCACTTCATGGTTCACCCTAAAAAGATAACAACGGTTCATTTGCTTTTAATTACATTGAAAATTGAAAGATGAACAGGCCCTAAAAGTGAAGTGTGCATGATTCATACAAACTTGTGTTCAAATAATCAACTTGCTATTTAATTTGATGTTACCAGACAAAGATCTTTGGTATCAACCATAAGCATTCGAAAAGGTATAGAAAAACAATGCCAATAAAAAGAACTAATCCAAGACAAGCTCGATGTAGAAATTTGATAAGCTTAAACTCACTGGGCTGAAACACAATTTCATATAAGTAACATATGTTTGCTATCCCAAGTCCCAACTTTAATCCAAGATCACAATAGGATATGCTTTACAAAAAAACAGTTTTTTCTTCTGCAGTACCTTAACGTGACATGAGCATGAAAGGGGTTCAAGAATCATGTTGTTGTGTAAAAATCACAATCTATTTAATATGCACAATTCTAATTAATATAATGTTGTAAAAAACATGACTATCAAATGAGTCCCTCTCCACATTGATTCATCGAATCACACTCAAATCTTGTGTTTTGATCTCCAAAACAGGCGTGGTTCTGGTTGAAAATGAGTTCATAGGCTTACTATACCTTCAAATAAAGAAAATACCTCGACAAGTACATAAGGAGCTATACAACTATCCAATACAACTTAATTACATAAATAAAATCCATGACTAATATTAACAGTAACAGAAACATAAGAACCTCAGATGATTACTGAACTTGAGAGGTTCTTTTTAGAGATAACTTGAGAGAATGGTTTGAAGTCCAATAAGTATATGTTCAACCAATTAAATACGTCCTAAATATACGAAGGCATAACATCAAGAAAATTGTAATGCCGAGAAATTATAGTACAAAATACCACGGCGCAATAATAGAAAGGATCATGCCTGAACATAACTACACCGACCCAGAATTGCATAACATCTGCACCTAGAAGTTTCAGTCCAAAATCAACACGTGACTGTCAACAAAGGCAACATATCAAAAGGAAAAAGCTAAATTAAAGAAGAAAAAGGAAAAAGAAAAGACATGGGTTGGGCCTTACTTTCTACTGGTTTCATAGAGCCAACTTTCTCTGTTGTGTTTGTTGCTTCTATATCTACATGGTTCAAGTTTCAAAGAACAGGATGTAGTCATTGGACCATGGATTAGTTGGGAAAGAAATATCGGTAAATAAAAACAAAAGACATTTTACTAGAATGTATGATTTATTCAAGTTCCATTTAGTGCCATCCCCACATGGACAGGCTATACATAAAAATAGAAGTAGCTGAATAACTATGACCATCTGATTGTTGCAAGCTTTGCTGTAGAATGAGGGCAGTTGCTCATGTCTTGATTTTATGCCACTGATCGTATGGCTAACAATTTGATTGCTTTTCTTTTTGGTACATGGTCCATCCATGTGGTGGTCCACAAAATCATTGGTCGTGACCACCATGCACATGCCACATGCACAACAGATATTTTGGTGCATATTTCATGGAACCCCATGACATGTGGACTCCAAGGAGGGTGATTTCAATAATAGGAGCTCCTAAGGCGTTAAGTTACCAAGAATTAAGGATGGTGTTCCCTTCAACGCAAGAAGCTTCAGTAAATTGAAGGAAGAACTATATATAAAAAAATAAATTAGTGAAATGCGTACTACTAGACTTTTGTGGATTTCAAAACACTGCATGCAGATGAAGATTCCTAAATTTACACTTGCCCATTGTGGACCTCTGCATGAAACTAAACTAATCAAATTATTTGCAAATAATTAGTGAAACAATTAGTTTTCCTATTTCAAAACAACATGCATCACATCACAACATTGCCCGTGTGAACTAAAGTACAATTCAAAATACATTCCCATTGATTCAGAACTGATGCATATGAAAATTTTCATACGAGGAACGAAAACATGATCTTGAATCAGATAAGCTTCTCATATCCCCACTTTAGAAAAAAGAAATCAGCTTATTTGACATAAATTAGTTATTGATAGAGGACCCATGGCTCACATGTCACAATGTGGCACCCTTATATAAGATCCAAGTCGCCCATCTGACAGGCCAAAATGTAACTCTCTGAACAAAAAATGAGGCCAATCCACTCATCCAGTGGGCCACACATGTATACAGAGTTCAGACAATTGGTTAATTTCGGTTAATTGTCCATTTATTTTGTCCAAGTCTAGCCCGTCTGATGAGAGGTCCATTTATTTTGTCCAAGTCTAGCATGTTTGATGAGAGATTTTCATTTATTAAATTTCTATTGTCATGGGAGATTTTCTCTAACTGGATGCTAAGGATACTTTCTGTTAAATTAATTGGACAGCAAAGAAAAAGAAAACACAGTGAAATCATGTACCAGCTCTATTGTTGCCTCATTTTCTGCAGCCAAGGCCCTCAATTGAATTTCTTTATCTTGTTCCCTTCTGAAAGCTCCAACAAGAGCAGCTTCATAATGTCTTTTCTGCAAATACAAAATCATAACAATAAGCATATAATAGGCTGTCCTAGACTGTAACCTCTAGAGAAGAAATAAGATTAAGAGCTCTGCTATGCCCACACGTGCCAATCCCACCCTATCCACCCTATCCCCAGAGATTCTGCAAATCATTCCTCTCTAAAAACAGATCCATAAAAAATAATCGGATCAAAATCCAACGAAATCTCTCAAAATCGAGAGACGAGCTGGATTCAAATCAAAACAGATCAAGCACCAAAAATCGAGAAAATAATAATAAAATAAACCCTAAGTGGAAAAAATTGGAAAAAAAAAAAGCTCACCGTCTTTTAAGGATCTAATAATTGGAGATATATATATATATATATATATATATAGAGAGAGAGAGAGAGAGAGAGAGAGAGAAACGTAGATCTAATGATCCGACGATTTCAAGGGTTCGGAGGATAAGGTAGAGCCGAACGTGGATTTTACAAGCTTCCTCTAGAGATCGAAAGCTCATGGAAGAGATGGAGAGCCGTTTCCTTTGGAGATGAAAATCTCGAAGAAGAGAAGATGAAGAGCGATGAAAGCGGATTACATCCTACTTTTTCCTGGAGTGCCACCACTATTCAAGAGAGACAGGATGAATCGATTGAAATCTCAAACCGAGAAATAGAAGGGATTTCAAGGCATAGATAGTGAAATCAAATTCGATTCGATTTTGAATTTCGGTTTTTTGTAAAATCGTTAAAGAGAAAGGAATCGAGCTTACCTTAAACTGATCTAAAACTGATTTGGATGCTGGATCTAAATGATAAGGAGATCTTCTAGCAGCTCTCCTTCTTCCAATCGAGAGAGAGAGAGAGAGAGAGAGAGAGAGAGAGAGAGAGAGAGAGAGAGAGAGTGGATGGAAGCAGGAAGGAAGAAGTGAGGTTGGGTTTTTTTATAACACATGGTACATTCCACACGTGCACGTTCGTGGGACTGCATGATGAAGATGAAATAAATCCAGTCCATTCATCATGTAGATCTCACCGTATATATGCTTCTATATAGATATAAAGGTGGTCCACTCATTTTTTTGGGCCACTAAATCAGAAGTAAATGGACGTGTTATAAAACTTCAGTTGATTTTTTTTTCACAATGGTATTTTTTTTCAATTAATTGTGGCCCACTTGTTTAGTGGACCGATCTGGTTCCTGGGATAGTGAATCTATATAATGGTGCCCTTCCAATGAATGGCTTGGATTTTGCAATCGTGTGCCATGCTGGTGTATTTGCTGGCATGTGCGTTAGTTGAGGTTTACACGTTGAGAAGCTTCCTAAGTGGACCATTGTACTTGTACTTAAAAGGAGCTGAAATTATACATGGGTCAGTGATCCAAACCGATGAAGATAAGGACCCCACTATAAATGGACAATAAATTAAAAAAATTCTCTGGATGGAGAGATCCTGACCCTTGTAAGAAATAAAATGTGGCAATATTCCACATTCTACGGATAGAAGATAGAAGACCATTTTTATGGGGGATGGTTATCAATAGGCTATCCAGTGAGGTCCTTCATATCAACGGTTTGGATCAAGCGGAAGTGGGCTACTCTGGTAAGAAAAAGAGTAAACACTGTGAAATATTAATCTCTTTTTTTTTTTTTTTCTTTTTTTTTCTTTTTTTCTTTTTTTTTTTTTATGAAATAGGCTTTTGGCCTCGGTTCTAAGCAACCGAAGCTAAAAAGTACACTTTTACCCTCGGTTACTATGTAACTGAGGCTAAAAGGTATCCTTAGTTGGTGATTTATTTCTCACCGTTAATCTTTAAAAAAAAAATGTAAGATCACCTGATGAATGAACCTGATATTAATCATGTGTTCCAAGTCAGCTCGTGTGACACGAAGGCTTCATACATCTCACGCAAGTGAGTGAACTTATATTTTCTCTTTAATAACATTAATACTCTGGAGAGCATGAACAACCATATACACATTCACAAAGGTTTCTTTATAAGCGCCCGTATTCACCTCAATCCAATCCGTTAAAATTACGAGGCCCACTGTAATTGGTCAATAATGTAAAAAATTTGCATCAAACAAATGGTCCTATCTGTCTAATTGCTTTCATAAAATGAACGGTATAAATGTTAAGTAACAAACTCTGAAATTCAAATATGAACGCTTACAAAGATGAGTGCCCAACAAACAAATTATTATGGTGAGGCCCACAAATTCTGATGGAGGGGTCTCCACTGGAGCTTAAACCAAAGAACACGCTTACAAAAATGAGTGCCCAACAAACAAATTATTATGGTGAGGCCCACAAATTCTGATGGACGGGTCTCCACTGGAGCTTAAACCAAAGAACACGCTTACAAAGATGAGTGCCCAACAAGTAAATTATCCTTTTTTTATTCTTAATTTTTCAAAAAAAGTTAATTCTTAATTTTTTAAAAGTTATCAAAATTTTAAAAAATTCTTAGTTCTTAGGAAGTTTTTAAAAGTTCTCAAATTTTAAAAAAGTAGACTTTTGGCCTCGGTTCCTACGTAACTGAGGCAAAATAACAGACTTTTGGCCTCGGTTCCTATGCAACTGAGGCAAAATAGTAGACTTTTGGCCTCGGTTCCTATGCAATTGAGGCTAAAAAGTAGACTTGTGACCTCTGTTCATATGCAGCTGAGGCTAGAAAGTAGACCTTTGGCCTTGGTTCCTATACAACTGAGGCAAAATAGTAGACTTTTGGTCTCGGTTCCTATGCAATTGAGGCTAAAAAGTAGACTTTTGGCCTCCATTTTTTCAACCGAGGCAAAAGGGGAGACTTTTAGCCTCAGTTTCTCACCAACCGAGGCAAAAAGGTAGACTTTTGGCCTCAATTGCTCACCAACCGAGGCAAAAGGGCCCACTTTTGGCCTCAGTTTTCACCAACCGAGACAAAAGGGTAGACTTCTGGCCTCAGTTTCTCACCAACCGAGGTAGAAGTGCAGACTTTTGGCCTCAATTTCTCAACAACCGAGGCAAAAGGGCAGACTTTTTGCCTCAGTTCTCAACAACCGAGGCAAAATAGTAGACTTTTGGCCTCAGTTTCTCACCAACCGAGGCAAAAGGACAGACTTTTAGCTTCAGTTTCTCATTAACCGAGGCAATAGGGCAGAGTTTTGGCCTCAGTTCTCAACAACTGAGGCAAAAAAAGGCAGACTTTTAGCCTCAATTGCTCACCAACCGAGGCAAAAAAGGGCAGACTTTTAGCCTCAATTGCTCACCAACCGAGGCAAAATAACAGACTTTTGGCCTCAGTTTCTCATCAACCGAGGCAAAAAGTGAATTTTTAGCCTCGGTTCCTTTACAACCGAGGCTAAAAACCATATTTAGCCTCCTTTTTTTGAACTGAGGCTAAAAAATTGAGGCTAAAGGCCTACTTTCTTGTAGTGGTTGTTTTTGAGCCTTCTCTGTCTAGCAAGAAAGCTTTATCATCTCTTTTCTTACTCTGTTATAAAGCTCGGCTACTCTGGATTTGGTGTTGTGGTTCAAGGCTGGTTTATGTTTATTAGGAGCCATCAGTTTGTAAAGTCTTCACGGCAATATGTTCTACCTTGGGGAAAGGTAACTTCTGGTGCTGTTTTGGGCCGTCTGTTTTTGAATTGTTTTAGTTTTGATTTTTCTGTTTTGGAATAAATTTTGTGGGGGTCATTTGTTGTATATTTGAATATTTTTCTTTGTTTTTGTTGGGGTATATGATAGGCGAGGCACGGCTCTTTTTTTGTAGTGCCTGTCCGAAGTGTATGTAAATCTTTTTTTTTACTATCGATGAAGTTGCAGGTGGTGTGCTCTCACCTTTCTCAAACAAAAATAAATAAGTAAATAAATAAAGCCATTAAAATCCTGCTCTTTATAAAACTTTTCATCAAGAGGTGCAAACTCGTTCAGATAAATTTCTTAATTCAAATACTAACAAAAGGTAAGTTTTAACGGCCAAACCAACGAGCGCGGATCCAACGTACTCTTCATAAAGGATGCTCTCAGACGTGCTCGGAGCTAGCAATGCTAGCGCCCGATTCCAGTTGTTCCCCTGTTGTCATTTCGATTGTCGTTGTTCTTCCTTGT
This sequence comes from Magnolia changhungtana, assembly GCA_030180095.1. Taxonomy (NCBI): domain Eukaryota; kingdom Viridiplantae; phylum Streptophyta; class Magnoliopsida; order Magnoliales; family Magnoliaceae; genus Magnolia; species Magnolia changhungtana. Next base: position 2,184,533 of record JASAUF010000200.1, on the reverse strand, counting down.
ACTGATGTTGTTGTCTCACCGTTGTCATTGTTGGTGCTGTTGAGGTCATTCTCTTTGCCTTCTCTGATGGGACTAAATATCCATGAGATATAAGCATAAATAAAAAAGTTGATCAAGCTCAGTATCCCTAATCCCCAATATACATAATCCACACGGCTACTATTTATGTCATCGCCAAACCATTTTGTTGCTTTATTCATTATGGTAGCCAAAAGTGCAAAGAGAAAGTATCCTGCTGCATGCACGCTCTCCAAGAATGAGAAATCGAAGCTCTTCATAGAATCAGGGAAGTGATTATTGAAGAAATCGTGGATGCCTCTACGGACTAATCCATCCATTGCTCCTATCAGGAAAAACTGCGGAAGTAGCCAGAAAATGCTCACGTTGACAACATCACGGTTATGTTTTTTGTCTTCTTCGTCATTTAAAACGTGGCCTCCGTTATAAGCATTCAACCTCCTAGTCTCCACCAGAGCAGCGGTTATGCAACACAATATCGAGAAGAACATCCCAAGACCAATCTGTAATTTGGGAGTAATTCCATGTCTTGATTTGATTATCCTGTCTAGTCGTAGAAGGTGAAATTTGTCGATTACTAGCTCTGATAGTCCGGCCAACATGAACAGCGATGTGACCGGAACTTTTATGGAACCAAGTCGACGTTTCATGTGGTATGCTTGTTCGATGAACAAAGTTTGTTGCACTGTCGATACTATCCCACGCATAACTAACGTTGCCCAGATGGGGAACGTGCGCAAGAGACGCTTAATTTCCTCGACTTCTGTTACTCTGCATTGCCACCATTTGTTTTTTTCCGCATCCTCTTGTCTGGGACGAATGGCAGCTTTGTCAAGGCACCTGCACGTGCCAAAGGCTCATCAAATATGGTTATGTTGGATTTGGAACAAAGAAGAAAATATAGAGAAATTGATGGAATTTGAGGATGAAGGGTGGTGGACGTTCAAAATCTAAGTAGATGGAACTATATCCCGAAGGATAAGTAAGAGATTCCAAGGGTCCATGCATGTGGAAAGAGAAAAGCTCTCCTTGTGCGCATGAGGTAATGGGGCCATGCACGTGGGATGAGTGAGAGTTGTAAACTATAATACGGAATTGCAAAGAACGCATCGATTATGGAGATCAAATAAACTAAATAAACGACGTATTGTTGGCTGCACTAGTCAGAACTATTCTTAGCTTTACAAAGCCTATGATTTAGACTCATTGGACACGTGAGAAGAGGAAGAACTTTTGCTATATATTTTTATATTGCTTACAAGCTTATTGAGTTGATTCCAAACGGATTACAAGCACTCCTTATATAGATCCTTATATAGACTTTTCTCACTAATGTGAAAAGACACAAATGCACTCATTAACTACATTAATTCTATCAGTTTCAAATGTTTAGAAACCCACTAGCCACAACACGTGGAAAATGTGGAAATAGCCATAACGTGTGGCTGGTTCAAATGCCATGAAAAACTGTAGCATCTGAACCGTCCATTTGGTTTGGACGTTTCAACACTCCTCTTCAAATCAAAACAGGCTTCATTCCAAGCATTGATCTTAGTCGTCTGAATGTATCAGTCGGTAATGCTTTAGTGAATATGTTTGCGACCTGTTCAGTGGTGTGAATGTACTCTAATATCACTACTTTTTGCTTCACTTGATCTCTGAGAAAACAGTATCGAGTATCGATGTGCTTGCTCCTTCCGTGTTGCTGTAACATCCTAGATTTTCACTGATTTGGATTCCCAAAAATCCTTGAGATTTTTTTTAATTAATTAACTTATAATATTACTTAATGATCATTAACACTCAATGTTAGTTTATTCTGGGGTGGACTAGTCTAGTTATGATGGGACAAAGTGCGGGCCGTCAAGCCAGATAGTCCGTTTACAACTAGCAGCAGCCCGTACGAGCTATACAGCGACGCGGGAATGTCAGAAAATTATAAAACTTTAGAGAACCATAGATCTCACTAGACTTGTGGTCCATCGCGGACCACGGACCCAGTAAACGTCCAGAAGTCAATTATTCACGCCGTCCTAGCGGCACTTGTAAAGTGTGGCTCACCCAAGCCTACTAATCTCTGAATCTGGCACTCTTAATTGAAACTGAGATAGAAGGCATTTTAGCCGTCGAATTTCTTCTAAATTTACGGTGGGGGTTTAATGTATTTTTCTATGCCCATCCACTAAATCTGAGACCCGATTGTGGCATGATGATCGTTGATAGTGAATTGGACTCGTGCGACCAAACCCCATATCCTATCATCCCCAAATTTTTCATGGCCCTTCATCGAGCCATGGAGCACCTATCCTATAAGTTTCATAACCAGAGGGCCACCAGAACTGCCTCAACAACTAGAATAGTCCCCACAGGGCCATTTAAAGATCGGAACCGTATGATCGAACCCCACTTTCGTTGATCCGTTTGTTCCCAAACTTTGCGTGACCCCTCATCGAACCATGAGTCACCTACACGCCAAATTTAGTAACAAGAGGGATGTTAGGGCTACCCCAACACCAATAGGAAGTCCTATAGGGCTATTTTGGAAAATTGTGGAAACTCGGGGCTAAAGGGCCCAATTCTAGGAAATAAACCCTAGCTCTCTCATAACTCCCTCTTTACTACAACCACCAAAGAGAGAAAGGGAAAGTAAGAGAGAAAGGAGAGAAGAAAGAGAGGGTGAAGAAGAAGCAAGGTGGACCCTAGATCGAGGTGGGGCCCAAGGAAATCGACCCTACAACTTCCTACCTCTTCTCCAAGGAGAAACTCTCCACCACTACCACAACAATTATCTGTTGGTTGTCTAGGTAAGATCCTTCACCTCTTCCTCTTGAAATCTACGTATTGAGAAGAGATTGACTTAGATTTCTCACATGCAAGAGTTTGTTTTTAGGGATTCCGTCCAATCGACCCCAAAGCCCTCATTCCTAGGTCAATTTTCGAGACCCCAATGACTCATAGGTGCGGACTATTGTTCTTAGGTGGCCTAGCACCAATTTTAGTACGAGCTTAATGATTTTGATTGCTTAGATGTTATATTTGAAATTCTAGAGAAACCCTATGAATTATATGTTTGTTGGAATTGTATGGATGTGCATGCTTAGCTCTCAAATTTTGTGTTGATCCTGCCTCTCACATGATATTATGTATGGATGATAGTATGCTCATGTTTGCTTGAATCTTTTTCCTCATATATGGTGCTTCATTGTGTGTATAATTTATTACCCTTGTGCTCATAATTTCTTAAGATGGAGGAAGCGCTTAACTTCCTCACAAACCCACACACTCACACGCACCTTGTTTCTTGATAACGTTTGCTTGTTTGGTAGGAGTATTCGTTTTGTATGGTTGAGATGCATGAGAACATGAGATTGATATGTTAGTTGATAACCTGGATAGTTGGCAGGTTATGGATCACCCTCACACTCTTGGGTTGGTCAGGAACATGAGAAAAGACGGTAGTCATATCGGTAGGACTATGTTAAGGCTAAATCCGTGGGTTTAAGTGGGTGTGTTTGGGTGACTATAGTTTGACTATTTGGGTCCCTTGTGCCCGATGTCACTCGCCTCACGCTCGCCTAATTATTGTGGCCTAGCCTACTATCTGACCAACCTTGTTTGTTAACCTTGGTTGCTCACACATGTATGGAACCTTGAACACCCTATAACCGTGGTAGCCCACCCTATAATTCGATTGAAACTAGTCCATACCCTCGTGAGCCAGGCATGGTGGAATGGGACACTGTATCAGAACTATCGGCTTACGCTGGGGTGCCGCGCCTCCCCGTAGTAACCGCGAGCGAACCCTTTCTCTCAGAACTCCTCATGTGCTTGAAGTCAGGGATGAGGAACCTGAAGGGAACACGGACCGCGGGGCCTCGGCCTTACGCGTTGCGGGGCCTTGGCCTCGCAGCCGGTTTAGGGCATTGATACATGGGGTGTGCCAGATTCCCAAACCTGCTGGATAAATGAAATTAACTAAGAACTCGGCTAACACTATCATCGCATCGCACTAGTTAGGTTGGCAACTCGGCAATTGAGGTCGCAATGAGGGAGTGTTGTCATATGCGAGCGTGAGATGGTGTCGCTTGAGGGAGTGTTGTGGCGAGGGCATGCATCATATCATCTATCATGCATATGCATTAATAAGATTAATTAGGTGTTTGTGAATGATTGCTTTTTATTAAGTTTATAATACAATTGATGCCTGTTATAACTTAAAACTAATAGCACCCACTGAGTTGATCACTCACTCCCACTCTGGGACGGTGTTTTAAAACACCACCTAGACTCTTCAGTAGTTGCAGGTGACGCTGAGTACGAGGAGCCTTTCGGCACGTGCCTGGATAAGGGGATGAGCTATCCTATTTTCAGCTGATGGACGGTTCCCCATCGGCCTAATAGATGGGGTTTGGATCGCTAAGTTGTGGACTCAGCCCTATTCTTTTAGACGTGATATACCTTTTGTGATTTTGTTGGGCGTAACCCATTGACATTCTTTTGGACTGGTATATATATATAATTGACTTCTTTCATTTCAGTGGATCAGTTGTGATTATGTTTCATGTTTCAAAAAATTCCATGCTATGCATTTAAACCTGATTAAACGTAAATTTGTAAAAATTAGCATAAGTGACACCCGGGAACTTAGGAATCGAGTTTATGCAAGACCCCTAATTTTCAAGACATGATAAGATGGTATCAAAGCATCCTACCACGCGTATAAACCTGAAATCAATAAAAACTTAGGCAAATGAAATGATAATAATCTTTGCTTATTACCCTTAGGCAATTTCGAGGACGAAATTATTTTTAAGCGGGGTTGATTGTAATGTCCTGAATTTTTACTGTTTTGGATTCCCAAAAATCTTTGAGATTTTTTTATTAATTAACTTATAATATCACTTAATGACCATTAGCATTCAATATTAGTTTATTCTGGGGTGGACCAGTCTAGTTATGATGGGACAAAGTGCGGGCCGTCAAGCCAGATATTCTGTTTACACCTAGCAACAGCCCGTAGAGGCTATACCGCGACGCAGAAGGTCAGAAAATTATAAAACTTTAGGGAACCATAGATCTCACTGAGCTTGTGGTCCATTACGGACCACGGACCCAGTAAACATCCAGAAGTCAATTATTCACGTCGTCCCAACGGCACTTGCAAAGTGTAACTCACCCTAGCCCACTAGTCTCAGAATCTGGCACTCTTAATTGAATCTGAGATATAAGGTATTTCAGCCGTCGAATTTCTTCTAAATTTACAGTGGAGGTTTAATGTATTTTTCTACGTTCGTTCATAAAATCTGGGACTCGATTATGGCACGGTGACCGTTGATCGCGAATCGGACCCGTGCGACCAAACCCCATATCCTATTATCCCTAAATTTTGTATGGCCTTTCATTGGGCCATGGAGCACCTATCCTATAAGTTTCATGGCCAGAGGGCCACCAGAACTTCCTCAACAACCGGAATGGTCCCCATAGGGCCATTTGAAGATCGGAATCGTATGATCGAACCCCACTCATTGATCCGTTTGTCCCCAAACTTTACGTGTCCCCTCATCGGGCCATGAGTCACCTGCACACCAAATTTAGTGACAAGAGGGATGTTAGAGCTGCCCCAACACCAATAGGGAGTCATATAGGGCTATTTTGGGAAATTATGGAAACTCGGGGCCAAAGGGCCCAATTCTAGGAAATAAACCCTAGCTCTCTCATAACTCCCTCGTTACTACAACACCAAAGAGAGAAAGGGAGAGCAAGAGAGAAGGAGAGAAGAAAGAGAGGGTGAAGAAGAAGCAAGGTGGACCTTAGATCGAGGTGGGGCCCAAGGAAATCGAACCCTACAACTCCATACCTCTTCTCCAAGGAGAAACTCTCCACCACTACCACAACAATCATCCGTTGGTCGTCTAGGTAAGATCCTTCACCTTTTCCTCTTGAAATCTACGTATTGAGAAGAGATTAGCTTGGATTTCTCACATGCAAGAGTTTATTTTTAGGGATTCCCGCCGATCGACCCCAAAACCCTCATTCCTAGGTCGATTTTCGAGACCCTAACGACCCATAGGTGCAAACTATTGTTCTTAGGTGGCCTAGCACCAATTTTAGTATAAGCTTAATAATTTTGATTGCTTAGATGTTATATTTGAAATTCTAGAGAAACCCTAGGAATTATATGTTTGTTGAAATTGTATGAATGTGTATGCTTAACTCTCAAATTTGGTGTTGATCTTGCCTCTCACATGATATTATGTATGGATGATAGTATGCTCATGTTTGCTTGAATCTTTTCCCTCATATGTGGCGCAAGGAAATCCGCGTCCGCTGCAAGTATCCCTCATGTAATAAATGGTGCAGAGCATATGAACCGAGGGCCGAAACACCACCTTTCCAATCTTGAAACTCACTAAATAACCGTACACGCGTATGTATGTGGGGCCCACCCCTCACTCATAATACAGCCTGTGGTATTCATCTCGTGGCGGACCACAATGAATGTAAAAGATGGATAACGATACTAAGCTTTTCATCCATCCATTTGATTTCGTGACTAAACAGGTAAGTAGGTCGGCATGTGTCTTGGTCCATTTAATCAAAACTCACATGGTGGGCTCTACACGTGTATCATATTGGCACGTGGGATTACGTCATTGTGGCCGGCTGCGCATGTGTGTGATATAGCGAAACGTTTACACCTGCATCCACACGTGGGTAGTTGTGCTCTGGACACGTGTCCATCAGTACAAATTCCAGTGGAAAACCAGTTCCATGTGCGTCGCGACTAATGAACACTAATCACACCATTACCCGATGGTGTCCACTTGCGACCACGGTATAACATTAATACTGGACGTCCATTAGGTGGGCCCACCCGGGATAGGCCAGATTCAATGAATTCACTCTCAGTAGATTGTCTTCCCATCTCACACTCAAAGGCATTAGGTGGGCCCACCCAGGATAGGCCAGATTCAATGAATTCACTCTCAGTAGATTGTCTTCCCATTGATTACTCACACTCAAAGGGACGGCGCCTGAAAACCTACAGTGACTGACTCATATTCAATTGCGAATCCATCCTGATTCAAAAGTCAGGTGGGCCCCCTGATGGAATATGCAAAAGTAACAAACCTGTGGTCGGCATCCCCTTCCCGTTTGTTTCCTATGGTGTGGCCCACTTTATAGCTATGGATCGAGTTGAGTTTTGGTCTCCCCTCACCCTTCTACGCTGCTGAAACAGAATCAGAAGGCAATTTTTCTAAGATGCTAATCTTTTCCACGTACTTGAGGCCCACGTGATCAAAGACGTTTTTTTTTTTTCCTGATAACCTAGATAAAGGTGGGTCAACCTGATGGGTTCTAAATTGAAACCCCACTCTGACGTGTGTATGACATATCCAATACGTCCATCAGATGGCCAGCATCATGTTAGCCATGCTCCAAAAATTTCAGGCAGATCAAAAAATTAATAAAAATAAATAATAATAATAAACAGGTAGGCCACACCATTTAAAATAGTGGTAATTGAAACCTTCTTACGAGTGAAAAACGGACAGCAAGTGAGGTCCACCCTAACATCTCTTTGCACTCTAGCGTTCAAAGCTTCTTTATCTTCTTTACTGGAAGATGGAGAGTTGGATGCAACTTTTTAATTTTAGGGAGTAGGATTAATAATGTCTACCCGAGCACAATGCAATATGCGTCCATTTTAAACGGCGCATGGACTAGATGTAACACTCCGTATTTTTTAGTACTCGGGTGTTACCATAAGAAATAGGTTTAGAACAAACACAAAGCCAACTCATCTAAACATTTATCTTCATCCTAACTTAATTTTGACCGGTGAAAGGATCCTCACCCATAAATTGAGTCATCCATCTATCGATTTCTAAAAATGGGCTATCACGTTATGCGAAGAACCTATTTATGGGACTTGATTTCTTTGATAAGAGAATTTGACCATCCACCCTCTAGTGATGTATCATCAAATCCATCAATCGTTAACCTTATAGACAGGTTGCGAGTGACACATGACTAGAATGTAAGGGTTGGGCCTCAAATCCAATCTTAAACCATTAGGTGGGTAGTCATTGGACCCCTAGAACCTTTGGATAAGCAGTTATCTAGTCTATAGGAAATTAATGGACCCTATAAGTACAAGATCAGTGGTCAGACTTCCACTTATACAGTCTTATGGTGTTTAGGACTAGTGAGAAGTGAATATGAAGCAATTATGTTGTTGGATCTTAGGATTCGACCGTTGAAATTGAGGATCAATGGTTAGATATATGGTCAATCATTAGATTAGGACCCCTTCATCATCTATTTGGGGTTCTGATCGTCCAAAGCGACCATTAGATTTCACCTAAACGTTCCAATTGACTCTTAGGATCGTTGATAACTTGTTCTGAAGTGATAAAGGAGACGAGATTCACAATCGTGAGATCAATCGATGTGTAAGACCGTTTAAGTACTTGAATGGCGGTCAAATCTACCCTAAATCTGATTATAAATTACCATTAAGTCTGCTGGCAAACAGATTTGGAAGGATCTGACCATCAGATCAGCAAGAATCTACGATTAAAGTTCAAGATTTTAAAGTATCGTCCACCTGAGTTTGGATAAGCCTGATCTTTGGTCAAGGGTCATATTTAGACCATTGGGATTTGATGGACAGACCAGATTTCACTTAATGTTACTATGGGCCGCGCAAACCATTGATCAAACACGAACTTGGCGTGTATGGCCCACCTAAGCCATGGATCTGCCTCATTCCTTAGACTGGGCTCTAATGTGGGTCGACAAAATAGACAAATGGAGTGGATTGGTTGAAGTCCTCATGATGGACCCCACTTCACATGGTGCATATGCGCAGCAGATGCACACCCGCCGTGCACTAGACTGGAAACCAAGTCAAACCAGGTTTGACCCGATATCTCCCGAAAAGGAGATTTCTCTCCAGCTTTTCCCTCCCACGTCGTTTAAATCGGGCTGCCACCATGCGTTCGTCAATGAGCCACCATCAGGATCCAAAGTGTCGATCTGAACCATCCATCTTGAAGGACAGGAGATTCAAACTGAATCCTCGAAGTTTCACACATTTCCTCCCACGTGAAACTACATAATCACGAGTGCAAGATGGCTGTGTGCAACCATCTTTCCAGAAATGGAAACTGTTTGCTGCCGCCAGGCTGGCGATCCGTGTGACTTCCTTTCTTTCCATCTTAACCATTCACCACAAAGCAATCCTAGCCCTCCACTTAAAGCGACATGGTTTAGGGTTTCCTCTATACCGAGGAGAAAAACAGCAGCCGGTTTTGGTTGTATTGGCTCCCTATAACCATCTCCCAGCAACAGAGCAAATGAGGGGCGTTTATTTTCAATCCGAGGATGTTGTATGGGTTAGGGTGACGCTATAAGAAAAGTAGAAGTTGAGTACAATCTGGGTCTTCCTTGTTCTTACAAAACCCTAGAAACCGGTGGAATCACCGAACCCACCGGGAAAATCACCCCGAAGCTTGGAAACCTCCCTCCTGCAAGCTCCCTTGGATTGATTCTTACTATCCCAAAGACTTAGATTGAAGAAAAATCCATCAGATGGCGATCCGCCTTTGGATATGGAGTTTCTTCTCGAAGAGCACCACCTCCTCCTCTGCTGCATATGTTGGGTTTTAAGCGAGTCAGAACTAACTTTGGCCAGTTCGGTTCAAACCTTGAGTTTGCAAGTGATGTCAGAAATAAAAAGGAAAGAAAAGAAGGAAGAAGAAGGTGGAAAGAGAAGAACGAAGAGGGTGAGACAACCTGATCCGTGCCGCATTGGTCTGTTGCCCGGGTTGCGACTTATTGGCTCGCTGTGTGCGAATTTGCTGTTAGTGCTGAGGATAGAGGGATAGACAACAAAGAGGTAAAGAGAGGGAGAGAGAGTGTAAGGGAGAGAAGGAGGTGCACTGACGGGTCGAGCTGCGTCGCTGGCCTGACCCAATTAGGTATTCAGCAAGGTCGAAAGCCTTGTTTTAGGTTGGAGTTACTACTGGATGTTCTAGCAGAAGAAGAGGAGTGAGAAAGAAGAAGAAGAAAAGGAGAAAGGAAGAAGAGAGGGAGTTGGGTTTTTGGTGGCTGCCGAGTTGACTCGGTTGAAACTGAGTCCATCCGAGTTAGCTGGGTCGAGTTAGACATGGGCCTAGTCCAGGTCTAGCTAGACATTCCAGCATGGAATGAGAGAGAGGGAGTGAAAGAAAGAAGAAAAGAAAGAAAGGAAGGAAGGGAGAAGGAGAGTGAGAGAAGGTGAGGAGAGAGGGAGTATGCGGCAACCTTGACTCGTTGGTTAACACACAAGGCTTGTTTGAGTTAACTCAGTTGGTGTTGAGTGGTGCTTGGACCCAAATCTAAGTTGGGTTGACTCAGTGGAATAGGTAAGTAGCACCTCCATATGCTAAGTTCTAAAGTCATGATAGATGAAAGTATTTAATTCTAAATTTTATTTGAATATGTAGGAACCTTACACGTCTCTTGAATTCATCATGTTTGAGCTCTAAGCAAAAATCAAGACAGTCAATGTAAGATCGAGCCGCCCCTTGCAATTTCAATTGAGTAGGATTCAATCCTAAGAAGCACACACACTATCTGACAACGCAAACTAAATCATAAGGTGAGGACTCACCCTTTGAGCTTCCCACTTAATTTCATCGATCTGGACATAGATGATGATACGATTTCTCTCATTAAGTTATTTACCTCATTATGTGAATATGCTGATTCGTTGCGCACCCGATTCCTGTGTTAGATAATGAATATATCTCTTTAATTATAGCAAGCATAAATGATCAATGATAACATGTTATCTTTAATTGTACATTGTTAATTAATTATATGTTTGTCGTCTGCGATTAAATGATGTAATGAATGAAACCTGTCATGAACCCACCATCTTACAGTCCCTATTTGCCTTACACGGCTTGGATCACATATTTGTCTTACACGGCTTGGATCGCCTATTTGCCTTATACGGCTTGGATTGCACATTTGCCTTATACGGCTTGGACTGTATATTTGCCCTCATGGCTTTGATAGACTAATGGTGCCTTCTTGTGGCTTGTTAGTTATATTCGCATTCTTATTGTTTCCTAACCATCTTGCGGTGTTCAGTCATACTGTGATTTTCGGGTAGAGCGGGAGTTCGTTTATCGATTTCCTAGCCATCTTGCAGTGCTCACATACGATATGATTTCCGGGTGGTCTAGAGTTTACATGTTGGTTTTCTAGTCATCTAGCGGTGTTCAGTCGTATCTTGATTTTCGGGTGGATCGGGTGTTCTCTTAGCGATTTCCTAGCCATCTTACGGTGTTCACGTACGATATGATTTTCGGGTGAAATAAACGTTTATATGTTGTTCCCTCTTCATCTTGCGGGGTTCAGTCTTATTATGATTTTCAGGTGTAGCAGGTGTTAGCTTAGCGATTTCCTAGCCATCTTGCGGTGTTCACATATGATATGATTTTCATGTGAAGTAGAGGTTTGAAGCTTGATTTTCTAGTCATTTTATGGAGTTTGTAAGATTGATTATTTGACTATCTGGACACGTCCCCTTACATTGCGATTGCTATTACATTTTCTTAATGATTGAGATTATGTTGACTAGCTTATTTCTGAATATATGATCATGATTTTAAATTGCATGGTTTAATAAGTCTCTCCTCATATATTGTGACTTATGATGGATTATGAATAATGAATGTGTAATCTTAGAGGGTGCTCCTCACTGTGATAGCCATTGACGCTATCAAACCATAACAGTTAATGTAGGTGTAAAGTGAGCCGATGCTATTCACTGGGTTGCTAGAGTAGATCGGGTAGCTGAGGAGCTAGATGGGGTCCCTGTAGCCCATATTGAGCTCCACCATTAGATGATAGATTTCTGTCTTTTAATTAATGAACTTTGCTATTTGAGGGTTGTATAAGTCCTGTATGAGCGATACATTTGGATTTTTATTATGATTGGAATGTTTTTATACAATGCATTGTTTACTCTAGCTACGTTTGCTGCTAACTCTGATTAATGATAAGCGGTTCAAATTTACACTAAATTTTATAGGCTAACACTCTGGTTTTTGGAGAACCAGTCATATACTCGGGTTCCAAAAACCGGGGCGTTACAAGTGGTATCAGAGAGAGTTTAGATAAACCAGGCCTTGGGAAAAATAAGACTTATATAACTTCAAATACATCGAAGTTACATTGATGAAATTAGAAACTTGAAACTAAGTTCCGTTCATAAGCTTGACTTTGGCATCGAAGGGTCCTCTGCTCTAGCCAGGGTCTCCTTTGTTTTCCTCTTCCTGTACAGGTTCTTGAAGATCGTAGAGAGGGTGGACCAACAATCAAATTTTTGCATCAACAGTTTGGCACCGTTTATGGGAATGACATTTCAAACCGTTCTTACTCTATCAAAGAAATTCCAAATGATCATCAATGGCGAAAGGAAAGAAGAAAGCCCAGTCTCCCCCTGTAGCCATTCCGATCACCACCGTGCCCGCAACCGTCCAGGCTACACCCGTCGAAGGTTTCGACCGCAGGAGAGCCACCGTGGCTTCCCACAACACCAGGTAACTTCGAGGTCAAGTCGACGCGGTCAGCAAAGGTACGGTCGAGGTGGTCTGCGTGACGTTCTCGAAAGGGAAGTGAGAGATATCAGGGCCGACCTAGGATACCTGAAACAACTAATGGAAAACATGCAACCCCATTGTGTCCACGAGCCTAACCATCATAGAGAGTGGGAGACGAGCCATGTTCGAGCATGCGCTAACCCGCCACAACCCTCGGTCGTGCAGGTCGCCTCATAGCTGAACTCACAGCCTGCCCCCGCTAAACCCTTTCCGTCTCATGTGTTGAAGATAGTTCCTCTGCCTGCCTCTGACCTGCAGCATGAGATAGATCGACGGAGGTGCAACAGGGCCCCTATTGATGTCACTACCAATAGTGAGGAGCCGTGGAAGACCGAACTACAAAACCTATAACGACAAATCGCCAATATGCAACAAACCTACCGAGGTAATGTGATTGCTCCAGAAGAGACGGAATCTCTATTCACAGTCGACATCTTACGGGCACGACTACCGAACAGGTTCCGACTGCCCCAGATCACTCCCATACACGGGGAAAACTGACCCAACAGAACACATGGAGTTGTTCCAGACATACATGGAGCTCCATAATGCTTTCGACGCTGTTACGTGCCGAGCTTTCTCATTGACTCTGGCCAATGCAGCCCAACTTTAGTTTAAGCAGCTTAAGCCGAGGCCATTAGATAGTTCTTCGAGCTTAGTGAGGCTTTTGTCAGTAACTTCATTGGAGGGAAGATAAGGCTTAAAGCACCGGCCCATCTCGTGAACATCGTGTAGAGAGATGGTGAGCTACTGAAGGACTACATCAAGCGCTTCAATCTAGAGGCCCTACAAGTGCCGAAACACTTGGACGAGACCACGTTGAACGTCATCATGACTGGGTTAAGGGACAAGTTGTTCCTCTTCTCCTTAGATAAGAACCCTCCAACTACACTGGTAAAGTTCCTGAACCGATCTCAGAAGTACGCCAATGCAGTTGAATCCCAGATCTTACGAGACGCTGTTCGAAACAAAGGTTCTGTGGCCAAAGAACAGATGAAGAAAGAACCAGACTCGACCAATGCGAGTAAAAAACGGAAGGATGACCGTTCCCACGATGATCGTAGGTCGAGCAAATGACCCGATAGCAAGTTCGCTGCCTACACCCCGCTAAACAAACCATAAGAGCAAGTCCTGATGGAAATAAAAGACGAACGTTTCATGCGATAGCCGAACAAGCTGCGACGTAATCCCGACCGAAGAAGCAAGAACAAGTATTGCCACTTTTATTAGGATCACGGGCATAGTACAAGTGATCGTTATCACCTCAAATAAGAGATCGAAAGTCTCATCCGAGAGGGACATCTCAATGAGCACGTAGATCAAAGAAGCAGCTGACCCATGACAACCGAGGAACAACCGATTGATAATCAGCCCACTGGTGAAATCTGAACCATCTTTGGGGGCCATAAAGGTGGGGGCGATTCAAACAATGCCCGAAAAACCCATGCAAGGAGCATTCAGAGTCAAGAGGCGTAGGGTATGGTCCTCGCCCGATCCTCGAAAGAAAGTAAATTAGAAAGGTACAGCGTGACCTTCACTGATGAAGACGCCCGGGGCGTTCACCACCCTCACGACGATGCATTGGTGGTCACCATGACCATAGCTAATTAGAAAGTCTACCGCATTCTCATCGACACGGGGTCATCCGCGGACGTACTCTTCTTCTAGGCCTTTAAAAATATGAGCATTGGCCGAGCCTCGCTTCGAACAGTAAAAATGCCTCTAATCGAATTCTCTGGGGGACAGGTAGTGCCCGAGGGAGCTATTTAGCTGCCACTTACAGTCGGGGACAACCAAAATTAGACAACCATAATGGTTGATTTTCTGGTAGTCGATCAGTCGTCTGTTTAGAACACGATCATTGGTCGACCATCATTTTATCTCCTCCAGGCCGCGGTATCGACCTATCACCTTGCCATGAAGTTCCCGACTGAGCAAGGCGTGGGGATAGTCAAAGGCGACCAACAGGATGCTTGACAATGCTATGCCACGATACTGAGGATTCCCCGGGAAACGATGATGATCGAATCTTTAAACCCGCGAGAGGAGTCCCAAACGCGAGGCCGACCTATAGAAGACCTTGTTCCGATCCCCTTGGACGAATCTAATCCTTCCAAAGCAGTATAAATTGGGTCTTCCCTAACGCCGCCTTTACGGGACAAGCTAATAGCCCTTTTTCGACACTTTGCCGACGTTTTCATGTGGTCCCATGAGGACATGTCGAGCATCAACCCTGCCATCATCACCCACCGGAAAGATATGCGGTGATTGGAGAAGAGGTCAACAAGCTCCTCAAGGCCGGCTTCATCGAAGAAATCTACTACTCGGACTGAGTGGCTAACGTCGTACTGGTCAAAAAAGCTAATGGGAAGTGGCATGTCTATGTAGATTACACTGACCTAAACAAAGCCTGCCCTAAAGATAACTTTCCTCTTCCCAGGATCGATCAGTTGGTCGACAGTACCACATGACATGAGCTATTTAGTTTTATGGCTGCATATTTAGGATACAATTAAATTGTAATTCACCTGATTGATAAATCTAAGACAACCTTTGTTATTGACAAAGGCCTTTATTGTTACCGAGTGATGTCATTTGGTTTAAAGAATGCAGGAGCGACCTACCAAAGGTTAGTCAACAAAATGTTCGCTCGCTAGATATGGCGGATCATAAAAGTGTACATCGACAATATGCTCATTAAAAGCATAAAAGCCAACAACCATGTGGTCGACCTAGAGGAGATGATCCTCATTCTCAAAAAATACCAGATGAAACCGAACCCGAACAAATGCGCCTTTGGCGTAGACTCGGGAAATTTCCTCAGTTTTTTTATCAATCAACAAAAAGGATCGAGGCCAATCCCGAAAAGATCAAAGCAGTTCTTGACATGCAATCTCTAAAAATGATCAAGGACATGTGGAGACTAACTGAAATGGTAGCATCTCTCAATCACTTTGTGTCCAGAGCAACCAATTGATGCCTGCCTTTCTTCAAACAATTAAAAGGAAGGCAAATCATCAAATGGACCGAAGAATGTGAGAATGCCTTCCAACAGCTCAAGGAATATCTGGGCTCACCACCTCTAGTCTCCAAACCCGAGCTAGGAGAGACATTGTTGTTGTACCTAGCCATATCAAACACAGCAGTTAGCTCAGCCTTGATAAGGCAGCAAGAGGGAAGGCAACTACCGATTTACTACGTCAGCAAAGCATTAGTCCCAGCAGAGACCAAATATCTGACATTGGAAAAGCTGTCTCTAGCTTTGGTCACATACTCCCGACGTCTACGGTCGTATTTTTAGGCTCACTCAATCGTCGTCCTGACCAACCATCCACTTCGCCAAGTACTATAGAAACCTAAAGCCTCGGGACGACTGACCAAATGGGCAATTGAGCTAAGTGAGTTTGACATCAAGTACCGAATGCGGACAACAATAAAAGGTCAAGCAGTAGCGAACTTTGTTGTCGAACTAACGTAATTGCCGAAACGAGAGCCAAGCTATGACCAACCCTTCGACGACTCACCCGAGTCAGAGCCGCTTCCTGATTATCCAGTCGGAGAACCACCGTCTGTTCACACTCTGCCCGACCCACCCTTATGGATGCTCTATGTCGATGGCTCATCCAACTCTAAGGTAAGCGGGGCTGGGATAGTCCTAATGACTCCTAACCAGACGTGTCTACAGTATGCCTTAAGATTTGGATTCCAAGCCTCCACTAACACAGCCAAATATGAAGCCCTGATCGTCAGACTCAAAGTGGCAGCCAACATAGGGGCTTAGCATCTTGAAGTCTTCAGCGATTCACAGTTGATCGTCAACTAGATAGCCGACCTCTATCAAGCCAAGAAAGATCATCTGAAAGCCTATCTCCAACAAGCCAGGA
This sequence comes from Magnolia changhungtana, assembly GCA_030180095.1. Lineage (NCBI taxonomy): Eukaryota > Viridiplantae > Streptophyta > Magnoliopsida > Magnoliales > Magnoliaceae > Magnolia > Magnolia changhungtana. Next base: position 2,167,969 of record JASAUF010000200.1, on the reverse strand, counting down.
AGTTGATCGGCGGTTTCAAAAAGTGTGACGTCACCTTGATACCACGAGAAGGGAATACCAAAGCCAACATGCTTGTTAAGCTCGCTACAGCTGATGAAGACGAAATCCCTAGATCCATCCCGATCGAATTCCAGGCCAAACCGAGCATTGACGAAGCCGACCCTATGCCCATTCTACCAGTTAGCTCGAAACAAACATGGATGAAACTGATTGTCCGATACCTCGAGAATGGTGAACTTCCCAAGGACCGAACCGAATCATGACAACTGAAAGTCAAGGCTACCCGATATACCATCCTTAACAACGTACTCTACAAGAAAGGGTTTTACCTCCCTTACTTGAGGTGTGTCCAACCAGAAGAAGCAGAATACGTCCTGAAGGAGATCTACAAAGGAATCTGTGGAAATCATTCAAGAGGACGCTCGCTTACACATAAAGTCATTCGGTGGGGATATTAATGGCCGACCATCCAGCATGACGCCGGGAAGCTCATCCAGAAATGTGACAAATGTCAGAGATTCACAAGTATTACTAGGTAGCCATCAGAAGAACTTACACCAATGGCTGGCCCTTGGCCTTTCACCCAATGGGGAATCAATATCATTAGTCTGCTCCCTACAGGTAAAGGTCAGACCAAGTTCTCTGTAGTAGCGGTCGACTACTTCACCCAGTGGGTGGAGGCTGAGCCGCTAGCAAAGATAACGGAGCAAAAGATTACAGATTTCATTTGGAAGAATATCATATGCAGGTTTGGGATTCCTCAGACTATCTTTTTTGATAATGAGAAACAATTCAAAAATAAACTATATCAGGGGATGTGAAAAAACCTCATGATTCACAGTGTTTACTCATCTCCACGACATCCCCAGGCGAACGGACATGTTGAAGCAGTTAACAATATCATCAAGCACCACCTTCGGACTAAGCTCGAGAAAGCAAAGGAACCTGGGCCGAGGAACTTCCAAAGGTCTTATGGGCGTACCGAACTACCGCTCGAACTACCACTAAAGAGACCCTATTCTCTCTAGCATATGGAGCAAAAGTGGTTACCCTGTAGAGATTGGGCTACCTATAGCTCGGACAAGCTCGTTCAACGAGCCGACCAATGATGAGCTTGTATCTCTCAGCCTCAATCTCTTGGAAGAATGAAGGGAACAAGCTCGGCTCCGAACCTTTGTTCGCCAACAACAAGTGTCACGATTCTATAACGCTCGGGTCAAGATCAGAAATTTCGAGTCAGAGATTTGGTTCTCCGAAAGGTCTTCCAAAATGCTAGGGAAGAAGGAACGGGGGCTCTGGGTCCAAACTGGGAAGGGCCCTACGTGGTATCGCATACAAGTTGGCCTGGGTCATACTGGTTAAAGGACCTTAGCAGCCAGTTGTTCCCACATCCCTAAAATGCCGAGCATTTGAAGATCTATTACCCATAGGCAGATCAAAATGATTTTCGATTCCTCGTATCAGCCAAAGAAGTAATAATATGTTCGTCTGTTTTCCCTCCGATCTACATCTGACCTGCGTCTGATCTACACCCGACTTACGTCCGGTCTATACCTGATCGACAACCAACTCAGATATGTCAAAGATCTGATCGGCTCAGTTGGATATAATGACCTCGACTTGTGCCAGATCGATGCCCGAGCAATAACTCGACACAAGACCGATCAAACAAGAGTTTTAAATTAAAAAAAAAAAAAAAAAAAGAGGAGACTAAGTTAATTCAAAAGCACAAAGGTCGGCCAAAAAATGAAATGCTTTTCAGTAATGAAATGGTCTAATGACATTAAGTTCTATACATCAGGAAAGAACCAAAACATTAAAGATGAATATGACACAGAACAACAAAAGGTTTAAGAGGAAGACGACGCTGGATGTGTCTGAAGTGCTTGAAGCCTAGTCTTCCAGTGTGCTTGAAATGCCTGAAGCTAAAAAAAACTTGATAAAATTAACTTCAAGACTCAGGCGTTGGCTCGGGCGCTGCTTTAGGAGATACACTGTCGCCTAACCCATCAGAGATTGAATCCACCACGTCAAAAGCAGAGAGGTCAAAGTCAAGGAAGGAAGTCTTCATGTCCTTCATGCGCTCGGCGTAACCCTGACGAAAGAGGACATCCCTCTCGTCCAAGAACGCCTGGGAAGACAGGAAGAGACGGATAGCCTCCTCCTGAGCATTGGCGATGACACCCTTGGTCTCCACCTTTAGCCTATCGAGCTTCCCCCGGGCCTGGAGCAGCTCGGTGTGGCACTTATCGTGCACACGTTTGGCCTCCACCAACTGAGTCGTCACTGCAGCAGTCGACTCCTCTGAAGCCGCCTTCAAGGCCTCAAGCTTGGCTTCCAGCCAACTCACCTTCTGCTCGGCTCCTTCCAGCCGACTCGCCTTCTGCTCAGCTCTTTTCACCTGATCGCGCATCCGAGCAAACTCCACACATGCTTTCAGTACACAAGGAGCAAACTACAAGGAAGAAAAACAAGGATAAGTGCGAGTCAAAGAAAGAGAATAAAATTCACTTAGGCTGAACTACTTACCCCCAATAGGGTGGTCATCATGTGTGTAAGAGCCCTCTCCGTAGGAGGGTCAAACAGAGTGACATACTTTGTATCCGCCATGTGGCAATCGACCCAAGGAAGGATCTCCTCCACAGTCTGACGGAGTCAACTCCCACGCCTCTCCTCGGCCTCTGCCCAATCAAAAGGATGTGCTTCGACCAAAGGCTCTGCATCTACCCGAGCATCAGCCGGGGGAGCTTAATCGGGAGTGCCCGTCTCTTTTGCACCAGAGGTCTCCACCTCCCTGCCTTCTCCCTCGTCCACGACGATAACCGGACGAGAAGGGCCAACCCTCCCCCTTTAATTTTGAAGAAGTCTTCTGCCCCTTCGTCTCAAGGCGCGTAGACCTTGGAGGGAAGGCGAATGTAGGGTTGAGCTTCAGGCATCTCTGCGCAAGCAAGTAAGACAAACGTTATAAAAAATCGACCAAGGAAATATTCTAAGTATTATAAATCGACCTAAGATCTTACTGAACGTCATACCTGTGAGGACGGAGTCCAAGCCCGCTTGAAAAAGTCGTTCGAGCTGAAGGACTTTCCAAGTTCGTCGAACTTCGTTAAGAGCCTACAAATCCTGGATCAGAGCTAAGGATCCGCTGTCGAGTAAGGGCGGACTATTAGGAACGACCGCAACAAAATAAGTAAACAAGGTCAGATAGATAGTGTAAATCGATCAACTAAAAGACAACCTATTACTAAGGTATTGACCTGGTTCAGCAAAGGCTTAAGGAATGAGTGATGACATCAGTTCTGGGTCGGCCATCTCCCAGTTTTCATACACCCAGAACCACTTGTCCTTCCAATGCTTATTGGAAGAGGGAGAATTGGTTATCAAGGCCTCTACCATATTCCGCCATGCGAAAAAGTAGTACCAGTCAGGCTAAAGGGTGTTCGGCTTCACCCGATATAAGTGGAGAAACTCGTTGATCAGTAGCTCAGGCTACTCTAGCTCAGCCCATAGCACAACACAACTGAACAAGTCCCTCCACCCATGGCAAAATCGAGACAGGTCAGGAGTCGTCGGACGATCCCTTGGAGCGAAAACCACAGGCCACATTGAAGAGTGACCTAAAAGATCGCCACAGCTCCCTCAGGAGGTCAGTCCGAGAGTTCATCCGCTAAAGGGACACCAAAGATGACAGATTCGGGAATGTGATACCTAAGCCTGATCCAAACCAAGTCCTCCGCGGTTAGGGTAGAGGGCACTGGCCCTCTTGGATCTTCCTCAGCCGCCCCATCATCCTCAGGCTAGTCGCGTGCCTCAACAACTTGCTCAGTCACCGAAGACTCATTCAGTCACAACTCCCCAGGCACCCTATTATGCCTAAGGGATAGATTCAATGCCCTAGCAATGGGCACTGGCCTCTATGTTGAAGACCTCTTCGAGCCCTCCTAGAAGAAGAATGGTGGAAGGCAGCGTCCGCTATTATCACCAATGGCGAAGGTGGGTCCGATGTCGCCCTTAGGTGACTACTCGCCCCACTTTCGCCACCAGATACCCCCTCCCACGAGCTCTTTGAACCAAACATTAAGAAAAAAATGGAAGATTAAAGAAGAAGAGCTCATCGGAGGAGGACGACAAGATTTAGAGAAGAAGGGCAACATTGCCGAAATGCGGGATAGAGCAGAGGAATGAGCAATGGTGGTGTAAGACCCGTATCCTAGTTCGTACTATTCCGATGAATCCTGCGATCATTTCCGTCGAAGTCCAGCGATCTGCAACTGATAATCGACGTTACGATCGATCGTAAGTCATATCCTTTAGATTCGAGTCGGTTTAATTCGAGACCTGTATCATTGTGACCGCACCGTCGTTGCGGTTCTAACGCTGCGACTCACACACCAATCCAATACTCTGACCAGAAGATGTGAGTCGGCGTTTATTTTGAAGAAACGCCGCGCTTTCTCGATCCCAAGAGAATCTCTACATAATGTCAAATCAATCCCATCAATCAAATCAATCACATCCATCAATCAATCACTTCAATGTCAAGTATAAGCACCCCCATGCTTCCTTTCTCCATAAGTAAAGCAACCACAAAGGTAAACCAATCCATCACCTCACCCATCACTCACACCCTTTCACCCATCACACCCATCACTCCCTCTCCTTACAACCTCTCTCTCTCTCCCTCTCTTTCCCTTCATATTTCCCAACCATCCTAAACCAAAGCAAGAAACCCACATCCAAGCTCCTCCATGTGAGAGGAATATGATTTTTGTGGCCCACCTTTCCCATTCCAAATTCATTATCCTAGCCATCCATTTCCCATCTCCACCATCAAAGAGGAGCACAAGGAGGGTGACGTTCCAACAAACCGAAGAGATCAACCGGTGGGTGCTCCTATAGGCTAGTTTTTCATATTTTTATGATGGGCCAAGTGAGGCCTACCGATCAATGGTGTGGATCTCACTTTGGACCCTAAGATGTGGCCGATGGCCTACCTTGATTATCAATATCATTCCATGATGGAGCCATTCTCCATGGACCCTATCATGATGTTTACTTTCCTAGCTTGAATAGGGGTCATCGTGTTCGTCTATTTTAGTGGAGAAGAAATCTCCACCGTTGGATTTTGATTTAATGGGCCCACATATATTGGGACCCACTTGATGTATGTTGTAAATCATGAAGGGGAGGGCCTATAGTACCGGGGTCTCTCCATCACTCGGTCTTCCATCTCTCTCTTTCTCTCCCTTTCTCTTTCATTATTTTTGGTATGATGATATGGCCATGTGGCCCACTTGGATGGACCCCACTTTGAGTTATGTATTGTACCCAAGTCATCCATAACTGGGGCCCACTTCTTATGTGTTGTACCAACACCATCCATCATTATGTGGCCCAACTGAGTAGGGCCCACCTTGAGCATATGTTATGGCCACACGTCCAAGGACGTCCCTGGATTGAAATGAAAACACAAATATTAGCTTGAATTCAAAGCTCATTGGGCGAGCCACTCATGTAGGCCCCACCTTGATGTATGTAGCCAATCCACGCCGTCCATTCCTTTTCCCGACACATTCTAGGCGTTGAGCCGAAAAATGAAGTTGATCCGAGGTTCTGGTGGGCCATAACATTGAAAACACTGATTCCCACTGTTTAAAGTCATCTGGGTTTTTCTACACACCAAAAGGTACCCAATATTGGGCTTGATGGATTTGTTATGGATAGTAGAATCCATTGGCGGGGTCGGATTGTACTGATGTGGGCCCTATGCATGAAAAACCATGCAAAAACCATGATTTAAAAAAATGTGCAGCACCTGCTGCCACTGACAGTGCAGCAAACGCTACTGCGCTGGTAGGCGGACGACCAAGCAAGTCCCACGGCTCCAGCCGTGGGCCTTAGCATGATGTATGTATGTCATCCATGCCGTTCATGAGGTGGGCCTTTGGGTCAGTGGGCCGTCCTCCAAAAATCATCCTGATCCAATGCTCAGGTGGCTCACTTCAGAGGAAATAGTGGGGTCTAACAGTTGCCATTGGAATACATTTGTGGGTCCATAGAAGTTCTGGATCAAGGTGAAATTTGTTTTTCCTTTTTACCCTGGCATGTGTGACCTTATGCACGGATTGGATGACATATAACCATTATGGTGGGCCCCACATGGGACCCACAGTGATGTATGTGCCTTACTGCCACCGTCCAGACGGCTGGTGGAAGCCCACTATGATGTATGTGTTCCAGCCACACCGTCCACCCTGGACGGTGGGACCCTCCCTGCTGCACGTGTGTGTGCATGTGTGTGAGTGTGCCGTGTGTATACATGTGTGTGCATGCGTGTGAGTGTGCCGTGTGTATACATGTGTGTGCATGCGTGTGAGTGTGCACGTGTGTATGCATGTGTGTGTGCATGTGTGAGTGCATGTGTGAGCGTGTGTGTGTGTATATATATATACACCTGTATATATACATTGTATATTATATATATATATATATATATCATTTTATATAATATACCTATTAGTGGGCCTTTATGGGTAAGATCTAGGCTAAGATGAAATCTAAACCAATTATGATTTGAGGAATAATGGTGAAATAATTAATCTAAAACTTTAGGAAAAATCAAAGAAGGGAAACTAGGGATTCAGAGGATCCACTTGTAGAGATCAGGGAGATCTTATGCCTGTATTACAATTTAGGAAAATTAATGAATTGCCTTTAATGTAATTTTGATAAGATGAAAGGTATATGAATTAGAATGGATTCCATCACCAAACCATGCCCGTGGAGACAAAGCAAACAATAAAATTAAACTAATTACCAACCAATCAATGTATGAAGGTTAGGAAGGGTATCGACATCCAACCATGCCCAGGAGACGATGGTGAACAACAGGGCTTCCTGACGTCATAAACATAAAAGAAAAAGAACATGCTCAAAGCCATTGCAGACCCATTGTAATTTCAGTCACAACAGACCATTAAAGACTGAAAACATTCCCTTAATAAAATTAAATCAAAATCAGATCAGTCTAAACAAAAGGCACAAGTAAAGAGGCCTCCCATCACGCTACAAGCTTCACCTCTTAGCCCTAGCTAAGAGGATTAGCTAGCCATAAACATGGTTAGACTAAAGCTCAAAAGAAAGAAAGAAAGAGGAAAGCAAAAATAAAAAATAAAATAAAACTCTCCTCACGTCCAGAGCCTCCAGCCCAAAACCGAGCCCGTGCTTCACGTCCGAGCTCCCAGCCGTCGTTTTTTTTCTTCTTTCCTCCTCTCTCTCTCTTATATAGATACTAAGGCTGTGGTTGAGAGGTGGAGAAGTCGGTGCAAAACCGGAGTTGGTGCGAAGCTCCTCTACAAAGCAGAAGGCAGCTGATTTGCGGTGAACAGAGCTTGCGTAGTGGTTACGCTGTGCTGACGGTGGACCCACTTCACTACCGTCTTGAGAGATCCACTCCGTTTATCACATTCAGCTCGAAATTTCAGTCAGGAAAGGTCCATTTTGGAAGATTAGTAGTGTGGCCCACAAGAATTTCTTGTTACCGTCTGTCCCGTGTTTAAACTTGTGATGAGCATTATTGCTGTTTCATTGGATTTTTCTCCTCTAGGTCCTGTTAATACAGCCTTTGGGCTTCGAATGAATGGTCCAGATCATCCCCTACGGCCGTGATGGTGGCCCACAGAGTTCGAAATCTTTGAACATTCGCGAAACAGAGACCTGCGTAATTCTTGCACTGGATCTTAGTGGGGTCCCTGATCGGGTCTTAATGAGAAATCCACGCCGTCCATTTGATTCCTCGGGAAAAACCGTTCAGATATGCCCAGTTTCCGATTGAATTAAGTGTGGCCCATTAAGTTTTAAACCAGTCGTCCATCTTGCGTTTGATAACAGTCTACGCATGCCCCCCTTGCATGGACTAAACTTCCACCATGGATAAAGTGTTTTGGCCCCCCTGAGGCATTTGAACGGTTCAGATCTCTGATTAGGAAGCTGAACGGGCCCCACTACTCAAAACCGGCGGACGTCGGTCCGTCCGCTGGTTTAATCGCGCAGAGAAGAGAGAGAATTCGAGTGGGAGTCGGTCAGCGCACGCTAACCGACTAGACGACGTGCGGTGCACATCCAGTCCATGTATGCTGTGTACTCACATGTTGTGAAGCGGGTCCCATATCGAGGTATATGACGAATCCGCTCCGTCCAATCCTTTTGTTACCTTATTTAAGTGGTTGACACCAAAATTGAGGCCAATCCGCATAGCAGGTGGGCCCCAAGTAGCTGACTTATGGACTGATTTGTTCGTTGGGCTACTTCCACCACGATCCAATGGTTGATTTTTGACATGTACGGTTAGTTTGTGGTCCCCAGGCCATGTATGCAGTTTCGAGCCGAACGGATGGTGGAAACCCTGTGATCTTGCATTCTGACTGCCTTTCAGGCCACTTGATCTTCAATTTCTTGATTTTCTCAGATCTCGGCCGTGTAAAATTATCAATCTCAATCCCTAGGAGTCCATCCCTTGCTGTGGTGATTTTAGAACATCAAAACCATGCTTCTAATACCCATTTTCAATTCAAGCTCCTAAATACATCCTGCATCACAAACACGATTAAATGGGTCCATTAAACAGTATAAGTTCATAAATTCAGACAATAAATGGGGTCTAATATGTAATATTTGACCCTCAACACAACCCCCAACCAGCATTTTGCTAGTCCCGAGCAAAATATGCGAAAATTAAGTTGAGAATTACGAGACAATTCTTATGAAGCCGAGTGATATTTTGAAAAACAATCCAGAATGAGAATCTTAAGATTCATGAATGTTGATTATCAATTCTCCTGGCCTCTCATGCACGGTGAATTTCATAATCAAGTTCAAATATTAATCCATAAACTAGAATAATTTTAAACATTGAGTTCCATGGGTGTATAGTGAAATCTCAGCCTAACAACATTAGGAGATCAAATTGTCGATTTCATGATATCATTAGTAATCAATCAAAAAATTCATAACAACCATCACCTAAATCAGTACTTTGCCTCACAGATCATTCTTTCGTTTTCTAGTTTTTTTTTTTTTTTTTTTTTTTTTTTTTTTTTTTTAAAGCTGGGAATCAAATTTTCACTTATAGGGAGCAAACCTATGGTGAAATTAATCGTCCATTTCTGTCTAACTGTTCATCATTGAAAATCAAATCTACACCTATAGGGAGCAAACCCATGGTGTAATTCTCATTTTATACCCTGATGGCCAAATCTTTTAGGCTGGTTTCTTTCACGCTCAGTGATTACCAAGTAAATCATTCAATATCAAACTGAGATCTCAATGTGTAAGCGAGATGTGACATGTGAAATCATGGCTCAATCAATATTTACAACTTCTAATCATGGATTAATAATTCAAACTTAACTGTGAAATCTACAGATAACTGAATCCAAAAGTCATGAATTACCAACAATACGTATCTTGAAATTCTAAATCCAGGATGGTCGTCAAAATCACTTCAAATTCACAAGAATTTTCAGAAAAAATTTAAAAATTTTCACACAATTTTTGCTCAAGACCAAGAAAAACACTGATTAGGTTACCTAATCTCCCACCCCCAACCTAAAAGCTACATTGTCCTCAATGTAAAAGATATGAGCATGGAATGCACATGGGACAACGAAAGTAAAAGAGAAGTGATGGGAAGATAGTACCTGAATGATGAATCGTGAGAGACTTTCCAAGAGATCTCATCATGAGAGCGGGTGAGTACGAGAGAGAAAGCCACACAAAAAAAATAACAAGAAATAAAATCCTACCTATACCACTTTCGCAGGTGCTCTCGATTGCATTTAGCACATGCAACAAGCCTTTAAACCCCTAGGTTGCCCCTAGTGGACGAGTTGTAGTCTCGTGAGGGTTTGCAGTAATGTTACCCACAAACATTGAACTAACTAGGAAAATGAAATAAATGGAAAAGAAAAGCTGGGTTGCCTCCCAGGAGCGCTAAGTTTAACGTCTTCAGTCAGACAACTACAGCAACTACCCTAGTCCTAAGAAAGCGATAAACCTACCTATACCTCCATCAGACTAGGAGATCAGTCCTGGTAGACAGGATCAGTCAGAGGCATGGACATGTCCTCTGAATCAAATTTCTCAACAAATGGCTTTAAGCGATGTCCATTTACTTTGAATTCCTTGCCATTGTCGGGATCTCTTATCTCGACGGCCCCATGAGGATATGCAGTAACAACAATGTAAGGGCCGGTCCAACGAGATCGAAGCTTACCCGGAAAGAGATGTAATCGAGAATTATACAAAAGGACTTTCTGGCCTGGCGTGAATGATTTTCGTAGAATATGTTGGTCATGAAACGCCTTCATCCTGTCCTTGTAAATTCTCGAATTCTCGTATGCGTCGTTCCGGATTTCTTCAAGTTCATTTAATTGAAGTTTGCGTAGCGAGCCGGCGTTGTTCAGACTGAAATTTAAATTTTTGATTGCCCAGTAGGCTCTATGTTCCAACTCCACAGGTAAGTGGCAAGCCTTCCCATAGACGAGTCTAAAGGGAGACATTCCAATAGGGGTTTTAAAAGCAGTACGGTACGCCCATAAGGCATCGGTCAATCGAATTGACCAATCCTTACGGTCAGGGTTAACCGTTTTCTCCAAAATGTGTTTGATCTCCCTATTAGAAATCTCAGCTTGCCCACTTGTCTGTGGGTGGTATGGGGTGCTCACCTTATGAGAGATACCATATTTCTTCATTAGACTCTCGAATGACCTATTACAAAAGTGTGAGCCCCCATCACTAATGATGGCTCGAGGCGTTCCAAATCGGGAAAGGATGTTTTCTTTTAGGAATTTAATGACCGTGCGATGGTCATTATTCCGACATGGAATCGCTTCGACCCATTTAGTGACATAGTCTACGGCAAGCAAAATATATAAATTCCCATAAGATTGGGGGAATGGTCCCATGAAATCGATGCCCCAGCAATCAAATGCCTCTATGATAAGAATGGGATTCAAGGGCATCATATTTCGACGAGACAATGCTCCCAATTTCTGACAACGCTCACAAGCTTTACAAAACTCATGAGTGTCCCTGAACATAGTGGGCCAATAGAAGCCACACTGCAGAATCTTGGTCGTGGTCTTTTTTACAGAAAAGTGACCACCACAGGCCTGTGAGTGACAAAAGGAGATGACACTCTGATGCTCATTATCTGGCACACATCTCCTTAAAATTTGGTCTGGGCAATATTTAAACAAGTATGGATCATCCCAGAAGAATTTGCGTACCTCGGTGAAAAATTTCTTCTTATCTTACTTGTGATCCAATGTGTCGGTATGGAACCTGTAGCAAGATAATTAGCAATATCAGCGAACCAAGGTGACTGGGAGACTCTAAACAGTTGTTCATCCGGGAACATGTCATTGATATGGGTCGCCTCAAGGGAATCGGAGGTATTAAGGCGAGAAAAGTGATCGGCCACTACGTTCTCTACTCCCTTTTTATCTTTAATTTCCAAATCAAATTCTTGGAGTAGAAGGATCCATCATATCAAGCGGGGCTTAGAATCATTCTTAGAAAGAAGATACTTCAGTGCCGCATGATCCGTATAGATAATGATTTTGGATCCGATCAGGTAGGACCTAAATTTGTCCAAGGCGAACACTACGGCTAAAAGTTTCTTTTCTGTAGTTGAGTAGTTCACTTGGGCAGGATTTAAAGTCCTACTCGCATAATGGATGACGTAGGGCCTCTTATCTTTTCTCTGGCCTAGAACCGCTCCAAGAGCATAATCAGAGGCGTCGCACATAAGCTCAAAAGGAAGGCTCCAGTCGGGTGGCTGCATGATGGGTGCAGTGGTTAACATGCCTTTAAGCTTGGTGAAAGCTTCCTGGCATTGCTCAGTCCACTCGTATGGAACATCCTTTTGAAGAAGATTACATAAAGGACGAGAGAGGAGACTAAAGTCCTTTATGAATCGCCTGTAAAATCCTGCGTGTTCTAAGAAGGATCGCACGTCCCTGATATTCTTAGGTGTAGGTAGATTAGAGATAAGATCGATTTTTGCCTTATCTACCTCAATTCTCTTGGACGAGATGATATGTCCAAGGACAATCCCCTTATGAACCATGAAATGGCACTTCTCCCAATTAAGTACCAAGTTCTTTTCTTCACATCTTCTCAGCACACATTTAAGACTTTCTAAGCACTTGCTGAAAGATGAGCCATAGACAGAGAAATCGTCCATGAAGACCTCTAGATATTGCCCCACCATATCAGAAAAGATACTCAACATACATCGCTGAAAGGTGGCAGGGGCATTACATAGTCCAAATGGCATCCTTCGGTAAGCAAAGGTGCCGTAGGGACATGTAAATGTGGTCTTTTCCTGGTCCTCAGGGGCGATTTCAATCTGATTGTAGCCCGAATACCCGTCAAGGAAACAGTAATAGGAATGACCAGCTAGCCTTTCTAAGATTTGATCAATGAAGGGCAAAGGAAAGTGATCCTTCCTTGTGACGGTATTCAATTTTCTGTAGTCAATGCACATTCTCCAACCGGTAGTTACTCTGGTTGGCACGAGTTCATTATTAGCATTGGCTACGATGGTGATACCGGACTTCTTAGGAACCACCTGAGTTGGACTCACCCATTGACTATCAGATATAGAGTATATGATACCTACATCCAATAGTTTAAGAACCTCGGCCTTAACCACTTCCTTCATGTTTGGATTTAGTCTACGTTGTGGTTGCTTAGCGAGTCTTTGCATTTTCCTCAAGATATATGTGGTGAGTACAAATCGAGGATCGATTCCTTTGAGGTCCGCTATCGTCCATCCAAGGGCTCTTTATGTTCAATGAGAGTAGATATGAGCATACTCTCCTGTTCTTTCTCAGGTGGGCGAGATCACCACCGGGTATGTCTCATCTTGACCTAAATAGGCATATTTCAAATCGAGGGCAAAGGTTTTAGGTCAAGCTTCGGTGCCTTGAGGTTAGACGGTAGAGGCACTACATCGGTTGTGGCAATTCTTCAAATTGTGGCCTCCACCGGTTAACTTCAAGTACCGGTGCAAGATATCAACAAGGCACACATCTCCCTAATCATATCATCATCAAACTCATGGGAGTGGGCCAAGCACGTCTCTAAAGGATCGAGAGGATAAGGTAAGGGGTGTCCTATCTTCCACGAAAGTATCGATCATGTTAATGTCGTGGACATCGTCATCATCCTCTCGCATTCTTTGCCGTTATTGAAAAAGATGTTCGACTCCAATGTCAAATTTCCAAAAGACATAGTCATGACACCATTCCCGCAATTGATGATTGCATTTGATGTGGCAAGGAATGGGCGACCAAGAATGACGGAATCTGAGTGCTCATGTTGTTGATGGGTTTGGTGTCCAAGATGATAAAATCTACAGGGTAGTAAAATCTATCGACTTGGACTAACACATCCTCAATAATCCCTCTTGGTACACGAAAACGCTTCGATCGGCAAGTTGTAGTGTGGTTAGGGTAGGTTTTAACTCACCCAATCCTAACTGTTTGTATACCGAGTAGGGGATTAGATTGACGCTCGCTCCCAAGTCAAGAAGTGCGTGATCAATTCGATGGTTCCCAATTACACATGATATGGTTGGGCTACCGGGATCCTTGAATTTCTGTGGCACATCTTGCTTCAGGATGGCACTCACTTTCTCAGTCAAGAAGATCTTCTTTTGAATGCTTTGCCGTCTTTTGGTCGTACATAGGTCTTTCAGAAATTTTGCATATGAAGGAATCTGTTTTACGACATCAAGTAGAGGAATGTTGACTTTCACTTGTTTTAACACCTCCACAATATCCTGAGAGTTAGAAAGACGTTTTGGTGCAACCAACCGTTGGGGGAATGGAGCAACTGGCTTCTCTAGAAGTTCCGGTTCTAAATTTTGTGGGACATCACAAGATCCATCATTATTGTCCTCTTCTGGTTCTTGAGGCTTTTCGGGCCTAACCGGAAGGGATTTATCAATGATCTTCCCACTCCTAAGAGTGGTGATGGATTTAGCGTGTCCCATTTGATTTGAAGAGCTGGGATCATTTATCTCGTATTGCGGTTTAGGATTGGGGAGCGGTTGTGCAGGAAGCATCCCCTTTTCTATAACCGCTCATACGTGAATCTATTTTCTCGCATAAAGTCTCAGTAAGTCCACGCACTGCTGAGTCAGCTCTTGTATGGGATTTTGAACCGGTTCTTCTTGAGGTTTCCCCTGATTTTGATTTTGATTAAAGAAATTTTGAGGGGTAGCAGTTTGTCCATTCCTCCAACTAAGATTTGGATGATTTCTCCAACCAGGATTGTATGTATTGGAGGTAGATCCATTGAAAGGTCTTTGATAGTTATTTACGGCATTGGCTTGCTCATTCAACACTCCTCAAAGGCAGATATGGTAGGACAATTTTCAGTTGTGTGAATGTTGCAATCACAGATGCCGCAAACAATTTCATTAACATTCTCCTTCTTTCCTTCCATGGCCTCGACTCTTCGAGTGAGATTAGTCACTTTAAAATTCACATCGTCCTCTTCTTTCAGGAGATATACTCCACCTTTCTCCTTAGATTGAGTTGGCCTAGGCGTGGTGTTTGATTTTGGGTAATGGTCCCATGATTGTGCATTCTCGGCAAGTCTATCGAGGTAATCCCATACCTCATCGACCTCTTTATTCATGAATTCACCATTACACATTGTCTCGACCAGTTGGCGCATGGAAGATGTCAGTCCATCATAGAAGAAATTTGTAATGCGCCACATTTCAAAACCGTGTTGTGGGCACGAACTGACAAGATCCTTGAACCTTTCCCAACATTGCTAGAATGTTTCATCTTCCTTTTGGGCAAAGTTCATGATTGCCTTTCTGAGGGTAATTGTTTTATGGTGTGGGAAAAATTTCTTTATGAATTCCCTCTGCAAATCATTCCATGTGCCAATGGATCTAGGACGCAGTGAATGTAACCACGTCTTAGCCTTCTCTTTCAAGGAAAAAGGAAAGAGTTTCAACCTGATTGTATCCTCGGATACATTGGGAAAGTATAAGGTGGCTATGATCTCATCGAACTCTTTCAAATGTAAGTATGGACTTTCTGATTCAAGCCCATGGAATTTAGGAAGGAGTTGGATAACTCTGGCTTGATGTCCATATGTCCCGTGTTTTCAGGAAAAATCATGCATGAGGCGTGCTCACCCCGCCGGTTGTAAATAATCTCGTAAGGTACGAGGCGGGGTGCTTGAAGTACCTCATTCTCATCATGTACTTCCTCATCCATCTATTGAGGTAGTGCTTAAGGTTGATTTTCAGCCATAACCTCAATTAACTCAGGGGAATTCGAGCGGTGTCTAATCCTGCGATGGACAGTCAACCCCTCAACTAACCCTCCTTCAGTCAAGAGACGTCGAGTGTCGTCACGGGCTCACTTGGGCATGAAACACTCGCAGCCCTCAGTTAAATTCTAAACCTAATCCTAAGAAAGAAAATGAAAATCTAGAAAGAAAGAGAGGGTTGGGAGGAAGTTACCAAATTGGAGTCCCTAAGCTAAAGACCTGCAAAATAAAACAAAATAAGTTAGTTCAAGATAGAAGAAATTTCTAGAGCAAGTCAATTCTAAAGAGTTAGGAAATCTAGCAAATCAGAAAGAGTTTACCAAATTAAAAGTTCTATCTTAACAACCTACAGAATAGAAAATAAGTTAGTTCTATGAATCAAAATAGAAAACAAAATTAAAAATTAAAATTAGTAAAATCCTAATCTTAAACTAACTCTAAATCCAATTAATTTCAGAAAATCGTAGCCGTCAGTCCCCGGCAACGGCGCCAAAAACTTGTTCACACCCCAAGTATAGGGTTGTGATGTAGTAATAACTCGGTAAGACCGAGGTCGAATCCACAGGGACTGAAACCTGTACGTTTTCTAAAAATAACCAGATCTAGAACTAGGCTAAGATGAAATCTAAACCAATTATGATTTGAGGAATAATGGTGAAATAATTAATCTAAAACTTTAGGAAAAATCAAAGAAGGGAAACTAGGGATTCAGAGGATCCACTTGTAGAGATCGGGAGATCTTATGCAGTATTACAATTTAGGAAAATTAATCGAACCGCCTTTAATGTAATTTTGATAAGATGAAAGGTATATGAATTAGAATGGATTCCATCACCAAACCATGCCCAGAGACAAAGCAAACAATGAATTAAACTAATTACCAACCAATCAATGTATGAAGGTTAGGAAGGGTATCGACATCCAACCATGCCCGAGAGACGATGGTGAACAACGGGGCTTCCTCGACGTCATAAACATAAAAGAAAAAGAACATGCTCAAAGCCATTGCATGACCCATTGTAATTTCAATCACAACAGACCATTAAAGACTGAAAACATTCCCTTAATAAAATTAAATCAAAATCAGATCAGTCTAAACAAAAGGCACAAGCAAGGAGGCCTCCCATCACGCTACAAGCTTCACCTCTTAGCCCTAGCTAAGAGGATTAGCTAGCCATAAACATGGTTAGACTAAAGCTCAAAAGAAAGAAAGAAAGAGGAAAGCAAAAATAAAAAATAAAATAAAACTCTCCTCACGTCCAGAGCCTCCAGCCCAAAACCGAGCCCGTGCTTCACGTCCGAGCTCCCAGCCGTCGTTCGTTTCTTCTTTCCTCCTCTCTCTCTCTTATATAGATACTAAGGCTGTGGTTGAGAGGTGGAGAAGTCGGTGCAAAACCGGAGTTGGTGCGAAGCTCCTCTACAAAGCAGAAGGCAGCTGATTTGCGGTGAACAGAGCTTGCGTAGTGGTTACGCTGTGCTGACGGTGGACCCACTTCACTGCCGTCTTGAGAGATCCACTCCGTTTATCACATTCAGCTCGAAATTTCAGTCAGGAAAGGTCCATTTTGGAAGATTAGTAGTGTGGCCCACAAGAATTTCTTGTTACCGTCTGTCCCGTGTTTAAACTTGTGATGAGCATTATTGCTGTTTCATTGGATTTTTCTCCTCTGGTCCTGTTAATACAGCCTTTGGGCTTCGAATGAATGGTCCAGATCATCCCTACGGCCGTGATGGTGGCCCACGAGTTCGAAATCTTTGAACATTCGTGAAACGAGACCAACGTAATTCTTGCCTTTGGATCTTAGTGGGGTCCCTGATCGGGTCTTAATGAGAAATCCACGCCGTCCATTTGACTCCTCGTGAAAAACCGTCCAGATATGCCCAGTTTCCGATTGAATTAAGTGTGGCCCATTAAGTTTTAAACCAGTCGTCCATCTTGCGTTTGATAACAGTCTACGCATGCCCCCCTTGCATGGACTAAACTTCCACCATGGATAAAGTGTTTTGGCCCCCCTGAGGCATTTGAACGGTTCAGATCTCTGATTAGGAAGCTGAACGGGCCCCACTACTCAAAACCGGCGGACGTCGGTCCGTCCGCTGGTTTAATCGTGCAGAGAAGAGAGAGAATTCGAGTGGGAGTCGGTCAGCGCACGCTGACCGACTAGACGACGTGCGGTGCACATCCAGTCCATGTATGCTGTGTACTCACATGTTGTGAAGCGGGTCCCATATCGAGGTATATGACGAATCCGCTCCGTCCAATCCTTTTGTTACCTTATTTAAGTGGTTGACACCAAAATTGAGGCCAATCCGCATAGCAGGTGGGCCCCAAGTAGCTGACTTATGGACTGATTTGTTCGTTGGGCTACTTCCACCACGATCCAATGGTTGATTTTTGACATGTACGGTTAGTTTGTGGTCCCCAGGCCATGTATGCAGTTTCGAGCCGAACGGATGGTGGAAACCCTGTGATCTTGCATTCGACTGCCTTTCAGGCCACTTGATCTTCAATTTCTTGATTTTCTCAGATCTCGGCCGTGTAAAATTATCAATCTCAATCCCTAGGAGTCCATCCCTTGCTGTGGTGATTTTAGAACATCAAAACCATGCTTCTAATACCCATTTTCAATTCAAGCTCCTAAATACATCCTGCATCACAAACACGATTAAATGGGTCCATTAAACAGTATAAGTTCATAAATTCAGACAATAAATGGGGTCTAATATGTAATATTTGACCCTCAACAGTTGCATCCAAGTCGTTCAACCATTTGGCCGTTGTTGAGGCCCACCTGGACGTGTATTTATGGCCATTGTTGAGGCCCACTTTGATGTGTACTTGTGGCCGTTGTTGAGGCCCACCTTGATGTGTATTTATGACCATTGTTGAGGCCCACTTTGATGTGTACTTGTGGCCATTGTTGAGGCCCACCTTGATGTGTATTTATGGCCGTTGTTGAGGCCCACCTGGATGAGTACTTGTGGCCGTTGTTTAGGCCCACCTGGATGTGTATTTACGGCCGTTGTTGAGGCCCACTTCAATGTGTACTTGTGGCCGTTACTGAGGCCCACCTTGATGTGTAATTATGGCCGTTACTGAGGCCCACCTTGATGTGTAATTGTGGCCGTTATTGAGGCCCGTCATTGAGGCCCACCTTGATGTGTATTTGTGGCCGTCATTGAGGCCCACCTTGATGTGTATTTGTGGCCATTGTTGAGGCCCACCTTGAGCCCATGTGATTAGGCCCATTCGAGGTATTCGTGGCCTGTTGTTAAGGCCAACTTTGATATATATGAGACCCATATTACAATGCCCATTGTGATGCTTTCAAAGGCCCATGGGACATGGCCCATTATAATGTACTTAAGGCTCATTGATGTGGCCCACTTGATTTATGAAGGGCCCATATGAGGTAGCCCATTTGATGTATTTGAGGACTTTGGGTAGAGGCCTAATAGGGTATACATAAGGCCCATTGAATGTGATTCCACCGTGTTTTATGTGTTGACCTATATGGCAGGCTATGCCTTGGGAGCAATGTTAGTTTGACGTCCACATTGTAAGTATAATGTTGGGTAAATGTCTGCATTACGACTCTCCCTAGGGCCATTGGTAGGCCCATACTTGTTGTGTGTAGGCCATCTAGGCACATCTGCATTGTAAGGATAGTTCATCACCTTATAACATGCTTAGTGTAGCTCCATGATTCATACCCATACGCATCATATGTATGTTTGATATGAGGAATGTTTGGTTATAACATGAGCCGTTGGGTTGAGACATTTATGGGACTCCATATGAGATGGAGTGCCCGACATGAGCGCATGGTACGCGCGAGATTGCTGCATATTTGTACGGTGTGATTCATGCATCTCGCATACATGTTACTTGATCATTGTATGCCCTAGCGACATCAGGGCTGTGGCTTCCACAGACATATTGTGGATGGCTAGACGGGACACCGGAAATATTTGGTTCTAGCATACGGGCGCCATAGATGTCCCTGGGTGAAAATTCCTGAACCTTCGTGGCTAGGAGATGACTCCAACGTTGAGACCGAGTGGATATATGAGCGCACGAGGGCCGAATACCAGGAGGCCGCGTCTCTCACTGTGTCGTGGTCGGTTGGGAAGGGGTGTGACCTTATCCGCCTGAGTGAGGGGGCAATGTCTAGGTTGAGTTTGACCAGCTTGAGGAATGGGTCCGCTATCGATGAGCCGGGCCCGATATTGGCAGGCGGATAGTGAGGTCTCTTCCACTTACCCAGTTGTGCGCACGAATAGGGGCGGCTAGCTGGCTAGAGTGTAATAGACCCCGGTGATGATCCCAGAGATGAACCGTACTGATATGTGGACTTATTGAGTAGGAGTTGCATACTCATCCATTCATTCATTCACTATCCACTCAGGATGGTGGTGCGCAACTATTTGTTACGTGTACCTTCGCGATGATAAGGATTTCGGTTGGGGCACTCGACTAACCTGAGATCAGGAGTTTACCACATTGAGTCTGACTATCCAAATTTAGGTATGAGACTGGTTTGGATAGAAGTCCCTTGTGGTGGATCCCGTAGCCTCCGATACTACGTACTATCATCCCGACTTCACGTTCCTGCATGGTCATTTCATTCACACCGCATATTATATTACATCCGCAGTACTTAGCATTTTGGGTTACTATGTTTTTACGCTTATATGGCATAGATAAGATTGATAGTATTCGTGGCTTGTCAGGATTTGCATATTGCATTGCATCCTCAGCATCTGTTACTGTCTTATTATGTGTTGCATCGCATAGCCTTGGTACAGCTGATAGCACTCATGGACTTACCAGTATATTTCCGTTTACTCTGACATTGTATGATTCATAATCTTGTTAGTATTTCTTCTTATCCCGATAATGTATGATTCATGGGCTTTGTGGTATACTTGGCACTTACCTTACACACACTCTCACCACCCTCTAAGCTTTTGTAAGCTTATGCACGATAGATGCGTGCAGGTGGCGTTAGGTTACAGCAGCGTTGATTTTGGAGCGTGCAGCTGTCCTCTGGAGCTTTGATTTTAATATATGTATTTCCCTTTCAGCGTTGTATTCAAATGATTATATTAGTGGATATGTGATGATGATGTTGCCTTTATGATTTGGGTATGTTTATGATTATGCTCCTTTACAAAGAAAAAAATTTATACTGAAAATCCTCCTTGTAGGGTCCCAGGATCGGAATCTGGCGTATAGTCGCTGGGAGCCGAGAATGGGGTACTACGGAGGCTGTCAGCGCCGGATTCGGCGATCGAAAATTTTGTGAGCCCGGTTTCCGAGTTTGGGGCATGACAGGTGGAAAATAGAGGAATGAGCAATGGTGGAAAATAGGAAATGAGGAAGAAGGGTGAGCAACCAAGATGGGAAGAAGACGCTAGAAGAACCCTAACGGCATTAGGGTTCTCCCTTTTATAGCCATGCTACGTGGCCCCCCATTAAGATGGGCATTAATTCCGCGCCGTACAAGTGCCCCCTCAGTTCCCTGACTCACCACGTGTCGCCACCCGATGCGCTACTCGCTGTCAGAAACCCATGCATCACCCGGTTGCGCGGACCCATGCAACGGATATGTGCCCCAACGATAGCTCTAATATCACTTATTGGGTTTGGCTAAGCTGTCTTAAATGATCATTTGTCATTGCTGTGGCTAGCAAATTTTGAGCTTTTTAAATCGTTGAAGCTTTGTAGGTCTTATGCGTAGTTGGCCATATAAGCTTGGCTAGGCTGCCTTAAATGATTATTTGTTATCGCTGTCATAAGATTTGTGTGGTTGGTCATATAGGCTTATTCCACTGCTTATTTAACTTTATTTCATTGTCATGAATGATTTATGTGGTTGGCCGATTTAGGCTTATTCCACTGCTTATTTCACTGCCATGAATGGCGATGATAACAATTTCAATAAGGTGAGATAAGATAATTTTGTATCAGCAATTGATGACAACAACGATAATTACTAATTTTGGCGATAATCATTGACGCTTTTCATTTGGCGATTGTCATTGTCGCATTTGATGATTGTCATTGGTGCTTCGCATTTGGTGATGACTTGATATGCTTGAAAGCCTGCATTTTATTCATATACAAAAGAAATGTATTCTATGGTGAGAAATATATTTCATAGCTTTTACTTACATGTCTTGCCCCCTTTTGATTTTGGAAGTATTATACTGATACCTTTCGAAATCAAAATAGCGGTCACTTACTGAACTGGCAGGTATTGCAATGCATATCTGCAACGAATATGCTTTTTATCGTGGCTTTACATCTTGTGCCTCACTTGCTTCTTTTCATTTGAGTATTTAGGCTATGACAGTTTGATCTTGTCAATTACTGACGGTTCACTATACGAAGCATGTTATTGTCTTTTAACGCGGATGCCCCTAGAATTTTCTTTATCGAATTTCGGTCATTTTTCTCTATTTTTTTGTCATGCTTTTTTCACCACAATTTCTCCCTTATCGATCATCTTTTATAGCTTTTTCCTGAGGGGATTACAATTTTGCGTATGATGTCCAAATTTACGATGATAATGGCAATAATCCATTCCTCTTGTATTTTCAATTTCTTCAAGGTGTCTTCGTCGAGGTAATTCAATACTCTTCATAGCCAACAATTGATTCAGCATAGGAAGTATATCTTTTCTTGCAAATGAATACTTCATATGATCTTTATTTTGCCTGGACCTTTTATATGTCATGATAACTACACGACCATTTCTATCTTCTTCATCGCTGTCTTTTTCCTCATCCTGATAATCTTCTTTAGTTTCTTCTTTCTGAGTTATGTGAGCTGATTTTGACTAAAAAGTAGACACTCTTCCCATCATCTTTTCAAAAGCAAAAGCCTTTGTAGCAAAATTATGAAAAGTTCTCCAATCTTTACTAATCAAGTGGCATGCCAGTTCTGGTCTCATGCTTTCTAAATATAGTTCTACTTATTCTGATTCCTGCAGAGGATGTTGACATGATGTTGTCAAGTGTAAAGGCCGTGAAAAATTTACTAATAAGAATGAAAGAGTTCTAGTTAAATGTAAATATCCATCTCCGCATCTCTTAAGAATAAAAGAGTTCCAGTTAAATTTAAATATATAAAAAAAAAGGGGCTTCATGCGACAACAGAGAAAGGGAGAAAGAGAATTTTGGAGTGCTTAGATCGGGTATATATATTGTCCTCCTTTTAGTATTTTTATATATTTAATATAATTTGATTCGGTGAATGCAATGAACGGTGTGGATTGGTCACACGTTCATTGTATTGAATTATGGGTAAAAGTCATTTATAGGGGAGGGGAATCTAAAATTTTGTAATTGTAGTTGGTGTGCATCTGATCAAATTAAATTAGATCTGTATGGATCACATGATCCTTAAAGCCAAAATATACAAGGGCCCTAATATTCAGATCAATCTAACCATCAGATGGACCACATTATTTAGACCTAGAAGTGTTTGATAAAGGAATCTTAGATATTTTGCGTAAGTATTGTTATCACTTGGTGTAGAAGGTCGAGATGGGCCATTGGTGAAAATGTGGTTAGATCCACACCACTCCTCAAATGCATAGAAATAAAATATGACAAGACCTCAAGAATCCGAATGATCTGACCATCCGATTGACCACCCCGATCAAGTGATTATCATTCAATTTTATAATCTTATAAAGGAGAAAAAAAATAGAATAGAAATTTGAATTATTTGATTATTTTGGATCTGGCCACCTAGAATGTTAATCAAAGGTGGGCCCCACTATGTAATACAAATAAATGAAAAATAATACCATTGATATAATTAATAGGACCCTGACATTCAAATCAACCCAATTACATTGCAGAGCCAATACTACCAAACTCAGGTGAGTGACCCAACTTATCTCATAATTCATTAAAATTAAAATAGATCATTGTGATTGTTTGATTGATTTACTGGTTTGAATATTTTGATATTATAATTATACGATAAATTTATATGTGAATATTTTAATTAAGACAATTATGCCAAATATGAAAAATATGTATTATATATCATCCCTTATTCATTGTATTGCATGATGCATGGTCGATCCTAGGGGCCCTCCCTGGAAGAAATGTCGATCCTGATAGAGCGTTACCAGATGCGGGCTATGCCCAAGCCTACCGAAAGGTGGAAGCCTACCCAACGGGTGGATGGGGGTTGACGACCTCCAATCCAGGCAGATGGACGATCACCCCATCTGATGCATTCATACCCCATTTTACATTCATATCTTTGAACATGTATTTTTGTATTATTTTAATTACTATGATTATGAACCATGCTGGGTTATATCACTAAGTCTGGCCAGCTTACATTTTTATTGATAGAAAAACCATACAGAGGAGCTATTAGCAGATGATGTGGCGAAAGAACCGGAAGGATCTACTGTACCTGAGCATGACCCACCTGAAACATGGCCATACTTATCTGAGGATGAAGTGGCGGCATTGGAAAATTTTTAATTATATTTTTTACTTGGTTAGCACAGTTTAATTAATGAATAATACATACTGGTATTTATTTTGAGACTTTAAGAAATTATTTAGCTTTATTCCTTTGGATCAATATTAGCATGAAATAAATATCATTATAGTATAATGGTATAATAAATGAATGATTTTAAGATTTATTTTATTTTAAGGGTTATCAAATTTTATAAATGCTTAGTTGATTGGTGTTATGTATTATGTATGTGTGATTAAGATTATGATGAACTTTATATTGAATGTAAATATCACATGCGATTAAACTGATTAAAGAATTAAGTTAGTATACTTTGTATATAAGTTACGAACCGAAACTCGGGTCTGAGGGTGCACACTCTATACCCGGATTTTGGGGCGTGACACCAAGTCCTTCCATCGACTGATGAATTCTTCAACCGATTCATTTTCTTACTGGCGAATATAGGCCAATTCGATCAAACTAACTTCTCGGTCCGAAGAGAAAAAGTTTGACATAAAAGCAGCATGCATCTGTTCCCAGGTATGAATAGATCTTGGGATTAGACCTGAATACCATATGAAAGCTCTTCCTGTCAGAGAAGATCCGAATAATCGCAAACAATATTGAGGAATTCTAGAGAAATTTCTCATCTTTGTTATGAAATACATCATATGCTCTTATGGTGATCCGTTCTCGTTGAATTTCTGAAAGTCTGGGTGTTTGAAGTCAGCGGGAAATGGTATTTCTTCTATTTCACGAGGATATGGTGTCTGATATTGAAATTTTTTATTCTGACTTCGTTCATTCTCTAGATGAATAGATTCGATAACCATCTGCCGGATTTTTTTCTGTGTGACATTCTGAGTAATATTAGGCATTGGCTCTTGAATTTGACCGGTTACGGTTGTGGTCTTTCTACTTTTGGTTCAATGTTGTTCACAACAATCACTGTCAGAATATTAGGAACTTCTTCAGCCATATGTTCATCTAGTGGAAACTAATCGGGCTAATTAATATCTGTCGATGAGCTTTCTATTTCTTGATACTTCGATTATTTTGATATTGAAGTAGGAAGCGAGCGCCGTGCTGCTAACGTTGTTGAATAAGGTGACCTATTATTTGATTTGAAACCAGAGTACTGTCGCTTCGAAGAACTAATTGACTCACATCGTGGTATTCTCAATGCATGAGTTTGCTTGAAATCTCTTACAGAAAGTGTTATGAGCGAACATTCATTGATCACGGTTGCCTTCCCTTTGTTTTTCTGAATTTGCAATGATTTTATGGAGGATGTCTTTACGGCTATAGTTAATGGTTCGGAAGACCTTTTGGAGTGACGAACCTTTCTGTTTTTTTTTAATGAGATGATTGTATGACCAAAGTAGGACTGTGTCTCATGACACTTCGCATAATCGACCTAGTACTTGGCGAGACGATGCTTCTTGCGGAAGCAGATCGAATTTTCCTACTTTTGGATGTTACTATCCTCCATCCTCCCTCATCTTCTTGAGCTACTAGCGAAACAGAGATTTTTCCGTCCATTATACAAAATTCACTACTCTTGATCACAGCAGACTTTGCTTTCTCTGACGCTTTTCTACTTACCTGTAGACAAAAATATAAAATTGCAATTAGGCTCAGAGATGAAGGGGAGGATGTTCCCACTAAGAGTCGCCATTTTGGCTTCTTTACAAAAGCCAAAAAAGTGATAAATGTTCTTGGAATATTTTCTAAGTTACCATCGAATAATAATTCTCCAGTAGAGTCGCCATTTTGTTTCGACAAGAAAACAAATGCATTTGATTTGGAGGATTTTTTCAATGATAACAAAGAATTTGAAAAGAGAACATTGATCACATTTATTTTGAGTTCATTTACATCCTCTGATTCCCTTGATTCTGAAAATAAAGTACAATCAATCAAAGTTAGATGAGATAGTCTGATGGAAATTTCAGCAGCATTCTGATGCCTGTTTCAGTCATCTCCTAATACTTAGAAGGAATTGCTGGATTGATCTCTTTTACTGATTTCTCCCCTTGAAGCTTGAACAGAAGAAATCTAGAGACTTAGCCATTTCAGCAGCATGTCCGCTTCTTGACTTCACAGACTGCAGGGCAGTCTGGTTGCGCGGACCCATGCAACGGATATCAGTTGTGCGGTCCTGCGCAACCTACCGCAGCTTCCTCTCCTACCTTCAATTTCCTTCTTGCTCTGCTTCCTCTCCAAAATCTTCAATCCGTCCAAATGAAGGAGGGGAGAGGGTATTTATAGGCCCTTGCACGTGTGGTACCTCGATTTCGGTGCGATGGGACCCACCTTACATCAATCTTAACCATTCAAGGAAATTTTCTCCTGAAACCAACTGCGCAGACCTGCGCAGCTGATCTTTGGTTACGCAGTCCTGCGCAATGGATATTGGTTGCGCAGACCCGCGCAAACTACCTTCTACTACTTCAAATCTTTTTCAGAGAACAGAACCCTGCGCAGCTGGTATTTTGGTTGTGCGATCCCATGTAATCAATATCTCTTGCACTGTCCCGCGCAATCAATATTGTTGTTTGTGCAGTCTGGCGCCATACAAAGCTATTCTTTCTTCTCTTCTCCTCTTCTTTCTTCAGTACCTTCCTTCTTTCTTGCTTGTCTCTGACATCTTCTCATTTCTTCAAATCAACACATGATGAAAAATTTACACATTTTTCATGCACCAACAATATAGTGCAACCTTGATTTATCACAATTAAAGATCCAATCATCAATTTTCACAATAACATTGATAACCAAAAGGAATATTCCGGACAATGGAACCAAAACCAAAACTTGCCTTACAGTTCAAAATCTTTTTGATCGGTGGCTTTCACGCCTTGTCAACCTTAGGGAACCGAACCCTCACCTATAAGGAGAAAACCTATGGTGAAGACAGTTCACCCACAATCACATGTATCGGGTAGAGCCAAGGGGGGGAAAACGAACCCTCACCTATACAGAGCAAACCTATGGTGAAGACCATTCGCCCAACCCTTTCAAAAAATAACTTTTTTATGTTTTTTTTTTTGAAAAAAAATATGATAAACAAATTCCCCAAGTTGCCTCCTTCCATGCCTAGTGACTACCAGGTTAATAATTTAATATCGAACTGAAGCTTTAACGTGTGAGCTAGGTGTGACATGTGCAATCATGACTCAATCAATGTTTAAAACTTCTAATCATGAATTAACAATTTGAACTTAACTATGAAATCTAACAGACAGTTGAATCCAAAAATCATAAATTACCAACATTACGTATTTTATAATTCTAAATTAAAGTTGGTCGTCAAAATCATTTCGAGTTCACAAGAATTTTAAAAATATTTCCACAATTTTTGCTCAAGACTAAGAAAATACTGATTTGGTAATCTAATCTCCCATCCCCAACCTAAAATATACATTATCATCAATGTAAAAGATATAATCATGCAATGCATATGGGACAATGAAAGTAAAGGGGAAGTGATGGAAAGATAGTACCTGATGATGGAGTTAAGCTGTTTTTTCTCGAAGAGATTTCAGCGTGAAGGCGGTTAGGCATAAGAGTGAAATCAATGAAAGTAAACTAACCTAATGGCATAAAACCAACTATCATAGAACAACATAAAGCAAACTACTCTAGTCTTATGAAAGCAACAAATTCTAATCCTAACTGTTAAAGCACGAGAAATCTACTCAGTCATGCATCCAGGTTCTTCCTTCGGCCAATATTTTGGTAAATTTCTCAGAAGGTTTCTCAACAAGATCATCCAAAAGCCCTTTTTACAGTAAGCTTGGATGTCCTGGAGCATAAATGTCCAGAGGAATTGATGGACCTCAACATAAAGTTTCCTTTTAATCTTTTAAAGTGTCCAAAGTATATACGATTCACCTGTGGCAGAAAAAATTTTGAAGTTAGTACAGCATGATGAATTAGAGACTATAAGTAGATGAAATTTAGAAAAATTCGTAGTAGGTGGTGTAATCTCAACACATGTCGAAGTTTCATTCTTCGGTTCAATTCTCAGCTCCTCCTCCTTTAATGGTAAACATTCAGGATCTGGGGGAGGAGGTGCTTCAGAATAAAGGTTCTCTCGATCCGTGACAACTTCAAAGGTATTGTCTTGCGAGGCATCCACTATTTCTTATATCATGGGATCGTTTGAATCTGCAAATTGTGTCAAGCAATCATCCAAAGAGTCTAAACATTCAGTTGAAAGGAGTTCATTCATCTTATCGAGATCTGTGATGATATGCCCAATAACTCATTTATCTTTCCCGAGAGTAGAAATGAGCATACTCTTTTGTTGTTGTTCAAGGTGGGAAGAAATCACCACCCAGTATGTCGCATCTTGACCTAAATAGTCATATTTCAAATCAAAGGACAAAAGTTATAGGTCAAGCTTCGATGCTTTGAGGTTAGAAGGTAGAGGCATTGCATCGGTTTGGGGCAACTCTTCAAATTGTGGCCTCCACCGATTAACTTCAAGTACCAGCGTAAGCATGACACCCATCTCCCTAGTTATGTCATTATTAAAATCATGGGAGTGGGCCAGACACATCTCTAGAGGGTCAGAGGATAAGGTCAGAGGTGCTCTATCTTCCACGAAAGAGTCAATCATATTAATATCGTGAAAATCGTCATCATCCTCGAACCGTCTACCAATATTAAAAAAATATATATTTAACTCCAACGTCATATTCTCCAAAAATATACTTAAGACTCCATTCCTGCAATTGATGATTGCATTTGAAGTGGCAAGGAATGGGCGACCAAGAATGATGGAAATCTGAGTGATCATGTTACTGATAGATTCTGTATCTAGGACGATAAAATCTACTGGATAGTAGATTCTGTCAACTTGGACCAACACATCCTTGATTACCCCTCTCGGTACACGTACTAAGCGATCGGCTAGTTATAATATGGTTGGGGTGAGTTTTAATTCACATAAACTTAACTATTTGTACACCAAGTAGGGAATCAGATTTACGCTCGCTCCTTAGTCAAGAAGTGTGTGCACGGTTTAATAGTTCCTGATTACACATGATACCGGGATCTTTGAATTTCTGCGGCACATCTTGTTTTAGGATGACACTCACTTTCTCAGTCAAGAAGTTTTCTTTTGAATATTTTGCCGTCTTTTGGTCATATATAAGTCTTTCAGAAATTTGACATATGAAGGTATTTGTTTTAAGGCATCAAGTAGAGGAATATTGACCTTTACTTGTTTCAACACCTCTAAAATATCCTGAGAGTTAGATAGAGATTTTGGTGCAACCAACCATTGGGAAAATGGAGCAACTGGCTTGTCTTGAAGTTCCGGTTCTAATTCTTGTGGAGCAATGTTAGGTCTATCATTGTTATCCTCTTCCGGGTCATTAAGCTTTTCAACCCTAACCGGAATAGTTTTGTCAATGGTCTTCTCACTCCTAAGAGTGGTGATAGATTTAGCCTTCTCCATCTGATCTGAAGAGCTTGGATCACTTATCTCATATTGTGGTTTGAGAATGGGGAGAGGTTGAGCCGGAAGCATCCTCTTTCCCCCAATCATTATGTGTGACTCTATCCTTTGAATGGATAATGTAAGTGATCTTATTGCTGATATGATATCTTGGTTGAATAGCTCTTAGTCTTGAACGTGTTTTAGAACTGGATCCTCTTGAGGTTTCCCTTAGTTTGGAATTTGATTTAAGAAACCTTGAGGGGTAGCAGTTTGTTCATTCCTCCAACTGAAGTTTGGATGATTTCTCCAACTAGGATTGTACGTATTAGAGGTGGGTCCATTGAAAGATCTTTGGTAATTATTACGGCATTGGATTGCTTAGTCAGTACCTCTTGAAAGGCAGATATAGTTGGACAATTTTCAGTTGTGTGACTGTTACAACCACAAATACTGCAAACAACTTCCTTACCCTTATCCTTCCTTGATTTCATGGCCTCGAATTTCTTTATGAGATTAGTCAATTTAACATTGATATCATCATCCTCTTTCAGTAGGTATACTCCGTCCCTTTCCTTTGATTAAGCGGGCCTAAAAGTGGTACTCGATTTTGGGTATATGTCTCATGATTGTGCATTTTCAGTAAGTCTATCCAAGTAATCCCACACAT
Organism: Magnolia changhungtana; assembly: GCA_030180095.1. Classification (NCBI taxonomy): domain Eukaryota; kingdom Viridiplantae; phylum Streptophyta; class Magnoliopsida; order Magnoliales; family Magnoliaceae; genus Magnolia; species Magnolia changhungtana. Next base: position 2,137,987 of record JASAUF010000200.1, on the reverse strand, counting down.
CATCGACATTTTTATTCATAATTCCCCATTGCACATCGTCTCAATCAATTGGTGCATGGAAGATGTCAGTCCATCATAGAAAAAGTGTGTAATACACCACGTTTCAAAACCGTCTTCTGTGCATGAACTAATAAGATCCTTGAACCTTTCCCAACATTGGAAGAATATTTCATCCTCCTTTTGGGCGAAGTTCATGATTGATTTTCTAAGAGTGTTGGTTTTCTGATATGAAAAAATTTCTTTATGAACTCCTTGTCATGTCATTCCATGTGCCAATAGATCGAGGACGTAGTGAATGTAATCACATCTTAACTTTCTTTCAAAGAAAAGGGAAAGAGTTTCAACCTGACCATGTCCTCAGACACGTTAGGAAAGTATAAAGTAGTTATGATTTCATCAAACTCTTTTAAGTGTAGATACGAATTTTCAGATTCAAGCCCATGAAATTTTGAAAGGAGTTGGATCACCCCTGGCTTGATATTTATGTGTCCCGTATTTTCTGAAAAAACCATGCATGAGGGCGTGCTCACCCCTGCCTGTTGTAAATAATCTCATAAAGTACGATACGAGGGTGCTTGATGCACTTCATTCTCATCCTTGATGTCCTCTACCCTAGGTTAGGGTAGAAGAGGTTGATTTACAGTCATCACTTCAATTAACTCTGGGGATCTCGAGTGGTGTCTAGTCCTGCGATGAATAGTCAACCCCTCAACCAATCCTCCTTCAGTCAAGAGATGTCGAGTGTTATCACGGACCCACTTGAGCATAAAACACTTGAAGCCCTCAATTCAGATTCTAAACCTAAACCTAAGAGAAATAAAGGAAATAGAAATTTAGAAAGAATGAGAAAAGGGTTGGAAAGAAGTTACCAAATTCGAAGTTTCTAAGTTAAAAACCTGCAAAATAAAACAACCCAACTTAGTTTCTAAAGGTAGAAAGTTTAGAAATAGGAATGGATCCTAAAATAGAAAGTAAACTAGTTTCTAAAAAGGAAAAATTTCCTAAAAGAAAATAGAAAATTTCTAAAACAAATTAAGAAAGTTTTAAACCTAAAATAGAAAGAAAGTTAGTTTCTAAATTTAGAAAGTTTTTAAAAATAAAACCCTAATTCTAAAAAATAAATTTTAAAAAATAGATAATTGAGAATTTAGAAAAAGATTACCAATTTAGAAGATCTATCTCAGAATCCTATAAAATAGGAAAGTTAGGTTAGTTTCTAAAAGTCAAACGGAAAAATCCTAACCTAATAATTAAAAAAACAAAACATAATCTTAACCTAATTTTAAAACTAATTATTCTCAGAAAATGTAACCGTCAATCCCCGGCAACGACGCCAAAACTTGTTCACACCCCAAGTATAGGGTTGTGATGTAGTAATAATCTCGGTAAGACCGAGGTCGAATCCACAGGGACTGAACCTTGTACGTAATCTGAAAGTAACTAGAATTAGAACTAGAAGAAGATGTAATCTAAATCAGGTAAAAGGAAAGAAATAATTGTGAATTTATTTAACTAAAACTTGTAAAAATCAAAGGTAGGAAACTACGGTTTATAGAGGATCCACTTGTAGAGATCAGGGAGATCTATGCTTTATTCAAGAACACATCTGGACTCAGAGTCCTATCTTCATCCAGATGGAAGATATAATATTAAAATTAACACTGAACTTCCTTTGATTCAGTTTTCAAGGATGAGAAGTATGAGAATTAGACTTGATTCCATCACAAGACCATGCCCAGCAGACAAAGTAAACAATAAAATTTAACCAATCCACATCCAATCTGAGAGAGTTATGAACATAGGGAAGGATTCCGATATCCATCCATGCCTTTGAGATGATGGTGAACAACAGGGTTCCTATGATCATAACCTTCATACATAATGGAAAATATCAGAAGATATCACAGATCCATTGTAATTTAAGTCACAACAAACCATTAAAAATTAAAGGCGTTCTATATAAACAAACTAGAATCAGATAAAGTTCATAAATCAAATTTAAATCAAAAGGCATAAAGGAAAGTCTCTCATCTCACTACAAGCTTCACCTCTTAGCCCTAGCTAAGAAGCTTAGCCGAACATGATTCGGCTAAGATCTCTAAACAAATTCATAAGCAAAGAAAGAAAGAAAATAAAGAAGAGAAAGGAAAATAAAAACCGTCTACACTGTCCTCTCTCCCCCACGTTCTCTCCCACCTCAAGATTCTAAAGATAGCTCCCTCACGTCCTCTCTTTCTCCTCCTCTTATAGTGTGCGTGGGTCGATGGAGTGAGTCGGTCAATTTGGAGTCGGTGAAAGCTTGCATGCATAGCTCTTATACAGCTCCTTTCGCATGCAAAATTTCTTGTGTTTGGAGCAGGTTTGCGGCTTGTGATCCACCCATCCATCGATTCTGGCTTCTTGGTTAGGGTCATGGCCACCCTTTGGACATATTGGATAGTCCAGATCATGGATCTGGACGTGCCCTTGATCACAGAATGGCCCACAACGGCCGACAGCGTTCGGACACGTAATCTTGAATTCAAGATTTGCTGACGTGTTCGATGGGCCCCATATTGATGTTTTCTGAAAAATTCGACCCGTTCATTACATTCTTGGTGAAAAACTAGTTAGGAAAGAGTAGTTTTTATCGGATTTTGGTGCAGTCCACTGTATCAAACGAATTCATCGTTAATCTTGCATTTTTCGACGATCCACGTGCGTACACGTGCATGGGTCCAAAAAGACACCTACGCAAGGGTTACGCCTATCCCAGAGATGCAATGGATGGTCCAGATCGTCAAAATACATGATAGGTGGGACCCACAATAAAAAAACAGTACGGTTGCGTGGAAGACGTTGCGTCTTGGTTTTTTTTAAGATTTCGTCGGTCAACGCAACGCTGACTGACTTGGATGGTTTCGGTGGGGGGAAATTGACCGTACTCGCCTCGAAGTTTGGGCAAATTACCTCGATCTCTACGACACTCCACGTTTTCCCTAAAGGGCCTTCTGACATGCTTTTGAAAATTACCTAGACCAAAATGCCCTTATCTTTGTTTCAGTAGTTGTACGGTTTTCTAGGGAAGAAGAAGTTATGTCGTATTTAATGCCAAGAAAGTAATGTGTACAAAACCCTTTTTTGCTTGCAGGCAAGGACCAAGGTCATGGGGCCCGCATTGACGTATGTGTATATTCCATTCCGCCCATCCTTTTTGCCGTGTAATATAATCCATGCTGCCCATCCTTTTTGTCGGGTCATTTTGGGGCAAGGGCCCAAATATCAACCTTATCCCAAGCTCGTGTGGGCAACATAATAGAAAATAATGGTGACAATGGAACCCACTGTTAAAACTTTTCAGGCTCACCGTGATGTTTGTTAGAATTGGACATTGCCCAAGTCAGGACTTTTTGGGCCCACGCCGAGCTGGTCGACAGGGTTGACGGAATAGATCACCCCATTGTTGGCCTCAGGCGATTGTACTAAAGATTATCCTTTCATTTGAAAGTAAAGGAAGGGTCTTGGTTAGCATGTTGTACTGGTCGTGGTTGTCATGTTGTATGGGTCTTGGTTAGCATGTTGTACGAGTCGTGGTTGTCATGTTGTATGGGTTTCGGTTAGCATGTTGTATGGGTCTTGGTCGTCATGTTGTATGGGTCTTGGTTAGCATGATGTATAAGTCTTGGTTAGCATGATATATGGGTCTTGGTTGTCATGTTGTATGGGTCTTGGTTGTCATGTTGTATGGGTCTTGGTTAGCATGTTGTGTGGTTCGTGGTTGTCATGTTGTATGGGTCTTGGTTAGCATGTTATATGGGTCGTGATTGTCATGTTGTATGGGTCTTGGTTAGCATGTTCTATGAGTCTTGGTTGTTATGTTGTATGAGTCTTGGTTAGCATGTTATAAGGGTCTTGGTTAACATGTTATATGGGTCTTGGTTGTCATGTTGTCTGGGTATTGGTTAGCATGTTGTATAGGTTTTGGTTAGCATGATATATGGGTCGTGGTTGTCATATTATATCGGTCTTGGTTAGCATGTTATATGGGTCGTGGTTGTCATGCTCTATGGGTCTTGGTTAGCATGTTCTATTGGTCTTGGTTAGCATGTTTTATGGGTCTTAGTTGTCATGTTGTATGGGTCTTGGTTTGCATGTTATATAAGTCGTGGTTGTCTTGTATGGGTCTTAGTTGTCATGTTGTATGGGTCTTGGTTAGCATGTTGTATGGGTCGTGGTTGTCATGTTACATGGGTCTTTGTAAGCATGTCATATGGGTCTTGGTTGTAATGTTGTATGGGTCTTGGTTAGCATATTATATGGTTCGTGGTTGTCATGTTGTATGGGTCTTGGTTAGCATGTTATATGGGTCTTGGTTGTCATGTTGTATGGGTCTTAGTTAGCATGTTGTATGGATCGTGGTTGTCATATTGTATGGGTCTTGGTTAGCATGTTGTATGGGTCTTGGTTGTCATATTGTATGGGTTTTGGTTAGCATGTTGTATGGGTCTTGGTTAACATGATATATGGGTCGTGGTTGTCATGTTATATGGGTCATGGTTTGTAACGTGTTCACTTACTCTTCTATTAAACCATTGGTACTATATCTTATGGCCCACAATGGGGTGATCTGATCCATCCACCTTTTCGGTCAGCTTGTCATTGGCCTAAAAAGTCCTAATTTGGGTAATGTCCACTTCTAACAAACATCACAGTGATCCTGGAAAGTTTCAACAGTCACCAATATTTTCTATTTTGTGGCCCACACGAGCGCTGGATCAGGCTGATATTTGTACCCTGCCCATAAAATGACACGGTAAAAAGGATGCGTGGCATAAATTATATAGATACATTAGTGTGAGCCCATTTGAGTTGTGGTTTGCATGGGTCGTAGTTGTCATGTGCATGTATTGTGGTTGTCATGTTGGATGGATCGTGGTTTGCAACGTGTTCACTTCCCCTTCTACCAAACCATTGGTACCATAGTTTTTTGCCCACAATGGGGTGATCTAATCCATCCACCTTGTCGGCCAGCTTGTCGTGGGCCCAAAAAGTTCTGACTTGGGCAATGTCCACTTCTAACAAATATCACAATGAGCGTGGAAAGTTTCAACAATCACCAATATTTTCTTTTTTGTGGCCCACACGAGCGCTGGATCAGGCTGATATTTGTACCCTGCCCATAAAATGACACGACAGAAAGGATGGGTGGCATAGATTATACACATACATCAGTGTGAGCCCCTTTGGGTCGTGGTTTACAGGGGTCGTATTTATCATGTGCATGGATCGTGGTTGTCATGTTGGATGGATCATTGTTTGCAACGTGTTCACTTCCTCTTCTACTAAACCTTTGGTACCTGGCTTATGGCCCACAATGGGGTGATCTGATACATGCACCTTGTTGGCCAACTTACTGTGGGCCCAAAAAGTCCTGTCTTGAGCAATGCCCACTTCTAACAAACAACATAGTGAGAGTGGAAAGTTTCAATGGTCACAAATATTTTCTATTTTGTGGCCCACACGAGCGCTGGATCAAACTGATATTTGTGCCCTGCTCATAAAATGACACGGCAAAAAGGATGGGTGGCATAGATTATACACATACATCAATGTGGGCCGATTTGGGTAGTGGTTTGCATGGGTCGTAGTTGTCAAGTGCATGGATCGTAGTTGTCACGTGCATGGATCGTGGTTGTCATGTTGCATGGGTTGGTGGTTTGCAACATGTTCACTTCTTCTTCTACTAAACCTTTGGTACCATGGCTTATGGCCTACAATGGGGTGATCTGATCCATCCCCCTTGTCGGACAACTTGCCTTGGGCCCAAAAAGTCCTGACTTGGGCAGTGTCCACTTCTAACGAACATCATAGTGAGCCTGGAAAGTTTAAACAATCACAAATATTTTCTATTTTGTTACCCACACGAGCGCTGGATCAGGCTGATATTTGTGTCCTACCCCTAAAATGACACTGTAAAATGGATGGCGGCATGGATTATTCTCATACAACCACGACCCATATAATAGGACAACCTCGACCCCTGCTACATGACAACCACGATCCATATAAAGGGTCGTGGTTCACATGCACAATGGATCGTGGTTTTCATCCACAAAGGGTCGTGGATGACAACCACATCCTGACATGTTATATGGGTCTTGGTTAGCATGTTATATGGGTCTCAGTTGTAGGGTCGTGGTTGTGAAGTTATACGGGTTGTGGTTGTCATGTTATATGGGTCGTGGTTGTCATGGGTCGTAAATGCCAAGTTATATGGGTCGTGGTTGTCATGTTATATAGGTCGTGATTGTCATGAGTCGTATTTGTAATGTTATATGGGTCGCAGCTGTCAGGATTTTTTGGGCCCACAGCGAGCTGGCCAACAAGTTGGATGGATCGGATCACCTCATTGTGGTATCAATGGTTTGGTAGAATAGGAAGTGAACACGTTTGAAAACCATAACCCATATAACATGGCAACTACGACCCATGCAAACCACGACCCAAATGGGCGCATATTGATATATGTGAATAATCCATGTCACCCATCCTTTTTGTTGTGTCATTTTAGGAGTAGAGTCAAATTGTCATCCACGACCCTTTATGGTGAAAACCATAATCCATTGTGCATGTGAACCACGACCCTTTATATGGATCGTGGTTGTCATGTAGCATGGGTCGAGGTTGTCATATTATATGGGTCGTGGTTGTATGAGAATAATCCATTCCGCCCATCCATTTTATAGTGTCATTTTAGGAGAAGGACACAAATATCAACCTGATCCAGCGCTCGTGTGGGCCACAAAATAGAAAATATTTGTGATTGTTTAAACTTTCTAAGCTCACTGTGATGTTCGTTAGAAGTGGACACTGCCCAAGTCAGGACTTTTTGGGCTCAAGGCAAGCTGGCTGACAAGGTGGATGGATCAGATCACCCCTTTGTAGGCCATAAGCCATGGTACCAAAAGCTTAGTAGAAGAGAAAGTGAACACGTTGCAAACCACCGACCCATGCAACATGAAAACCACGATCCTGCACTTGACAACTACGACCCATGCATACCACTACCCAAATCGGCCCACATTGATGTATGTGTATAATCTATGCCACCCATCCTTTTTGTCATGTCATTTTATGAGCAGGGCACAAATATCAGCCAGATCCAGCGCTCGTGTGGGCCACAAAATAGAAAATATTTGTAACCATTGAAACTTTCCACTCTCACTATGTTGTTTGTTAGAAGTGGGCATTGCCCAAGACAGGACTTTTTGGGCCCACAGTAAGTTGGCCAACAAGGTGGATGGATCAGATCACCCCATTGTGGGCCATAAGCCATGGTACCAAAGGTTTAGTACAAGATGAAGTGAACACATTGCAAATAATGATCCATCCAACATGACAACCACGATCCATGCACATGACAAATACGACCCATGTAAACCACGACCCAAATGGGCTCACACTGATGTATGGTTATAATCTATGTCACCCATCCTTTTTGTCGTGTCATTTTATGGGCATGGTACAAATATCAGCATAATCCAGCACTCGTGTGGGCCACAAAATAGAAAATATTAGTGATTGTTGAAACTTTCCACGCTCACTGTGATGTTTGTTGGAAGTGGACATTGCCCAAGTCTGAACTTTTTGGGCCCACGACAAGCTGGCCTACAAGGTGGATGGATCAGATCACCCCATTGTGGGCCATAAGCTATGGTACCAATAGTTTTGTAGAAGAGGAAATGAACACATTGCACGATCCATCTAACATGACAACCACGGTACATGCACAAGACAACTACGACCCATGCAAACCACGACTCAAATGGGCTTACACTAATGTATCTATATAATCTATGCCACCCATCCTTTTTGCCGTGTCATTTTATGGGCAGGGTACAAATATCAGCATGATCTAGCGCTCATGTGGGCCACAAAATAGAAAATATTGGTGACTGTTGAAACTTTTCACGCTCACTATGATGTTTGTTAGAAGTGGACATTACCCAAGTCATGAATTTTTGGGCCCACGACAAGGTGAATGGATCAGATCACCCCATTGTGGGTCATAAGCTATGGTACCAATGGTTTGGTAGAAGAGAAAGTAAACACATTGCAAATCATGACCCATATAACATGACAACCAAGACCCATACAACATGACAACCAAGACCCATACAACATGCTAACCAAGACCCATACAACATGACAACCAAGACCTATACAACATGACAACCACGACCCATACAATATGCTAACCAAGACCCATACAACATGACAACCAAGACCCATATAACATGCTAACCAAGACCCATACAACATGACAACCACGAACCATACAACATGTTAACTAAGACCCATACAACATGACAACCAAGACCCATATAACATGCAAACCAAGACCCATACAACATGCTAACCAAGACCCATATAACATGCTAACCAAGACCCATACAACATGACAACCACGACCCATACAACATGACAACCAAGACACATAAAACATGCTAACCAAGATCCATACAACATGACAACCACGACCCATATAACATGCTAACCAAGACCCATATAACATGACAACCAAGACCTATATAACATGCTAACCAAGACCCATACAACATGACAACCAAGACCCATAGAACATGCTAACCAAGACCCATACAACATGATAACCACGACCCATATAACATGAGAACTAAGACCCTTATACCATGACAACCACGACCCATATATCATTCTAATCAAGACCCATACAACATAACAACCTAGACCTATACAACATGACAACCAAGACCCATACAACATGTTAACCAAGACTCATACAACATGACAATCCTGACCCATACAATATGCTAACCATGAACCATACAACATGCTAACCAAGACCCACATAACATGCTAACCAAGACCCATATAACATGACAACCACGACTCATACAATATGCTAACCAAGACCCATATAACATGACAACCAAGACCCATACAACATGCTAACCAAGACCCATATAACATGACAACCAAGACCCATACAACATGACAACTAAGACCCATCGAACCAAGACCTATACAACATGACAACCACGACCCATATAACATGCTAACTTAAACCCATATAACATGACAACCACAACCCATACAACATGCTAACCAAGACCCATACAACATAACAACCAAGACCCATACAACATGTTAACCAAGACCCATACAACATGCTAACAATGACCCATATAATATGCTAACCAAGACCCATATAACATGCTAACCAAGACCCATACAACATGACAACCACAAACCGTACAACATGCTAACCAAGACCCATATAACATGCTAACCAAGACCCATACAACATGACAACCACGACCCATACAACATGCTAAACAAGACCCATACAACATGACAACCAAGACCCATACAACATGCTACCAAGACCCATATAACATGCTAACCAAGACCCATACAACATGACAACTACGACCCATACAAAATGCTAGCCAAGACCCATCCATAAAACATGCTAACCAAGACCCATATAACATGCTAACCAAGACCCATACAACATGACAACCATGACCCATATAACATGCTAACCAAGACCCATATAACATGCTAACCAAGACCCATACAGTTGAGACCTATAAAACATGCTTACCAAGACCTATATAACATGCTAACCAAGACCCATATAACATGTTGACCAAGACCCATATAACATGCTAACCAAGACCCATATAACATGGGTCGTGGTTATAATGTGGCAATGGTCGTGATTGTAATGTAGTAAGAGTCGTTGTTCTCATGTTATATGGGCCGTGGTTGTCATAAGTCATAGTTATAATGTTATATGGGTCGTGGTTCCCATGTTATATGGGTCGCGGTTGTTTAATGTTCACTTTATTTACTGCCAAATGAAAGAATAGCCATTGGTACAATAGCCTGAGGCCAACAATGGAGAGATACGTTCCATCCACCCTGTCAGCCAGCTAGCGTGGGCTCAAAAAGTACTAACTTGGGCAATGTCCAATTCTAAAAAACATCAGGGTGAGCCTGAAAAGTTTCAATAGTGGGTTCTATTATCACCATTATTTTTTATTATGTGACCTACGCGAGCCTTGAATCAGGCTGATATTTGGGCCCTAGCCCTAAAATGACACTGTAAAAAGGATAGACGGCATGGATTATACACATAAATGTGGTAACAGTCGTGATTGTAATGTAGTAAGGGTTGTAGTTCTCATGTTATATGGGTCATGGTTGTCATGGGTCATAGTTATAATGTTATATGGGTCGCAGTTGTTACATGTTCACTTCCTTTACTGCCAAATGAAAGGATAGCCATTGATACAATAGCCTGAGGCCAACAATGGAGAGATCCGTTCCGTCCACCCATTCGGCCAGTTCGGCGTGGGCCCAAAAAGTCCTGACTGGGGCAATATCCAATTCTAACAAACATCACGGTAAGCCTAAAAAGTTTCAACAGTGGGTTTTATTGTCACCATTATTTTCTATTATGTGACCCACGCGAGCTCTGAATCAGGCTGATATTTGGGCCCTAGCCCTAAAATGACACGGTAAAAAGGATGGACGGCATGGATTATACACATACATCAATATGGGCCCCATGGGTTTAGTCCTTTCCCACGTGTAAAAAGGGTTCCGTACACATCACTTTACTAGCATTAAATACTACATAGCTTCTTAGTCCCTAAAAAACTGTGCAACTACTAAACGAAGATCAGGGGCATTTTCATCCGAAACAATCTCCAAAAGCTGTCAGAAGGCCCTTTAGAGAATATATGGAGTGTCATAGCGATCGAGGTAATCGACCCAAACTTCGAGGTGAGTATGGATAATTTCCCTTCGATGGGCGGCGGGTCTTGTACCCACTATGCACACATGTCGCGTGTTTTGGTCCCACAGTGATGTATTCGAGTGATCCGCTCCGTCCAACTTGTTTGCCATATACTTTAAAGGATTGAGACCAAAATTGAAGCATATTCAGATATCAAGCGGGCCCCAAATTAGGATTTAAGCAGCTGATCTGTCTGTTGGGCCACTTCCACAAGGATCCAATGGCTGAAATTTGACGTGTACGGTTAATTTATGGTCCTCAAGTCATATATAAAGTTTCGAGCCAAACGAATGGTGGGAACATTGTAATCTTGTATTCTGGACGATTTTCAAGCCCGTTTAACGTGAGTGACGTGATTTTCTTGGATCTCTGGTATGTTAACTCTTCGATCTCGGTCCCTTAGGGTCTATCCCTTGCCTTGGTGACTTCAGAGCATTAAATTCATGCTTTTAGTACCCTTTTTCAGTCGAGGCTCCTAAATTCACCTTGCAACACGATTAAAATAGGCCGTTTAAGCAGTATCATGTTCATAAAATCAGGTAATAACTGGGGGTCTAATGTGCAATATTTTACCCTCAACATTAAAGGGGCTGAGTTTGCGAGAGGTTGTGGTACGGCCTGTCGCCTAGGTAGTGGTATAAAATTTTATTCCTTCATGGTGAGCCTGAAAGAGGAGTAGGCTTTAGTTATCTCAGACAGAATACCTTGGGTAAGTATTGATCAAGTATATGATGGACCAAGAAAAGCCGGTGAGCGTTCCCTACGCGTCTCTCCTCAAGTTTTCCTCAGGATATGTCCCAAAACAGATGAGAAAAAGCAGGATATGTCTCATGAGCCTTATTCAAACGCGGTTGGCAGTGCATGTTATGTCTGTTTTAGATTAGTTATTTCATAGACAATCAGTGTTGTCAGCAAATACCCCAGCAAGTAACATTAGATGGCAGTGAGATGGTTACTTCGATACATTCAAGGTACAGAACACTACGTCTTACTTTTGGAAAGACAAGAGCAAAGGTGGTTAAGCATGTGGATTTAAATCCGGTAGACATGCTCACTAAAGTCGTTCCTATAGAGAAGTTCAAGTTATGTGCAACTTATCTCGGCTTGGCGATGGCGTAAAAGAAGGACGGACTGTGCACGAGAAGCATTAAGGGAGTTATGATGCGAGGCAGAGATAAGAGAAGGGTCAAGAAGCTACATGTTTGAAGATTAAAGACATGGTGGAGATGGTTGTTAAAACATGTCTTAAATCTGCAAAGTTCGACCAGTCAAAGAAAGTTCGACTTGAAGTTCGGCAACAATATATCTGAAATTTTTGAGATCCTCGATCAGTCGATGGACAAGCTCAACTAGTCGAAGACGTCCTTCAACCAGTCGAAGCCCAGGCTCGACTAGTCGAGGGTTACGCAGATTGCGCGTAGACTGTGTATATTTGAGGCGGTTTCAGAGAGGTGGGTAAGTGAGGTTTCCTAAACTATAAATAAGAGTCGCCAGGGCTATTCCAAGGTATGCTAAAGCTTTCTAAAGGGTTCCAAGGGTTCGTAAAAGGGTTTTAGGATTTGCAAAGGGTGTAGCAAGGGTGAGATTTGAGGTTGTTCAAGTCAGGTAAGTCCTTTCTCTTTGTAATTTCTGATTTTATAGTGAATTTGTTTCGCTTTGTGCCGTGGTTTTTTCCTGCAAAGGTTTTCCACGTTAAATCTCTGTGTTCTCTTGTGATTGCTTAGTGCTCTTGGATTGCTATCCTAGATCCATATCTGTGTGATTCTGCAGATTAAATCCCAACACAATATTCGGTAGAAAGTTTGATTTTCCTCCATTGTCGGCATCTAACGTCCGTCAGCTACTACTACTGAGGCCCACATGGTAAGTTTTCCCATGATTGAAACCTTTAAAGTTTTGGAAATCCATCCTCTAAGTTTTATCAAAAGAAAAATACACTAAACTGATGATTGAAACCATCATTATCTGTAGATGAAATTGGAACGAAGAAAGCAAATTTTAAATGGCTACATAATTATTGGATTATTTGATATTTACGGTAGTATATAGAGAATATGAACAGTTCAATGTGTAGAGATATCTTTGAATGTGCACCCCAGTGTGCATAGTGACACAAGCTAGGAACTTGATTGGTCAACCCTCTTCAAATAAGTGAAACTTTTGATAATAGGGAACTGTGATAATCCATATGCACGCACAAATTAAGTAAACAAGCGGCAAGTATAGTCAATAATGGTTGTTGGTTTTCCAGTTTCATATGAAACGCAAAGTAAACAAGCCATTGTTATCATTTTCAAGTGTTGTTTAAATAGGACCATGGCTTATAAATCAAGAGCCAAATACTCTCGTAAAGAAGGTACGTAGAGTAATCAATGTATTTCCATATTATAAAATTACCATTCTTACGAATGGTTTTGGGGTGAAACAAACAATGTGCCAAAATCATCATTACTGTCAAATATAAGTGATGTTACACGTAATTACAAGGGTAAATAATCAGTATCAATTTACAGTCATTTACTATTATAATTGGAAAACCAAACAAACCTTAAATCTAACTCCCAAAACCATGGGATACATTTTTAATGGCCAGCAATGCAAAAATTACACTGAATTATAAGCATATCTAATCCAGTGGCTGGCATTTAATTTAAAATAGCCAACGGTACAAATTCCACAAACAAACATCATCAGTGAGAGGTCAGGATCGTCATATATATCTTTCTTAAGTTTGGGGATATGATCCATCTATAAAAGATCCCTATCTTTGTTATTTTGGATTAGATTCAATTGCGTGCAAGAGAATCGTCTTGGTGGCTGACCGCACAGTGATGGCTCTCATGGAGTAACTCTTCAATCCAAAAATATCAGGCATGGGAGAACTGGAATCAGGGTTTAAAGCGTAGCAGTGGTGATATAGACCTTAACATGATTTTTATTAATATTTAATGATACCGTGTAGCTTGTCCTCGTCAGATGTGCACTCGCATTGAAAAGTAAAGATTCTCTTGGGTGCAATGAGATATATTTTTTTTTCTTTTTAACTGTGGGTCAGGTGTCTAACAGGCAGACATGTTACTTTCACTGGGCCACATCAGGATTACAAAATCTCTTGTAACCCTTTACAGCTTCAGGCAATTAATGTCCATTTCAAACCATGACCACTTTCCGTGCAATTATGAATGACAATGGGTCAGGTGGGTTTTGTCCATTTCTAAGGTGGGTTTAGGCCAAGCTCAATGAACAGTGGGTTTGGCTCCGGTAGGAAAATACGGGCCGTATAAGTAAGTCGGCTGAGCTTTGGGTGGTTATTTTCACCTAACTCAACTCACCTTTGTAGTTTATTATTGGGCTTGGCAAGTGACCTGCTCTAACGCACCCCAAAACACTATGTATATATGTATGTATGTGTCCACTAAATGATAGGGTTGGGTATACCTTAGGCCCCATTTTCCATTTCCTTAAACAGAGTGCTGTTGCGGTGAGTAGGTGGGGTCGGTCGAGTCTGACCCGATTACAACAAAGTGGGGTCGGTCGGGCGTGGCCTGAATGAATTTTAAGTGGGTCGATAAGGTTAGGCCATATTGCAAGGGTCTCAGGTTGAGTTTGGGCTAGAATTCTAGGCCCGTATATTAAAAAGGGTTGGGCTGATTCAGAAGTGGCCGAACCTAACCCATTGTCATCCCTACCTGCAATACGCGTGTAAGGTTGATGTAACAGTCAGGGTACTGTCCATCTGCTGCAACAAATTAGACGAATTAATTATGAAATTTCTTGATACCGTGCAACCAAACTCAGCCTAGGGCATCATACAAACCACGTTGAGCTAAGGCTTGGATGCAATGCTTCCCAAGATAACCATTCACGAACAGGTCCAGACTAGAGTGGCAATCGGGCTAGGCCTGGTTGGGCTGAAGGATGTCGAAGTCCAGCATATCAGCTGGGGACATGCATACCGGCCTACCAGTGTTAGTGAAGATTTCACCAATTTTCAGGTTGGTTTAGATTGGATTGTATCAGACCCAGCCCAACTAATCTTTTTGGGTCAAGGCCCAGTCCAACCAATTTTTTCCAGGTTGGGCTTGGGTCTGCTATTTTAAGACCACTCAGATTCGGGCTGGGGTCTGACCTTGGCTTGTAAGTGTTGGGGTTGGTCCAGGCCTAGCATCGCCCAGCCCAAACCTGGCCCATTGCCACCAATACGCCTCAGTTTTTGAAATTTCTTAGATTTAACTATTTCAAACCTTTGATGGTTTCACTTTTTTTGGTCCAGCCTAATAAGGCAAGTACCAAGGCCTTTTTCGCCCAGTGAGCTCTCAGGGCCAGTGAGGTTTTTAGTTTTTTGAGTTGAGTTGGTGGTTCCCACAAAGTGGTGGGACTTTATTAAAAAATCAATAAGATGGACGTGACATTGACCCCCCAAAACAACTACCAAGTTAACAACCTTAATCAGTGAGCTATCGATATTGTTGTTTTGAGTTACGGTTTATATTACTTACACAAGATTAATTATTTTAGATAACTATTTACAATTCTAATATTTTCAATTTATAATAATTAAATAACGAGTTGAGTTGGGTCAAGTTTTCGAGTCAACTCAATGGAGCTGAACATCCAATTGTGTCTAATTATCAGGTGTCCCGGCTAGTGAAAAATGTCAAGCAATGGTTTTGGGCGAGAAAGCTCTTTCCAAGTGAGTCCAATTCGGTTATGTTGCTCCTGGGCCATTAGTCAGGCCCAACACAACACCTGGCCCACAAAGCCCATTGGACTTGCTCAACAATCAGGTTGGAAGGTTTGAACTTTTTATTTCTCTTGGTCAGGTGGGTCCAATCCTTTATCCTAAAGTCAGCCTTTGTTCCAAATTAGGCCCACCAATGTACGGTGTGGGTCCCTAGAGAAAACAACAGAGAGTGATCGGAATCCTCTGCACTCGAGCTCTGTCCGGCCAGCAGGGTTGTATGTGTGGAATCCGCTCCATCTATTGGATGCACCATTTTAGAACCTGACATAGAACTCGTCACAGATACGTTCCTAGCATGGTTGGGACAAAAGAAGGTGAACAGTAAATTGATTATGACTTTTAATCCGCGTATCGTTATAGGGCGCATAACCTATCAATCTTTATTGAAATGGGTCATCCGAGATGATTTGACCCACAAAGTGAGTGGTATCTATCTGTTTCGTCAAAAAACGCACGCTTAAATCTCATAAATGAATTTTTAGGAAAATATTGCTATTTTAGTAATTCTGAATTTTTTAATATTTTTCTATTTTTAGAGTTTTAGATTTTCGTCCTCTTTTTGAAATAACATGTAATTATGCTACGACTTATAAAAAAATTAAGCTTTAGAAGAGTTTTAGTAGAACTAGAATTTTTATTAGAATTAAAATTTTGCTATTTTTGATAATTAAGACTTTTAGTTTTTTTTTTCTATATTAATGATGTAACAGGCATATACAGATTAGTCAATTCATCAATCAATTTTAAATTTTATAGAATTTATTTTATTTTTCTATTTTCTTGTTCTTTTCCTTATAGATATTCAAGGAGTATCCGTGAGAAGTCCAGAGAAGACGGTGCTCGACCTCACATCCTTCCCTACATCAGAACATGAGGTCTGATCTACAAGTCATATGGAGCTCACCACAGGGAACCATGGGGAGGAGACAACTGCAATAGGTTTGTCTGTAGGGTCCACCATGGCATGTATATTCAAGCCGGCCGTTTATATATCAACCATTTCAAAACGCACTGCTTGATCTCAAGAGATTTCACTCGTGATTTTACATTTTTCATTGTGGGATGGTCCAACTAACTTTTTCATACTCCTGATTTTAGGGTTATACAGTGAAAATGAGAAGGACCATCTGATGGACGTAGAGGAATCCACAAGCACAATATGGGGTCTCAAAGGACTTGGTTATTTTACTGGCTGCCTAAAACAGGTAATGTAGAGGATTCTACGTGCAAATACTCGTGCTAATCTTGGTATGATATCCAAGCCGTTTATCAAGCGGAACACCATCCAGATCCATTGCAAAAATATTAAGGATGTTGAACTATCGAGGATGGATTGAGGTTTGCCAGCCCCGCACCTCACTTTTAAACACAGCACATTTAATTACCCGCTTTTACAACTGTGTTGGACGTCTAAGCAGTTGATAAGGTTGCTCTGGGCGTGAAAGTAGCCACATGCAACAATCAACATTGAATATGGACCATTGGGAATAATTCATTTGGCGTCCACAAGGTATCAATTCATTAACCATTTTGTTGCTTTATTCATACGGCTACTATTTAAGTCCTCACCTAACCATTTTGTTGCTTTATTCATTATGGTAGCCGAAAGTGCAAAGAGAAAGAATCCTGCTGCATACATGCTCTCCAAGAATGAGAAATCGGAGCTCTTCATACAATCAGGGAGGTGATCATTGAAGAAACCTTGGATGCCGCTGCAGACTAATCTATCCATTGCTCCTATTAGGAAAAACTTTGCAAATAGCCAGAAAATGCTCACGTTGACAACATCCTATTCTTCGCCTTTGTTATAAGAATTCAACTTTCTACTCTCCACTGTTAAGTCCCTTGATATACATTGATACACCATTCTCTTTTAGAGAAAGTGGTTGTTTGCTACGACATTCTTCTTAATTATACCAGGTGCTCTCTCTCTCTCTCTCTCTCTCTCTCTCTATGGGATGACAATTGGCTGTGTCCCAGCCAAGTCCAGCAGAATGGCCTTGTAGGGCCAGGGCGTGGACATAAGGGTGGCAATGGGCCGGGTAGCCTGCAAGACCCAGCATCTCGGCCCAGTTTATGCCAGGCTTGGACCTACTAGCTTGGCCCATGGGTGGGGCTTAGACTCAAGTAATTTTAGCTCGACCCAACCCAGCCCCAGCCAACTTTTTATATACATGTGTTATATCCTATAAATATATTGTTACAATCCTTAATTCGGCAATCATTCTTAATCTTTTGCACAATGTGGCCCACTTGATAAAGAAGTAGATTAGAAAATTTCAAGGGAGAAATAGAGAGTTTATCAATTTTCAGGTTGGCTAAGATTGGAACCTTTCACTCCTGCCCAACCAATTTATATCAGGGTAGATCCAACAAAAATTTTCCTGGTCGGACTTGGGCCTGCTATGCCAGGCCAATGCCAGGTTTGGACCAGACTTGGGCCTTGGGTGTAAAGTGCCAGGTCAGGTCTGGGCCTAGCCTGGACCGAACCAACCAAGATCATTGCCACACTTACAGTTGGGCCCCTAAACTTGGCCTGAGAAAAAGGGGTGAGCTTCAAATCTGGGCCAGGCTCACCTCAGTCTCAGTCCAAGTATCAAGTACAGCTCACTCATCAAAAAGGAATGGGTGGTTTAATCTACAGGTAGATTCATCTTAGATGAATTAAATACACATAAAAAATTCTTAGATTCAACTAATTTCAAACCCTTGGTCCAACCCGATAAGTCAAGTACCAAGGCCTTTTTAGCCCAATTAGAATTTAGGCTCGGCAATATTTCAAGCTTATCCTGTCGACTCGGTGGTTGGGCGAAGTGGTGGTTATAAGTTGGGTTTTAGATTGACACCCAACCACGACTACGAAGTTAACAACCTTCATCAGTGAGCTATCAATACTATTATTTTGAGTTACCGTTTATATTACTTAGATGAGATTAATTTTTTTTAAATATCTATTTATAGTCCTGATATTTGCAATTTATAATAATTAAATAACAGTTGAGTCGGGTCAAGTCTTCAAGTCAACCCGACCTGGCTGAATATCGAGTGGAGTCCTATCTTGTTTTCAGGTTTTTGATCTATGGCCCGGTCCCAGCTCGTGATGAATGTCAAGAGATGGTTTGGGGCTAGAAAGCTGTTTTCAATTGAGCCCAGTTCGGTCGTGTTGCCCTTGGCCCATTAGTCAAGCCCAACACAACTCGTGTCCTACAAACGCCCATTGGACTTGCTCAAGAGGTTGGAAGCGTTGAACTTTCTCTCTCTCTCGGTCAGGTGTATCCAACCCTTTGCCCTAAGGTCGCAGCATCATGCAACATGAAATTCAGCCTTTGTTCTAAACTAGCTAGGCCCACCTATGTATGGTGTAGGTCCCTAAAGAAAACGACACAAAGGGACCAGAATCCTCTGCACTCGACCTCTGTGGAGCCATCAGGGTTTTACCTGAGGAATCCGCCCTATCCATTAGACGCATCCCTTGATTTTAGAACCTAAGGTCCAAAAATAGCCGGAGAAGCATGGGGGAGGAAACACCGACAATAGGTATGTCTGTAGGGTCCACTATGGCATGTATATTCGACCCAGCCGTTTATCTGGTGAGCCTCACAAGGATTAACAAACTCTTCCAAAAGACAACCATTTCCAAAACTCAGTAAGGACACATCGACTTGAACTTAGAGCTTTCATGTGAGATTTTACACATTGTTCTTTGTGGCGATGGCCCAAATAAGTTTTTCATCTTACTGATTTTTGGATTATCTAGTGAAAATGAGAAAGATCGCCTGATGGACAGAGAGGATTCTACAGCACAATATGGAGTCCCAAAGGCTTTGGTTGCTTCGCTGGCCGTCTAAACCAGGGGCTGTAGACGATTCCACATGTAAATACAAATGCCATTCGGCATATGACATCCAAGCCGTTTATCGGTGGAACACTATCTAGATCGATTGGGCTAATATTCCGGCTAATGAACTATCAAGGCTTGCTTGTCTTGCAAGATGTAATTGAGGTTAGCTAGCCCAGCGCTGCACCTTTAAACGCAGCACGTTCACCGTTGGCAACTATGTTGGACAACTAAACATTGCATGAGGGAATCAACTAAACAGTGTATAAGGGAAGCGGAAATGGGGCTTTGTAGGGCCAACATGATGTATGGATTTTATCCTCAAAAGCTACGTAGATACAAATAATTCATAAAATAGTAATTAAGTTCACAACAAATTTCATTTAATTCATTAAACAAAAATGTCCACCAAATTGAGGATCTCCAAAAATATCATCAAGCATTCACAAGTGAAAAACATCTAATTGATTAATCAAATTTCAACTTGAGATAACATGTATCAATTAAATCATTCAATCTTATTACAATTAAATAGTTGATTATTCAATTCAATAGTCAATTGCACAATAAATTAACATATTGTATAGTGAGACAAGTAGATTAATCAAGTAATTTAATAGGTTCTAAATATAATAAATTTAAACATAATTTGTAACAAGATTAATAAACTTAAATGGAGAGCTTAAAGGGAGAAACCTCACATTGGGTGTGAATTTTCTTCTTGATTAACCTTACATCACTGCAGAATCAAAGCACCTAATGTTACTACTTTGAATAGCTTAAATATGCTTCTGATCTAGATCCAATTGAACATCACTAACTAGCCTTGGATGTTGTTCCTTTTAGATGAAGACCAAACCCTCATCATATGTGCATTTCAATTACCTTAGATTAGCTATCACTAAGCTCCAATTTATATTTCAAATTGAGTAAGGTTTCGAATCCAGAAGGTTTCAAATTCACTCTCCCAAACAGGCCTTTAGGCTCATACTATAAAACTAATGGCTTTATATTTGTTGTAGCATAGTTGGACGGAAGTGGAGTGGCCAAGCTAAAAAGCTAAATTAATAAGTCTACAAAGAACAAAAAGATAAGTACTGTAGAGCTGTAAAAGGATTGATTGATTGATTGTGATGAGGGACCGAAGCTCTTCTTTAACTGTTGCTTTTATAAATTTCTAAAAGGCGGTGGCCACACATAAGTTTTATAATTTTGCGTGTGAATCTTCCGATGATGTAGCAGCTATATCCTATTAAGATTTGAAATACTAATTGTTGTGCAATGCTATCCCATGTGATCTATTTTTATTTTCAAATGATTTTTCATTTTTTGTTCCTAATTTCTTATTGTCTTCGAAAGAGTCTTGTACATCTTTTTGGATATTTTTCTTTTGAATTGATTTGAGATGGCCATGCCATGCATATGTTGGACTACAAAAAATCTAACATTGACAAGTCTTTTAGAAACTTCCTTAGCACATTACAAGTTATACGTGTGTGACGTACGTTAATCACATACATTACGAGTGATGACCGCCTTTTGGTAGGCGAGTGATGACCGCCTTTTGGTAGGCTACGTGTCGTTGACAGATAAACGCTAAAAATCTCTATTAGTGCAAGTACTTTTCACTCTCTTCTATGCCAACACATGGCAGCTTATCGCAGGTTGACATAGACTGCACCATGTGTAGTTAGTAACAGGTACAAAATCAACATTGAATATGGACCATCCAAAACGATCCTACCTGTGCACAAGGTATCACTTCATTAATGCAGCCTTAATGTCCCGGTCAAGGCATCCAAACCTAAGACTTTCTACAGTAGAAAAATTCCTATGTCATCAAACCCACCAAGCACCAATGGTTGGACATGTGCCCTAACCATAAAACATCATGATCATTTTAGGCAAGTTCAATAGTCCGCATTGTTTGAAGTTTGTAGACCACTTGATTCTCTTTATTTGACATGGGAGGTAATTATGAGGTGGTCCACAATGTCATGTATTATATTTAGCAACTTACAATTCACATTTTTTTTCAAGTATTAAACAATGTTAGTAGTACGGAACATAGGTCCATCTGAAGCTTATTGAATTAATTAGACAAATCAAAGATGATTTAATTCCAATTTTGTTCGAGTGATGCCGATTTATGGAGGTGTGTCTAATCATTCCACCACATTTGACACGTGTGGACTACAACCTAACATGGAAAGCACGTGCTTACATTAGTGTTTATGAATTCTAGCTGTCCACACATGCATGGACATTGCAGCAGTCCACCAACTTACATTGGTGTTTATGATTTCATTTTAATTTATTTTTATTAGTTGACTAAATGTGTTAAATTGTAATTGGGATTTTCAAGTTATTTAAAATTAATATATATATGTGGGATAGATGGTTTTTGGTTTATATATGAAATTTTCAGCTATATATTCCTTCTTCTTTTTTCTTTTTTTTTTTTCCATTTTTTTCATAAATTCCTAGTCATAATATCTGCTACCCTTGCAAGGCCATCCATGAAACACATGAGTGGAAGCAAACCGGGTTGACTCATGACTCGAATCTTGTGAGGTGGGGGAATTGGAATCCTTTGAAGACCAGGTGTGGCCCGGCCAGCCATGATGGTGATGGGTTGGGCGGCGACTCCAGGGACAGGTTTGGCGGGCAGCTTAGATTTTTTCTGTTCCAAATTACCATAAACTCGTTCTTTCTACTGGAATTACAATCTGCCCTCGTTCCAAAAATCAGCCCAAGAACGTGAGAGATAGGTAGATCCACGTGGGTGGAACTTTTATTAGATCCACCCCGTCCATCAGGTAAAGTTCTTCTTTTTAACTACTGAAACCAAAAAATTAATAATACATCGCTCAGATAGGTCACACCATAGGAAACAGTTGGCGTGGAATGTTCACCGTTACTTTTGTGTAGGTCCCACCGTAGTGTTTATATGACATCCAATTCATTCAGATAATCTGCCGCATCAGGATGAAAGAATTTTCAAAAAAAAAAAAAACACACTGTATTCTGAAACTTAGGTCACCATGCCACTCGAATTTAGAGTTTTAGGTATAATGTTTTTTTGGGTGGCCCACCTGATTATTGGTATATCTGATGAACGGTATGGATTTTATGACCGTTAATTCGTATCCCTGACGTCAGAGAAAGTTACTCTAGTAGGTACCTAACACTAGGTCCGCAAGCGTTTTCGAATGTCCCATGTGCAAATGGGTTGGAAATGAAAATCATTTTCGAGGGCTATTGCTTTTATTTAGTATTTTTCCTTTTATTAATTTATATTTTGGTCGTGGGAAATACTATAGATACTCGCCATACTATATATATATATATATATATATATATATATATATATATATATATATATATATATATATATATATATATAGGAAAAGGTACTATGCGCTGCTCGAGCTATAAGCTCCATGAGGTTGAGTTGTGTGGGCCCCACCGTGATGCGTGTCGAAGATCAACACCGTGCACTTGATGCCCGAGCCCAAATTATGGGACATCCCAAAATCAGCCGTCCACTTAACTCAGATGGGCATATCATCTAAAACATAAGTATACACGTAAAAACATGTGAAAGCACTTGGTGGGTCCACATGAAATTGTGGATACCACCTAAAACTTGGTCTAAAATTACATTCAAGTGGGACACATATAATGGATGGTGTTGATCATCAAAAAACATCTCTAAAGGTCTCCACAAAATTTTGAATGTTTTAATGGTGCACGCCCCTCTCAACTTCAGTATACGTGGTGCGGCCCAAACAAGTCACGTATTGACTTGATTTTTGAGATCTAGATCCCGATGGAATGATGCATCTGAATGAATGGGGTAGATTTTCGAACGAAATCACGGTGAGGCCCACATCAGCTCAACCTCACGGGACGTTCCCATCAGCTCAAGCGCATAGTACCTTTTCATATATATATATATATATATATATATATATATATATATATATATATATTGACATACTTTTATGCGCTATGATGCGCAGCTATAAGCTGTATGAGGTCGAGTGTATGGCCCAACATGATGCGTGTCAACCATTAACACCGGCATTTGATGGGTCCTCTTTAAATTGATATGAGATATCTCAAAATCAACCGTATATGGAACTCCTCTTTAGATCATACCATCTAAAATCATGTGAAGACATGCCAAAAACATATAAAAGCACTTGGTGGGGTCCACATGAAATTTTCATCCGTTTTTTCCAACCCTCATCCATGTGGGACACACATAATGGATGGGCTGGATTTGCAAACCACATCTGGGGGCTCAAAAAACGATTATAAGTGTTTTAATGGTGCACGGCCCCTCTCAACTTTATATGGTGTGGCCCAAAGTAACTTATTGACTTGATTTTAAGATCTAGACCCATGATAGAATGATGATCTTATAAATGGGGTAGATGTTCGAAATGCGCATCACGAAGGGGGCCCACATAGCTCGACCTCATGGGACTCCCATCATCCAAGCATATAGTACCTTTTCCGTGTATATATATATATATATATATATATATATATATATATATATATATATATATATATATATTGACATCTCTTTGATTCTATATGATGGGCGAAGCCATAAATGTATTATAAGTGTATGAATGGAAACGGACGGTTAAAAAGGTCTGACTAATCCTCCTTGTTGATAGAATAAATTTCTGGCCCATCCGATGACTGCACTGACCTCGTCTTTAGGTCACATTATACTGACACCATAGGGGACGCGTATTTCCTGCGAAAGCCTTTCGCAGCACTGCAATGTTTGTGGGAAAGCCACTCCCTTCATCCGTTTTTCCAGTTCATTCCAGGACAATTAGGTGCATTCAAAACTTAAATGGGCCACAGGAAACGAAAAAGTGGGTATTTAATGACTACCGTTTAAACATTTATATGGTCAAAAAAGTTTTGTGTTGATTTAAGTTTACCATGCTTTCATTTCATCTCAGTCAAAATGACCTTATAAATGGTTTGGGTGGAATAAAATGCCTCGGAAGGTTTCAACGGTATGCAATATTCCTTTCTCTACTGTTTCATCCTGTATGGCCCACTTGAGTTTTGGATCCTCTTCGATTTTTATTGCGCATCCTAAAATACGCTTGAAAAATGGATTTACGGGTTGGATTTATCACAAACATCACCATGGCCCCACCCAAAATCCTTGGGTAGTAACTTCCTGCGAGCCTTTCGGATGTGGGTGGAGTCTGACTTGATCATACTTTCCAAATCAACATGTGGGTGGAGTCTGACTTGAGCCACAATGGCACGTGCCAAGAAAACAATATCTACTGGTATTTTAGGTAACCACACATCTTGGCTTCTTTATTCTTTTTTATTATCCTATTGGTTTGGGAAAATATAAGAAAAAATAAGAAGACTTGACAAATCATGTCGGGCGATGGGCCCTTAGATGGAAAATTGCACTTGAAAGAGTTAACTTGTCTGGAACATGATATGTACACGTGGGAATGTGGAGTAGTTGTACTGAAACCAATCCGCTAATCGTGTGAGCAGCAACTTTCAGATTCGGGATCTCAAAAATGTAAGGCCATATCACCTATATTGGGTTTAGACCCTAGCTCAATTTATCATAACCTACCTTTTATTTTATATACAGTTGCCCACCTGATGATCTAATTAGTAGAAATTTTGACATAAGCCATAAAGACAGAAAGGCCCACCTGAAGAATGGCTTGGATGTCATAAACATGTGCTCCATTTCCACTTGTTAGAGGCAAGTTTGGC
Source organism: Magnolia changhungtana (assembly GCA_030180095.1). Lineage (NCBI taxonomy): Eukaryota > Viridiplantae > Streptophyta > Magnoliopsida > Magnoliales > Magnoliaceae > Magnolia > Magnolia changhungtana. Next base: position 2,112,790 of record JASAUF010000200.1, on the reverse strand, counting down.
CTAGTTTTGGAACGGCTTGATCTTTTGAGTGTCCATTAATATCAGATGCATGTTCTGAATGAAGTAGATGACATACACAAAACACAGCGGGCTTGGAAAGTTTTTAATGGTGGATTTGCTATCCCAACTGTTCCCTTTGGTGTGGCCCACCTGCATTTTGGATCAGCCCGAGTATTAGGACACTAAGAGAATAGGAGGGGCCGAAAATGATGGATGGATTGGACTTAATTAAAACATCATGGTGGGGCTCACATGTATACGTTAAGTTTATCTTAGAAACGTTTGTAATGGATCCAGCCACGTGCTACGTACGCGTAAGGTTATCTTGGTCTTTGGCTAGAAAAATCGCTATAGATAAATCAAAATAAAAATAGAAAGAAAGACAGGTTCGTTTTGCCTCTGTCGCAGCTCCGGATCGAGTGTATGTCGACACCAATTGAAGCCCACATTTTGAGATGGCCTGATGATTTGAATCGTCCATATTCTAGATATTACGCTAAATAAACTATTATCTGATAATCACACTTGAGGGATGATACTAACCTTTGATTTTTAGCATCAAGTGCAATTCATTGAAAATTCTCTTTTCATTGGTCTAAATTCATCGGCAAATTGTAATATTCACGACCATCCATTCAGAACAATTTCTCACGAAGTGGTCCGTAAAGCATATAGATTCAACGCAATGGACAGTTCTGATCATCAAACCACTTAGAATGTGGACCCTAGTGCGAAGACAAATGCTGGACCTCGAGTTGCGGTCCGACCCAAAACGAACTCAATAAGGAAGGTGAGAGAGAGAGAGAGAGAGAGAGAGAGAGAGAGAGAGAGAGGTATTTGTTGGTGGGCCATCATTGCATGGGTAGAGAGGAGAGGGAGGAGAGATGAAGTGATAAGGAGAATGGCGTGGTGTGGGTGTCTACAAGTCCCTGTCCCCGAGTAGAGTCCCCACGTGAAAGGACCGTCTAAACGTCTCCTCTGTTGGCTATTCTCTGCTTTCCAACAAACGAGTCTTGACCAAACTATCCCAAAAAAGCAAGCAACTGTAGGATACAATTACCGTATATACGATTCTTTTTTATTTTATTTTCTTTTCTTTATAGAAAAACTTAGGGTATTGTACATGTGAGGCATGTGGAGCAAGGAAAGGATAGAAAGTGAAAGGAGAGAGATTAGAAAGGAGCGAGAGGCTGAGGGACCGGAGTTCTCTACGACGCCTCTTTTAACACCCAAGTCTGTGGGGCCCATCGTGTTTTAAATACACAATCCGCTCCATCCATCAGGTCCTGTATCCGATGTTAGTTTTGAAATAAAAGAATCAACTAAATTGACAGCTCAGACGGACCACACCAGAGAATAGTGGGAATTGGATACTGACCATAGATTCATCTATGAGTCACCATGACGTGTATCTTTCATCAAATCCGTTAATCAGATCTAACTGACAAAATTGAAGAGAAGATTAAAAAATAAATAAAAATCAGTTTGATAAAAATAAATAAATAAAAACTAAGTAGGCCGCATCATGTGAACTTAGTAGTGTTGTGATCAATTTTACATTGTTCTGCAATTAGTTTTCTTAGATGGAAAACCTTAAATATTTTAAGAACATAGTATATATAATGTTTTAATTAAAATTAATAATATTTAGAAACTTGAAAATGTGACTGATGTTCATAGCCATCAAGAGTACCCCCCAAACTACATGTGGGTTTTTATTTTTCCATTTCTATACTCCTACTCTTTCTTCACGTGCCATGCCCTCATACGTAGAGCAGTGACGAATTAAAACATGGCATGTGTTTTGTGGGTTCCTCTTACTATAATTTTTCTTACATAAGAAGCAACTTTTTCTATGCACATGTAATGGAAGTTATTTCCAGATCTCTCTTGGAAGTTTCTCATACTTAGATATGATTTCTGCTCGCACACCGTTTTTTAAAAGCGTTTGATCCACCAAGGTGGGCTTTCCCACATGCAGTGCGCTGATAAAAGTGCAAGATCCAAGCCAAGCAGCACCCAATAAATGGACTATATGTACGAGCTTTTGCTCCCACAAGTATATACCCGGTGGAACCCATGTTAATGAGTGGGCTCGATATTGCACATGTAGCACATTTTCGTACGTGTCATCTAGTTGAAGAGAGACGCATGTACCATTATAAGTTCATCATCAGTTATTTCTACTCATGTCAAGTAATTAGATTATCAACTTGTCAATCACATTTCTGCATTTGTGCACTAACTTTCGAGATGTTTTTTGATGATCAACACCGTCCATCATGTGTTTCTCTCTCTCTCTCTCTCTCTCTCTCCCACCTCTCTCTCTGGACTCTTCGATATATATATATATATATATATATATATATATATATATATATATATATATATATTTATAATTATAGTTATATATATACAGTCTTTCAATGTACTTACTTTTATGCACCTATTCAATTAATCATCTAAAATTAAATTTTAGTTACTAATATACCCTTTATGATTAATAAAAGCTCAGTTTTATTTAGTAATTATCTCTAGAATCTCTCATCAACCTCAAGTAATAGGGATTAGGATTAGATGATGATGATGATGATCCATGAAATCTCTGTCAATATCCTCTCTCAATGTCCATTACGGTTGAAAAATTAACTTCTGAGTTACCATGATGGTCGATCATTAGCAGAAACTGGTACATGGGCCCACTAATATGCACAGTTAATAAAATGACTTTTGAGGCCACTGTGATATTATCACTGCATTCAACCCATCTAACAAGATGTACAACCGAGAAAACTTCAGTCATAGGCTTAATTCTTAAATTGTGGCCAAGCTAATTAATTTACTGACCAAATTTTTTGGTTCAAGAGCATTTATATGGTATGAATCCCCTGGGAATGGATTAAATCTCTAAGCCTCCACATAATGGATACTTCTTTCTTGAGCTTTGCTAAGCTACAGGCTTATGCAAGGGCACAAGGAGTACCATGACCATTGTTGTGCGTGGATGCCCCTTGTTGGGTGTAAAACCAATTTCAGATACGAACCAGCAATAAAAAAAAAATAAAAAAAATAAAAAATAAAAAAATAAAAAAATTTCAAGCAAACATAGACGCACAATAATTTTACACGAAAAATCCTTGTAGGGAAAAACAATGGCATAAAGCGATGATCAATTTACCATAATCAAAAGAATGTTACAATAGATAAAACAACTTTTAGTAGAAACCTTAGCTTTCCTACAAAAACCCTTGAGTTCATTCATGCTAGCTAGGCTCCAAAACCCTAGTCTCACTTTATTTGTTGCGGGTACTTGTTGTCGGGCACAAAAGCAACCTCGGATATAAATCAAACAAGTAATAGAGAAAAAAAATAAAAAAATAAAATTTCAAGTAAACACATATAACACATAAATTTTAAGTGAAAACACGTGTGGCAAAAATCATAATACAAAGTGATGATCAATTCACAATAATTAAAAGAATGTTACAAGAGATGGAACAACATACAATAAAAATCTTAACTTTCCTCACAAAAACCCTCAAGAATTCGTGTTAGGCTCCAAAATCCTCTTCTCACTCTATTTGTTCTAATCCCCACTACAATTAACCTAGTATTTATATACTCTCGTACAAGATTAAAAAATAAAACTCATACTTACACATTCTGTCAATTGAATTGATATAACCTTCTGTCGGATCGAACCAAACCAACTTACAAACCCTTGATCGAACAAAAAATATGCAAAAGTGAATAACGTGCAATTCGAGAATCACCCTCTTAATTTTGTTGGACATAAAGTGACACTAACCAAACCGTGACACATGATATCTCTGCATTATGGTCAAAAGCACTCAATCAACAACCACCCCATCACAATTTCCAAAATGGCAATAGGTGTATGTCCCAGCTAGCAATCAAGTCCATTGGACCTCATAGATGATTAATCAAAGAAATCAGACACGCGCGTCAAATTATAAGATGGCCCATGAAATTATTAACAGGTGCATGGCTTTAGAAATTTTGGTCATATATCTATTCATAAATTGTAGCTAAGCTAATTTATTTATTTACCATATTTGATTTATAAATTGTAGCTAACCTAATTTATTTATTTATCAAATTTTCTGTTCAAGAGCATTTATATAACACAATCCCCTATGGTTGGATTGAACCCCTTAGGGGCGTTTGAATGGCAAGCTACTTATGCTTTAAGTAGCTCATCTTGATTTCTACTTACTAAATTGAAATGATCAAGTAACCTTAAATAATAAGAATAATAAAACATAGTTATAATTGATTATAAAGAAAACTTATCTAAAATAATTAAGTTTCTTATCCACTACTGCAGGTAGAAAAAGTAACTTATCTGGTGGTATCCAAAAGGGCAATTTAGCCTCCACATCATGGATGCCTCTTTCTTGAGCTTTGCTAAGCCACACGCGTGTACAAGCATACAAGGGTATACCATGTCAACACCATACGTTTGAATTTTTTCATTATTTTTTTTTAACACGCAATCACACCCCACCATAGTAGGATTTCACTGGAAAGAATATTGTAACCCGTAACCTTGTGTTAAAACTCTTGCGAATTTACCACAAGGCATGAGTAAGGACTCATACCTTTGATTCGACCTGTACCTTTGATTCATAAACTGATGCTATCCTAATTGGTTTATTTTTCATTTACATTTCTCTTAGGTGATCTCATATGAATGGATTGAATCTCTTGACCATGTGCTATGAAAGCATGTGTGGAGACATATGCTTGAGTTATCTTGTCTACGTGCATTATTTCCTTAAAGAATGATCTTGACAATTAGTTTAAGAAATATGTCACAATCTATCCACCTCATGCTGCTTTATATCTCATATGCATGGCAGGAAATCTCGACGATGCTACATGCTATACTCGCACGTGTGAGATGATACAGTAAGATCCGGAGTACCATTGGGCAATCTGATCTCCACCACACAAGTAGTAGGGTGGTATATCCATTCAGTCTATCCATCCGGTGGGCCCTATCATAGATGACTTTTGGTTAAAAAATCACACCAATTATCAGTTAAAAATATCACACCAATATATCATATATATATATATATATATATATATATATATACACACACACACACACACACACACACACAATGGGATACTTCTGTCATGTTAATTGCATGCCTAATCCAATATATCCAATAGTTAAGCCCCACTATTAGGATCGCCTTATACGAAAATTAACCCCCATTCACTCATTAAGTGGGCCACACTGTTGAAAACAATATCTAGCCATTGATAAATAATAATTATTTTTTTTGTTAGCTTGTTAGTACACCCCCACTGTCAGTTGACACTTCACTGTTAGCCACCCCCACTAGGGATGGATAAAAATGTGGCATGAACTTAACAGAGTGGAAGTTATCTGTTAGGTGGAGTACTGTTACTTGTGGTCCATCTCTCTTACCTAATTGGCATGTGGGTCCCACTATAGTGTTCAGCTAACATCTCCCCCATTCAACAATGTTATACCAACGCACGAGAATGAGATGCCCTAAAAAGAAAATCCAGTGGACCCAACCATTAGATGGCCCCACATGGATTTGGAGTTTTTTGAGTGATTGTTTATTGTTTTATCTTGTATGCCCTATTTAATAGGTACATCCACCTGACTTTTGGGTGCTCCATTTTCATTGTTGGAAAATATTGGTGGAAGGGTGAGATGTCCTACAAACACCATATATAGTGGTCCCACACGCCAATTAGCTGGACCTACAATTATATATATACTTGTGTCGTCAACCTTTTATATATATATATATATATATATATATATATATATATATATATAGAGAGAGAGAGAGAGAGAGAGAGAGAGAGAGAGAGAGAGAGAGAGAGAGAGAGAGAGAGAGAGAGAGAGAGAGAGAGAGAGAGAGAGAGAGAGAGAGCTTTCTTCACTTTCCTGCTGATAAGATGACTAGTATCATCTTATTTACGTTTATTTCGAATTAAGTTGCTATCCACAGGGGGGAAACAAGATGAACGGTCCAAATGATAGATTACACTGCCATGTGTTCCGACAGGAAATGGATCTACCGTATTCCAGTTCTCTCGGCTCTATCATCTCCCCACAAGCATTCATTCAGCAATGAGGTCCACCTACTAGCTACTTGCTCTGTCAGGATCACGTGGTCTGTATTATTTTTCTGAGCTTTGCCAACGTGTACAAGTCAGCTAATGCACAACATTTATTTCAGTGTGGCAGACATTCAACATCCTAGCCATCCAAAGGGCACCAATTAGTAGATTCCCCAGCCAAAGAATCATATCTATAGCCACTCGTCTGACAGGACGCAATTAACTAAAAGATTTATGGTGGGAAAAATTGGCTGAAGTTGTCTAATCCGTACACTTATTTCTAATATCATGGCACACCTACCTAGTGGACCACCTTTATATTTGGGCATGATCACTTGCATGGTTAGATCCACCTGATGGGTGGCTTGCACTAGCTGACTTGTATACCTTGGCTGGGCTTAGCAAAACAATGTTTCTCTAACGTCTCGTAAATTTATTTGAATCGACGGTGGATGTAATCATCGTCTAAGCGTCTTCGTATGGAATAAAAGGAAACGGATTGGCTACTCCCCCTGCCACCATTCAATGGCTGATGGTCGGTGCTACGTGGACCCTGCCATGATGTATGTGTTTTATCCATGCCGTCCGTCTATTTTTTCAGATCATTTTATGGTATGTGACAAAAAATGAGATATATGCCAAACTCACGTGGACCACATTACATGAAACAGTGTTGAATGATTTTCCACCATTAAAAACCTTTTGGGAGCCATAAAAGTTTTGGACCAAGCTGATCTTTGTTTTTTGTTCCATTCCTCTGGGCCTTCATGACCTAATCAACAGATTGGATGTCAAAACAAAAGAGTACAGTGGGCCTTAGGATGATTTTAATGGTGGATATCCAATCAATATTGTTTTCCTATGGTGTGGTTCACCTGAGATTTATATCCCTCTCATTTTTTGGAATAAAGCCAAAATGGATAAACGTAATGGATGAAACACATACATCATTGTGGGGCCACAAAGCACCAACCACCAGCCACGGGGCGGTGGCAGGGAGAGTAGCCAGTCCATTTCCGTAATAAAAATAAACTCAACAAATATCCCCCTTGATTATGTGATTTGGTGAGGCTCTTCCATACACCCGTGACGAAACGTGGCTTTCAATGCGAGATCTCACGTGCAACTAGTTGCATTGATACATTTATCATCCAACTAACTTGCGAGGCTCAATGTGTATGGGGTCCATACTCATGGCTCAGCGGTGTACCCTGTCGGTTTCAACACTGAGGTCATTGGTTCGAGTGCCCTGTGATGTGGCTTAAATCATTGAATATATATATATATATATATATATATATATATATATATATATATATACACTCCAAGAATACAATCAGTCCATTCATCAGGAAGGCTGTATGTGTGACTAGATTGGAAGTGTTCCACACTTTCTATAATGGAGCGCAGATGACGAGTGAATCATACGAATTTCACACCGGGCTTTCTTCATGATGGGGGAAACCAGTAAATCATCTGAACTTCGCACCACGCATTTTTCATGATGGGGGCAACGTTTTGAGCTGCCTGCATCTTGGCATTCAATCCCCACTATTCTCATAATGTGGTCCGCTTTAGATCTACTTCATTTTTTAGCTCAGGTCCTAATGATACAATAGAACCTGCATGGATAAAAAAACATATAGTATTGTGGGCCCCACCATGATGTATGTTTTGTATCCACTCCATCCATCCATCTGGAAAGATCATTTTAGGGTAAGATCCAAAGAATGAGTCACATCCAAAGCTCCAGTGTACCCCACCAAAGAAAACAGTGGGGAGAGTGATGCCACCGTTAAAAACTTCTAAAGGCCACAAAAGTTTTCGACCAAGCTGATATTTGTGTTTTCCTTTCTTTAATGTCTTTGTTAACTTTTGAACGGGTTGGATTTCGAAATAACATCATGGTGGGCCTTAGGAAAGTTTCAACGGTGGGCATCAATCTTCCTGCTTTTTTTTTTTTTTTTGGCGGGATCCACTAATGCTTTGGATCTGCCTGTTTCTCTCGGTCATGCATTAGAATAATATCTCCAAATGAATGGACGCTGTGGATACAACACATACTATGATCATAGTGGGGTCTACAGAACTTGGTGACATCACTTCAGTAGCAAGTCTCCATACTCAACCCGTCATAATCTAATCCGCGTCCCTGGTGATCAAATCCCACCGAAAAGCACTATTCTAAAATGATACATGTTAGGCCCAACGGGTTGTGTGGCATGGAACTTGTCTACAAGTGTTGCTCCATTGCTCTTAAAAATCAGTTGATCCAACGTTGCCAACAATGTAAATTTGGATATTTTTTGTTTTAATGAATGGTTGTCCATTATTTGCAAGCGAGAGACCATGGTGTTCTCTGTCCATAGAACGTCTGCTACCATGAAATGTCATCACATCTCTCTCTCTCTCTCTCTCTCTCTCTCTCTCTCTTTTATAGGTTTTCTTTATGTTAAACCTAGCTGGGTTAGGCTTTAATATGCACTCTCTCATGTGGTGTGGTCTGTGTAAGGAGTACATGTTTAGAGAGTGGTATTAGCTTCAGAAAAAAAAAAGCTAGGTGATAGATTTTTTTGTATAAAAAAAGTATAAAACAAGAAATTATTGTGTTTCTGATTTCTCTTATTTTAATGAAGTAAAAAACTTAGGGTTATTTTCTCATATACATATATAAATTATCAAACTGTATATACTTTTTTTTTTTTGTTTCTCAACTCATATTTTTTCTAGTAAATCTTTTTATATTTTAGTTTAGCTCTTTTTTTTTTTATTGATCATGCATGAGTGTTTTTCCACTGTTAATAATAACAATATATAATATTGTGCATATACTATTATACACATACATTATGAAATCCCTATTTGATAAGATAAGAGCATATTATATAAAATAATGGACAACCATCCAAAAAATTTCAAAGACTTATACGATAAATATATGGCGTGGCCATGCACGGCACTTCTGGCATAAAGTAATTCTTGTTGAGGAAGCAACCTCACGATGTTGTCCCATTCAATTTAATAGAAACTGGTCCTTCTCTTCAATGATGTTGGTGGACCACAAGCAATGGAACGTTAGAGGAAGGACAGATGGAGACATAGCTAAAAGATAGTTGTTTCGGAGTTCGGTCATGCATTTCGCATGCAAGATCAGCAAAATACATTCATCACCAGATGACTGACATGTGGCATGTGGTGCATTGAACCCAACCATCATCCGAGCCATGGCCTTTGAGTGAGAAAGAGAGATCGGACCATAAAGAAGATAATATTGACGGTTCAAACGACAACACTTGAATAATTGCTGAAAATAGGTCCCGGCTCGTGTAGATGCTACGCCGTTAGATTAATTGATAGAATCTCCATGTGCGTGTACAGTGCAGGTGAAAAGGGAAGTGCAGGGGTGTGCACGAACCAAGTTAGCTCGGTTGGCTCGCTCGACTCGAAAAGGCTTCATTCGACTATGTTCGAAACTGAGTTCTAGCCGAGTTAATCTGAATTTTTTGGCTCGAATAAATTTTGAGCCAAGTTTAAGCTTGCCAAGCTCGACCCGACTCAAATCGAACCAGCTCGGTGGCTCGGTTCTTTTGATATTGATGCTGCTCAACAAGCATTTGATAAAATGACTCAACGAAAGCGAGAAAGGTATGGATATGAAACAAATATACTTGTATTTTGATTTTTATATTGTCTGTTGAGTGTTTGATGAAATACCTGTAAACCGGTCATGCTGCTTTATATTCCGTGAGAAATTAAAGGTGCACTCTATGTGTTTGAGAAAATGCCGCAGAGGTTCGATCTTGTCTCGAACTAGCCCAAGCGGCTGACCGAACTGAGCTGAGTTGGCCAGTCAAGCTCGAGGACCGAGCTGAGCCAAGCTGAGTTCGAGCTAGGGTCAAGCAGTGGCTGAGCCAAGTTGAGTTGTACCAAGCTCAACTTAGTTTAAGCTCAACTTGTTTGACTCGTGTACACCCCTACTGGTGTGGGTACCATGCATACAAGACAAGCACTAACACTCCTTGAGCTCCAAATTGTACTAACGGTTTCATCCATTTAGAATATGATTCCAAAAATAAGTAATATCCAAAGTTCAAATGGACCACACCACAAATAATAGTGGGGACAACGATTCTCACTGTTAAAACATTCATATGGCCCACTATAATATTTATTTTCCATCCAATTTATTCATAATGTCACACAGACGAGGAAAAGCAAATTATATCATATTGATCCAAAACTTTTAAAAACTCAAATGGATTTCAATGGTAAACTTGATGTTTGGATCTGTCTTCTTGTTAGGCTCAAGTCTTATGGTTGTATATAATACATACCTTATGATGGGGACACCGGTCAATCCACTTCCAAGAAGGACAGGGTAAGATGCTTCTTCAAGCGGCAGGACCGGGGACGCCTCAGGCAACCAAGACAGCTAGTGTGGTCCATCCTTACTGTGCCAATTAATTGCATTGCACTCAGAAGCGTAAGTTTGGCAGCTTTCACAAGACATGATGGTTGATATACATGCATTGAAATTTTACTCGTAGTATGCATTTAACTCAAATCAAACTTGCTAAATTATGGGTCCCAAGGTAGATTATAGGGTCTCCATTCATGGATCACTAGTTAATATCCTGTCATTCAATATTGAAGCCGTAGGTTCGAGTGCCCATATGAGTACATGGGCCAGTGGGCATACGTATGAAATAAAATAAATTAAAATGAAAGGAAATTTTTTTTAAAAATGTAGATAAATTATAAACTAAAATTACACTCATCTAATTATCAGAGTAGCCTAGTAATGTCTACTTGAAAGGGTGAGACAAAAAAAGTGGGTTAGTGACTTCAATGGTAGGAGTTTTAACTAAAATTACACTCATCTAATCTGGTGGGTTGAGAATCTAATTTAAGGGGCTCTTCACGTGGAAGGCAATGTAATCTTTAAGGGGCAGTTTGATTTTCAATTTATCTTGATAAATCTAAGCAAGTAGGTAATGATAACTTCATCTATTTGTAAGAGATTTTGGCAAGAACTTTCTCCTCAAAAAGTAGTGTAACAGCCTCGTTACTACTGGTATAAATTTGTGGCTTCACCATGATGTATGTGACTTATTCACACCACCCAACAGGTTTAAAAGTATATTTAAAAGCATGAGCCCAAAAAATGAGACAGATCTAAAGCTCAAGTGGACCACACCTCAGGAAACAATGATCCTAAAGACGTCCACCATTGAGGATTGTTTCCTCCCATTGGCCCGTAGTAATATTTATCTGTCACCAACTTGTTCTAAAGGTCATACCATCGTGAATAAACAGAACATAAATATCAGCTTGATCCAAAACTTTTAGGGCGCAAAGAAACTTTTATCATTAGGTGTTCAATTCCCACGATTTTCCCTAGTGTAGTTCCCCTGTACTTTGGATTTGTCTCATTTTTCAGTCCATGCCTTAAAATGAGTTGGTAGAGGGGATAAATGGTGTAAATAAGGCACATACATCATGGTGAGCTCCACAGTTTTAACATTCTCCTCCTTGAGTTAGTGACAAATTGTTATCCAAGAAGGTGGCCGTCAACATCACCTTGAAAAGTGTTGACGGCCAAATATTGCATATCAGACCCCAGTTATTGTCTGGATTTATGAACATGGTACTGTTTAACAACCCAATTTAATTGTGTTTATGCTGTAAGGTATGTTTAGGAGCTTGAACTGAAACAGGGTGCTAAAAGCATGAAATTAACGCTTAGAAGTCACCAAAGCAAGGGGACGGACTCCAAAGGACCAAGATTGACGAATTTGCATGCAAGAGATCCAAGAAAATTGAGAAACTGAAGCTCAAGTGGCCTAAAAGTCAGCTAGAATGCAAAATCACAAGGTTTCTATCATCCGTTCAGCTCCAAAATTCATAGATGGATTGAGGACCATAAACTAACCGTACACATCAAAATTCAACCGTTGAATCCTTGTGGAAGTGTCCCAACGGTCAAATCAGCTCACAAAACACTGATCTAGGGCCCACCCGATATCTGGACATGCTTCAATTTTGGTCTCAACCGTTTAAATTAGATGGCATAACGGATGGTCGGAGCGGATATCTCATATACCTCAAGGTGGGACCCACCTTGCATGGTGCGTGTGCACAGCACAAGTGCATTGGATGAAGCATCAAATCAGAGGAATCGGTCAACAGAGCTTTGACCGACTCTTTCTAAAAGGATTTGAATCCTTCTCTCCCGCCTCTGTGAATGCTCGAAACAGAGCTTGCGGCCCTTTCTTGTGGGCTACCACCATGATTTGACGGACTAATCCAGACCGTCCATAAGACTTGCACGGCCCATCTCACTCAGGCCTAGGTGGCCGAGTTTCAAAAGACAGTAGAGATCGGATCTCAACCATCCAAACGTAAGATAAAACGGTAGAAGCACAAGTCCCGTGGGCAACACCAAATCCGAGCCAAAACAGATCATACCTGACTAGTTTTTCGAGAGGAATCTGGTGGACAACATGGATTTCTCAAACGTCAGCTAAAGTGGGCCCAACCAAGCATCAGCGCAGCTCCCTGCGTTAAGAATACACGTGTCTGAGAGAAGACCGGACTTCTGTCCGTTGCACGATCATGGCAGTGATCAAACCGTCCATCGGGACCATCCAAAAGCTTCCCAGGGGCCGGCCGTCTGTCAACAAGGAGTTTGAACGGCTCAGATTCCGAAAGCAGTCATTCCTCCGACCCAAAAAGGGATCAAACGCAAGGTTTCTTTTGCATTTTTCACTGGCTGCGAACCAAAGTCGATTATGTAAACCGACTTGCTTGCTACGTACGTTCGCACCGACTCCACTTATCCAGCCACCGATTGGAGTTTCCTATAAAGGTGGACACACAAGAGAGAGAGAGAGAGACAGATCATCCAAGTTTTGGGACGTGAAGCACAGGAGAGAGGGAGATTAAAGTTTTTTTTTCTAGTTTTTTTTTTTTTTTTTTGTTTAGTTTTTTCTTCTCTTTTCTTTTAAGAATTAGTTAATTATGCCTGTGGTTAGCTAACCTCTTAGCTAGGGCTAAGAGGTGAAGCTTGTAGCATGATTAGCATGGTAACTTTGCTTTGATTCATGGTTACTGAACTCTTATGAATTCTAGCTTGATTATTAAGGAATACTTTTAGTTTTTAATAGTTTATTGTGATTCAAATTATGATAGATCTACAAATAGCTTTGAGTATGTTCTTTGTATTATGAGATTGTGAACTTAGGAGGCTCTGTTGTTCACCATTGTCTCCTGAGCATAGTTGGGTGACGAAATCTTTCCTAACTTTTGCTATAGTCTCCTGGGCATGGTTAGGAGACGGAATCACTTCCAAATCAGCACCAATCATATCTGTTGATGATTAGATTCATGAGACGTTCAGAGATCTGACAAATCTCTTCTTACCAACTGGATAAAATAAGACTCTGATTCCAGTTGTGTCCTTGAATCATTACTAGGTAACTTCCCAACTGCTACAAGTGCATCCTTTACTCCCTAGTTTCCTACCTTTGAATTTCTCATATTTTAATAAATATTTCATCATTATTCTCTCAATTACATTCGATTTAAATTTCATCTTAGTCTCGTTTTAGTTATATTTAGTTTCAGATTACGTACATGTTCTAGTCCCTTGGAATTCGACCTCGATCTCATCGAGTTTATTACTACATTACAACCCTATACTTGGAGAGTGAACAAAAAGCCAATTGAAATTACAAAAGTAAATAATTATTATTTATTTATGATAAAATGCAATTAGAGTTAGAAAATTAAACACAGTTAAGGGTAATAAAAATGAGGGAACTTTTAGATATAGTTGTCGAAATCCCCTACGTTTTAAATACATGGACGAATAGCTGCTACCGATCGTTAGTGAAATAGCAATTATCTCCAAAGATGACATTTTTGCCATTTTAGCTTTTTAACCCATTCCGTTAGCAAGACAATACTTAGGTGGGCCACACCAAAGTAAACAGTGCGTTTACCATTAAAAATACAATCACCCACAGTTTCACCTGTGGTGGTCCACTTGACCATTGGATCTGAGTTTCCACCCACTAGGGCTACTATCTTGTGGCAATGCGACGAAATGAGCAGAGTCATCCAAATCATTGATGATTTTTACCATATGATCGAGCATGGAGGGCACGTTGCGTTGTATGGATTTACATCCATCGATCCAGACTTGATCTTTACCACCTGATCAGACATGCAGGCCCATTGTGCTGTCTGTGACAATCCCATCCCGTCCACGAACTTGCCTGATCATTTTCAGCGGTGGGCTTAAAAAAGAGTCTGGTGTACACGAACCGAGCTAGCTCCGTTAGCTCGCCTGACTCAACTCGCAAAGGCTCGATTCGACTCGGTTCGAAGCTGAGTTACAACAAAGTGGAGCTGATTTTTTTGAGCTCGAAAATGAGTTCGAGCAGGCCCCGGCTCAACTCGACCCGGATCAAACTAATTCGGGGACTTGGTTACTTTGCCTTTGATGTTGCTCACCAACTGTTTGATAAAATGACTCAACAAAATGTGGCTAGTTGCAAGGAAGCTATGTTCATGAAACAAATACCATTTTTTTCTTTGTTTTTCTTGATTTTTATGTTGCTTGAAAGGTGTTTGATAAAATACCTGTAAAATCATTGCTTCTATTTGTAATACAATGAGATTTTGAAGTTGCAGTTCAGGCATTTGTGGAAATGCCTCAATGGCGAACTCGACTCGATCTTGGCTCAAACTCAACCCAAGCTGGCCCAAACTGCTGACCGAACAGAGCCGAGCTGGCCAGTCAGGCTCGAGGACCGAGCCAAGCCGAGTTCGAGCTAAGTTCAGCCAGTGGCCTGGCTCGACTCAGTTCGACTCGATGTACACCCCTACCCGCAGTTGCATTACTCAGGCCAATCGTGCTGTTTTTGATAAATCCACCCATTCATCAGTTTCACCGGATTGCTCTAGGGAGTGGACTCAAAAATCAAGCAGATCCAAAACTCAAGTCAGCCACTTGAAAAGAACAGTTGGCATTGAACGCTCACAGCTCACTGTTATCTCTCTCTCTCTCTCTCTCTCTCTCTCTCTCTCTTTCTCTCTCTCTCTCTCGTTTGGCAAGGACCCAATCATGATGTTTGTGACAAATCCACACATCCATCAGTTTTGCCAGATCATATTAAGAAGTGGGTCTAAAATTGAGTGAAAGCTAAAATTCAAGTAGGCCACGCGGCATAAAATAATGGAGATTAAACATCCACCATTGAAACACTTGAGGCTAACTGTGATGTTTTTGAGAAATCCATTCCATTCACTAGTTTCTCTCTATCATTTTCGACGGTTGGTGTAAAAATCAAGCAATTCCAAAACTCAAATGAGCCATATGGACAAAATAGTTGATATTCAATGCTCACCCTAGACTCTCTCCCTTTTCTTCCAACGTTCCATGAAAACCTATTGAAAAACTCATGGGCCCACCATCATTTTTGTGACAAACCACCCTGTCTACCAGTTTCAACTTGTAATTTTAGTGAGTAGGCCCAAAAATGAATCAAATCCAAAACTCAAGTGAGCTACATGGCAGAAAACAGTGATTAAACTCGCACAGTTGCTCCTCTCTCTCATTTCCATTTCACGAAACAGTGGGCATTGAAATGGTTGTGAGAAATCCATTCCATCCACTAGTTTCACCAAATCATTTTACGGAGTGAGCCCAAAAATGAGACATATATAAAACTTGAGTGGGCCATGTAGCAAGAAAGAGGTCTTCAAATGCTCACCATTGCATCAGACGCAAGGGCCCACCATGATGTTTTTTTAAGAAAACCATCTCATCCATCTATTTTTCTGGCTGATGTTAGAGGATGGACCCAAATTAAATGAAGCAAATCCAAAACTCAAGTGAGACGCATAGCAAGAAACAATAGAGACGGCTCAAACACACAAGGCCATCATAATGTTTTTAAGAATTCTAACCCGTCCATTTTAGCCGGATAGTAGCCATAGAGTTTTAGTAGGTAGGCGTAAAAATCAGGCAAAACCAAAACTCAGGTGGACCACACCGAAGGAAACAATTAGTATTGCGCTCTCACTGTTGATGAATCTCTTTCCTAAGCATATGTTCGTCGAAAAACTTTTGGAGCCTATAGTGATGTTTGTGACAAATACACCTTGTCTCTAGTTTCACTACATCATTTTAGAGTGTGGGTCTAAAATAAGTCAAGTCTAAAACTCGAGTGGGCCACGTTTCCTACAACGAAGTGAGGATTGCACGCTAACCTAACTGATGAAACAGTTGGGGCCAATCATAATGTTTTTGAGAAATCCACTCATTTCACCGGTTTTTCCGTATCATTTTACGTGGGCCTAAAAAAATCAAGCAGATCCAATACTAGGTGGGCACATGGAAGGAAATAGTTGGTATTGAAAGCTCATTGTTGACTCTCTCACTCTGCTTTATTCCGAGGCCAAGGTGTTGTTTGTGAAAAACTCAACAGATGCACCAGTTTTGCAATATATTTTAGGGGATCCACCTAAAAACCGAGTCAAATCCAAAACTCAAGTTGGGAGTGGGGATTAAATGCCATGGTTGAAACACTCGGGCCAAACCATGATGACTTTTAAAATTTCACCTGATCCATTAGTTTCTCCCTATCATTTTAGGTTGTGGACAAAAAAAATTAGGCAAATTCAAAGCTCAAGTGAACCACAAGCAAAGTAAGAGTTGGTATTTTACGGTCATTGGTGACTCTCTCTTGGGTTTGTTGCCAACGTTCCAAGGATGTCCAAAAAAATGAGTGAAATCCAGAGCTCAGAGTGTCTGTGGGGATTGAACGCCACTTCTAAACACTTGAGTCCAACTATGATATTTTTGAGATCCACTCAGCCCACTAATTTTGTATATGATTTTAGCAGGAATGCTCAAAAATTAGGTAGAACTGAAACTCAAGTTGGCCACGGATAAATAAACAGTTTGTTTTGAACGCTACTGTTGACTCTCTCTCCCTCTCTTGTAACAAATACGTGCAGGAACGTCTGTTGGAAAACTCATGGGCCCACCATGATGTTTGTGATAAATCCTTCCTGTTCACCAATTTCACCGTATCGTTTTAAGTGGTGGGCGCAACCACGGTTGAAACACTTGGGTCCAACCTTCATGTATTTTAGATATCCACCTGGTTCTTTGTGATACCCGTGACAAATCTATTTCATTTACTAGTTTTGCTTGATCATTTTGAAGGGTAGGCTGAAAAATGAAGTATATCCAAAGCTCTAGGTGAACCCACATGATAGATTGAATGACCCTCATTCAAACACTCGAAGGTTCACCCTGATTTTTCTTACAAACCCAAGCCATCCATATCATTTCAAGAGGTGGGCCGAAAGGCAAGCAGCCCAAGCTAAGTGGATCACGCAGTAGGAAATAATTGGTATTAAATGCCCAGTATTAAAACACTCGTATGACCAGCACAGTACCCTCTGACCAATTCAATGGTAGTTGTTTCCCTCCTTATTGATTACTGTCACGTGGCTATTAGACTTTTAAGTCATAACATGACTTGGCAAAATCGATGGGTGAGATGGGTTTCTCAGTGGAGCCTTGCCTACCATCTTCAGGGACGCAGATTTGATACTTACAGGTTGAGTAGCCAGACTTGCTACTGAAGTTCGGTCACTAAGCCCACCATGATATATGTGTTGTATTTATAGTGCCCATCTGTTTGGAGAGATTATTTTAAGTCATGAGACAAAGATCCAAATCTGTAGTAGACCCAGCCACAGAAAACAAAGGGGAGAGGGACGTCCACTGTTGAAATCTTCCTAAGTTCCGCTATGATGTATATCTGAGATCCAACCTATTTATAAGTTAATAAAGACATGAACGAGTGAAAAAAAAAAAAAAAAAAAAAAAAAAAAAAAAAATTCAGCTTGATGGAAAACTCCCGTGGCCCTTAAAATTTTGTAATGGTGGGCATCACTCTCTCCACACTTTTCTATGGTGAGTCCACTTGAGCTGTCTCAGAGTCAGTCTTTGTCTCACCCAGTAAAATGATATCTCCAGATGAATGGACGGTGTGGATATAACACATACATCATGGCAGCCCATAAAACTTAATGACATCACTTGAATAAAAGGCTGGCTGCTCAACCTGTCGCTGTCAGTAACTAATCCACGTCCCATCATTGGTATCATAACCAGGATTTGGCGGCCCGTTAATTAGATTAGAAAAGTTAAATTATATACAAGAATATTGTGACAGTTTTTTAACTAACAATGAAAATAACGAATAATTTAATGATAATAGTTTAAAAGTATATAATTCTTTTAATTCAAATATACAATAATTTAAAAAAACTAAAAACCCACAAAAATTAACAATTTTTATGCAATGGGTTGCAACTCTAAGCTCACAGTACGATCATGGTCTCTGGATTATCAATGGTGGAGAAATATTTCCACGTCTGCATTAGTTGTGCATCAAGACAGAGACAAAATCCTCGTGCATGGGACAGGAATGGTTACCTGGTGGACCCATTTCATAAAATTGGAACATCGCAACCCTTTATCAAACATCCACCGATACGGCGTTACAAAATAAAGAAACACAGGAGCACTGCTTGAGGCATTGTACCATATTTCCCACTAAAATGCTTCTTGTGCGTATCATCCGTGCCATGACGTCCTTGGACCACCCGCTACCAAAATCAGGCCTGTCCGTCACATCAGGTGCCCACACAACCGACGGTGGTTAGACTTAGGATGCATCCATACCTTGTTTTTTTCCTGGAAATGCCCGCGTAGGTAGGGTATCCTTAGCCCTGAGTGCATCCTCCCATGAGATAGTTATTGGGACCATTGATCTAAATATATTAATATATATTTTTATTTATTTTATATTTATGTATATGTGCATTTGATGTAGAGCGGGTCGCGGACAATTACATGGCAAAGATGGATCAGAAAAGGCCCGGTCGGCGAAAGAAGTGATCTGGACCATCAGACCTTAAATCAGGCGTATCTCACAATCCGGGATGAGTTAGCCGACGAAAAATATATGATTTTGGGGTAGAACGAGCTACTTTAGCCAACCAACCCAAATACGCAGGGTTGCGACACTCGGAATTGCGAGAAACTCCTGATTTGATGGTCATTTCCCTGTTTCAATTTCGTTTTTACTATAAATAGTAAGTTTTAGTTTATTTATAACTCTTCATCCGTCGGGCTTTAGGAGTTGCGTCCAACGTGAAAAGAGCTTAGAATAATTAAGGGAACGGTTTGATGAAGCCAAATAGGACACTTACTATTTTTGGCCGAAAACCTTGCGCACTAGTAGACATCACGACCGTCTATAAATAGTAAGTTTACTATTTATAGTAAGTCGCGAATTTTAGGAGTTTTAGTTGTAGTTTGATTCTGATTTCTTTCTCATTGCTTAGTACCTTTATTTAAAGGGTTGTGAACTCGTTTTTATTCATTCATTAATCTATTTCGAATTTATTTAGAATTTATTTCTATTTTCTGCTCTCTTTTCTCGTGGATTCGAGAAAATCTCTGTGAGGAGTCCGGAGAAGTTCCGTGGATTCGGAATAATTATCCTCTTGAGGAAGACGGTGCTCGACCTCACGTCCTCCCCTGCGTCAGCATTTATTTTAAATATCTTTTATTCATTTATAATAAATGATTCTACATATTTGTATTTTCAGGGAGATTTTCTCACCAAAAAAAAAAAAAAAACCTCAAAAATTGAAAATCTCCCAAGAAATTTATGGGCAGAGAAATTGCAGGGATGTCATTGTTATATGAGGACCACTTGAAAAAGGATCTTCGCAGACGACCTCAAGCACGTACAGGATAATGTGAACAGATCTAAATGCTCGATGTGTAGTACAGGGATGATATCATTGGATCATTTTATATATGTGGGGCCATGATAGGACTACAGGTGATACGGAGAGTGTGACGTGGCATGCTGCAGTTGGGCGATTTACAGAAATTACCGATTGGATAAACATAGCCCTCCAATTGGCGTCTTACAAAATGTGCCCGGATATTGGATGGCTAGCTAAGATCTCCCAGTCTCGGGGATTTTCGGAAATGTTAGAACCCAATCAGATCAGATCATCACTTCACAGGGACGAGAAATGAAGCAAAAGTCTAGATTTAACTGGAAAACAAAACAAAAAATAAATAAATAAATAAATAAAAAATAAAAATAAAAACAAAACAAAACAAAACAAAACAAAAAAAGAGACCCAAGATTGGTGGCTAAGATCATCCAGTCCTGGAGATCTCCAATGGTCTAGACCACACTGCATGCCCTCAGGTCATGCATCATCCAACTCATCGTACGGTCCTGATCGTTTAGGACGAAAACAGTATCCCTGTGACCCCCATTTGGCACAAGTAAAAACCATGACCTTTGATACGATGCACCCACAATGGAGGATGCTCAGAAATACCCCAGATGGAAAGATCCTAGCCACCCAGTTTTTGGTCTTTTCTAGAACATTGCTCTAAGTCTTCTTAGCCGTTTGTTTGCATTGCTGTCTACCGAATCAAGGGTTAGGGTTTGTTTATCGGGGATACTTTTGCACCTCACCCATCCATGGAAGGGCCCGTCTGATGGAAGGACTGGATCACCAAAGCATGAGCCCAACTGCACGCACCAGGGCACAATTTGGGCTAGTTTCGTACAGGCTTGAGTATAGATCGGGAGCCAGCGATGTGGGTGCGACCCTGACCGTAGGACCCACCTAGATGTATAAATTGTATATCCACGCAGTCCATCTGTTTTTCCAGATTATTTAAGTTTATGAAAGTAAAAAATGAGGCAGATACAAATTTCATATGTACCACACCACAGAAATCAGTAGTCATTGAAGGACTACCATTAAAAATTTCCAAGGAAATTCCTATGTTCATAGTAATTTTTATTGAAAATTCAATCTTTTGATAAATTCATACAAACCTGGATGAAAGGAAAAAAATAAATATCAGCTTAATCCAAAACTTTTGTAGCCCACAAAAGGTTTTTAATGGTCAAGAACCACTGTTTCCAGTGGCGTGGTCTACGTAAAATTTACTCCTTCATTTTTAGTTCGATGTAAGCTGGAAAAACCGATGGACGGCATGGCTACACAATAAATACATCGAGGTAGGCGGTACGGTCAGGGTCGAACCCACATCGCGGCTTCCCGGTCGCAGGCTCGCAGCCCAGTCGCGCTCATCCGAGTCGGGACAGCTCGTCACTTGATGACTTAGATTCCCGGGAAAATCCCTGTAACGATTTTGGACAGATTCAATCTCAACCTTTATTAAGATCTCCATGGGATCCATATTGGCCGTTGATGTCGCAGAGAGAGATGCTTTTTTAAGGACTCAGCATCAGTCTGACAGAAACATCATCAAGTTGGCTACTTGGGTCCGCCTTACTTTTATTTTGGGCCGTTCGTCCGTCAGCCGAAAACGAGATATGTTTAAATATTTACATCCCGACGTCAAATGAAAAGGACCGGAATCGACTCTACAAGACTGTTGTACACAGCTTCGTAAATCATCCAAACCGTCTAGGGCCAGAAATTTTTTATATGTAAATCCACTCCGTCGATCATGTGAAAGTTATTATTTGTACGGTAAAAAAGAAATACCAGCCGGTTAAAAATCCCCGATGGACTGTGACAATGGGAAAAACGTACAACTGCTACTAAAACATCAAGTTCACAGGGTGTGGCCCGCCTTATAATTCGAATCATGCTTATTTTTTTATTTCGCTTCATGCTCACGATTTACACCTGATTAAAGTGTTTGATGAAAGTGGTTGATGAAAGATAAACTCCATGATGGTCCCATCCACAAACCTACGGTTGGCATCCCATCTCCAATGTTTCCTTTGGTGTGGCCCAGATAGGTTACGAATTTCTCTAATATTTTCCAAAGTTCGTATATTCGAGAATAAAATCCGATGGACGGAGTAGATTTTAAATATACAGTATGGAGGGACCCAAAAGCTTTGGTGTTGTACACGGCGTGTAAAATAGGAGTCTCTGAGGATTCCGGTCCAAATCAAAACAAAAGGCAAAAGTGGGGGAATGCACGGGCTGTCCGTACGAATAGAGATTGAAGAAGTTAATCGTGGCAGGCATGCCTCCCAGTCACACGCGCGTGAGATCCTAGCATGCAAATATGTGGGTCCTTCCCTGACCATATCTTGGCCCATTAATTCTGCCGTGACCACTCATCGAGTGGATGACACCTTAGGAAACAAAATCACCGTTGAGCAAGCATCCCCGTACGTGTGTGGCTTACCTTGCCCATACAATCCAGGGACTCCGGGACAATGCATGTTCATGAAGAGCCCCAGTCAGTAAACGGCCCAGATCTTGCAAACGTGTGCAAAGTGGTCTGGCGCGTGTAAGCCGTTTCACGGCTTCGATCTGTCCTCGCGCAAATCTCACTAACATGTGTACGAAAAGTAAGTATAGCTGTATTGCACTGTTTAGCACACGGAAATGGTCCCGAGTCCCGACATGATCTTATACGTGAACACCTATCTTATAACAAAACGCACTAAAAGACGATGTATTTATGTATTGAATAACCAACATACGCCTATCTTTTGTCTAAATTATAAAAGATAAATATTTTAGTGCTAGTTTATCTAGAGGGACTCTTACGTAAGATCTCTAAAATAAGCTGTCCAACAACGTGCGTGTTGAGGGGTTTTGCTAATTCCGCAAGCGTGTGGAGCGTGCCGATTCATATGCAAACTCGCACATGCCAATATAAAACATGCATGCGAGATCTAAGCTGTTCATCTGGTTGGAAATAAGGCATAGATCGTTGTTTCCTTAGGTGGGATTGTACAAAGTAAATTGATGATTAAAACTTTTTATAAAAAAAAATTGATGGTTGAAATTCCTTTTAACCATTCTCTTGTTTTGTTTGCTATGGCCCACCTGATGGAACACGCGTGTTTCTACGGTGGGCCAAAATGTACAGAAGATTTTTCTCTAGCGGTGGATTTATTTTGTATGTTGTGGCCCACCTGAGCTGTGGGATGGGCCGCTTTTTAGGCTAGAAGATCTGAACGGTGAAGTCCACCTGATGGAAAGATCCGATCTCACAGATGTATTCTGTTATGGCATGTGGGCATCCGTCTGGTTAGCAAACCTACGGATCGACCTATCATTCATACATTCGTTTTGTTGGGTCCCACCTTAGTGGGCCATATGACAAAATTTCTAATTAACTTGATCCAGTCATTTAGAAGGCTCTACACATCGAATGACAATTTTGGCACGTAACCTTTTTTCTAACTGCCCATTTGCAATCGTCATATATCTCCTCCAATTAACGGATTGGATCACCCAACCAATTGCAATCCACAAATATCATACAACTAGCGGCTCTGATCACCAAGGCAGCATGATTTTTAAGTCACACTTTGGGTACGGCTCACATCTTCCCATTGTACGTAACGGATGAACGGCTCAAACCGACCCTTAGATGAAGAGGGTATTTTTGTCCATAGACGACAGTGAAGCATGTTCAGGCCATTTCCATAAAACCAAATTAGCTTCCGTACTATTAGTTAAAAATGTGTTTCCATGAATAAGTTTGCTACCATACATCCTCATCTAATTGCCATTTTTACATTGTGACAGTTGCCATTTGATCTTCGGATCATGCTTCAATAATCCAAACCGTCCAATGGTGGTCCTCACTAGTGATGGATGGCACTTAGAAAAAACTTCCAAGATTGGTAATCATGTTTGTGTTTAATTGAACAAAGCTTATCTACACCGTCCGTAAAGGAGTAAAAATATTAATTAGTTGAGAAATTCAAGTATGATAGTCTTTAAAAAAAATAAAAAATAAAACATCCGGGTAATTTTTTACTATAGGTACGGCTTTTCACCTATTCGAACAAACGCGACCGACCACAAACTTAGATAACCAAAGTAGACCACCGACCGTACGGAAAACCTATTTCGGACAAAAATAACCCTCCTTTTTCACCTGCTTCTTACCTAACCGATGGTATTTTGGTCTGTCCGGACCCTAAAATCACCAGCGAAAAAACTAATTACCCTAAAAGACACTGTCTACTTTGCTAATTATTTCCTGGAAAAAAACTGAAATTAAGAAGGAAAAAAAAATCTATACTGCACTAGAGTTTGATGTCTCGTACACATTCATCTAGAAACTCTACACGTTGAACGTACCCAACTCAAAATAAACTTCTAAAATCATGGGTCCCACTTTAGATGGAAAAATTGTCAATAGCCCAGTTGGAAGAAAACAAGCATTAATTAGAGACAACGATGGTAACCTGATTTCCGTGTTACTAACTATTAGGGTGGCAATAGGCTGACTCCGGCCTGGGGCCTGGCGTGCAATAGACATGAGCCTAGCATAGCAGGCCCAAACTAGCATGGAAATTGATAATATCTCTAATTTTCCTTGAACTATTTAATTTATCCATTTATCAAATGGGCCATACATACATAAAGAATAAATATTCTAGAATAATGAAATCAACTATTCATATTCAAGATACATGCTTATCTAAGGAATTGAATAAAATATTTATAGGATACAAACACATGCACATATAATATCGCAATCGGCGCAAGTAGGGCACAAACCCAGCACATAGACTAAGCGTTAGGTGTAAGCTCCGTTTGGCTCAACCCATTGCTACCCAATCAAGGCTCTTTCGGGAGTATGGAATTAAAATCTCTAACATCATTAGACAGTCCAGCTCTTCTCGTTAGACTGATAAACGAGTAGACGGTGAGTTTTTTCACTTTCCTCTTCTCGTTTGAAGCAGTGGTACTTATAAGGTCCCTAGGCGGTTTTGAAACATCATATTTAAATAGAATACGCTGGAGAGTCCTATTTTGGACAGGAAACTACTCTTGAAACTATCGACGGGTTCACCTTGGTAACCGGTAACGGATCCTCCAATGCCTAAGTTAGACTGATAAATTTTGATTAACGAGTAGACGGTGAGTTTTTTTACTTTCCTCTTCTCGTTTGAAGCAGAGGTACTTATAAGGTCCCTAGGCGATTTTGAAACATCATATGTAAATAGAATACGCTAGAGAGTCCTATTTTGGACAGGAAACTACTCTTGAAACTATCGACAGGTTCACCTTGGTAACCGGCAACGGATCCTCCGATGCCTAAGTTAGACTGATAAATTTGAATTAACGAGTAGACGGTGAGTTTTTTCACTTTCCTCTTCTCGTTTGAAGCAGTGGTATTTATAAGGTCCCTAGGCGATTTTGAAACATCATATGTAAATAGAATACGCTAGAGAGTCCTATTTTGGACAGGAAACTACTCTTGAAACTATCGACGGGTTCACCTCGGTCGGCGTGTTCTTCGACCAAGATCAGGTTAGGC
Source organism: Magnolia changhungtana (assembly GCA_030180095.1). Classification (NCBI taxonomy): domain Eukaryota; kingdom Viridiplantae; phylum Streptophyta; class Magnoliopsida; order Magnoliales; family Magnoliaceae; genus Magnolia; species Magnolia changhungtana. The sequence continues at coordinate 2,087,244 of JASAUF010000200.1, read as the reverse complement.
CCTCTTTCTCCCGACATGGGCCGTAATCCTCGTTGGGTTACTTATACTATCTCAGTGGTGGTTGGTTTAGTCAGCTTGGAAGGCGAGGATAGCTCGAATCTTGAGTTCCTTGCCTTAAGAGCCTTTCACATATATTGTAGATGCTCCCGGTGAGATGAATCCTCCCCCACCGAGCTCTATCATTAGACAGTTCAGCTCAAGTTTTCGTCCTTTTGTCGGGAGAGTTACTTATCTCTCTAAGCTCTATACCTTGAACAACTCGGCACAAAGACTCATCTTGGGCTTTCAACCACCTAATATATATATATATATATATATATATATATATATATATATATATATATATATATATATATATATATATATATATATATATATATATATATATTATAGACACACCCAAGCACACCACAATGGGTATTCAAACACATGACCTTAGTGTTGAAACTCTTGTCAATCTACCACTAAACCATGAGTAGGAACCTTGGTGGTGAAATGATGTAGTGAGACTTGATTAGTGGGGTTGTTTGCTATGGGAGATGGGCTGATTATGCACCGGCAGAAAAACTTTTAAAAAGACTTGGGCCATCTCTAACGGTTTATGACTTCACCAATTAAACCTCGCCACATCATTTCACCGTTGAGGTGGGTGGGTTGGTGAGCAACTCAGATTGCATCCTAACCTTGTTAGGAAGGTCTTGGTCTTGGCAGGAGATCCGTGGCACCCACCATGGTGCCTATGTTGTTTATCCATTTCGGCAGATTATTTTAAGGCAGTACATCATTTCAGGGCATTAGCCAAAAACTGCGGCAGATCCAAGGCTCAAGTGGACTGCACCACAAAAAGAAGAAATAATAGGGCGAACGAGTCCGCATGATGCCTTTAGTGTTTTCGCTGGCGGAAAGTTAGTATTGGAAAAGCGACTTGTTAGGGTAAGTCAGCTGTTATTATTACGAAAATACTCTTAGATGGTTAGGGTAAACAATTGTAGGAGGGGTATTTTGGTATTTTTAAGTTCATCGGTACAACTTAGGCCCAGTTTGCAAATTAAGGTTTCGTTGCAGCGGATAAACTTGCTGGCTGAAACCTGCGGTCTATACGCCTCAAGAACCCCTGAAAAGAATCTAGTAGTGATGCTGATGCCCATCCTTAAAAACCTTTCCATGACCTACCATGATGTATGCTTGCCACCACCTGTTCATAAGCTCACGAAACATTTTATATATATATATATATATATATATATATATATATATATATATATATATATATATATATATGGAAAAGGTACTATGCGCTCGAGCCTAAAGCAGTCTTCCATGAGGTTGAGCTGTGTGGGCTCCACCGTGATGCCTTTCGAACATCAACACCGTCCACCAGATGCACCATTCCATGGTGGACCTAGACAGCCCAAAATCAAGTCAATCCGTGACTTTAGTGGGCCACACCACATACAGAAGTGCAGAGGGGCCGTGCACCATTAAAACATTTATAACCATTTTTGAGGGCTCACCGAGATGTGGTTTGCAAATCCAGCCCATCCATTATGTGTGTCCCACTTGAATGAGGGTTCAGACCAAGTTTCAGGTGCATGGAAAACTCAAGTGGGCCCCACCAAGTGCTTTTATATGTTTTTGGCATGTATTCACATGATTTTAGATGGTATGGCCCTCCATAAACGGCTGATTTTGGGCCGTCCAGGCCCGCTATGGAATGGTGCATCTGGTGGACGGTGTTGATGTTCAAAAGGCATCACGGTGGGGCCCACACAACTCGACCTCAGGTACGACCGCTTTACGCTCGAGCGCATAGTACCTTTTCCCCCATATATATATGTGGGAAAAGGTACTATGCGCTCGAGCGCATACGGTCGTCCATGAGGTCAAGTTGGTGTGGGGCCCACCGTGATGCCGTTCGAACATCTACCCCCTCAGTCAGATGCACCATCCCAGGTGGGGCCCACATGACTGAAAATCACCTCAATCCGTGACTTTTGTGGGCCACACCACGTACAGAAGTAGAGAGGGGTCGTGCACCATTGAAACATTCAAAACCAGTTGTGGGGGCCTTTCGAGAGGTTTCTTCATGATCAAAACCGTCTATCATGTGTGTCCCACTTGAATATAATTTTAAACCACTTTCAGGTGGTATCCACATCTCAGGTGGGGCCCACCAAGTGCTTTTACATGTTTTTACTTGTATACTTATGTTTTCAGATGGTATGGCCCACCTGATCACGATGGACGGGCGATTTTGGGCCGTCCAGGCCCAAAATAGGACGGTGCATCTGGTGGAGGGTGTGGATCTTCGAACGGCATCACGGTGGGGCCCACCCAGCTCGACCTCACGGACGACCGCTTTACGCTCGAGCGCATAGTACTTTTTCCCATATATATATATATATATAGTGAGGACGACCGCTTTACGCTCGAGCGCATAGTACTTTTTCCCATATATATATATATATATATATATATATATATATATATATATATATATATATATGGTGCGTACTATCGCAGCGTAAAGCGGTCGTCATGAGGTCAGGGTGGGCCCCACCGTGATGCCTTCCGAACATCAACACCGTCCACCGGATGTACCATTCCATGGTAGGCTTGGAAGGCCAAAAATCAAGTCAATCCGTGACTTTAGTGGGCCACACCACATACAGAAGTGCAGAGGGGCCGTGCACCATTAAAACATTCATAACCATTTTTGAGGGCCCACCGAGATGTTTTTTGCAAATCCAGCCCATCTATTATGTGTGTCCCACTTGAATGAGGGTTCAGACCAAGTTTCAGGTACATGGAAAACTCAGGTGGGTCCCACTAGCGCTTTTATATGTTTTGGCATGTATACTTATGATTTTAGATGGTGTGTCCCACCTGAGTCACGGATTGATCTGATTTTGGGCTGTCCAGGCTCACTATGGAATGGTGCATCTGGTGGACGGTGTTGATGTTCAAAAGGCATCACGGTGGGGCCCACCCAGCTCGACCTCACCAACTACCGCTTTACGCTGGAGTGCATAGTACCCTTTCCATATATATATATATATATATATATATATATATATATATATATATATATATATATATATATATATATATATATATATATATATCAGCTTGATTAAAAAAATTTCAATGGTAGGTGTTCAATCATCATTTTTTTAATATGATGCCTTCAAATGATCTTTCAAAATGAACAGCATGGATAAAACACATACATTACAGTGGGCGTATGGGGCCGATCAAGATGACGCCATCGTGGCATAGGAAGGACACAAATCCACGCCCAGGGGTGAGCTCCTCATCACCTAATTGGCATTCCTTGGGTGCCGATAAAAATACAATGTAATTTTGGTGAATTCAAAAAAAACAAATGTGGTATGATTTGATTGGGCCATCTGCTGTTGTCAAAAATAGCCTATATTGGAAGCTGACAATATGAGTTGATAACAAGTTTCAAATGGTCTTTCCGTGCCTCTCCAGATCTCTGGGATGCACCGAAAGTCCACTGTCGTATAGCATTTTAGTAAATGGAGTGCAACCTTTGAAATGCACGTCACTATGATAGAGGAGAAAGTACTATATGGGGGACATGATGTATGATACATGGACATTCACCTAAGAATTAGGTATACCAGGAACCAAAAATCATGCACATCAATTAGACCGTTCAAATGAAAATATGGAGTGATTCCATTCCAACAAACATGTCTATGATAAACAAGTCAGAATTGCTCAATAGTATGATTGCGAATACCTTTAAGGCTCATTTACTAACTTATATTTGAAATGCATTTGAATCTAAATAAGAGTCAAAATGAATCCTAATCTTCAGTATTGTTTGAAAGCTTTATATTAAAACGCACTGGAATTTGAAAATAGAAATGTATTGAAATTTTATCCTATACTAATGAAACTTGAATTTAATTACCAAATCAACTTTAATATTTTAAGTTTGTTTACATGTGTGATATATGATAGAATGATTATAGTAAACTTAATGAAATATATAATTTAGCTAAAAGTGACAAAATTTCAGGTCTCAGGTAGGTCACAAGTATATGGATTGAAAATGGACAACTAATTGACATTTTCTAACCAGCGATTTACATGGCCATGTTTGGACAGTTCTTATCATCCTATTGATGTGATTTTAGTGATGCAACTGGTAATTATAATATTTTAGGATGTCATTAGTGTGCCACGTTTTTAATGGATTGTTAGCTTAGCGCCACATTTGTTACATGTTGGACTCTCCTACCTTTAAAAGGAAAGTTTTAAAAAAAAAAAAAAAAAAAAAAAAGGGCATTCTACTCTGATTACAGTACTGGAATCACAACAAAAAAGGTGATATTTCACAATACATTAGTGTATTTTATTTACCTCCAACTCCATTTACTCTTAAATGCATGTTGCCTAACGACTTACGGATTCCAAATGCACCCAAACATGCATAAATTAATGGATGTTGCCGAACACCCCCTAAGAATTGAGGAGATAGTAATTATGGCCGTTGGAGATGTTTAAAATCTTGAATTTTGCAGGCTAGCAGTCTTCTTTGGCATTAAAAAAGGGAGAAAATCCTGAATTTTAAGCCACTTCAAAATTGATATCCAAGATATTTAGGAGTGCAAAATGATCCCACTTCTACAAAAACTGGATTTTAAGTCCAAACTACCTAAAATCCAAAAATTTAGGGTGACAACCCCTCATAAGACACTATTTACGATGGATCAGAATCTCTTAGAACGCCAGTTTTAAGTAATGCATATAAGAATAAAACACCATGGGCCAGCATGTTTTCTGCATGACATCCACTCCGTCCATCAAGTGTGCTCCTCAACGTCGTGCCCTACAACTAGAAATTTGTAGATCCATCCCTCGGAGTGAGCTACATCACATGGAACAATTGATGGAGATGGGACACCAACTATAAGTTTGTGTATAAGGCCAACATAGTGTTTATCTTTCCTCAAACCTATTCATTGTGTGTGAACCACAAGGATAAAGAGAAAATCAGTGTGCAAATCATAAGGATAAAGAAAAAAAATATTTTAAAAAAAAAAAAAAAAACTTGACTTGTGGGTTGCACCTCTTAAACTTAAAGGTTTTAAGTACAATTTCATGTTGTTCCATTTTATTAGGCCATTTAAGTTTTTAATCCGACCCATCCTTTAAAAGTATAATGGAAATGAGGTTTTTTACCTTATGGACGGAGTGAATTTTTAAACTTACAACATGTTAGGCCCCACAAAGCTTGGGTGTGTCAGGTACGAAGGTAGATTGGGCAGTGAGAAGTCACCCACCTCAGTGGTGAAATGACATGGTGAGACTTGATTGATAGGGTTATACACTGTCCAATGTGGGCGGAAAACATACTCAGCTGAAAAACCTTAACAAAAAAAAAAAGCTCAGGCCCATCTTCAACAGCTTACAGCTCCACTAATCATACTTCACTATGTCATTTCACCAACAAAATGGGCCGTGAGGAACTTAGATTGTGCCCTTTGTTGGGAGTGACTCAATCTTAAAAGGAAATTTGTGGCACCTACCATGACATATTTGTTTTATCCATGCTGTCTATCTATTTTAGCACATCCTTTTACAGTATTAACTAAAAAGTGAGGTAGATCCATGGCTCAAGTCGGCCATGCTATAATAAGTCGTAGTGATAACGATGCTCATCATTAAAGCCTTTCAAAGGCTTATTGTGATGTATATTTGCCACCTAACTTGTTCATAAGGGCACATAGACCCGGATAAAGGGAAACACAAATATCAGTTTGATCTCAAAAAGCTTTTAACGGTGGATGTTCAATTCCCACCATGTGGTCTACCCAATCCTTAGATTTGCCTTATTTTTAATATTATTGTAGACACCCCACCTAAAATAAAAACACACCACTCTTTGAGCTTTAAGTTGACTTCAATAAATTGTTTCATATTGACTTGGAAATCATTGAAAATTCAAATGGATCAAACCGGGAGTATACTCGGCACGTGCCGGATACAACCAATAGACCCAATAAACCAACACTAAATCCAGTAGTGATTCAGTCACGATCGAGCATCCGAACTCCAAAACTCCTAAAACTCTCTGTATGTTGTAACCAATATGCAAACAATGGATAAAATAATATGTAAAAATGAATCACATAAATAAACAAAAACATCACATTAGGTCCCACAAAACCTTGCTAGGATAACTCCATCTTGTTATGGTAAAGGACCCATTCCATGTAATGGGTGAGGCCTTTCTTGCCTAATTTAGGTTGGGTGCCAAGAAAAATATAGAAAACCAAGTGCAATTCATGTATGTGGTGGTGGTGAGGTCTCTATTGGCTAAGTTAGGTTGGGCGTCCAAAATAATATAAGAACCAAATTATTGGCATTGAAGGGTTTGATTGGGCAACAATGGCTATGGTGGTTAAAGATGCTTCACTATACTAAGTAGGAAATAATTTTCAAACATGTTTTGTGTGACTCTTCAACTATTAGATGTATTTGACCTCTACTGCAGTACAACACCGAGGTAAACAATGCACAAAAAGTTTACCTTACTCCAATAGAGAATACAAGTAATGCCGGATATGATGTATGATAGACGTACACGGTATATCGAAAGGAAAATTGTTATGGGAAAATTTGAGCTGAACTCAACAGAGGTAGACTTGGATCGGCTGATTTGGCAGTTGCGACAAGACAGGTATATTCTGATCTTAATTGAGGAAAGCTTGACTCGATCAGTGAGGGTGATCGTCATAGCAGGACGGGTAATAGAGGCCGATGAGCCGATTTGAGCCTCAGACTGATAATAGTTCGTCTCCACCGACCTAGTCATAACAATCCAGGTTAAGCTTCTAATTTCTTTTATAAAGATTTGATACCGACCTGGAATCCAGAAGAAGCCATTACACGTTTTGCTCGATCATTACAACCGGGCCTTTGTCAATAAGCGACTAAAGCCGATCCAATTGCGGGCTCGGACTGTAAGGATCGGCTCGGATGAAGGAGAATCAACTCTAGTAACACCTGTTTGGAGCAACATCCGGCGCACGATTTCTGGGTAACGACCAACATCAGCACACACACCATTCTCATTCAACGACAAATATCGTGTCGAGAATGACAGGCACGTTCATCTTTAAAAAAAATGTATAAATAGGAGACTCATTTGCATAGATAGGTATACAAGATCTCACACCTAGAGTCTTAGAAATACTATTTAGACCCAGATTCCTAGCTTAATTTTGGCATCGAAGGGTCTCCTGCTTTAGTCAGGGTCTCCTTTATCCTTCTCTTGTGCAGGCTAACAGAGTCCGGTTCAAGTACTCGTAGCTCAACAAAGGGTAAATCAGATTTTAGCATCAACAAAAATATTAGCCAGTAACATTTTATTTTAATTTCTAGACACGGTTAACATGAAAATATCTGAATAATCCCATTTCAACAAACACCGCCGAGAAGTCAGAATTCCTCAGCCAATCTAGGTTGAAGGCAGTTGGCTCCAAATTTCATTCGTCTTAATTAGAGAAACGTAAGGCACTTGTACATGAACGAGTGGCTGGGCATTAAGTGTCAGACAATGCCAGGTTATCAAAATATCTTCCCTAAAGACTATTCTCCAAGAGCGAACGGCAAGTCCACACACCGCACCAACAACCGACTGTATGGTCTGGTTATAGCCATCTAGGTTAAATTGGGCTACGGAGGTGATCGGTTACTTTCTTTTGACGCATGTGGAGCTGGTGATACACCGTCAAAATCTCGGGTTCCTAAAAGCCACCGAGGCATTTAAACCAACACACGTGTCACGCATCTGAACCGACCGCGTCTGCGTCCTCACCTCTTTTACAGGTGAGGCGCACGTGCCCTCCATACCGGCTTCCACGTTTCTGCGGAAGCCCGTGATGATGGCCACCTGCACAAATATCTCGTCAATTTCTCGGGAGGGAGGGACGCGGATTAGGTACAGCCCCCACTTGTGCCGATCTCGGAACAGGCTGTGACTCTTTGACTGTTCCATCGTGATTTATGGGTCTATCTACACCGTTTATCCATTTTTTTCTATATAATTTTATGATATAAACCAAAAGAAGAGGCGGATCCAAGTTCAAGTCGACCACACTGTAGGAAGCAGTGGTGATAGTGTCTTTTACAGTTGAAACCTTCCCATGTTCCACTGCGATATTTATCTACAATCCAATCTGTTCATAAGGTCACATAGACCTTGATAAAGGCAAACACAAATATCATCATGATTCAAAACTTTCGTAGCCCCAAAATGTTTTCAACGGTATATGTTTAATCCCCACTGTATGGTCCACTTGAGCTTACAATGCCTGATTTTTTGTCTTATAAAATAAAATGGAGTTTTAAAATAGATGGATGGTGTTGATAAATACATACATCACGGTGGGTCTGTCAGAGACCTGGCGTGTTCCGATCACGCTACAAGCAGGGTAGTACCTAGGTCGAGGCAAAATCCGAGTTCCCAGTACGAGTGCCGTAATCCACAGCTGTGCGTATAAACATACGGTCACAATCGCCGTATAAAGATAAAAGAAATACGCTCAGCTACTAAGCCTATAACTCGTACGCATGTTCCCAGATCTTTTCAATGCTCGAAGAGCAGGGATATATATATAAGAGCAGAGCAATCGGGAGCTGCTCTAGAGAAGCGTTCTCAGATATCTGAAGCGCCGATCGTCGTTTCGGTTCTAGTAGCGTATTGGAAAAATCGTCTCTCTGTGGTGGGATTCAGGTTAAGTTCCGATCCCCTTTTCTGGTTCTTTTTCTTCAATTTCTCATCAATTTCTGTGCCTTTCTCGGGCTGCGTTTCTTCGATCCGAGAACGTCGGGAGCTCCTGCTACCATTTGTGGAGGAGAAGGTGGGGGTTTTTGAAAAGGGTAGATGATGTAAGGATGCTAGCTGTTCTTGGATTTGACTAACGATTGCGATTTTTCTGTAGGTTGTAGTGAGTTGAAAGCGAACTGGGGAAGAATTTCAACCGATCTGATCCGGAGAAACGCGAGATTTCCGTTTCAAGGGAAAAAAAAAAAAGCACGACTTTTGACTTTCCTTCTGTAAAAAGGAGGTCTTTCTTTTTAGAAGAAAAGCTTCTGCCCCTCCTCCAATCTCTCTGTATTCTCCCTTTCTCTGGGAGAGATGGGAGCAGCGACCTGCTTGCAATGGTCTCAAACCGTCGTTCCTCATTCTCTACCTTCTTCTCAGACATTTGCTTCTGCAATCTTATCTCCGTCTTCTTCAAAGAGAAGAAGAGGCGGCGATCGTTCTCTCATCTGTCGATTCGTTCGGCAACAATCTGATCGGTCGGCTCTGTTCGGCACGAAGCTTGTAAGATCTCGATCGTGCGAGAAGCCGAAATCCAGTAAACAAACCCTCAGAAGAGCATGCAGCGCTACTCTAGAGAGCTTCTCAGACGAGGAATTCGCGAAGAAGCTTCAAGAACTGGCTCTGAGATTTCATCTCTCTGACGAAGAAGACAACACCGATGCAGATTCCGACGAATTACTGTGGGATGGGACAAGCGAGAGCTGCGGAGAAATCTCTTACTTGGACGGGAAGTTGGACTTCTCAAATCTGCAGAACGCGAGGCGTTTCGAGTTAACGGAACCACCTTGGGCCACGATCAGGCCCGAGCCACCGGACTGGACGGATGAGATCATCCCGGCGAGCATCGAGCGGAAGGCGAACAGCGTCGAGCTGCCTCTGTCCCTACGAATCTTGAAGCGGAAGAAGCAATGGCAGGAAGGGTTTGTGGAAGCAGGAGAATCTGCTTACTGCTCTGTGAAGAAGGCCTTCTCTTCCATGGTTTTCATAATCCGAGAGCTACAGAGCTTCACGCTCCAGATGCGAGAGGTCCTCTTCTACGAAGACCTGCAAGGGATTCTTGTGAGAGTACAGAAGGAGATGCACGCCTCGTTCGTCTGGCTCTTCCAGCAGATCTTCTCCCGCACACCGACGCTGATGGTGTATGTCATGATCCTGCTTGCGAATTTCACCGTATATTCCATGGGCAACACGGCAGCCATCGCGGCCGCACCGCCGCCGGGATCTTACGAAATGGTGGAGACCGTCGCCGAGGTGGAAAATCAGAGGCAATCAAGGTTCGATCCTGTGTCGGTGAAATCGTTCTCCATTTCTGGCAAGACGGCGTCAGTTGGCGGGAGCGGGGACGGCGGCGGTAAGGTGCGACCGGTGGCGGGGCCGACAGATGGAGGAGATGGACGGTTTGAGGAATTGGGAGCTTCTTTGAATCAGCACCGTTCGATTCTTCCTGATGAGATGGCCTCGACGATTGGGATGAATCCGACGGTGGAAGATGGGGTTCCGGGAGCGGAAAAGGAGAGGGAGGTGAAGCTGTGGAATTCAGTGGTGGAGGAAGCTTCTAGAATGCAGGCTGGGTTGAGGGACGAGTCGTTGGATCACGAGACGATGCAACGGTTCGTGTCGCCCGTTACGGTGGAGATCGAGCCGGAGGATTATTACGCGGATCATTTTCGGACGGAGCTGATGTATCAGCAGGCCGTATCGGAAGAGCCCGAGAACCCTCTCCTTCTATCCAACTACGCGCAGTTCCTCTTCCTCGTCGTCCACGACCATGACAGGTAAGAAAAATTTATCGGAATCCGTTTTCTACATATCGGCCGATTCATTTCTAGTTTGTGCTCGATTTCTGATATATTGCTAAGTTTATTTTAATTTTAATTGAGAAATGTCACGATCCATGCCGTTCATCTAGCAGGTCCCATTGCCGATGGGCCACATGCAAAAATTTCCAACAATCTTGGTACTATGAAACAACGGTCTGGATACACTACTGAATATGGGCCATCCACTCTCCGACCTACTAGATGCACGGCTTGGATCCCGGCACGGTTCCACCGTTTCCTCGTTTTGGGTACGGATGGGGTAAAGTTTGTTCACACGTGCGTGGGATCCACCTTCTGCTCGTGATTTAACGTGCCACCAACTCACGGTGGGGATGGTTTCCGTACATGGTATAGCTATTCACGCACGTGATATTTTGCTAGGTACTTCTAAGTACCACAATTTAATAATAAAAATTAGAAAATATGATATGATTCTTCCGAGAAATGGCCCACTATTAGTGGACTGCAGATTATTGCCAAGTGGGACCCACCAGCTGTTTGTACACCAGGACTCCCCAGTCTTAGTTATTGTTCATATGACTCGCCCGAGTCACGACCATTTCCAACCACCGCTACGCCCAAAAAGGTGGGGAGGCAAACGCTTTTTATATGTTTCGAGTATGATTCTGTATGAATCTTACGACCTTTTTAGGAACATCTTCCTCTTTTTTTCATTTTCTTTATCTGGTTTTAAAACTCTCGAGATTCCAGAATTCGCTGTCGACATTTGAAAATGGCCCTTTCTTGCCAAAATGGAAGTGCAGTTCGTCGTTTTTACCTGCTAAGTTATCTCACCGTTGGTTTTTTGTCGTTTTTGAGCAGAGCGGAAGAGTACTTCAAACGCGCCGCCCAACTCCAACCGCCCGACGCGGAGTCACTGAGTCGGTACGCGAGTTTTCTATGGCTGGCACGGAAGGACATCACCGCCGCGGAGGACACCTACTTGGAAGCCATCGCAGCTGATCCCAGCAACACATTCCACGCCGCGAACTACGCACACTTCCTGTGGAGCACCGGAGGCGAAGATACGTGTTTCCCTCTTGACAACAGTGATGAGGCCTAAACACGTGGGGCTCATCTCTCCCAAACTGCAATATAATTACCATCTCGTAGTCTAATCTAATAATGATAATAATGAGAACAAGAAAAGAAAAGAAAAAAAGTAAAAGAAATGGTTAATGAAAGGACGTTCATGGATCTAGAAAGAAAGGCAGGGGAATTTTTTGTTTTTTTTTTTTTAGATTTTGTTAATTGTTTTGTTTAGTTGTTACTGTGAGGTGATCTCGGCATTTGCGGTCGAGGGATTCCAGTATCTCCACAGTCGTTCGCATCTCCCCCGTTTTTTTTTTATTTTTACTTCCTGTATATTGGGCTCGTCTTTTTAAGCCTTTTCCTCTAAAATCGCAATTCGCAACTTTCATAATGACATATCTCGTTCTCAAGAGATTTTCAGATTTTGGCGTTTTTCTCGCGATGATATCGGGACGATCAGATATCAACGTATGCTTATTATAAATTGATATATGACTTTAAAAGTTTAAAATTAGATTAGAAATTAATTTGTTTAAATTTTTCTATATTTGTTTCGTAGAATTTAATACTATAGAGATTTTTAAAATCGGTAGTGGATTTTTCCGCGAAAATAACACCAGTTTTCACAATCTTGGCTATATCTGCCACACTGCACTGTTCCGTGGGTACAGCCGTAGCGGAAGCGCATTTCCCATCGGGAAATGTACACAGTCAACTGGTTGTATCCTAACAGTCTGTGAAACGGTCAGATACAGCGGCTGTATTAGATACGCACGTCTCCTATAACAGCGGGTAAATGACCATTGGCCCACAATGATTTATATGTGAAATCCTGTCCGTTCATCAGGGGGAAATCCTTTTATTCACCGTATATCCAAAATATCGTCTGCATTAACAAGTTCATATGGGGTCCTTACTCTTACTCCAATGGTAGACTCTCAGGAGTTTCCTGGTTGAGGGTTCGAGTACCCATAGGTGGATGAAATCCCACCATGGCGTGAGTGTGTGGTGGTGTGTGTGCGTGTGTTAACAAAAAAAAAAAAAACAAGTTCATATGGACTATGACAATGAGCGCAATTTAAGATTCAATCTAAAAACTGAAGTTCGCACGCTTGAGTTCTTCATCCGGTCATTGGCACTTACGAAAGATAAACACCATGGTGGCCCCGACAAAAACCTATGGTTGGCGTCGAAACCCCACTGTTCCTTCGTTGGCGGCCATCCCGTGGTTCACACCTAATGAACGGGTTTTGATGAAATATAAACACCATGGTGGTTCGTCAGAAAACTTTGGTCAGCGTCATATTCCCATTGTTCCCGGTTGTGTGGCCCACCTGAGTTGTGGATCTTGCTGATTTCTGGTCACAGGTCCTAGCATTTGAGGAAAACACCTGATGGATGGAGGGTATGTTGCCCAAGCAACATATTGGGCTCGGGGGACTTTTATGTTGTACGCCCTTCATAAAACAGGGTTTGCAGAGGATTTCGGACCCATGTTACATATGTAGTGCATCCTATCCGTCCAAGAGAAGGCCCTAGCTATAATGATCATCTGTACGAAAATCAAAACTCTACTCACTGAGCGTGCCACATAAGTCCAGTAAGTCATATCATCGGATTGTGTGGTGATCTCTGGATCTGTGCACGGATCGGCCCTGATTTTCTCATCAGGTCATCATCTTCCAGTGGCCCACGTTAGGGACTAATAGCATATTCAACATGTATGGCACGATTGGCGGAAAATAGAAGCGGTATTATAACTCACGATGAAGATGTGGTAATGTGATGACGCCACTAAGTTCTGTTGGCCAGAGCTCCTGCACTACAAGTAGTGGTAGAGGGCTTTTTAAATAGCCCTTCGACGCATAAAAGGGAAGAGAAAAGAATATATTCTTTAATGAATCCAAAGGCTTAAACAGCCCTGTGGGGCAGGAATGGTGCCAGCGCATATAGCTGATCAGTTCTCAACTTAAAATATGAACCTACCAGATTATTGGGCCCCACGTGGGTTGGTCATGCGCAGACCCGATTGGCCAAACTGTCCTAACCTCTGACTAATTACTGTTTATTTATTGAAGTTGGGCTACCTACCTCTTCCCTTTCACCATCTATTGGTTGTCCACCATTTATAGCTGGTTAATATTATATATATTTTTTTCTTTTTTAAATGTTTTACAATCCGTCAATAGTGGGTCACATTAGTCGAATGCCTAGGATCTGGACGGACATTCTCCTAGTCCATCGCTGCGTGGAAGATTTGAAAGAGCAATAAGAATACATGAGTCGTTCTCGCAAAACTGGAGCGGTTGATGAATGAAAGCTAAGATTTTGACCAGGGACCCTGTACTTCTGAGGGAGCACCTAGAGGGAATATCCGCAACGGGTCACTTAAGTGCACTAGACGGCAGGGACCACCATTATGAGTAGGACATCTACCTAAATGGGACTACTAATTGAAATATCTTAATATGAATTTACATTATATTAAGATGAAACTGCTGTTTATGGATGCCTATACATGGGTTCCTCCTTAAGCATAAGAATATGCTCATGTAGATAAAATGGACATACGAAGGAGTGAGTAGGTTCAAGTTAAAGGATAGGGTAAGGAAATTTTTTTATAAAAGACATTAGTATAGGTAGCAGAAAAGACTTGGGTCCTTACTCTTGCTCCGGTGGTAGACTCTTAGGAGTTTCAACACCGGGTCAAGCGTTTGAGTACCCATACAGCTCTCGATGGAGTGAGTGAACCTTGCATGGTTAGGATGAGGCTTAGATGGTGGTGATTATGAGGAAAATATACATGGATAATTCTCATTACAAAACATTTGTATTTGAATAGATGTGGTTGTTTCTATTTCACATTATATTCCCCTATAGTCTTGGAATATGCATTTGGATGGCAATTGGTGAATTTATCAGCAAGTTGGAAGTTGATTGTGATTAGATAAAAATGCACCACTGGAAGACAATTCCTATGTGACGGTTGTTATCATGAAGTACGGGTTAGCTATGATGTAGGTAGCATTGATGTTGTCAAAACGAATGGCAGGAAAAGATGATGAAAAAATGCAGAGGTCTTTTAAGATTATTAGGAAATTCTCCGCATGAAAACAATTCCTTACATCCAATGATAAGGGAATATTGAGCCGCGGATGTTAGATATTTTTGAATGTTTCTCACATCTCACGGAAAAAGTTTACAGTGCTTTTACTGGTATAATAAGAGATCTAAATGAACACCCTTCGTACAAAATTCACACAGTAAATCGTGTGACAGTGATGGAATCTAGGGGTGTACATCGGGTCGAAACGAGTCGAACTGGGCTCAACTCGGCCCGACCTGGCCACCAGCCAAACCAGCCCAAACCTGGCCCGACCCGGTCACCGGGCCAACATGTCCAGCCCGAATCCGGCTCAGTCAACAATCGGGCGAGTTCGGGCCAGTTTCAGACCTACGATTTGGACAGCCTTGATTTTTTAACTCTACTCCATCTACTCCATGGGAAGAGCTTTGACAAGTAACTTGAACGGCCTTAATTTTTGAGAAGGGTTTTTGTCACGCCCCGAACTCGGAAACCAGGCTCACAAAATTTTCGATCACCTAATCCGGCGTTGACAGCCTCCGTAGTACCCCATTCTCGGCTCCCGGCACCCATACACCAGGTTCCGATCCTGGGATCCTGCGAGGAGGATTTCAAACATGATTTTGATTCAGTGTAAGCATAACCATAAGCATAACCCATGAACAATAACCACAAGAACACCATCACAAAATCCACTATAATCAAAAACTTTGAGTACAAGGCATATGAAAGGGAAATACAATATAATAAAAGTAACGAAAAACTCCAGAAGCTAAGCTGCATGCTCCAACCGCGGCAAGACTATAGCTGCGTCTTGGCGTCACCTGCACGCATAAATCGTGCATAAGCTTATAGAAAGCTTAGAGGGCGGTGTAAGTGTGTGCGCAATATAAACGTGCCTAGAATGCAAGGTCAGATTAATGCGGAATCATGCTGATGAGTACATGAATGCAATCAGCCGTACTAAGTCTATATAGTGCAGGATATGCATGCTATCGGCCATATCAAGGCCATACGATGCATAATGCAAGTCAAGCATGCCAATCCACATCCACATATCAACGCAACTCCTCACTAGAGCATCAAATCCGTACGGTTCTTAGTCTGGATAATCACCGGGGTCTAGTACACTTTACGCCAGCTTGCCGCCCCTATCCGAACGCACAACTGGGAGAGTGGAAGAGACCTCACTATCCGCCTGCCAATATCGTCCGGCTCGTCGATAGTGGACCGATTCCTCAAGTTGGTCAAACTCAACCTAGAAATTGCCGCCTCACTCAGGCGGGTAAAGTCACGCCCCTTTCCAACCGACCACGACACAGTGGGAGACGCGGCCTACTGATATACGACCCTCACGTGCTTGTGTATTCACTCGGTCTCGACATTGGAGTCATCCTCTGGTACCATCGGGTTTAGGAGTTTTTACCTAGGAATATCTATGGCACCCCGATGCTAGAACAATATTTCCGATATCCAATCTAGCCATCCATGATGTGTCTATGGAGGCTATGGTCCTAATGTAGCTAATGTAACACCCCATATTTTATCCTAGTGTGTTACCAACTGGTGATAATTTGATTGGGATCAATCTGACCGCTGGATTGATCTAAATCCACAAGTAGGACATTATTCACTTGTATGGCCCACTTAAGTGTTGGAATTGCTTGACAAATGGGCATATGTTCTAATAGGACAAGTAGAATCACATGAATGGTGTAGATTATATAATACATCAATGTGGACTTCACCATTGAATTGCATGTGCATGTGCATAACTTGTGTGCATATGCAGTGCACTGGACCATTAATTCAATTAGTTGGACGCTGACTCGTATTCCAAAACAGGAGAGGATTTCTCTCATTGATTTTCTCCAGCAACGACGTTTGATATTCAACCAAACCGTCTGATCAATAGTAGGCCACCACCGTGATTCGTTCGGAAAATCTTAACCGTCCATCTTGTAGACAAAGCAGTTTCAACCATAACCATGATGACCCCACATGTTGATGGCCGCACATGTGGGTACAATATTAAGCACAAGATCAGTTGTGTGGATGAAATTTTCAAAAAAATAAAAAAAATAAATGGAAGCTGTTTTCTCGACAGGCTGGAAATCCGTATGGGGATTCTCCACGCCATCCCAGCCCTTCATAGGGAAGATCGTAGCCCTCCATTCTATCTCACTCGCATCGCGAGTTTTCTTGCAAGAAGAAGTTGTTACGGGAGGAATCTTTCCGTTTTCAACTGTTTTGAATCTGTTATGAGTAAACTCCATCTAGACCGTTTAGACAAGATGATCGTAGCAGTCCGAATCAAAAGGAGGTTGCGAGAAACCCTAAATGAGATGTTGAAATGCACATCTTTTTTATTTCTTGCGGCGCTAAGAGAAAACGCCCGTCTCCTCCTCCCTTCGAAACCACCACCCAAATGAATGTAGAGCTTCGAAATCTCTCATCTATAAGCTTCCTTTGAATGATCAGAATCACCCAGAAGAACCAGTTCGAAGAGAAGGCCCCACGTCTGGAAAACGCCATTGGAGCTCCATCATCTTCCTCAGCAAACAGTGCAATTGCATAATCTGAGGTATAGCTCGGTCTTGAGATCTAAGACGTCCATCAGGTAGGTCTTTTGATCGTCTCTTAAAGCTAATATCCAACAGAAGTCCGACCATTAAGGGAAATCAACATAGCAATCTGCATAGTGTCCGCGCCTTACTGTTTTAAAGTCGCACCACTCCTGAGTTAACTCATCAGATCTTCCGACTTGCTTCATTGTTTTGGGTCTGGTTGGCTAGATCCGAGTTTCTTACCAGTCGATCCATCAAGTGAAGAAGATGAAATGAGAAAGGAGAGGGAAAAGAAGAGAGAGGAGACCGAGTCTGAGTGGGTCGACTCAGTAGCAGGCCGAGTTTAGGACCGAGTCGGATTAACTTCGGGGTAGTCTCAATTTAGTATATTAAGAGTGAGTCGTGGTTGGTCAGCAACAGTGTTGTTTCAAAACGTTTCAAAGCGGCGAGTTAATATCTTGTTGAGTCGAGTCCAGCCCAAACAAAACTGAGTTTAAGCTCTGATTCATCTAGATAGCGCTCTGGTTGAGTAAGAGAGGAGACCGAGTCTGAGTGGGTCGACTCAGTAGCAGGCCGAGTTCAGGATCAAGTTGGATTAACTTCGGGGTAGTCTCAATTTAGTATATTAAGAGTGAGTCGTGGTTGGTCAGCAACAGTGTTGTTTCAAAACGTTTCAAAGCGGCGAGTTAATATCTTGTTAAGTCGAGTCCAGCCAAAACAAAACTGAGTTTAAGCTCTGATTCATCTAGACAGCGCTCTGGTTGAGTAAAGGAGTAGAAGGAGAGAATGAGAAAAGTAAAGGAAAGAGAAGGAAGAAGAATGGGAAAAAGAGTAAATGAGGGTTGTAATCGAATTGGCACTGAGTTGACTCGGTTGAGTCACCGAATGTGGGTTGGGGTAATCCAAATTCAGTCCATCCTTCTAACCATGATGGTGATGCACCTTTGGGTTTGGATTCACATCAGTTCGTGGGTTTCATTTTCATAATGGATTATCATTGAGTTATATTGAATTAGATAGGCTATTTCAGGTGAATTAACTAAGTGAGTTTCATTGGTTGTCTTTAAATCATAGGTGATTGTTGATAGTTTACTGTATGTAGACACTGGAAAATCGGGCGTCCACTTTGTTGTGAAAAATGTCTGGCGTGTGGTGATCCTGGGGGTGATTAAGCTGATTTGTGATTGTTGGAGTCGCCACTAGCCGAATAATCTCAGAATCCCATGTCGGCTGGAGAACCACGGAATACGTAAGGTTGGAGAAATCAGAAGATCCTCCGACCTTAGGTTGACTCCTGGTCTACGATCCGGGATTAGGGTAAGGGACCTCGGTTACAAAGAGGGAAGGTGTTAGGCACCCTCTCTGCCCGTACAAATGTACGGTCTCGATTTAGTGTGGTAAAATAATCTCAAGGGATGATGATGATGCTTCGGTCATGATGGGACTAGTCATATGTGGATTTCTAATGTAGCAAGATCCGAGATTTCGGCAGGCCACAGAGCATACGTCCGACAATATGTCTAGAGGGCGGATGTGATGATGCTTATGCAAAAACACAAGAAAAGTAGACTAGATCACTAGGAATTTCTGATGTGACAGGATCCGATATTCGGCAAGTCACAGAGCATACGTCCGCTAGAAATCTAGAGAAGCAAGGGGGTTGAGAAGGGAGTAGATGTCATGATGAATGCTTGTATGCAAATGGATCTTTGACTTGATTCTTGAAAAGGCTAAGATGTAGATTGAACCATGATCATTTTGGACTAGGCTTGGGGTTGGAAGGATTGAGATGAAGGCTAGGAGGTGGTCTGGAAAATGTGGGCTTGAAGGCTTGGGAGCTCCTTCCCTTCCTTCACTCTCTTCCTCACTCTCTCTCTCTCTCTTTTCTTTTCTTTTCCTCTCACTCTTTCTCTCTCTCACTCTCTCCCTCTCTTGGTGGCTCTCATTCATCCTCCTTGAAAATGAAAGGGGAGAGGGCTATTTATAGCCCTTTCCAATGGTTTTTGGTAAATAGAGGACAAGAGGAGGGTAAAGGTGATGTGGCACATGGTGGTTGGTGGAGAGGAGAGATGCCACATGGCATGCTCTCATTGGCTAAGGGGATCGGTAAAACAAGTAAATAATAGAGATGGGAGGGGTAAATTCCGGAAGAGTTGACTTTGGATCGGGGACACTGTCCCACTCCTCGACTCGAGCACGCGGCGGTACTCCGATCACCGCCGGCGTAATCCGATTACCGCCGGCGTGAGGCCGACCGCCGCCCGGTCCCCGGCCGAGTCCGATTCTCGTGTGGTCGGCTCGGCGCATGCTTTTGAGAGGAAGCGGTAGTTTGACTACCGCCGCGGTAGTCAAACTACCACTTCGGTACAGCTTTCTCGAAATTTTGTCGGTGGGTCCTTTTTGGGTCTTTAGAGTGAAACAAAGTCTGTTTTGGATATTCGGCTTAAAATGACTCGAAATTGGCTCGATTGTTACTTGAAAATGACCCTAGAAATGGATCAGTTTCGGACATGGTTTGGATTGAATGATGACTCATGATGGCTCGGAGTTAGGATTAGGGTTAGGTTTAGGATATGATCATGGTTCTCGAGATTGTCTTAACAAAATCAAGATTAGCCTTGGTGGGGTGTCTACAGATGCCCCTCTTTGACCAGAGGTTGCGAGCAACGGCGAAGGTCAAAGTATGGACACCCCACCCTTCCGGGTCGAATGAAGGGTAGCGATTCAAATCTATTGCTTACCATTGTATCATCATCAGTCGACTGTTTGGAAAAAGATGACTTGCACATATCACGAGGTTGAGGAAAACGTTGTGATTGTCTCCTGCGCATTTGTCGCGGCTTTACGGATCACCAATCACAACCTCTTCACATCGGATTGTTTACTGACATTGGAGGGTAAGTCCGAAAAGTAAGGGCCTCTGCAACGCATTTGTCGCGGCTTTACGAGGATTCCCGTCTTGTTAGGTCCGTCGTTCCTTTGCTATGTAATCACCCTAGAATGTTCGTTCCATTTGATCGTCAAAGTGGTTAGCTGCCCTGCGCGTTGGTGCGGCCTTACGGGGAACTCACTACGCCGACTTGGACTCGATCAAATTTTGCAAACATTCCGGGCTAGGTATGTGCAGGTAATCTGTTTGCCATGCAATCTGCTGAGTCTGACACTTTGGTTACAATGGATCGTCTTCACTTCGAGTTTGATTGTTCTTTCCAAAGATAGATCCACTCATCTTACTAGCATTTGTACGACTGCCCAGTCATAGGGGTCTGGCCAATCATACATATATCATGTACGGACTCGATCGTCCTTCGGGGAAACCGGAAGAGATCGAGTCTTATTTAACTGTTTGCATTGTCCGCAACTGGAGAATATGAAAGATTCCTCAGTGTACTGCGCGACGCATGCATTTTTTTGAAAAACTATCCCCTTTGGAGCTAGGCTCATTGAGGATTTTATTTAAAACCTTTTTTGGATTTTTTGAAAAAAATATATCCGTTCGATTTCGCGGGTGGGCGTCGTCGTTCGGTTTTATTTTCGCAAGTTAAGTAAACAGTTGCGTTGCCTCCACTAGTGAGTAGATGGGGCTAACGGTTTTTATTCGCAAGTCAGATGGCCTCCACTAATAGATTAATGGGGCTAATGTTTCTTTAAGAAGCAAACCTTTTAGGCCTGGGGATTCATTTTAGAATTATTTGGTACTTTGAGATTTTTGAATTTTTGGGAATTTTGGGATTTTTTGGAATTTTTTGGGATTTTTTGGGGATTTTTGGGAATTTTTGGGATTTTTGTGGAATTTTGGGATTTTTAGGAATTTTTTGGGATTTTTTTTTTTTTTTTTTTTTTTGGGGGGATTTTGGGGATTTTTTGGGAATTTTTTGGGATTTTTAGGAATTTTTGGGATTTTTAGGATTTTTTTTTCTTTTTTTTTTTTTTGGGATTTTGGGGATTTTTGGGAATTTTTGGGATTTTTTTTGATTTTCTTCTTTTTTTTTTGAGAGTTTTTGGAACAAAAGTTTATTTTCGAAATTCTCTAGGGTTCTTCCAAGGGTTTTGAAATACTGAGATCTATTGTTAGAAATTATTGGGGACCCTTTTTGAAGATTCAGAGGGACTGAAGTTTATTTTAAGAATTTTCTAGGGCATTTTGGAGGTTTAGAGAATCAGAGGTTTATTTTTTTGAAATTTTGAAGACCCTTTTTGAACCTTAGAAGAAACAGAAGTTTATTTTAAGAAATTTTTTGACTTTGTCCACCGGTCCAAAGGGAGGACCGGTCACTGGAGGTAGGCATGGGGACAAAGACGCTGACTGCCTATGTCGGATTGTCGACGGCGGTCGGATCTGCCGCCATGCAGCGGTGTCCGGCCACTGCCGGTCAGTCGATGGACCGTGTCCGTTCCTCTTTGCTGGTCCGCCCGATGCAGCCTCCTCCCCATTTAGCCCGCTCGCCCGATCGTCCAGGGACGCATCTGTGGTCCCTGGAGCTCATTTTTTTTTTGTATTTTCTCTAATTTCAGGTATTCTTGGCCATTGGATTCTCCTTAGGTTCTTGGTGGACCATCCTCTTGAGGGGCTCTTGCAATCTTTCTCTTTTTTTTTTTGATTTTTGATTTTGGAAAGGGTCATGATCAGGACCAGTTGATCACTTTTGATGAAATCTAGACCATTGGATCTTACAGGATATATATTTTATTCATGTTCTTTGTTGCACGTATTTTTTTTTTTTTTTTATTATTATTTTTTTGTTTCTTTGGAGTGGGGTGTGATAAAAAAGGGGGCCCCACCTTTTATTTGATCTGATTTTTATTTTTTTATTCTTTTTGGATGATCCGGACCATTGGATGGGTGGATGAATGATCTGGACCATGGATCTGGGTCATGTATGAATGGGTGGAGTGGTGGATGATCTGGACCATTAATCTAAATCATGTATGGACGGATGGATGATGGGTGATCTGGACCGTTGATCTAGACCATGTGTGAATGGATGGATGATGGGTGATCTGGACCATTGATCTAGATCTTGTGTGAATGGATGAATGACGGATGATCTGGACCATTAATCTAGATCATGTATGGACGGATGGAATAGTGGATGATCTGGACCATCAATCTAGATCATGTATGAACGGATGGATGATGGGTGATCTGGACCGTTGATCTAGATCATGTGTGAATGGATGGATGATGGGTGATCTGGATCATTGATCTAGATCTTGTATGAATGGATGAATGATGGGTGATCTGGACCGTTGATCTAGACCATGTATGAAAGGATGGATGATGGATGATCTGGACCATTGATCTAGATCTTGTATGAATGAATGGATGACGGATCATGGATGGATTTGCTGAAATGGCCTCCCTCCTTTTCTTCTTTTTTTTTTTTGAAACAGGCCTTGATTTTCAAGTGGGCCTTTGATTCTGAAGTGACAACGGCTTCGGGAAGGATTTGGAATGGGTCATTTTGGAAAACGGTTCTTTCAGGCGGGTTTGTGAACATGGGCTTCCTAGATGGACCTTTTATCATGGATCCTCTTTTTTTTGTGTTTTGGCCTTTTCCTTGAAAGTGGGCTCTTGAGATGGATCTTTTGAGGTGTGAGCTTGACATAAAACTTACCTGTAGGTTTTGCACATGCGCGTATGCCCCGTCGAGGTAGGAATGATGTTTGGTCCGTCTCGACATTCGACCGACCCATGTTTCGTGTCAGCGGAGGGCCGGCATCTTTCGAGATGTAGCTCGGGAAGGTGGTGCGCCCCGCGATTCTTAGAGGGCGTGGGGTTAGGAGTCATTGGCCCGACCGGTTTCACGATCCTCGGCCTTTGTTCTTTGAGGTTCTCGGAGCGTACTCCTTTGCGCATCTTTTCCGGGTTCGTCTGAGCAAGACGAACATGTCGCTCTTATCGCCTTGGCAGAAGCGATGGCACCAAGAGACACATACATTCCGGTTGCCCTTCGAGAGTGGGGGATCACCCCATATGACATATACATGCAAAATGGGCCTTAGATATGATGGTGGTTCTGTGCCCTTTGAGGAGGACCTTCCGGTACCTACGAGGATGACCGGATGGAGCTATTAGGGATGATGCCGGATGCCACTGAAATTTTCGGGCCATCGATTTAAACTTTTGTGGCTTTCTCGAATTTCGCCAGCGTATCCACGAGGCCGAAGTGCTGTGGTGTGATAAAAGCTCGGGCCTGATTTTATATACCATGGGAGCGATGATCTTCGCCATGGGAATGAATTAGTGAGTTCCGTTTGTTATCGCTTGTGGCGAGACATTACTTTTCCCATGCCGTATAAGCGGAATGCGGCCCTTTGGCGCACTTGTATGAGGGGTTGGATAAGGCCGGTCGCATCGCTCGCTCGATTGGTTTTTACCCGTCATTGAGGTACTTTCTTGAGATCTTTTCTGTCATCTTTTCCTTAAGGATGGTCTGATGTGTCTCTTCTTAATTTTGGTGTAACGCAGGTTTGCTTTTTTGACCATTTTCCTCACCTGGCACCCACTCTGATTAATCATTCACCTCCATTCCCGCGCATGATCTTTGTGGTACAAGGATAACCGCAGCCGTACACGTTTGTTTTCTGATCTTGCTTGGAGGTCGAATGTTGATGCCCTCGTTCCTGACGATGTGAGCGATCCGTCTTGCCCTGTATTACCCATATGTTGCTATCTGCATGTCTGTCAATTTTTACCCCTTTCTTTTTGCAGTTTCATACCCGACCATATCTTCAGTCGAACGCAGCTCTTACTCCTGGTGCACAGGAGGCTTTTCAGGCTTCTCGACGGCGCCGCATCCTGGAGGATCCGCGGGTGACCAAATGGTATCTGGGAGAGAGACTTTTTTGGCAGCTGACTGGCAGCCCTTTGGTCCCGCTTAGTCCACCATCTGGACCATCTGATTGGAGATCTGTGCCACAGAGGGAGCTAGTTGCTGCTTTGGAGGGTTATGAAGCGCACCTTTGTTGACCCAGGCAGAGAGTATAGCTCTTGGAGCGAGCAATACGGCATGGGTCCGATTCTTCACCTGGTTATGCTCCGGGTGGTGGTGCCCGCTTTCTGGAGGAGGGATCTTGGGTCCACATTTTCATAGCAAGGATAGTGACACCTATCTTCCGGATGATGATTAGTTCATCGGCTGTATAATCTCCTTCATTTGATATAAAATTTTAGTTTGTTTGGCATTGCCTTTTCCTTTCCCAGTCGCATTTATCCAATTGCGCACATAGGAGCAAATTACTTGTTTTATACCATCCGGAATAGATCTGTCCGAAATTTCACTCGGAGGCCCGGTCGGTAAGCGGCTGATCGATTGCCGCGGCGTGATATCGGACTGCCGCCGTGACAATCGGATTACCGCCCGATTGACATTTGCCCGTTCTGCACTCTGTCAGTCTTCGCGGTGATTGATGATGATGACAGTCTGTTTCGAAGCGGTACTCAGTAATCCGTTAGCGGTAATCCGATTACCGCCCCCGTCCATCTTTTCTTCCAGCAAGCCCTGTTCTTCCCTGTTCATTCCCTTTGTCCCTTCCTCCGGCATTCTCGTCCGTCCGTTCTGATCATCCTTTTTGTCTCCATTTTGTCCTTTCTTCTTTGTCCTCATCCCTCCTTTGTTCCTTTCTCCTTTTCTGACTCATCATGGCTAATCATAATGATGATTTGGGTGTGTTTATGGGTGGTGAGAAGGTGGTTGGCTCCATAAATGATGAGGATTTTATGGGGGTAGATGAAGAATTGATGGGTCCTTTTGAAGGAGTGGGCACCATTGATGGCTTGGATCTTCTTCCTACTGATGGGCTGATGGGGTTGGATGGTTTGTTTGATGGAGGGATGGCTTTGGATGGCATGAATGGGATGATTGCTATGGATGGTGTGGATGGCTTGCTTGATGGAGGGACGGCTATGGATGGCATGGATGGGATGGTTGCTATGGATGGTGTGGATGGCTTGCTTGATGGAGGGATGGCTATGGATGACATGGATGGGATGGTTGCTATGGATGGTGTGGATAGCTTGCTTGATGGAGGGATGGCTATGGATGGCATGGATGGGATGGTTGCTATGGATGGTGTGGATAGCTTGCTTGATGGAGGGATGGCTATGGATGGCATGGATGGGATGGTTGCTATGGATGGTGGGGATCAGATTTTGGTGGATGATGGGCTTCCTCTTGATGTTTTAGATAGTTTGGATTTGGTAGATAATGGACTCTTGACAGGCGGCTTGGGTCAGATTTTTGGCACATATTTCGAGGTGATGGTCGGTCAGTCAGCTCCTGGCGTCGTACAGGATGTAGCTCCTATGTGCCACTGGGATGCACCAGAGGTTGCAGCTATTGGGGCTTCTTCATTTCAGACACCTCCCGACGTAGCAGTTGTCGGGGACTCAAGTCCTCCTGTTGAGGCTTTTCGGGATACACTTTGCGAGAAGCGATGGGCGCGTCGGCTTTTTCCTCCACCACGAGATCGATCTTTTAGATGAGGGTATGCCAATTTTGATGACCCATTGGTGGCCCCGGGATTCGGATTGTTGAGGGTGTGCACTGTCGGACTTGTCGACTATGCACCGCGTGACACCCGTTCGAGCGATTACATATTTGGATTGACAGTTTGACTGAGTCCGAGATCTTCAAGTTGGACTCCTTGGGCTTTCGAGAGGTTCTCCACTTTCACCAAGTCCGCTTAGATTGGCGACTGCTGAGTGCGGCATTGTATGACTGGGTACCATCCCTGAACCTGTTTTCCTTCAACGATTTGGAGTTGGGTCCATCGCTGGAGGAGTTTGCGCGTCTGTCAGGCCTTCTTTTGACTCGAGAGGCGTACATTCCTTTGTCAGAGTCGGTTCGCCCTTCTGATCTGGTTGCTTGGTTCGGATTTCCTGTTGATCTTCCTACTGCAGAGGGCGGGGTTGGTGAGCTTTCTCTGGAGATTTTATATGACCGCTGCTTTACTGGCCGTGGGAGGCCTGGATCTGATCGTCGCCCGGTGCACCGAATGCACCGATATTTTACACCTTGGTCGAGTTGTTGCTCTTTTTCGGGATGGAGACGATCGTCGCCGGTAGTTTTGCTAGACGTCTTCCCGATGCGTTCTTTGTCGCAGAGCATCATTTAGGTCGTGCTGGCCGATCTTTTCTTGGGGTTGACTGAGTGTTCCCTTGGGCATACCCGCATCCTCAGAGGCTGCTGCTCGTTTCTTCAGGTACTTTCTGCTATTTCGTCACTTTCTCATGCATCCCATTTTTTTTTGAAATTTGGGCTTAATTTAAGCTTCTCCTAGGTATGGTTATGGGAACACTTGTACATGACTCCTGTGCTTGTATTTCCTGATTCTCGTCGTGATGACGTGCTGCGCTTATTGCTCGACGACCTTCCGTGTGGCGTTGAGGCCACGGAGTCATTGTATCGCCGCATGTTTTCTGAGCTTCGAGGGTGGGAGATCAGCTGGGAGGCTACTTGGCTTTGTCGAGCGCCCCTGATCTGTAGTGCGGCTCGCACTCCTTTACTGTTACTCGGCCTTCGGGGATGCTGCTCCTATCATCCCATACGCTTCCTTCGCCAGTTTGGTTTCTGGCAGGATATCCCGGAGTTCGCCTTTTCTGGATTTGGACATTTGTCTCTTCCATCTGATTTGACATCCTTGTATAGGCGAGTCTGGATTTCCTGGCAGGGTTCTTTGGATGCGACGGCTCTAGGCCTTGAGTCTTGGGCTCCTCCTATGGCGACGGTACCATACCAGCGATGGGTAGCAGAGCAGTCGTTGTCACCGTCGGTTCCAGTGCCGGCACTTGCGTATGAGGGCCGATCGGATATGATAGGTGACACTGCTTCGTCTTCCTCCTGCGTTATTGATTCTTTCGAGGCTTTTGAGGAGCGGCCCTTCATTGATCCTTCATTCCTGCTAGCTACACATGGTCATTTGATTAGTGAGATTGCTGTGCTTCGCCACTCGTGTGAGGACATGGCCCGCCGATTAGCCGTAGAGCGGCGATACGATGAGAGTATGCTTGTGTCACATCGTTTGGATAAGGATGAGATCTTCTACCTGCGCATGGAGATAGAGAGGCTCGGGAGAGATTGTTGGCATATGAGAGGTAGGGGCTTACTGCTGGTTTAGCTGGGCGTTGATTGACTACTTATTTTGTATGCACAGAGGATTTTTGTTATAAAGGGAAAGACAGTGTATTTGCGAAATGATTTAAGAAAATGAAATATTTTGCTCGTGCCATGTTTACTCATGTTTGGATTTGTACTTTGGATGATAGGGATCAGAATCTTGGGCTCAGCCCACGTTGTGTACAGTATTCAAGACTGTGTTCCTTGGGGTCTTGGTTTCTTGAGACGGTGTCCGGGATTGCATCCTCTGAATTTGGACAGCATCTGATGGAGTACTGATCTGAAGTTGATCCTTCTTTGTATCTTGTTGTGTCATTTGCTGCCTTGGCTTCTTCTGTTCCTGCACTTTTATTTTATTTTTTATTTCTTGCCATTTTTACCCGTAGCGCCCTTTCAGGTTTTCACTACGTCTGGCTCTTCCCGTCATTTTTGCCCGTAGTGTCCTCTCGGATCTTCACTACGTCCCGGGTTTTTGATCTTGCCTGCCCCTTGGCAGCTTGTGCTATTTTTACCCTTGGCGCCCTTTCGGGTTTTCACCAAGTCCGCTACATGCCTGCTGTTTTTACTCGAGCCGCCTTTTCAGGTTTTCAACTCGCCCCTTTCGCTTAGGCATGCCTTTATTATTTTTTTTTGTTGGTTTTGTCGAAGTGCTAGGAGTGATAGGGGAACTTCCTTCATAGCCGGCCGATTGGCTACCTGCCTGTCCTTGTCTCTGATCACAATCGTAAGCTGTTTGAAATTATTTGGGATACAGGATAGATTACTAGGGATGCGGGATGGGTTTCTTTATTTTCTTTCTGGGTCTTCTTTTTGTCTTTTCTTTTTTTTTGCTTTTCTTTTGTTTCCCCTTTTTTTTGAAATTTCTCTTTGTCTTTTCTTCCTTTTTTTTGTTTTTGCTTTCTTTTGTTTTCTTTTTTTTTGAGACATGATGGGTATTTCTGAAAAGGGTAATTGGTGGATATATACAGTTTTATTTTCTGATAAGGAAGTGAGAGATACAGCCTTTCGATTGTAATCATTGACAAGGTTAGGTAGGGTTACCCGTGATAGATTTTCACATTGTCGGCGTTGATGGGCTCGGGAAGATCCTCGCCTTTCAGATTGGTGAGCCGAAGAGCACCTCCTGGGAGTACTTCCCGAATGACCAGTGGTCCGTCCCACAATGGTTTGAATTTTCCTCTGGGATCTGGCAAATGCGGCGGCAGGATACGTTTCATGATCATGTCACCGACTTTGAAACTTCTCTTCCGGACTCTCTTGTTGTAAGCTCGAGCGATCCTTCTTTGATAGCATTGGGAGTGGTTTAGCGCCCGCATGCGCTTCTCATCTGCCAGATGCAGTTGATCGTACCTCGCTTGTTGCCACTCGCCTTCCTCGACTTCACTTTCCAGTAGTATCCGCAGTGATGGGATCTCAATTTCGACTGGTAGTACTGCTTCCATTCCGTAAACGAGCCCATATGGAGTTGCGCCTATAGCAGACCGTACAGACGTGCGATAAGCCCAGAGTGCATAAGGAAGCATTTCTGACCAGTCACGGTATGTCTTCACCATCTTTTCGAGTATGCAGATGATAGTTTTGTTTGCGGCTTCTACCCCACCATTCATCTGAGGGCGGTAGGGGCTCGATCGATGGCGTTGAATTTTAAATTTGCCGAGGAAATCGCCCATCCTTTTATTGACGAACGGAGTTCCGTTATCAGTGATAATGGCTTGAGGGACCCCATATCGGCTAATGATGTTGTTCTTCATAAATTTGACCACATGAGATGCTGTGATAGTGGTGTAGGATGCTGCTTCTATCCATTTAGTGAAGTAATCTACTGCCACCAGGATGTATTCATGTCCGTTTGAAGCTTTAGGGCTGATCTTACCTATGATGTCGAGTCCCCATATAGAAAAGGGCCATGGCGCCGTCAAGTTGTAGAGTTCGGAAGCAGGCGCATGGATCTGGTTTGCATGCTCCTGACACTTGAAGCATCTCCTGACGTGCTTGCAGCAATCTGTCTCCATTGTAAGCCAGTAGTAGCCGAGTCGTAGGATCTTTTTGCCATCATGTGCCCGTTCATATGCGGGCCGCATAGTCCTTCGTGGATTTCGACATAATCCGGGGCCGCCTCTGTCTCGTCGACACGGCGGAGGAGGACTTGGTTGAAGGATCGCTTGTAGAGGATACCCCCAGTGATCACGAACCGAGTCTAATCTTTGTATTGTATGTCGATCGCCGAGCTGCTCCTTCCGGTACTTCGATGTTCGAGGTATTTTTGATGTCCGTGTACCATGGCTGATCATTTGGGGCAGGCTCGGCTTCTTCGATTTGGAGGCAGAATGCAGGTTCCTCTTGGAGTTCGACAGTGAGTTCCCATTCAGTAACTCCTTTTGGGATTTCCAGCATTGAAGCGAGGGTAGCCAGAGCGTCCGCAAACTGATTCTTGACCCGAGGCATGTAAGAGAATGTGATCTCTTCGAACTCCTCGATCAAGTTTTCCAGATAGACATGATAAGGAATCAGCTTCTCATCCTTGGTCTTCCAATCGCCATTTATCTGGTTGACGACGAGTTGCGAATCTCCGAAGACTCGTAACCTCTTTATGTTGAGGATGATGGCTTCTCTTAGACCGGCGATGCATGCCTCATATTCAGCTACATTGTTGGTGCACTGGAATGCTAGTCTTCTGGATATAGGAACTGGGACGTCTTCGGGGGAGTAGAGTATGGCGCCTACTCCACTCCCTTTCGCGTTTGCAGCTCCGTCGAAGAAGAGTGTCCATTCTCCTGCCTTTCTTTCCTCTTCTCCCTCGATCTGGAGGATGTCCTCGTCGGGGAAGAAGGTCTTCAGAGGTTGGTAGTCGGGCAGGGAGTGTCTGCTAAATGATCGGCCGTGCTTGCCTTGATTGCCTTCGAGTGACATATGTGATGTCAAACTCGAAAAAGCGAGAGTCGCCATTTTGCGATCCCGCTGTCGGTCTTTGGTTTTCGAACAAGTACTTCAACGGATCCATGCGGGCGAGCAGTAGTATCGGGTGAGCGATCATGTATTGCCTTAGCCGTTGTGTTGCCCAAACTAGGGCGAGGCATGTTTTTTCTAAGCTGGAATATTTGGCTTCGTAGCTTGTAAACCGTCGGCTTAGATAGTAGATCGCTTGCTCCTTTCTTCCCGTATCGTCGTGTTGGCCGAGGACGATCCGATTGCTTCATGCTGCGACAGAGATATACAACAGAAGTGGCCTACCTGGTAGGCGGCACGAGCACTGGAGGACTTAGCAAATATCTTTTGATTTTATCGAAGGCCGCTTGGCAGTCGTCATTCCATTCTTTTGGAGAGTTCTTTCGTAACAGCTTGAATATGGGTTCGCAGACCGGAGTGAGTTGTGCGATGAATCGGCTGATATATTGGATTCGCCGAGGAAGCCCCGAATTTCTTTCTCAGTCTTGGGTGGTGGCATCTTGATGATAGCTTTGGTTTTGTTTTCATCCACCCTGATACCGTCTTCGGCCGACAATGAAGCTTTGTGCACGCCTCCGGTTGCACGCATCAAGACACATTTTTGTGGATTGAGGCGGAGCTTGAACTTTTCCAGCCTGTCGAAGAGCTTTTTGAGATCTTCAAAGTGTCCTTCGATCGTGCGAGATTTGACAATCATGTCGTCCACATAAACTTCCATTTCCTTGTTTATCATGTCATGAAACAAGGCAGTCATGGCTCACATATGTAGCTCCTGCATTTTTGCCTCCAATTTCAAAGGGCATGACCCGACAATGTAAAGTTCCCATGGCGTGATGAAGGAGGTCTTTTCACGGTCTTCGACGGCCATCTTGATCGATTATAACCGAGAAACCGTCCATGAAGGAGAAGATCTTGTGTCCAAGAAGATATTATCTACCAAGTGTCGATATGAGGCAAAGGGAAGTCATCTTTAGGGCTTGCTTTGTTGAGGTCCCTAAAGTCGATGCACATTCGACTTTCCCATCTTTTTGGGAACTGAGTACGATATTTGCGAGCCATTCCTGATAGTTGGAGACTACCGTAAAATCCCGCATTGTATTGCTTGATGATTTCATCACGGATTTTCAAAGCCCATTCTGGCTTCATCCTTCGCAGCTTTTGCTTGACTGGCTTCATTTCTGGCTTGGTTGGCAGATGATGCACCACCAACTTTTCATCGAGCCCTGGCATATCCTCGTAGGAGAAAGCAAAGTTGATGACCTCGGCTTCAGAAACTCCATCATCTTTCGCTTGTGATTCTGGGGGAAGCGATTTCCCGATACGTACTTCCCTGGGGGAGTCCATTGACCCTAAGTTCACAATTTCGAAGTCATCTGCTACAACATTGGCCTTTGTTTCGAATTTTTCGAGGGAATCCTCGAATTCGAGAGCGGTATCATCATTTCCCTCATCCGGAGCTTCATCCAAACCCATGAGTTCGAAGTCCAACTCTAGATCGAAATCATACGAGTCGACTTCAAACTCGTGCTTGTCATGAGAAGTGTTTGGCACAGTGATTTTCGAACAATTTTCTATTGTTTTTGTATTTTGGAAGTTTTTTGATGTTTTGTGATTTTGAGAAATATGTGATGTTTTTGTATTTGAAAGATTTTTTGATGTTTTTGTGTTTGAAAGATTTTTTGATTTTTTTGTGTCGCCAAGATATCCTGAATATGACGGTGTTGCAAACCATGATTGGTCTTGTCCTGGTTCGGGATACCAATTGTTATCTACATTGGCGTTTTTTTTGAAAGGTCGATGCTAGCGAGTGGTTTGCTAGCTGATTCAATTGTTTGGGGGATGGCTGACCATCCTGGCTCTTTTCCCCTGTCGATCTTGCTGATCTGCCTTGTCTGTTCCTGTGGGTCATCTGTCTTGATGACCATGATATCTATTTGAAATTTGGGCTCGGAGTCGACCGTTTCGACCTCTGTGCCCAGGAGTTGAAGTTCCTCTTGTTCTTCGGATTCTTGGGACGGGATTTGAACATCCGTCCAATCCAGAGCAAGCCACTTACCTTTGTCAACCCAATGGATAGGTTGCTTCTGCCCTGTGTTCCCCTGAATGGGTATCTCCCTGTTCTGGCCTACATTGCATGCAAAGGACATTCCCAGTTTTGAGTTACCTGCGGATGGACTGATTTCCTTGCCCCTAGTTTCATGCGATGGATCTGGGGGTTCTGCCCCTGGCCTCGTGTGCTCCTCTGGTATCCTAAGGATCCGATCCCACCTTATTGGTGGCCAGATAGACTCTTGTCTAGTCTGTTTTGTGAGTCTAAGTGTTTGAAATTGGTCCTCAAGAGATACCATTTTGTCCTCATGAACTGTCCCAGCTTTAACAAACTCGATGGGTGTGCATTTAAATAGTTGACCCCTTTTTGGCTTTTTAGCTTTGATCTTCCTGTCGGTTGATATCCCGCCCCTCGTCTCGTACATTGGCAGTGTCTTGGTCTTACTACCATACCTTTTTCATGGAACTCGGTACGGTAATTTAGGATCAATCGCTCGGCAGGGGGAATGACGTATTCAGCAGCTAGAGGGCGAGGGTTAGCGATAGCGTTCACTTTTTCGAATTCAAAGCTGTGATATGGAATATCGCCTTCTATATGCTGAATGTCAATCACTGGAATGTCAGTTTCAGGAATACTGACCGTCACCGGGAGGATGGTTTCTGGCTCAGCCAGTATTGAAATGATCCGATTTCCCGAAGGGAATTTAACCCTTTGGTGGAGGGTAGATGGGATGGCTCCAACAGCATGGAGCCATGGCCGCCCCAAGAGAAGGTTAAATGAGGCAGGAATATCGATGACCTGGAACGTGACAAGGGTCATGTCTGGTCCAATTTGTAATTCTAGATCAATTTCCGCCTCTACTTGCCTTCGGGAATTATCGAAGGCTCTAACACTCATGGTGCTGGGTCTGAAGGAGGATGGTTCTATCCCTAAACGTTCAACAGTCCTTGAAGGGCAAACGTTGAGACTTGATCCATTATCAATGAGCACTAGTGGGATCTTGAAATTCTTGTGGTGGGCCACTATGTTTAGTGATCGCCTATGTTTGCGACCCTCAGGTGGTAGCTCATCATCGGAGAAGGTGATGGCTTGTGGTGCGAGAAGTTGGCCAATCATGCTTGCCACCATTTCAGGAGGTACATCAGGAGAGATATGAGCATCATTCAAGGTCTTCGCAAAGATCTCTCGATGCGACCTTGACGTACATAGGAGTTCCCAGATGGATATTTGTGCAGGAATGGTTTTGAGTTGGGCTGCTATATCATAAGCAGTGTCAGTTTTGCTGATGGCTCCTGATAAAATTCCCCGAGTTTCTTTTGGGTTCTGATTATCTCTCCTGAGGTATCTCCCATTGTTACCCACCTCATCACATTCTGGATAATGCCATGGACCTTTCGGGTTATAGGAAGGAACCGCTCTTCCTTCCAAGTATACCAATGGTTCTTGAAGCTGAGGGTCATTACTGGAGCAGTTGTGGTAGACTCAGTGATATCTCTTGAGGTGCCGCCGAGTTCTGATTAGTTGTGGCCATGGATCTTTCCTCTTTCCTTTGATGTGTGGGAGGGATTCTTTGGGTATGTGCCAGTTGGTGAGGCATCAGGAATTGCGGGGTATGAACTGAGGGTGCCCCTTGCAAGGTTAGCAGGGTTAGGTCAGGGAGACCTATCGGAGAATGACAGTTCGGAATTCAACCTTTTTGGATATGCCGAGGATGGGGTTGAATGTGCCCCTTGGAGGGTGAGGTTCTGAGGGTATGACCTGTTGGGTGTTGTTTCCAAAGTCTCGAGAGACTGAAGTGCTGGCGCTGCTTCAAGAAATATGAGAGGTTGAATAGCTGGTGCTGCTTCAAGGAATACCAGTGGTCCAGGCGATGGTGCTTGCTGGTGTCCCCATGTCTGATTGGCTGTGTCGGGCATGATTGCTTGGATGGAATGATGTGGATGAGCATGTGCGGGTTGACCTCCTTCAATGTGATTGACGGTAGAGGTGCTGGATGTGCTGGGTCCTGCCTGATGCGAGGGCAGGGGATTTTGGAGAATATTGGCTTGAATCATCGGCTCGTGGGGTGATCGCAATCTTCGGCTTTCGATCAAATCTTGGACCGCATGTTTCAAAGCGAAGCGGCCGATCCGTTAGATGGCCGGGAGCTTGATGATATGCACAAGATCGATTTTCATTGTAACCAGGAGGCAAGGGATTAGGTGGAAGTCGAGGCCGGAGGGGTGTTAGCGATTGCTTTTGTATGAGCATTGTTAGCACTTGTCGTATGATTGTGCCAACGGAGTGAACTTCCTCCCTAACATTCCTTGCTTGTATGGTCCTTGCGCATTTCCCTAGGTTGTGATTCTTTGTTGAGATAACCGTGTGCCCGATATCCTTGTTGGGTTTGTTTGGGGTTGTACTTGCCTATTCTGCACAGTTGTGGGCATCGCTTGCCGTCTGCCGTGGCTCTAGTGGTGGAGCATCTTGGTTGCCTTGAGTGTTAGCGATGATGTTGTTAACTTCGGTAGGCACGTTGCATGGGAGCTTGGTCGTTTCCATTCCGTGTCCAACAGGTTTTCCCTCGACTTTGTTTCTCTTAATTGAGGGGGTCTGATGTGGCCACGGGGAAATAGTTCCAGCTCTGATCCCAGCTTCTACTTGTTCTCCGGCTCGGATGAGTTGGGAGAAGTTTACGTACGGATACGAGATCAGATATCCTGAAATCTGGGATGTGCTGAATGCACAATCATGGATATCTGCTCTTCGTCATCGATGGGGTTTCTCATTCGGGCTGCCATAGCTCGCCATCGTCCTACGTATGCTGATAAAGATTCATCACTTTTTTGCCTCAGTGCAGCCAAGTCGGCTCTCCTTGGAGCCATGTTCAGGTTGTATGAGAACCTGTCAATGAATGCTTGGGAAAGTTTTTCCCAGGTTCTGATTTGGTGGCTATCTAGTGAGGTGTACCAATCCAGAGCGTCACCCTTTAAGGATTTCTGAAAAAGTCTTATTAAAGCCCCATCATTCCCTGCTATCGCATTGAGCTCCCCACAAAAGGCTTTTAGATGTGCTGTGGGGCACCCACTACCGTCATACCTTTTGAACTTTGGTATCTCAAAATTTGGAGGTACCCGAGCGTCTGGGAAGGGACAGAGGTCCCTGAACTTAGTGGATGGGTGATCCACTCCTTGTTGTCTTTGAAGCTGGCTTTGCATCATTTGTAATTGCTCTCGTAACTCCTCGATCTCTCGACTTACTTTCTTGCGGGTATCTTGCCCCTTCTTTGTAGGGCTTGTGCCGCTTCTTCTTCATATGGATCCAAAATGGGGTTTGATGGAAAGAAGGTGGACTCCCTGGGTGCGGGAGGTAGTGGAATTGAACACCACTCCCTTTCTGAGGAGGATGGGATGTTTGGAAATGGCTCCCGCATCCTGCCAATTCCGGACGTTACTCCCGTTAGGGGAGTGAGTCGGACTCAAACCGGCCCCCTTCATGGGCATCCGCCAATTCTTGCTCGTGATTTGCATGTGTCTTTGTGACCGGATTGTTGTGATGTGTTGAGTAGAGATGTGGGGAGGGTTGCTCCCAATTGCTTCATTTGTTGATCTTGTGCCGATTCTTCGGGGGAGGGAGCACAGGGGATTTGGCTTTGGAGGAATGAGAGAGAAGGCAAAAGGAGTTTGAGGGAGTGAGTTGTTTTGCACACTAGGCTGGGTTATCTCAGTGTATTCGGTGTGGCACTCGGCACTAGGCGAAGCAGTAGCTCTTGCATTGTTCGAAGTAGTAGCTCTTGTGTGGTGACATTGGCTAGCAACTCTGTCTGAGCTATCGGTGAGGGTACGGGTGTAGATATGGGTGCGGGTGCGGGTGCAGGTGCGGATATTTCAGGAGCTGGTTGGGGTGCCGGCTCTTCTTCATGGGTTGCTTGAGAAGTCATGGCTGCACGGGATCGGGTGGTCATGGTTCGGACCTTTGCCTAAGCAAGTGTAAGCCAAAGAGATTTTTTTTTTGGTTTTTGTATGAATGTGCTGATGAATATCCCTTGAGATTAGTATACCACGCGTTGTCGAGTCGGGTCTCAGCTAGTACGTTCTAGACTCTTCCCCAGTGGAGTCGCCATTCTGTAGACACTGGAAAATCGGGCGTCCACTTTGTTGTGAAAAATGTCTGTGTGTGGTGATCCTGGGGGTGATTAAGCTGATTTGTGATTGTTGGAGTCGCCACTAGCCGAATAATCTCAGAATCCCGCGGTCGGCTAGAACCACGGAATACGTAAGGTTGGAGAAATCCGAAGATCCTCCGACCTTAGATTGACTCCTGGTCTACGATCCGGGATTCCGGGTAAGGGACCTCGGTTACAAAGAGGGAAGGTGTTAGGCACCCTCTCTGCCCGTACAAATGTACGGTCTCGATTTAGTGTGGTAAAATAATCTCAAGGGATGATGATGATGCTTCGGTCATGATGGGACTAGTCATATGTGGATTTCTGATGTAGCAAGATCCGAGATTTCGGCAGGCCACAGAGCATACGTCCGACAATATGTCTAGAGGGCGGATGTGATGATGCTTATGCAAAAACACAAGAAAAGTGGACTAGATCACTAGGAATTTCGATGTGACAGATCCGATATTCGGCAAGTCACAGAGCATACGTCCGCTAGAAATCTGTAGAGAAGCAAGGGGGTTGAGAAGGGAGTAGATGTCATGATGAATGCTTGTATGCAAATGGATCTTTGACTTGATTCTTGAAAAGGCTAAGATGTAGATTGAACCATGATCATTTTGGACTAGGCTTGGGGGTTGGAAGGATTGAGATGAAGGCTAGGAGGTGGCTGGAAAATGTGGGCTTGAAGGCTTGGGAGCTCCTTCCCTTCCTTCACTCTCTTCCTCACTCTCTCTCTCTCTCTTTTCTTTTCTTTTCCTCTCACTCTTTCTCTCTCTCACTCTCTCCCTCTCTTGGTGGCTCTCATTCATCCTCCTTGAAAATGAAAGGGGAGAGGGCTATTTATAGCCCTTTCCAATGGTTTTTTGGTAAATAGAGGACAAGAGGAGGGTAAAGGTGATGTGGCACATGGTGGTTGGTGGAGAGGAGAGAGATGCCACATGGCATGCTCTCATTGGCTAAGGGGATCGGTAAAACAGTAAATAATAGAGATGGGAGGGGTAAATTTCGGGAAGAGTTGACTTTGGACGCTGGGACAGCTGTCCCTGCTCAGACAGCACGCGGCGGTACTCCGATCACCGCCGGCGGTGGATCCGATTACCGCCGGCGGTAGGCCGACCGCCGCCCGGTCTGGGCCGAGTCCCGATTCTCGTGTGGGGTGGCTCGGCGCATGCTTTTTGAGAGAGAAGCGGTAGTTTGACTACCGCGGCGTGATAGTCAAACTACCACTTCGGTACAGTTTTCCTCGAAATTTTGTCGGTGGGTCCTTTTTTGGGTCTTTAGAGTGAAACAAAGTCTGTTTTGGATATTCGGCTTAAAATGACTCGAAATTGGCTCGATTGTTACTTGAAAATGACCCTAGAAATGGATCAGTTTCGGACATGGTTTGGATTGAATGATGACTCATGATGGCTCAGGTTAGGATTAGGGTTAGGTTTAGGATATGATCATGGTTCTCAGATTGTCTTAACAAAATCAAGATTAGCCTGGGTGGGGTGTCTACACTGTAGTATTTTAATCAAGTCATGGTTGTGTATGGATCGGACCAAAATTGAGTCCATTGGGTTGAGATCGAGAGGCATCAAGCGGACCGCGCAATAAAGATTCTCAATGGAGTTGTTTGCGGGCAAGTTCAAGGAAGTTTGAGTCGATTTCATTTCTACCTCTAGAGAGGTGAGGATTCACCCTTCAAGCTTACTTTTATTATAATAGTTAATTTAATTCTCTTTTGAATTAATTTCCTAATCATGTTAATGACTATTTTACATGTATGATCGAGTTATGAATTGTTGATTTTCATTTTAGGATGACTCACCTTTATATGTGCACATTCATTGATTTGTTTAATATGTACATGTAAGTACATCTATTGATTTGTAGAAATTAATGATCTAAATCCTATAAGATTATGATTTATTTGAATGTGAAATTATTTTCTCTAGTTTAGTTTGGATGTGTACTTACATGTGTATTTGTTTGATAACGTATATGGAATTAATTGTAATTTGGTTTAACACTTGATTGTGTTAAGTTGTAATGGAAATTTAATATATTGGAGTGTTCTCGAGCTAGTGGCTGGTCGTGAATAAATTAAATGTTATGTGGTCGTAGACTTACCATCTCATGAATTATTATGTTTATGTAGTTGGTGGATTGTAATATTTAGTGTTGTCCTTGAAGCACTTAGTGCCAATGTGGCTTATTAGAAGGACTCTTGTTGTTGGAAGTATATCTGGACTTGTGATGGTAATGTCTAGTACGTATCGGATCATGAGTGAGGCCACTAATTGTAGAGATTTTTATAAATAGAATGTTTTGGATTCTTTATTGTACAAATACTATTTATAATCATCTGAGTGTCTTAGAATCTTACTTGTTTAAGTCTCATGAGCCGGGGATGGTGGAATGGGACACTATGCCCGAGCTGTCGGCCTATGCTAGGTTGCGCGCGCCCCCCATAGTGACCTTTGAGCTTCTTTGATATTCTGTTTGTAAATTGGACTAATAATAGTTGGGTTAATCATGCATACATGGCACGGGGGCGTTATCGGGTACCTGGTCGACTGTTCGAAAGACCAGTTTACTGTTCGAACGACCCTTCTTGCATTTTGAATGGGTTGACTGTTTAAAAGACCCGTTATCATGTATGAATGGGCCAACTGTTTGAACGGTCCATTCATTTGTTCAGCTGGATGTGCATCCCCAGGCTGATTGCATTCATACATTCATTCATTAATCAAGATTAAGTTGGCGATTGAATATTGGGTGTGAAGTGAATTGTATTCTTATGTACAGGTGGTATTATCCTATATGTCATTTAGGAAACATAAATCGTATATTTTTGTATTTTACTTATGAATATTACTTTGGATATTGTATTCTCCTCAGTTATTTGAATTCCATTTTTACTATTGTGATGCTTGGTAATCTTGAAGGGTAAACTTCACTGGGATTGCCATTGATGCTATCAAATCGTATTCAGTTGGTGCAGGTAATGTAAATGACGTACAGGTTAACTTTAATGTAGAGAACGAAGAACTGGATAATCTCGTGACTTTTTATTCTAAAAGTTTTTATTTTTTTTAGTCATTTCATTCGAATTTTGAGTCATTAGTTTGTATAAGCCCTATGGGCAACCATTTGTATAAGTCAAGATATAGTTTAGAAATTTCCTCCATGTGTGGTTTGTTTGCTTCTGTTGCAATTGCTCACTTATACTTATAAAAGAAAAGAAAAGGGAAAAAAAATTGTTACTGTGAAATGTGGGCTATCATTGTAAGTTAACTCTTGGGATTTCAGAAAATGAGTACAAAACTCGGTTTATAAAATCCGAGGCGTTATAGCTAAGGCATACAATAATCATACAATGCAAAGTATATGAGTCATAAAGTCAAATCATGCATCAATCCTGCGCATACCGTGCACTCATGTGGGATAACTCCGCCTATCAGAGAGTCCCATAAACCATCTGCCCGAAGGCATATGCTTTGATCAGTTACTCCTCACATCAGGCATACATATGATGCGTATGATCATGAATTATGTTATATAGTGATGGACTCTGTACATAGCGAAAATGGGCCTAGTTGGCCTACACACTATAAGTATGGGCCTATCAATGGGCCTTAAGGAGAGTGACAATGCAGACATTTAACCAACATCATCCATGCAATGTGGACATCTAACCATCATTGCTCCCAAGGAGTAGCTCGCCATCGAGATCATCACATAAACTACGGTGGTAACATATTACAATGGGTCTTATGTACATCCCACTGGGCCTCGACCCATGGGAATCCAATACGTCAAATGGCCCGCATACCATGGGCCTTACGTACATTGCAATGGGTCATAACCCATGGGCCCCTGATATATATATATATATATATATATATATATATATATATATATATATATATATTAAGGTGGACCTCAACAACGGGCCACAAATACATCAAGATGGGCCTCAACAATGAGCCTTATACAAATCAAGGTGGGCCTCAACAATGGGCTTCGCGTATATCAAATAGGCCACACCCAAATATAAGTGGTGATAAGGATTTTCACCATTAAAATTTCTAAGGGTTTAATGGTGGACGTTCAAACCCACTATTTTCTATAATATGGTCCACCTGATCCTAGATCTGTCTTATTTTTAGTCTCAAGCCTTAAAATTATTTTTCAAAAATGGATGGACGGTTTGGACGTAACACATGTATCATGGTGGATCCCATAGGGATGGAAAGGATGGACGGCATAGATGAAGTACATACCTCATGGTGGGGCCCATACTAATGGAATGTGTGGATACAATACATATATCAGTGGATCCCACGTGGGGCCCACCATAATGTTTATTTTCCACCTAGCCTGTTGACAAGGTTACACAGACGTGAGGGCCCACTATAATGTTTGTTTTCCATTCGACCCGTTGATAAGGTCATTTAGACCTAGGGGCCCACTGTAATATTTATTTGCACCCAACCTGTTGATGAGGTCACACGGACCAGGGGCCCACCATAATGTTCATTTGCACCCCAACCTGTTAATGAGGTCACACAGACCAGGGGCCCACCATAATGTTTATTTGTCATCCAATCTGTTGACGAGGCCACATAGGCATGGGGCCCACTGTACTGTTTATATGCAATCCAAACTGTTGATAAGGTCACAGGACCTAAATGAATAGGAAAAACAAATTTCATATTTGATCCGAAACTTTTGCAACCCACAAGGGTTTCAATGGTAGGCGTCAATCCTCACTATTCATGTGACGTGGGCCACCTGATGAACGTATACAATTTATTTTAGGGGTGGCCCATAGTCAGAAGGAGGCCCATCAAAATGCACGGTGGTGATGTTCACACACAACACGGTGGGGCCCACGGCTGGGACCGTGGGTCCTGCCTGCCCAGCGTAGGACGCTGTTGTGTCCTTGGGTGGTGTCAGTGGCAGCAGCTTAATTAGTTTTTTTTATAACTGAAATCCTATGGTTTTTCCCATATGGGGCCCGCATCTGAAAAATCCAACCCGGCCATTGAATTCTACGGCCCCTGATCGACCAAATGAGACCACTATGCGACGTATTTTTGACAAATAGAAGAATCAATGTGGGTTTTAACGTTAATACCACCATTTCCTATAGTATGGCTTGCTCGATTATCAAATTGGTCTCATTTTTTGGCTCAACCCCTAAAATGAGCTGAGAAGTGGGATAGACGGCGTGGATTATATACATGCATCAAGGTGGAGCCTACATGGGTGGCCCACCCCAAACGAATATAAATTTTTTTTAGCTTGCTAGTACATACCCATGTCAGTACACGCACTCCATGTTAGCCACCACACTCTGTCTAACGTCCAGGACACTAGACGGCATGGATAAACACATCATTGTGGTGGGTCCCACATGGCCGTGGTCCACACATCAAGGTGGGTCCCACATGAACGTGGCCCTCTAAATTGGAACCAATCTGATACTTGCGTTATTCCTTCATCTTGACTGTCCAATAGACCCGCTGCAAGGTGGGCCTCACGATCGGGCGACCAAGATCGTCTTGCACATGGTGTCCACAATACATCACACCAAAGAGAGAGAAGAGAGAGAGAGAGAGAGAGAGAGAGAGAGAGAGAGAGAGAGAGAGAGAGAGAACTGGTGAGATAGAGGGACCCCGCCACTATGGGCCCCTCACTACATTACATGTATCAAAATGGGTCCCACCAACAAGTGGGCCCTAAAATAAGAATCAATGGTGGATCACCCACCTCTAGGTCTTCTCCTTGGTCCCTTAGCCTCCTTAGCTCCTTGCCTTCTCTTTTGATAAAGGTTGATGGGGTTTTGATGGTATGGATGAGAGATGAGATGGTAGGGAAAGTGGGCCACACTTCTTGTTGTTGTTGTTTGGGAGAGAAGAGAGGTTGGACATGGGATGCTTGGGAGTGAAGAGATGGAATGAGAGAGAGAGAGAGAAGTATGGTGAAAAGGGATGGGATGATGTATGATGGGTGATGGGTGGAGTGATGTGTTGTAAGAAAGGGATGGGTGGAGAGAGAGAGAGAGAGAGAAGTTGACTTTGGGAATGGGAGAGATGGGTTGCTTCTACTTGTGTATGGCTTGTACTCGACTTATACTTGACATGATTGATTGATTGATTGATGGGACATGTTGTAGAGACTCTCTCAAAATTCGCAACGCGCGGCATTTTCTTCGAACTGAACATGGGCCTACATCTTCTGACCTGGGTATCGGATCAATGCGTGAGTCGTGACATCGGAACCGCAACGACGGCGCGGTCGCTAAGATACAAGTTTTGGTTCGAGCTGACTTCAGTATGCGGGACCCGGCTTAAGATCGCACGCAAACGTCGGATACGTGTAGGGGGTTGCTAGAATTCAACTGAAAGGACCGCGGAAGCATACGAAATGGTATGGACTAGGATACGTGTCTTACAGCTTTTGTCATAAATTTTTAGGACTTTGCTCCATCTACAAAGGGACCCACGATTTGAACGGCCTGGATTGCTTGTAAATGGTTTGGATAACTAAGTAAGAATTTATATATATATATATATATATATATATATATATATATATATATATATATATATATATATATATAGGTCGAGTCGGGTTTTGGGCCAAGTCGGGCCGAACTGAAACCTATCCGAACTTGGCCCGAATTCAGTTTCGAGCGGAAGAAAATAGCCCGTCCCAACCCGAACTCAGTTCTGGGTCGGGTCGAGTCGAGCGAGTTAATCGGGCTAGCCCGATTCATGTACAACCCTAGTGGAATCCAACTTTT
The DNA here is from genome assembly GCA_030180095.1 of Magnolia changhungtana. Taxonomy (NCBI): domain Eukaryota; kingdom Viridiplantae; phylum Streptophyta; class Magnoliopsida; order Magnoliales; family Magnoliaceae; genus Magnolia; species Magnolia changhungtana. Next base: position 2,043,808 of record JASAUF010000200.1, on the reverse strand, counting down.
TTTCCTTCACAGTTCTCCGCAACTCGAATTGGTGCTCGAAAACTATCAGTTTTCTCTCTCACATTCTGATAACAAGTCATTGGCACATTCTATACATAAAAGCAACCAGGGCGACCATCAAACCACAGGAGAAAATTATTGATACAATTTTAAAACTGCCAGAGTCGATGGACAATCAATTACCCTATAACCGCCACATCTTATCTCTCTCTCTCTCTCTCTCTCTCTCTCTCTCTCTATCTCTTAGTGGGTGGGGCCACTTAAACAACCCACCTTGCAATTACAGAGATAAACTGAACTCAAGATGGTTATCCAACGGTAAAAAGTAGCAAGCGGTGCTTTGTTTTCATGCTCGATAGCAAGTAAGAGATGAGATAGGGACCAAGGAAGACAGATTAGTAAAAGATATAACTGTGCTTGTGTGCACAACCAGTTCAATTTGTGTTTGAAAAGACTAATAAAGACAAATTATAGGATGGAGCAATAATCAAGTCTTTAGACATAACACCCTTAAAATAGCAAAGAATTCGCTCAAGACAAACAATGGAAAATGGTTGGAGCACGCGTGATTGATATGACCGAAAACAACGTAAGCATTATCAGGCCATGCCATGGTCAAATAAATACTATAGGGTGCACCACAACAAACACAGATTGGGTGGCTGAATGTTGCAATGGTGATGCTTCCGAGTTCAACTAGCCGTGGAACTTCCATATCTATTTTGATCGGCAATAACCATCTTGATTATTGGAGATCCAGCTGTTGAATAGAAGAACATGCTCATTGTAAGAAATTTAACTGGGTATATGTACAGTTGTATACCTATCCCATACTCCAACAGTAATAAGGGGATGCCACAGAATGGCTGGGATCAGGAATAGCCAACCAATAGCTTTAATACCAAAAAATGTTAGGTTGAATTTCCATATTTTTATTATAATGGAATGATACCACAATGTATCGGTACATCTATATGGGACGCAGATTGCGTCCTACCCCCGCCCTGACGGTAGTCCGTCTGGGCAGGGCTCTGTGGGGCCCACTGTAATGCAAGTGTTTTATCCAAGCTGTTAATATCTTTTCTCAGATCATTTTAAGGTATGAGCCAAACACTGAGTAAGGTACAGGGCTTAAGTGGACCACAAAGTGAGGATTTAATGTCCACCATTAAAAACTTCTTGGGTCTTGGAGAAGTTTCGAATCAAGCTAATATTTGTTTTTTCACCATCACGGTGGCCCTTAGAAAGGTTTCGATGGTGGGTGTCATGTGGGTGTCATTATCACCGTAGCTTCCTCCGGTGTGATTCACTGGAGTAGTGGACCTGCTTCAATTTTAAATACATTCCTTAAAATGATATGAGAAAAGGAATTGATGTAAGTAAGTTACAATTATAGTAAATTTGAATTGAATAAAGAATCTTTATAAATTTTATTTAACACCGAATGTCTAGTAAATTTTATTTAACATTTTTATTTTTGATAAATTTAATCTTTTGATTATTTGTTTTTACTATTTTGGATATATAATTTCGAATTAGGATTTTAGATCTTTCACTTAAATGATGTAGTTGAGTAATCTCATATTACTAAACAATAAAATATCTAAGTGTTTTCTTTTATTATTTCTTATGAGTTCATAAACTACCTTATAGTTTAAAGGTTTTGACCACTTGAAAAGGAGGTGATCTTTCCCATTATTATTTCATGCTTGCATATCGTTTTTTAGATTGACAACTAATGTTATTAATTAGTTTTCCCTATCAAGATACTCAATCGCTTTTCCACCTTGAAAAAATGGTTACCTTTCACTCAAATGGGCCAATATTTCCACCTTAGTACATCATATTATATATATAATCTTTTAGTGTAATCTTGCAATCTCTACGTGGAATTGGTTGTATTAATTTCATCCTTATCTACTTGACTTAATGAACATGCTAAGTTGATTCTTCAACTTCTAGAATATCTTGTGTGGATTGCCCATATCTAGGTTAAGTATCAAGTACTCATCGGCCTCACTACCAAATCATGGCCTTCTATCCATTGGCTGTCAACGTGGATGGACCATGCACCAGAAATACATTAGAGGATAATTCTAAAAGATGATTGGATGGCTTTTTCCTCCATTGATTTTCTAACCACTCATTCCTAACCCTCGGATCAATGGGACCACCCATACAGTGGTGATCTATTGGTTGGTTGGTTTAGATGATTAGCGTACTTCTCAATCATAGGCTGTAACCGCAAAGCATTTACTAATCGGTAACAAAGTTAAAAAAATAATAATAATAATCTGAGTAGAAGTGCGAGAGAGAGATGTGTGACGCATTGATTGAAATATGAGAGGGAGAGAAGTGCAAGACTTGATTGATTGACTGATTTTACGGTGATTTTCACTCGAGGGTTATTCCCTTTACCATTCCGGAGGGAAGCGGATTCGGTTTTGTAGGGATAACGCCGATTTCGGTCAGGCCATCACCATGGGGCCCACCTCTATGTCTATGTTGTATATCCACACCGTCCATCCGTTTTTCTAGCTCATTTTAGGAAAAGGGCCTATAAATAAAGTAGATCTAAAAATCAGTTGGACCACATCACAGGAAACAGTAGTGCTTGACCAATTAAAAGCTTGTTGTGAGCCACAAAAGTTTCAGATCAAGTTGTTACTTGGTTGTTTTTTTTTTTTTTTTTCTCCGTTTATGTAGGTCCGTGTGACCTTACAAGAAGTTGGATGGAAATTAAATAAACATTATGGTGGGTCTTAGCAAGGTTTTAATGGTGGGCGTTCAATCACCAGTGTTACTGTAGTGTGGTCCAACTAAGATTCAGATCTGCTTCATTTTTGGGCTCATGCAGTAAAGTCAGATGAAAATGCAGATGGACCACGTAGATATACAATCAAGGTGAGTCCCACAATCACAGCTTGACCAAACTAGGTGTTATCCTCTCCTAAGGGAATCTGCTTCCCAGCCGAGGCAGCAGGTTTTGTGGGCCATAGTGATGTTTGTGTAACATCTACTCGGGCCATCTGTTGCTTCAACTGATGTTATGACATTATGTTAAAAATCAGGCCCATTGAAATCTCAAGTGGGTAACACAACGGGGAGCAATGGGGATGGGAAGCAGACCATATTGACCTTCTTAGGCCCATTGAAAATTTAGATTTAGATTAGGTTGTGGTTTTCTCCTTCACCTTTAAAATACTCACCTTATGAACGGGTTGGCTCTCATATAAACATCACATTCGACCTCAAGAAGGTTTCAACGGTGGCACCTTTGTTGTAATTGTACCCAATTAGACGGTCCACTTGAGTTTTCTAACGATCTGATTTTTGGATTCATGTTCTAATATAAAATGGTATAATAGATTTGGTATAATATATGCCACCTCACGTATTATGGTTGGCATTGGGAAGCTTTTCACTGCTTGCGGCGAGGTGGTGAGGAGGAAGGAACACCTATCACTATCAGAGGGTAAAAGGGAGTGGCCCACGGTTTTACTCTTGATCTGATTGAAATGAGAGAGATGCTTTAAACAAAATGAAGTTTTCTTTTCGACTAAAAGGTGAGAGCAATACCATTACCACCCATACTTTATTCATATATAACAAAAGCGGAAGGTGAACCTCTCACCGGACGCCGATTTCGGTGGATCTGAGAAACCACTGGTGCATCCGTGACGGTAGTACTCACCATGACATGTGTTTTATATCCACACCATTCATCTATTTTTACAGGTCATTTTAGGATAGGAGCCCAAAAGTAAGCAAATCCAAGTCTCTAGTCTCTAGTGGACCACACTATAGGAAACGGTGGTGATTGAATACCTAACATTGAAAAACATCCTAAGGCATTTTTCTTCCTAACTTGTTCATAAGGTCACACGTGAACGGAAAACACAAATATCAGCTCATCTACTTCATTTGTGCTTGAAATATGCAGGCAAAATGGCTAGATGGTGTGGATATAAACATATACATCAGTGGAACCTACACTCACGGATATACGAGCTCAGTGGTTCCAGAAATCACCAATCAACGTCTCTCTACACCCTGATCCATAGCTGGTAGACTGAGTGAAAAATACTTCGTTTCAACACTGAGGTGTTGGTATCATCCCTAGTGGGGGTGGCTAACAGTGAAGTGTGAACTGACAATGACAATGGGTGTACAAACAAGCTAAAAAAATAAAATAAAACCAATCAACGTCTCTCCATCACCTTTATTTATATATATAGCAAAAAAGATAATAATAATAATAATAATAATAATAATAAAAACACATGCTTAGCAACAGCAAGGAGTGCGTCACACCCCCAATAAATGATACAAAGCCGGACAATGGGAACTGAGCAGACTCTACCGAAACGCAGGCATATGCTTATCGTATGATTTTATCCTGAGATATTTTCTTTTTCTTAATTTTTTGCACTTTTAATTTAAAAGAGATCTGACAAGGGAAATGAATTGAGTCAGAGCGAGTCTAATCGAAGTGAGTCAACCCACAAACCGTAGAATCCAACAGGTTTTGCCGTGACTTGCCAATCCACAACAAAAGCTCAATTTGAAGAATGCTACGAAAGCTTACACGATGAAATACAAGCTGATTTTTAGATGGGTCCAGTTCCATGGCTCAGTGGTAGGTAGATTATATTTCAACATTGAGAGTAGAGATTAAGTGCCCATGTGGTGTGGGTACGTAAGTGTGGGGTGTGAGTGTGTTAAGAAAAAAGGCAAATTATTAGATGACTGACTGTCAATGTAACAGGGCCTGTATATCAGATGATCCATTAGTTATCAGGTGGGCCACATGCATATAAGGAATTTACGCTATTAGAAAGAAAATCATCATTAGGCAAGACAGCACTAATTGGATATTCCAACTGCATTTCATCTGATTCTTTCTTTTTATTTAGTTGTAGATGACAATTACACGTCTACCTGCTGCTTTGGATTATTATAGATACATGCCCTCAATTTCAAAGATTCGTTTGGAAATACTGTCTTGTACTGTACGGTTATATATCTTTGAGCAATTTAACATTTTACTCTTATTTCATAGGCCAATAGTTGTAAATAAATAGGCACATTGATGTGTACCTACATCCCCTGCCCACCCATTCAACATAGTCCCTCCACTATAAAAGTATACACTAAAAAAATCAGACCTATTTGGCCAGTGTGTGGCCAACAACATGAATTTAAGAGTTTCTTAGCAAGTTGTCCATTATTTTCCACAATGCGGCCCACTTAATTATTGTATTAGCTAATATCTTAAACATCCGATTTCATGCTGCTAGACAAGTTGGATATCATTAATTATAAATAAAGCTATGGATTCTTTTAATATCTCTGTTAAAAATGCCAGAAAGTATCTGCAACAACTCAAAATAAGCAATCGAGGTAAATAAAGTGTTATATATACTACTAGGAGGCAGGTAGCTACAACTAACCATTTTTTTTCTACAACCCATAGAATATACTTACACTAGCATACAACCCTATCTGTCCCACCAACATGTCAGACGTGCAACAAGTCCCAGCCGTACCAAAGGTGGGCCCACCACGAAGATCATTCCTCCACTTTTTCATATTTAAATGCCTAATTCACATGCTAAATACCTAATACCAACCTTAGTGGAAGCAATAAACTATAGTTCAGCACTTACAAATACACGCAACTAATTAATGAACTTATATTTAGTTGACTAAGTGAACTAATGAGAATTAAGTTGTTTTTATATTAAAAACCTAGTTTTATATTGAATGTTAGACCTAAGAGACAAAGTGTTTACCACTCGTGTGACAGAAATTTTATAATTTCCAAAGTGCCTTCCCTTCGTCTCCCACGTGTATGCTCACATGGTTGAGTGAATAGGGTGAAATGGCCACCATACTCATGGTCAAATTCATCATAGGACGTAAGGATCGGGTCGTCTACAATACGCAGCGGCATAAAACACCCAACCTCTGTAGGGTCCACAATGTTTTATACGTACATCCATTCTTTCAGTCCAGTGACAACCCTTATTTGAACGGTGGATGCAAAAGATCAGCCCAATAAAGAATTCCTGTGGGCCACACCAATGAAAACGGAGTTGATGAGAGCAGGGTGGCCCACATAGAAACCTATGGTTGCAATCCCATACCCAAGTGAAGCACTCAGCACTTCTTTCATAATGATGCAAAAATCACATCAATCGAATTGTCCTGAAGATCCAATTTTGAAAACGATCATGTCCATCCATTTTTTTCCATGTCAACGATTGGATGGTCTGATCATCCTATCAGTATGACTTTTCAAGGCAGCCTATGAATAGTGAACTTGGCCTAACAGACAGTCCAGAGAGGTAAAGAAGAAGCCAACAAGTCCACCTGCAACTAACCACGTGGGAAGCTTTTCTGTACGCGGCTGGACAAATCAGGACCTGAAAAGGGGTGCTGCATGGGCAGATGATAACGCTGGAGACTATAGGAAAGAGATATCTCAACCAGTACTGATGGAGGGATTGTATATCAATCTGGACCACCCATCTTGTAGGACCTACCACGGATGGCCTGTTCGTCAATAATGACACATATAAGACAATCCTAGGGATCACGTACTTTACTTTCCCAACATGTCAGCCGTTGATTAGTTCTTTCCACCGTCGCTTTGTGTAGACTAGGATACACGGGCTGTGGGTCAGATCCCTGACTGTGGGGCCCACCTTGATGTATATGCCTTACATCCATGCCATCTATCTGTATTGACAACTCATTTTAGGACATGATGAAAAAAAAAACCAAGCAGATGCAAACCTTGTGGACCATGGTACAGAAACAATCATAATTGAATCCCACCATTAAAATTTTCATAAGGTTCACCCCAATGTTTATTTGCTATCCAACCTGTAATTAGTAAGGTCACAAAGACTTTTGTACAAATAATTATTGATCCAAAACTTTTGTGGCTCATGAAAAGTTTCTAAATTAAGTAATTCATGAAGTTTTTAATGATGAAAATTTAATCCATTACCTGTACTATAGTACACCTGGGATTTGAATCTGTTTCATTTTTTTTTAGTCATGCCCTTAAATGAGTTTTCAATATAGATTGACCACTAGGATGTAAGGCACATACATCACACATCATGGGGGCGTCCGAATCAGGGGTCCCACTGACCTCCGTGGATGGAGGGATCCACCAAAGCGATGCGAAACAGTACGTACCGTTGGGACTTAGATTCAGCAGTGAACCATAGCCATAGGTACTCAAACATAGGTGCTGAACTGACAGTGGTGTGTACTAACTAGCTAACCAAAAAAAAAAAAAAGTACTCAAACATAGGTGCTGAAAAATTATTATGGTTATTATGGGCCATCATGATGTATGTGTTTTAGTTACACAGTTCTTCCATTTTGTCATATCTCAAGTGAAATATAAAGTAAACCACACGGCAGGAAATAGTTGTAATTTTTTTTACACAACAATGTCGGTTCACACTTCACTGTTAGCCACCCCCACTAGGGATTGATACCAAGACCTCAATGTTAAAATGAGGTATCTTTCACTCGGTCTACCACTTAGCGCTATGGGTCAGGGTGTGGAAATAATTGTAATTGATTGGCCAACATTAAAAACTCTTTGAAGGCCATGAGCCTTTCGCATTTAGTTGATATTTGTGTCTTCACTTCATCTAAGTCTCTCCCTTGTAGTCTATAAGTTGAATGAAAATAAACAATATTACAATTAGCCCTAGAAAGTTTTTAATGGTCGTTAAACAATAATTAATGTTTACTATCGTGTAGTCCACCTGAGAATTGGATTGCTTCATTTTTCGTGCTGTAAAATAAGCTGGCAAAATGAATGGACGGCCAGGATAAAATACATACATGATGGTGGAGACCTCTTAAGTTTTCAACCACTGTTATATGTAATGGAGGGTCACCACGAATCTAACTCCCATGCCATTCTCAGCGGGAATAAAAAGAGGGACAATCTATGATAAGTCACCTCGTGAAGTGTAGTATGGAGAGATGGTTGTACCATGTTGAAAGCATAACTTGCAACCTATAAATAATTCCCCGTAACCTCAGCTCTGTGGGGCCATCATAACGTCTATGTTATATCTATTCCATCCATCCATTTCTCCAGCAAACTTTAAAATATGAGCAGAAGACAAGGATAATTCAGAAATCATCAAGTAGCTACATCACAGGAAACAGTGGAAATGAAAATGCCCACGGTTAAAAACTTCTTGGAATGATATTAGTTAGATCAGGCTGACATTTAAAGCTGTTGGATGGTACAGGTATATAAACACCATACTTCATGACTTGGATGGCCTTATAAAGCTGTTGGATGGTACAGGTTTTCAACAGTGGGAAATGTCATTTCTTCCCACTTAATTTTTTGACCTTCACTGTGTTTGGATGCATGTTCCAAAATGATCTAGAGAAACAAATGAATAGAGTGGATGTGACACGAATTAAAGAATTATAAATAAAAATCTCTTGTACCCCTGAATTTATGCATAAGATCTACTTCTGATGTACATGTGTTGTTTTTAATTTAACTGGTTAAGAGTTAGAGAACTTATATCCCCTGGTGTCAGGGTCAACTAAGCATTCTGTGAATATATATTACACGAATGTCACAGTAGTGGACCCAAACTGAGCTTGGGTTAAAAGGAGATATCTCCTAACTCCACGTTACAGGCCTCCGATACCACTAGCTTCTTATGCATGAGAGAGAGGTACATGCCCACATGGTCTGCCTCCCAGTTTATTGGGTGGAGTATAGAGATTGGAGCTGGGACAAGCAGAAAATGCCGCCCATCACGTGAAGAGACGGTTGAATTATGGGATCGATTGCCACTTGCATGCCTTTATCCTACCAAACGTACTATACAATAATGTTTCATATTTCTTAAATCTAGATACCTTCTTTCTCTCAAACCAAAAAATGAAAAAAGAAAAAGCTAATACTATTTCCTTTCATCAACTTACTTAATACCCTAATAACGCGGATTAGGCAGTGGTTTTGACTTATATCATCTCTACGGTTTCCAATAAAGCAATCGTCACGTGCCATGTTATCCGTGGAGTGACTTGTGGCACGTATGTAGGGTTCACATGTGGCTGCCCACTAATCCATAATGCATTGATAATCACGAAGGTTTAAGAACAAATTATCAATATTATGTAAATACAATGGTGGCAAATGATCACATGCCAATGCTTTGTAATTAGTGTGGGGCTCACCTGTGATAATTATGTAAAGTCCAAACTGTTTGTCGTGTGAGGCTTCTCATTTGAACCATACATCCCAAGAATCATTACCATCAAGAACTCAGGTTGGACACAACACAGGGAGCGATGTACAATTATGCCTACAAACTATATATATATATATATATATATATATATATATATATATATATATATATATATATATATATATATATATATATATAGACACACACACACCAAGACCTCAGCGATGAAACGAGGTATCTTTCACTCAGTCTACCACTTGAGCCATGGATTTGGGTGTTACAACCTCTATACTTATATATTCCCTTTAGCCCACCTAGATTTTGGAATGTTTGATGCACCTGATTAATGGGTTGGATGGAAATTACACAACACAGTGGACCCCACAATTTATCCAGAAGTTTCTATGATTGGCTTATCAATGTTCCCTATTGTTCCTTTATTGTGGGTCATCTAGCTTGTTGATCAGTCTGGGTTTTGAGGTATGGGTCTAACATTGGAGGGCACATCTGATGGACAGATTGGATGGCACTCACACACGATACATCACAGTGGCCCAACACAATTACTACGGGATTTGAAGATAGTGTGATCTCAAATTCTAGACAGTGACCATAGATTAGAGACATGTCCATGAAATTTGCATCTAGGATGAAGAACGGGGCCTCAACACTTGGAAATAAGGTACATGTGCATATGATCAGTGGGTGGCCACAACTGTACAAAATAAACGAATGCTTAATAGAAAATGACCAATGGTTTGTATTCTTTATACATGTATGTGGCCCACCTGTACAAACACACCGATCTGATCTCACACACGTGTAATATTTAGCTCCCAAACGTGTGAAATTTACACTTGTCATCTATGACAGAGGAAGTTGTCCAAATGAAGCTGTTGCCAACTTTTCTTACTTTTCCGAAAAGTATTTCTTTTATATATGGAGAATTATTAGTTGAAAGGCTCGACAAACACATAATTCCTAGGTGGGGGGCAGGATTTTATAAATGTGGGCCCATGATTCGGTGATCCAAAACGTTGAGCTGATGGCCCAATCGTCCATGGGGAACAATCCAAACTCCATCAATTATTTCAAAACTTTAGCCCTTCAATTAAAGATGGTTTAAGAGGAAAAAGACAAGAATGCTCCACCGTCAATTAAAATAGGCCAATAGGTTGATATGTTAAGTCGTTCTATTGGGGATACTTTTATAGTTTAAAACTCAAGAAAGCACCACTCGAGTCGCCCGAGTGCCTGAGTTAATCGGACTCGATCAAATTTCACCAATAGTTGGAAAAAAAAAATCCATCCCCTTACAAATCGGCCGGCAAGTTCCATAGCTCAAGTGGTAGACTGTGTGAAAGATACCTGATTGAAGTTTCAACACTGAGGTCTTGGTATCGATTCCCTAGTGGGGGTGGCTAACAGTGATGTGTATGTGAACTGGCAGTGGGATATACTAATAAGCTAACAAATATATATATATATATATATATATATATATATATATATATATATATATATATATATATATATATATATACACACACTCAATTAAACTAGTAAAACTCAAATCAATTCAGCACAACTCAACATCTTTATGTATCATTTATGATTTCTTACATATTAAATAATACTGATGGAGTTTTTTTCCCGTGCTCGACCGGTCATGAGCCTTACACGACCGGTCGAGGGCTGGTGCACGACCAATTGAGCAGGGCTCGACTCAAAGTCCAGCGAGTTGAGGTTTTTAGATTTCCGAGGTACTCGACCGGTCGTGGGATGTGCTCGACCGGTCGAAGGTGCCACTCGATTGGTCGAGGGATCTACTCAACCAGTCGTGGTTACACAAATTCGTTCCGTCATTTTGTACGGATTGCGGATTTTGAGTCATTTCGCAACAAGGATGCGGAAGAGAGTTTCCTAAACTATAAATAGGAGGTACCTAGGGCTTTCAAGGTATGACAAGAGAGTTTCCTAAAGCTTTACAAGAGATTTACTAAAGGGTTTAGGGCTATCAAAGGTGTGAGAGAAAGAAAGAAAGAGAGAGAGAAAACTTGTGGAAATGGAGGTTCTACTCATAGAGGTGATCTACTGTGTACTTGATATCTCAACGCTTCTACGTCTTCGTAATCGGTTAGATCTCTCTGTTTTCTTTTATTCTCTCATTGTTTATGCACTCCTATGTGAGTGAAGAAGGTTGTAACGTTCTACCTCATAGTGGATTGTTGATCTGGATGAGGTCCCATGGTTTTTACCTCTTTGAGGGTTTTCCACGTAAAAATCTCTTGTGTGGTGTGTGATTTATACTTTGATTTATTTCATTGCTTTATTATCCATAATTCTGATTTGTTTCGGGAGGCTAGATTCTAAAGTTTTGTGCAAGGGCCCCAACAAATACTTGGTCCAGCTCCATGGCTAAGTGGTAGACAAACTCTGTTTCAACGTTGAGATCACGAGATTGAGTGCTTATGTGGTGTAGGCGTGGGTGCATGTAAAAACAAAAAGAATAATAATAATACTAAATTACTAAAAAATAATAATTCATACAAGCTTTTGAAAAAACTCAGGTTGAGTTTTTGTTGATTCGACTCAATTGGGTTTGAGTTGAGTTGAGTTTTCATGTTTTAAACTATGGATACTATAGTGCACCATGTTTGTTATGAAACATGGCCCCACATGCATGGAATCCTGTTCCTTGATGAGGCTACAGACCCTACAATTTTGCTTATGCTCCTCATGGGAAAAGCTCCAATCCATTTAAGTTATATATAGTGCTCCGACTTGTATAAGGACACTTAAACACTCCAATCCAGGGATCTAGACTGCCATGCAAACATCAGTGGTCCACTAAATATTAACCATTTGTAATGGCCTTTTAATATGGATGGCTAAGATTATTTACACAGAAATAGGTCCAACCAACAGTTTCATCTATCTATTTGTGAGGACCATCATGGATAGTTTATGCTGCCAAAGAATCGTTTTTGTTAGGCAACCACAAACAGACCATCTTCTATGACTTGGAAAGAGGATGGCAATGAAAAATAAGGCTAAATCATGGATGGGACAAATTGCTGCAATATTTGGATGGTAGCTCATGGAATATTCTGTGGACACAACGGACAGCTCAGATCGATTAATTAGACTGTCCAAGTTAATAAATGCAACTAGGAACTCATAGTGCCCTACTTGAGCATTTCTCTATTTTTATTTTTATTTTTCTATTTTGAATGTATGACAAGACTGGTTAGGCAATGTATCACAAGCCATCTATTGCGCATGACAGCCCATAAGGAATTTGAAAATATAACTCAGTTGAGGCAGGGAAGGGTTCCATGAGGACAATTGTTGTCTACCTCAGGTGTGCAAAACCTTGAATTTATAAGTTTATTCTTGAATCTATGAGGAAAAAAAATCATAATTTTATTAATCAATAATGCTCATTACATCACTTAAAAAGGAAAAGAAAAAAGAAAAAAGAAGAAGCAAACCCTAATTCAGAATCTTAATTCGATTTGATTAGGACTTACCTGAAATGGTAATTTTATTCGAAATAGAAAATCCTAATCTAATTATGCCAAATGGTTCCGAGCATAATTAGAAACAATTCCTAAAAAGATTACATGTGATAAAACTCTAAAATGAAGGAGATATGTTGAACTTAAAACTTACTAAAAATGGTTAGTTTTTGTTGAACCTACAATTTTAAATTGGAAAGCAACATTTACTTACGAAATGGAGCGATGTAACCGGTGCATGTTCCAATCAAACTTTGTAGGTTGTACGTTCCATAATGAAACCCGGATTAAAAGTTATGGCTGATTTATAGTTCGCACTATGAATAAAAATTTCTCCCTGTCGGAAATAAATTTCTAAGTAGAGATTGGTGCACTAATGATGTCTAGTGGGCCACAGACCTCTACATCAAGTGCTCCAATCTCTACTTAGAAACAAATTATAAGTCCTTTTCAGGTAGATAAATGGCTTCAAAGTCAAATTTATTATAGTTTTACTTACTATAAATGCAATAATTGTCAGCTTAAACAACCTCACCTCAGGATCATGAGATTGAGTGCCCATATGGTGGGGGTGTGGGTGTAAAAATAAAAATTAGAATAATAATTTTAAAAAAATCTTTTTAAAAAAATCATAGAAGTTTTCAGAAAACTTAGCTCGAGTTTTTGTTAACTTAACTGGGTTTGAGTTGAGCTGATTTTTCTTGTTTTAAACTATGGATACCACGGTTTGCCCCATGTATGTTATGAACCATGTCCCTACATGCATGGAATCTTGTTCATTGATGGGGCTACGGACCCTACGGTTGTGTTTATGCTCCTTGTGAGAAATGCTTCACTGCTCTCAGAGCACTAAAATTTGTTATAAAATATTGATTTTATAAATATATTTTAAAATAAAAAATAATATATATAATATATAAAAAGTGTTTGAAAAACACCTTTTTGTGGGTTTTGGGAATAGTCCCACATTGAAAAATGAGAAGAATAAAAAGTAGTTTATATGAGAGTGGTGGAGTATTATAATACTTATCCACATGGTCCAAAGGAGAATGGACATACGTGTTCGTGCTCGGGCTCCGGCACGGGATCAGTCTCGGTCTCGGGCTCGGTGCGAGGGCGTGGGCATGTGAGGCAGTGTGGTTGTAAAGACGCTAGTGGGGCACTTCGCACTTCACACATCCGCATCGTGTTGTAGAGGATCACTCCTTCACTACCTTGAGCGAACCAGAGCGAGATGTGTGCGAGTCATGGTACGACTAAGTGGCTAAGGCGGATGGATGGCTGGAGAAAATCTAGAGGATTGAATGAGAATCCTTCTGAATATATAGGGGCTGGAAATATAGTTGTTGCACAAATGTGTAACAGCTATGGACTTGATTGCAGGTCATGTAGAAACTGTTGCATGGCTAGCCCAATAGTTAGAAAATGACTAGTCAGCTCTCACAACAGTCAGCATGCAACTGCTGTAATGGGCCATGCACAACAGTCAGAAACGGCCATAAAACGGCTAGTTTCACAACAGCTAGAAATTGCATTAATGAGATTTTTGTCCCTAAATCATAACCCCCAGCCACTATAGCCTATAAAAGAAGGGCCTGGATAGGTTTCCAAACCATCTCTCAACCCACTCCAGTAGACTCATACGAACTAAGCCTAAGCCACTCTTCTCATATACACCAGTGATTCCAGCAATATAGCAAGATTCGTCTGAACCATTGCTTGAAAATTAGACCAACGATGTGGTATAGAACGTTCAACTGAACCAGTAGCTGAAGATCAGTAAGAACAAACCAGTGCAGTGGTCTAAGTTCCAAATATTCTTCTTCTCTCTTTTTCTTCTAAGTTTTTTTCTTTTTATGTATTTCTGCCAAACCGTGTAACAGAGTTCCATTAGTAGGCTTTCGTGTTTGCTGAACGTAGACCCACATCAGGCTCGTCGTATCCTAGAAGTGGTTTACCTGTAACCCATCAGCATACTCAAATCATTTGAGTAGGAGCAAATAATGCTTTAAGGACAGCGTCCCAGACGTGCTGCAACCTGTCCTTTTCAAACCAATTTTATTTTACGGTTTCCACATTATACAGAAAAATATTAATCTATATAATTTACAACACAATTTATAGTGCTACTACTTGTATTAGAACACTTAGGTACTTCAATTCATTGATTTAGACTCTTCATTAGTCCAATGCATGTTTCATGGGATACCATGCAAACATCACTGCGGACCACCAAATATTAACCATTTGCATTGGCTTTTAAATATAGATGCTCAAGATTATTTACACAATAATTTGATCCATCTTGTAATTAGGACCACCATGGATTGCTTATCCCACCAAAGAATCATTTTTGTTAGGCAATGGCAAACAACCCATCTTCCATGGCTTGGAAAAAGGATGGCTATAAAAGACAGAGTACCACAATATTTGGATGGTAGCCCATGGAATATTCTGTGGATGTAACGGACAGTTCAAATCGATTAATTAAATTGTCCAAGCTAAAAAATGTAACCCGGAGCTAATAGTGTCATAGAGCAATTCTCTAATTATTTGTTGTACTTTGAACGTCTTGTGAGACGGGTCGGGTAATGACAGTGCATCACACCAGATGTAGAGTAGGTCGCAGATAGTTTTATGGTTAAAATGGATCAGAAAAGGCTCGGTCGACGAGAGAAGTGATCTGGACCGTTGGACCTTAAATTGGGTGTATCTCGCAATCCGGAATGAGTTATTGGATGTAAATTATATGATTTTGGGGTAAAACGAGCTACTTTAGCCACCCAACCCTACTATACTAGGTTGTGCAAGCCAGATTTGTAAAATACCACCCGATCGACGGTCATTTCCCTATTTTAATTATGTTTTTTTAAAACTATAAATAGTAAGTTTTAGTTTGATTATAACTATTCATCCGTTGGGCTTTAGGAGTTGCGCTCAATGCGAGAAGTACTTGGAGAACAACTTGATGAAGCCAAATAGGGCACTTACTATTTTTGGCTGAAAACCTTGCACGACCATCTATAAATAGTAAGTAGTAAGTTGCGAATCCTAGGAGTTTTAGTTGTAGATTGATTATGATTTCTCTCCCATTGCTTGGTATTCCTATTTAAAGGGTTGTAAACTCGTTTAATTCATTCATCAATCAAAATTTGAATTTATTAGAATTTATTTCTATTTTTTTGCTTTCTTTCCTCGTGGATTCAAGAAGTCTCCGTAAGGAGTCTAGAGAAGCTCTTGAGGAAGACAGTGATCGACCTCACCACGTTCATCCCTGTGTCAACACTCCTAGATAGCACCATGACAGCCACAAAGATACATGAAAATACAACTCACAGGTCCTTTTCAGGTAGGTAGATGGCTTCAACCTCAAGATTATTTTAGTTTTTCTAATGATAAGTGCAATTTTCAGCTTGAACAACCAATAAGGAAATGATCTTTTATTTTTACATAGGAAAATATCTAGTCTGGGCAGCACCAACAAGCTAGAGTCAGTGCGACACCTATCACCGATCGTCCAATAATAGCAGGTGACGCAGGGATGAACGTGATGAGGATAAATACTCTGAATCCACGGAGCTTCTCTGGACTCCTCACAGAGACTTCGCGAATCCACGAGGAAATAAAGCAGAAAATAGAAATAAATTATAAGAAATTCAAAATTGATTAAGTGATCACTAAAAACGAGTTCACAACCCTTTAAATAGGGGTACTAAGCAATGGGAAAGAAATCAGAATCAAACTACAACTAAAACTCCTAGAAATCACTACTTACTATAAATAGTAAACTTACTATTTATAGACGGTCGTGATGTCTACTAGCGCGCAAGGTTTTCGGCCAAAGATAGTAAGTGTCATATTTGGCTTCATCAAACCGTTCTCCTAATTATTCTAAGCTCTTTTCACGTTGGGCGCAACTCCTAAAGCCCGACGGATGAAGAGTTATAATCAAACTAAAACTTACTATTTATAGTAAAAACGAAATTAAAGCAGGGAAACGACCATCGATCTAGGGGTTTTTCACAATTCCGGGCGTCGCAACCCAGCGTAGCGGGTTGGTTGGCTAAAGTAGCTCGTTCTACCTCAAAATCATATATTTTACGTCAGGTAACTCATTCCGAATTGCGAGATACGTCCGATCTAAGGTCCGATGGTCTGGATCACTTCTGTCGTCAACCGAGCCTTTTCTGATCCATCTTGGCCATGAAACTGTCCGCGACCCACTCTACATCAGCAGGCGGGAATCTTAACACACCTTTCAAAAAACAGATCTTCAAAATGTTTCTTGGATTCCTGCAACCGCCTTTTAACAGTGGTGATGATGTCGACGTCGACTATTAGCTCTCAGTGCGTGCATTGAGGTCTTCCATCATTATCTTATATATGTTATTAACAAAAGCGAAAATTTTCATGAACCGTAAACGTCGATGTCTGAAATCTGGCTGTATCTATTTATGTACTTGATTAAATAAAGATGGTGATTTAGCTAATGATGTAAAACCCCAATTGAATACAAGAAAGAAAATAGATGCTAGGCATTACTAAAAAGAAGTCGACAAAACAAGACTAAGTTATCATCCTCGTTTCACATCTTATCAGGGCAGTTATTTGATACTCTGGTCACAATGATGCTTGATACGCAGGCACTTCAATATGGAATACACAACAAACATGAACTCGAATTAAACTGGCTAAATTTTGGAGCTCAATGTTGTCAAGTTACAATATTAAAAAAAAAAAAATTAATAATTATAATAATTGGTTGCTCTTTTCTTAATCTCTTAATCGTGGACATTTGTTTGTTGAAGTAAGACCAACGGATTTTTATTTTTATTTTTATTTTCATTTTTAGCCGTCCACCAAATGTCCACAAATTTGAAGTAAGATGATCAGATAACCTTAACTTTTGGTTTATAATACATCTAAGTTTGTATAGATAAATTGGATAGTTTAACTTGAATTATTTTTAAGCAACACATGCTATTTATAAGTGCCAGTGTATCATCCGTGATACTCTGCCAGAGTACCAAAGTTTTTCTCATGTTCATTATATAAATATATATATATTGTAATCACAAAAGGACGTGACATGCTTCATCTCTTCAATTTCCATCAGTTTTTAAAGCTGCACGTTGGAAAACAGGAGGGGTATTTGAATATCTCCTTTTGGTTGGTGATATCGCATTACAAGGAAAATAGACCTCTAGATGCGTCTAATGATGGGATTTATGGCACTCGTGGTCTTTCTTTTTTTTTTTTTTCTTATAAATCATGATTATTAGATACAATGCAGTCTTAAATGGTAGATCTTTAATCATGGACTGATGTAGAGTGTGCCGCATATGGATTCACAGCATAGTTGAATCATAAGAAGCCTGGACGAAAGTGAAAGTAGTCCGGTGGAACTAAATCCAGTCCTATGTAGGACATGGCGTAGTTTGGTCTCAAGTATATTCAATTTAAAGAAATTCATTTAAGATAAAGAGGAATTGCCATTTGAAGTTTTGACCATAAAAGAAGTGTAACTTTTAATCTGGGCATTTATTATCAAACACACGTCCTATCGATCTTTATGTAGCACTGCATCGGAGGTCAACTGACCCATTACGCAGATCGCACGTGTCTGTTTCGCAAGAAAACATGTATTGAGGTCGAAATTAAAATTTTAGGAAAACTTTACTAGTTTTTGTAATTTCTATTGTCGTTGTATCTTTTTAGTTTTGTAGTTTTAGAATTTTCGTCTTTTTAAAATTTACTTGGAATGATGTTGGAAATATTTGATAAGATCTTGTTGATATTTTTATTTATGGCAAAATTAACCTTTTGGAGAGATTTTGCAATTTTAGGTAATTTTTATTTCAATTAAAATTTTTGGTCATCTATACAAGTGATGTAATGGAGGAATTTTTGAATTATTATTTAATAAAATTATTCAAGTTTTCTTTTTTATTCCTTATGAACTTAAGAATTTACCTTCATTGACCAGACCTATTGATGTATTGGGCTAGGCCTGTAGCCCTTGGTTTTGGGGTTTAAACTGCATTATATATTGTATTTTAAGGATGCTTCCGCAAAACACCAATCTGAGGGCTCTCGGTTGATAAAATTAGAATTAGAGACAAAAAAAGAAAAAAAAAAAAAAAAAAGGTTGAGTAATTCAGATCATTGGTCTGTTTGGTCCCACCTTCCTTCAATGGACCCTGCCTCCAAAAGCCTCCTAGATTGGAAGATGATAGCCACAGATCATGAGATCATGAGTGGACGGTTCTGATGAGTTGAAATGGTGGGGATCAACTCCAATCATATCAATAGGAAGCAATTCATCTACACCACAAATCCAAAGGCTAAGATGATTATCAGCTGATCATATCTTTGATCTGACAATTGAGATTGCAAGATGAGAAAGGACAAAGGAGGAATTCTGTCTTACTATCTGGCAGTGGTCTCAAGCTACTGGCACACCGGTAAAGGGTTCACCGTTAGTGGCATCAACACAGGTATGGCACTAAATTGTTCCCCACAACCAGTAATATGGGCCACAAATTGAAAGGTTAGGATTGCCCCATCAAGGACGGGCCCTTAAATAAAAAGCCTAAATTGCTTTTATAATCAATGCGAAACGGGCCCTTCAAATTAGGGGCTCGTGGCCAGAATGTGGGCCTTTAGGCTCAAAGAAAGCCCAAGGGAAAATCCGATATGTGCCGCACATCCAAAACAGCCCTAAACGTACTTCTTTCAAATGTACCAATGTCACATTGCAACCTTTGAATGGAAACTTGCAGTCTTTCTTCTTCTGTCCCGTCCTATTAGCCGTTGCATTGCGAAATTCAAGTCTAATTCAGCTTTTCTGATAACAACTGCGTTTGCCATGAATTACATTCTACGCCCATGTTTTGGTACATGGCTCAATGTGTTTAGATCAATTTGGAATTGGGTCTCTTAGATTCCTATCCTCAATTAAGGGTGGCGATGAGCGAGGGTTCGACCTACTTGGTTGGCCCGTGGGCTAATAGCTTGAGACTTGCATCCATTGTCCAATCCATTTTTGGGTTGGGCTTGAGTTCATTCATTGTATCTACACTTGCTATTTCTTGCATATATGTGATCCAATCCTTGTTTGGCCAATCCATCCATCTTGAATGTAGATTTCTTTGTGCATGTGTGGTCCATTTGATCAACAGATAGATGACTAGGGACATTCAAGATATTTTATTAATCCTTGGGCTGGGCCCAACCAATATTTTGCACTCAAGCTTAGGCCTGCTAAGATACGCCAGGGATGTCTCCTGTTCCTATTCCTTTAGAATAAAGAATGATGTTCCCATACAGCACTTTGTATGAGGCTGTGCTACCCTGACCTAATCACATGGTCCACGTGCTTATCACTGTGCTCCAACTGCGGGGAAATTTGCATCAGATCCACCCAATTTTCACCATGGATCTTAAAAATAGTTCAATCCAAGATTTAGATGGACCACACCATAGGTATAACTGTGTAAAACCGTACCTAAAAATTCAAAATTCGCCTTGTATGAAGTCTTGGAAAGTCCTGGATGAGGAGAATGGATGCTGTATACACACCACTCTGCAGAATTTTAACAGCCAGACTTGCCATCTCAACGGTTCACAGTGGTGTAGCCCACCTAAGTTTTCAAATGGCCTGATTTATGGGTCTTGGTCCAAATTCAGGGGATAAAGAATATTGCAATTTTTGAAGATCCTAACCCTTCAAACAGTTGCCTACCAATAAACGGTTGATTAAAATATGGAAAGAGTCCACAAGATGACCTGGATCTTATAATCTGGAATATTTTACTTGTATCAACTCCAGCCATCATTAGGGTGGCAATGGGTCGGGTCAGGGTCAGCCCAAGCTCACCCATTTACCAAACAGGACACCAAATACATTACCCTATGGCCTAGGCCAAAGCCCTTTCAGGCCTGACTCTTTTAATTGTACTCAGCTCAAACTCGGCCCGCCCAATCGAACCCAACTCATGTTTAAGAAGGGAATATGGAGCCAAAGGGCATGCCCAACCTCATGCAATTACCGACTACATACACACATCACATCTGTGTTTCTACCCAATCTAACAAAATAGCAAAAAATTAAGCAAATATTAGAGTTTTTCTTTCATTCTTTCTTCTTCTTCTTTTCCTTTTTTAGATTAATATTGCAATAATTTCATGGTACATCTGTGAGAAATTAGATTGACCAAGGTTTTGAATGTCTTTTGATATTAACATGATTATATCATCTAAGTAAATTTTTCATGAAAATACGGTGATATTTTCAAAATCTTGGTGACATTGTCACATTCATCACACCTCAATTAAGGGTGGTAATGTGCTGGGTTCAGGCCAGGTCAAGATCAATCTGAGCTTGACCCATTTACGGAACAGGCCAAGAATTCCGGCCTGAGCCCGAACCACAGCCCATTAGCCCATGGGCCAACACAACCCAACCTAGCATGACCAACTCATGTTTAAGAATGGACTATGGGGTTATAAGTATTGCCCCACGCTATCTAATTAGTGGATAGATGCATCCATACATCATGTCTATGTATCTATAGGACCGGGCAGGGTCAGCCCAATCTGCCCATTGCCACCTCAGTCTATTAATAGATTAATAGACAGAGCCACAATTACTATGGTCGGGTGTCAAGCACATGCAATTGACGAAGCTCAGGCAATTGTTGACAACTTAGATATTTGTGTGAATATAGGCCTATGCAACCTAATTGTTGAGACGGAATCGCGTACTATTGCAGAAACGGCTTCTAATCCCTCTACTTGGGGTCGTTGGAATATTAGGTATCACTTGGGAAGTATCCACTGTAAGCATAGCCCTCTTAATCTCAAGTTTTCTCACACCTTTCGAGAAGGAAGTACGGTAGCAGATGGGCTGGCTAAATTGGCTAGTGATGGATGCCCTAATAAACTATACTGAGCGAATCTTTGAAGATTGATTAGGGGCTTCCTTTCATTAAACAATGCTAGGATAGGAATTATCAGGAAGATTAAAAAGAAAGGAAGAGAGGGCTGATTATTTTTATGTAGATGCTTTTGGGTTGGGTTTTGTACTCTGGGTGCATTTGATAGGTGGGCCCTAATTTTTTTGTGGGGCCCTGCCTGAAGGTGTGTGAATAAAATTTTCTATATATATATATATATATATATATATATATATATATATATATATATATATATATATATATAGATGAACAGACGGAAGAAAATGAAAGCTTCACTGAAAGGCCTGCAAACTAATGACTTTGCATTGAAGAGGAGAAGATAAATGGCACAAATTCGTTGAATGTCCCAGAGCAAATAATAATAATAATAATAATACACAGGTTGGAGATGTTTTACTATTGATATGATTAGCCACAACTATTTCAAGAGAAACCCATGTCAAAACCGGGCGGCACGGGCAATGACGCTTTTCAAGAGGGAGGAGATGAGCCAGCTTAACTATAGTTGATGCTGCTGCCGCCATGATCCTACTTTTAAAATTACAATTGTCATTAGAAAAGAGAGTATATTTGAGAGAGGGAAGGTTGACAAGGAAGAGGGAATGGAGTCTGCATGACTGGGATCTCTAAACCAGCTTTTTAAAAAACCTAAGATCTGTTAGGCCGCCATGTTGTATATGTTAAATGTAGTCTTTCTATCAGGTGGGAACTTATTATTTGAGCCATACGTACCAAAAATATCACCATGATAATAAATAAGAAAAAACTCATATGTGCCCCACCAATGGGAACAAGGTAAATTTGCTCATAAAACCTCCAAGTACACTTCATGTGGCCTACCTGAGTTTTTTATCAGCCTGATTTTTGTATCATTGCTTCATCTTGTTGAATCAAACCTGAATGTAGGGTCTGATGAAAGATACACACCTTGGTGATCTCACACACAACCCTATGGTTGGAATCCTATCCCTATCGTTTCCCTTGGTGTGGCCAACCTGAGTTGTGAATCTAACTGGTTTTTTATTTTTATTTGTAAGGCCTGGAGCCATGGATAAACAAATGAATTTTACATATACAACTGATGGGCATTACGCATCTCGGGTGCTTTAGACGCTTCTCCCACCAATAACGGTGGGACGACTTCTATTAATGGTAATGTTTTACACTTGAAAACAGAGAGACGTTCATACTCTGGCAATGTGTGAAGGATGCACTTAATTAGAAATGGCGCACATGACATGCAACTAGTCAAATTAAACCATCCAAATTATGGTACTAGTTTAGATATTGTGAAATGAATCAAATGCTAAGCTTATTTAATTCTTTGACTATAAAAGCAAAGCTTATTTAATTATTTGACTACCGAATTGGTAAACATTTATTGGACAAATAGAAATGAAAAATAAAAATATCCAACCATCCTATCTCCAAAAACAAGTGTGCTCCAGTAGAGGTTAGGATTGCTCAACCAATCTAATCTTGGCATTGTGATTCGACAACTGTGAGTATGTGTGCAGTTCAATCAAACATGAGGCTGCACATGTTAACGAAGGCTCGTATTCGGTTAACATGTGTGATTAGGATAATGCAGGCGTGCTAGAGTCATACTTGACTCGAGCTCGATTGAACACTGGTGACCCTGTGTTAAGCTAGACCGATTAAGACTAGATATGTGGGATTGGCGGCTTAACCACCAATGGTTACAGTACTCATGTAATTCTAAAAGGGTAGGGTTAATTCTTTTCAATGGATTCTTTTCTCCTTGCGTTAAAGACCTTTCTTTCACCAATGATAACAAACTTTATATTTCTCAATAGACCAATGATGGATGGATTGAAAATATTGATTTTATTGATATATATTTAACGTTCAGTACAACTGATAAATAGATTAAATAAGAAGATAAATATATATATATATATATATATATATATATATATATATATATATATATATATATATATATATATATGATTGCCTATGTGGACAAATAATCGAAGTAAATTAGTCAACAGGATGTGACAGATGGTTTGATCTTAATGCCATAGTCTTCTATACCTTACAACCTTTAGAGAAGCACCAAGATGGAAAAACCGTCTCATATAATGTGTAAGCTTGGAGACCCAACTCTGTTTTTATAATTATTGAGGGTGTGAAGTTTGAAACCCATTAAAACTCTTCTCTCTCATAGGCTACACACGAATTTAACAATTCCACTCATACTAGAACACTATGCATGCAACATAATTATATTGCATCACCCCTTGGACGATTTTAGATTAATCACAATTTGAGCAGAGTTCACCGGTATGCCCAATCACATTATCCAACCCTTAGGGAGATCAAAACCATTCATCAATTGATCCCACCTTATAGAAATTCTTACATTGAGATCCTTGAACAACAAGCCTCCGGCAGTAATCATTGTATCAAATCTCATCTTCCCTAAGGACAACTATAATAACCCATATAGTAGCTCTCATAATCCTAAACAATTGAAATTTCTACATAATAATTGTAGCATCGAGTAAGCCATAGATAAGTGGTCATTTAAATTCATGACCAAAATCACAACTGACATTTCAAGAGCCGCTACAACAGAACCTGTTTGCACAATGACAGATTTCCTGCGTTGAGGTGTGCCAAGGGTGCTTGTATTGAGGCTGCGGAAGTTATGCATGCTGAGGCTACAGGTGATCGCTTGTGTTACTATTGAGGCACACTTCAAAGGATGTCTACCTTGCTATACTCGAGTTACTTATATGCTAGCTCTCCCCAACATTATTAGTTGCTGTGATTCCCTTGGGGCCATGTTATCAAACCACATCTATATTATAATTAATTATAATTAATTTAATTTAATAAGAATAACATAAATATACAAAAGATGAGAGAGATTTGTAAGATGTACATGTATAGAAATCTTAACAAAAGGACATAAGAAAGAAAATATCCTTAATTTAGGAAGAATAATTAATCTACTCTAAATTCCCACAAGGTTCCAACGAGGCCTTTCAGTACTGCTACATTATTAGAAGGAAGATTCCAATTTTTCAAAATATTATTTGGACGTCAAAATTTTAAATTAAAAAAATAATAATAAAAAATTTTAAAAAAAAGGAAAAAAAAAAAAAAAAAAAAATCACCTGCATCGTGAGCCACATCTTTCGGATGAGTGAGAGGCCGACATAGAATTAAACCTTTCATCCAGTGAACGTCAACGTGGCAGGTTACACATTAAAATTCAAAGAAGTCAGATGTGGTTGTTGGGTTGTTGATGTGATCTTTCACCACGTTGCAATCCATAGTCGGACCCATTGAGAGTTTAAATCACCATCTAAAAGCAGGCCCCCCACTGTTGAATTATGAAAGAGAGAGCAGATTATCCAATTAGACAATCCTAACCATAAGATCAGTTACATGCAGATGGAGGATCAGAAAAAGATAGGGAAGTGATCCACATCCAATGGGGAAAAGACCACAGTTCAAATTATTAGAATCATTGAGTCGAATATAAACATTAAAGGGTGATGCCACTTGTTGGATAGAACGAGATCGATAGATTACAAACATGCGATCGATGGGCCAGATCAACAGACACCGTTGCTCATAATAATGAAAACAACAGTGGAAACCAAACAGTGAGAAATACTTTGATATTGTAGCAGACTGTGATGGATGATACGCAGGCAGTTAGAAATGCCTGGGAAATTGCATACTTGGGGTACGGTTAATTCGAATGAAATAATCCAAGTTATCGGTACCAGTTTAAATGTATCATGAACCGAACATCAATCTTATTTTATTATTAATTATTAGATTTCCGGATGGTTGAAATTGAAAAATAGCCAATTGTCTCATAATTACAAAAAAAAAAAAAAAAAAAACCCAGCTGTCCACGTATCAAATGTGAAGTATTATTCTTAAGATCCCGCATATAAAGCACATTTGCAGCCACAGTACTAAACAACTCCCTAGGAACAATTGAATTGACTAGGCTGTCAATTGCTGGGTTTGGACTGGGCTGTGGTCTATCCAAACCCGACCCACAAAGTACAACTCGGGCCTGGTTTCAGCCCAGACCTGTGAAAGGCCAAAACAAACAGGCGCCAGCGTAGCCCATAATGATTTTGCATGGCCAGCGTAGCCCTAGCCCGGCCCAGCCCTTCCCATTCTTTGTGGAATCTAGACATAGCCCAAACCTGGCCCAATTAATAAACGGGCTTATGTTTAGGCCCGATCAAGAATTCGGGCAAATATTTGATCCCAAGCCCGGCCCAAAGAAGGCCAACCCCAAAAGCAGACGGACCATTCCGTTCCATAGACAGCCCTAGATTTGACCCAATAACCTGATCTTTTGTTTCATCCGGTCAGTCATTAGAAGTCCCAAGAAATTAGCTGGTCTTAGGCCTTAGAGAAAGTGTGGCCATGGAATGATAATCCATATCATTGATCTGTTTTATCGTGAATTTACTATGCCCAAAAAGATTCACATAACACCCTGATCCATGGCTCAAGTGGTAGACTGAGTGAAAGATACCTCGTTTCAACACTGAGGCCTTGGCATCCATTGGCCTAGTGGGAGTGGCTAACAGGGAACTGTGAACTGACAGTAGGGTGTACTTACAAGCTAACTAAAAAATTAAAATAAAAATCCACATAAGACCATCTTAACCTTTCCAATCAGGGAGGTAATTAGGGCTTGATCCATCCACCTTGGGACCCAACATACCAATGATCTGGATTTCGAAACCATGGACCACTTGTCAGAATTGAAAGGACGTCTGTACTGTGCAAAGTTCCAGGACATTCAACAGACGTATCCATTCGCGAACATGGCTTGCCCGTCAACTTACACGTGTTCAGGAAAAATGGATGGTCAGAAAAGAAATAAGCAAGAGTCTATATTCAATGTACGCATGCGGCTCCCTAGATAAGTGGACCAGCATAAATTTCAGCATATTGCATGCCCACTGGCCACTGCGGGCAACCTGAAATTCTTTGAATTAGGACATGGCTTGCCTATAACCGGGATTAAAGGAATCCCAGCAACCGAAAGGTCTGTATGTTCCCAATGATGTTTGTGTTGTATCTACTCTATCAGCACGTCTGGCCGTATCATTTCAGCACACGAGTAAGTGATGCAAAGAAGATAAGGATGTTAGCAGGAAGGTCATCATCTACCTCAAGTGTACAAAATCTTGAATGCATATATAAGGTCATTTTTAAATCTACTAGATAAAAAGGAAAGTTCGAAATTCTATTATTCAATAATGCTCAGTATTCCGATAACATCATTTATCAATAAGAAGTAAAAACTCTAAGTTCTAATTCGACTAAAATAAAATTTATCTAAATTAGTACAATATACTAAAAATATAAAGTTCTAATTTAATTATACTGATGATTTTTAGCATGGTTACAAGTAACTCCTAAGAAAACCACACATACTAAAAGTTTAAAGTGAACGAGGTTGTCCAAGTTAAAATTTACTAAAAATAATAAGTTTTAAAAAAAAAAAATATTGTATTTTTGAATTGGTGTTTATACCCATTTTTGGTATACTTACGTAGGCCAATGAGATGCCGCCAAAAGTCGGCATAGGTGAAATCCTACTTCACATTCTCCATTATTGCTTACATGTGATCTGGCACAACTAGATCAAACATGTTGGGGGCCTTGCACAAAACCTTAGAATCTAGCCGTCCGAAACAAACAAGAATTATGGAACAATAATGCAATGAAAAACAATCAAAGCATAAACCACATCACACCAGGGATTTTTACGTAGAAAACCCTCAAAGAGGTAAAAACCACGGGACCTCGTCCAGAACAACAATCCATTATAAAGCATAACGTTACAACCGATCACAAGCACACACCGCTTAGATCAAACCTTCTTCACTCACGCAGGAGTGGATAAACAATAAGAGAAATAAAAGAAAACGGAGAGATATCACCGATCACGAGGACGTGGAAGCGCTGAGATATGGTAAATCCCCTCTACGAGCATAACCTCCCTTCCACAAGCTTCCTCTCTCTCTCTCTCTCTCTCTCTCTCTCTCTCTCTCTCTCTCTCTCTCTCTCTCTCTCTCTCTCTCTCTCACCCTTTTGATAGCCCTAAGCCCTCCTAGAAAACTGTCACGCCCCAAATCCGGAAATCGGATTCACAAGAATCCCGACGCCGAATCTAGTGCCGACAGTCTCCGTAGTACTCCATTCTCGGCTCCTAGCATCATACGCCAGATTTTCGATCCTGGGATCCTACAAGGAGGATTTTTTTTTTTTATGTACATTTAACTCGTAATAAGCATAACCACAAGATTACCCAATTCACAAAGGCCATATCATCATCACATATCCACTAATATAATCATTTGAGTACAGTGCTGAAAGGGAAATACATATATCAAAATCAAAGCTCCAGAAGATGGCTGCGTACTCCAAGCTCGACAATGCAGCAACCTAACATTACCTGCACGCATCTATCATCCATAAGCTTATAGAAAGCTTAGAGGGTGGTGTAAGTGTGTGCACAAGGTAAGTGCCAAGTATACAATGCAATGCCTTAATCATACAATGTCGGAAACACTGATAATCCATAAATCATACAATGTCGGAATCAGCAGAAACACTGACAAGAGCAGGAATTTATCAGAGTAAACAGAAATACTGACAATATCATAAATCATACGATAACAAAGTAAGTGAAAATACGGACAAGTCCATGAGTCAATCAATATCAGAATACGCAATGTAGGACAGCTATGCAAATGAGGAGTCATAAATAATCAAATATCGGATGCTAAAAATATAATGCAATATTCAATTCAGAAGAGCCAACGAATACCATCACTCTCATCTAAGTCACATGAATACAGAAACATAGCAACCCAAAATGCCATATGTCGAGGGTGTAATGCAATATGCAATATGTGGTGCCAATAGAATGACCATGCTGGAGTGTGAAGTCGGGATGATAGTACGTAGTATCGCAGGCTACGGGATCCACCACAAGAGACTTCTATCCAAATCAGTCTCATACCTAAATTTGGATAGTCAGACTCAATGTGGTAAACTCCTGATCTCAGGTTAGTCGCGCACCCCAACCGAAATCCTTGCCATAACGAAGGCACACAACAATTAGTTGCACACCACCAGCCCAAGTGGATAGTGAATGAATGAATGAATGAGCATGCAACTCCTACTCAATAAGTCCACATATCAGTATAGTTCATCTCTGGGATCATCACCGGGGTTTAGTACACTCCAAATGGCACTGTCTCTCTCCCAGCAGCACAGTCCAAGTGAGCGTAAGAAACCTCACTATCCGCCTGGCCAATAGTCTATTAATACCTATCCGGCACGTCGATAGCGGACCCATTCACGAGCTGGTCAAACTCAGCCTAGTATTGCCCCCTACCCTCGGGTGAGTAAGGCCACACCCCTTTCCAACTGACCACGACACAGTGGGAGACGCGGCCTCCTGGTATTCGGCCCTTGTGAGCTCATATATCCACTCAGTCTCGACATTGGAGTCATCTCCTGACCACGGAGGTTTAGGGATTTTCACCCAGAGACATTTATGGCGCCCGTATGCTAGAACCAAACATTCCGGTGTCCCATCTGGCCATCCACGATATGCCTGTGGAGGCTACAACTCTGATGTCGCTAGGGCGTATAACACACAATGCAAGATGCATGAGTCACACAATCCAGTCATGCATTAATCCTGCGTATGCCGTGCGCTCATGTGAGATAACATCTGTCTATCAAGGAGTCTCATATCAACATGCTCAATAACATATGCAATAATTAACCACATCTCATAACAAACATGCAGATGATGCGTATGGGCATGTATCATGATGTCATGTTGTTACATACTCATAATTGGTATCAATAACCGGCATCGACAATCGACGGCCAACATATATCACAATAGGCTCCATCTCCTAGCCCTCAAATGCATCACAATGGGCCTCATCATATAGGCCTTAAACACGGGCTAAATACACATCACAACGGGCCTTAAGTACAGGCCACATATACATCACATTGGACCCCGACAATCAAATTCAGGAATCGGCCATGACAAATCAGATCGGTAATCAGCCTAGATAATCAGTACTGATAATCAGTATCGGTAATCAGTACCAACGATAAGCATCGATAATCGGCCACGACAACCAGCATATATAAACAAGGATGGACAACCAATCAACCATAATGTAAAGATCAGCTTTCGACCGTAGTTATATCAAATCCGAAAGCACAGAGCCATCCGTCTATGGCGGATAGGGCCCACTTATTTCGGTTAACCCACGAAGAGAATGGGCCTAACAAGGCCTAAGGGAATGTCACAATGAGGACATTTAACCATCATTGCCCATCAATGCGGACATTTAACCAACATTGCTCCCAAGGAGTGGCTCACATAGGGCCAAACATACAGTGGGCCCACAACCTCATACAAGGGTTTGATATACATCACAATGAGCCGAATACATGAGCCTACATCACCATGAGCCACAACCATGGTCCCCCGATACATCATAATGGGCTACGACCCATAGACCTCAATATATGTCAAGTGGACTGCATTAATGAGTCTCATATACATGACAGGTGGGCCCTGCACACGGGCCTCAAATATACAGCATGTGGGTCCTACACATGAGTCTTGAATACATCAAATGGGTCACGTACCTAAGCCTCGAATACGCCGAGTGGCTACACATCATGGGCCTAGTACATATCACAATGGGTCTTGCCCATAGGCCACAAATACAACTTATTGGGCCTCTTAAATACCATGAGTGGGCCGCACAAGTGGACGGTATGGGTGAAACACGCACAACATGGTGGGCCTGTATAGTGTAGATGGGCCCACCACACGCAGGAAGTAGGCCCTGTGCCATCAAGACGGGTAGATAGTGCGGATACAAAATACATACATCGAGGTGAGTCCCACCATTCAGTGGCTAGATGGTGTGGATGTACGATACACTTATCATGGTTGGATCACACATTGAAATGGGCCTTATGTACATCCCATTGGGCCCTGACCCATGGGCCTCAAATACCAAGGTGGGCCTCATAACATGGGCCTCATATATATCAAAGTAGGCCTCAACAACGGGCCACAAACACATAAAGATGGGCCTAATCACGTGAGCCTCATATATATCAAAGTGGGCCTCCACAACAGGCCAAAAATACATCAAGATGGGCATAATCACTTGGGCCTCATATGTACATTAAATGAGCTACAATAATGGGCCCTATGTATATAAATGGGCCACTAAACAACTAGTTCTGCCTTATGTCTAGTCTCAAGCCTCAAAATGATCAAAAAAAAAAATGGTTGGACGGCTTTAGATGTAACCTATGCATCATGATGGGCCTCATGGATTGACGGCGTGGGTACAAACATCTTTTTCATGGTGGACTCCACCCGTCCAGGTGGTGAATGGACGGCGTGGATACAACATACATCAGTGGTGGGTCCCAAGCACGTGGTCCACCAAAATGTTTATTTTACATCAAATCTGTTGATAAGCCACATGTACATGGGGCCTACCATAATGTTTGTCTCCACCCAACTTGTTGATAGGGTCACGTGAGCAAGGGCCCACTGTAATATTCATTTTCCATCCACCCTGTTGAAAGGTCACGTGGACAGAGCCACCGCAATGTTTATTTGCCAACCAAACTTTTGGTAAGGTTACGGGTCCTGGGGTCCACTGTGATGTAGTTCACAAATCCAACCCATCCATTGTGTGTGTCCCACCAATTTAAGGGTCCAAATCGAGTTTCAGGTGGATCCAAGCTACATGTGGACCCCAGCATTTGATTCCATGTGGTTTGGCATACCATTGCATGAATGGTGATGGTGTGGGCCATCCGAGAACTGTTTATGGCTGATTTTTTGAACCAACACATCATTAAAGGAAACCTATTAAATGAACGGAATGGATGTAAAACATACATCATGGTAGGGTACACAACTGGAGCCAATGGGGCCCACCCTTTTTAACGTTGGACGTCCAGACTCCTCTGGACGTTAAGGCAGCAAATGGATGCTATATGTTTTATTTATTTTATTTTTCCTAGGTGGGACCCACATTAACTAGATCTACTCCGTCCATTGTATGTGTCCCACAAAATTATAGGTCCAAACCAAGCTTCAGGTGGGTCCAAGCTTCTTGTGGACCCCAGCAATCATTTTTCCAAGTTTTAACGAAAAATACTAGCATTCTCAATATCACGGCCCACCAGATAATTGGATCTATCTCATTTTTCGGTTCAACGCCTAAAAGGATGCAAGGGTTGGGATGGACGGCTTGGATCATGCATAAACATCAAGATGGGGCCTACTTGAATTCCCATTCCCAAACCCATTATGGGTAGCTCGTTAGCACATCCATGTCAGTTCACACTTCACGTTAGTTACTTGCAGCGTCCAGCGTCTCTGGACGCTGGACGGCGTGGATGTCACAGACATCATGGTGGGTGCCACGTGGACGTGGCCCACCACGTTGGTACACACACCCACACACACCCCCACTGTCCCCTGGACGGTGGATAGAACACATAAATCACCATGGGCTCCACCATCCGCCTAGACGGTGGAAATAAAATACATATATCATTGTGGGGCCCACCATAATGTTTACAAGCCATCCAATCCATTAATAAGGTCACACAGACCTGGACGAAGGGTAAAAATAAATTTCATCTTGATTCAAAACTTCTGTGGACCCAAAAAGGGTTTCAATGGCGGACCTTCAATCAACACTGTTTCCTATGATGTGGGCCACCTGAGCTTTGGATGGCCTGATTTTTTTAGAGGAGGCCCACGTCAATCAGGGGCCCACCTCATGAACCGCTTGGATGGCATACATACATCAAGGTGGGGCCCATGACTGGAGCCGTGGGACCCTGCTCGTCCGCACGTCCTTGCGCAGGACGTCTACGTCTGCACGCCCTCTCCCTCTGACACCAGCAGCAACATTTGCTGCTGTTGTGGTTTTTGTTTTTTTTTTTTTTGAAACAAACTGAGATTGAAGGTTTTTCATATGTGGGGCCCGCACCAGCTGAATCCAGCCCATCCATTGCACTCCACGGCTCAAGACCAACCAAATGAGCCCAATATTGAGTATTTTTCGGTGTATAGCAATGTCAGGAAAGATTTCAACGGTGAAAATCACCATTTGCTATGCTATGGCCCGCCAGAAAGTCGGATTGGCGTCATTTTTTGGCTCCACGTCTAAAACGAGCTGAGGAACGGAATGGACGGCTTGGATTGAATCTATATGTCAATGTGGGGCCTACACAAGTGGTCCATCCAAAAGCATGTGAACCAAGCTAATTTTTGTGTTTTCCCCTTTCACGTCCAGCGTCCAGGGACGCTGGACGGTTTAGGTTTAATACATACATTTGAGGTGGGCCCCACCTATGGACGTGGGCCACCAAAAGAAAGGGGTTGGATGGCATGAGTAATACATACATCGAAGTGGGGCCCATCCAAGTGGGCCACACAACTACATCATCACCAAGAAAAGGGAAAAATAGAGAGAGAGAGAGAGAAGAATAGAGGCACCCACCTTTGATTTCTTCTTCGTTCATCCGCCAACACGATCTAGAGCACTAAGGAGATGCCTTTAATGGTCAAGATGGTCTTTGGATGGTGGAGATGGGTGGTAGGAAGTGGGCTACACAAGCTCCTCTCATAGAGCTCTCATGGACGTGGGTTGCTTGGGAGGGAAAATGAGAGAGAGAATGAAAGAGAGAGAGATGATGGGAGAGGAGTGATGGGGGGTGTAAGAGATGGGATGGAAAGGTTGACTTTGGGGATGGTGTAGTGTACTTGGGGGATGGGATAGTGTACTTGACTTGATGGGTGTACTTTGACAAGTGAAGTGATTGATGTGATGGATTCTCTACGGATTTGCAACACGCGACGTTTTCCTCGAATTGAACGCGGGCCCATATCTCCTGGCCCGGGCATCGCCTCACTGCGCGAGATACGGCGTCAAAACAGCGGCGACGGTGCGGTCGCACTCGTACAAGTCTCGGGTCGAGCCAACTTAGACCGACAGGATCCATCTCAGGATCGCGCGCAGACGCCGGTTACATATCATGAGTTGCCGGTTACATATCATGAGTCACCGAAATTTGACCAGGATGACCGCGGAAGCCTACGGATCAGTACGGAATAGGATACGGGTCTTATAGCTCTCCCCACCTAATAAAAATTTTGTCCTCGAAATTTATAGAATAGACAAGGGAAGAGGAAACATCACTAAGTATATAAGTCAAGACACAATCAATCTACTAAAGAATGAAGATAGCGCTCTCTAATCTCAACCTCGCCCTGCCAGGATGCCTCATCAGCTATGATGACCCCACTGATCCTGAATCTAGGAACAGAAACTCGATTACTAAGCAGCCTCACAATCTCAATGGTAGGGAGCTATGTCAGAAAAATCTCTAAGTTGCTCACACTCGAGGATCTAGCCATTCTAAGTTTTCAATAGTCATAAAGTGCAGGGTAACTATCAACAGATATGTGATGTTATCTTCAGGTATTCCCAAGTTATGCTTTGATACCAACTTCTGTCACGCCCCAAATTCAGAAATCGGATCCACAAGAATCCCGATCGTCGAATCCGGTGCCGACAGCCTCCGTAGTACCCCATTCTCGGCTCCTAGCATCATACGCCAGATTTCCGATCCTGGGATCCTACAAGGAGGATTTTTTTTATATGTACATTTAACTCGTAATAAGCATAACCACAAGATTACCCAATTCACAAAGGCAATATCATCATCACATATCCACTAATATAATCATTTGAGTACAGTGTTGAAAGGGAAATACATATATCAAAATCAAAGCTCCAGAAGACGGCTGTGTACTCCAAGCTCGACGATGCAACAACCTAACATTACTTACACGCATCTATCGTGCATAAGCTTATAGAAAGCTTAGAGGGTGGTGTAAGTGTGTGCACAAGGTAAGTGCCAAGTATACAATGTAATGCCTTAATCATACAATGTCGGAAACACTGGTAATCCATAAATCGTACAATGTCGGAATCAGCAGAAACACTGACAAGAGCAAGAATTTATTAAAGTAAACAGAAATACTGATAATATCATAAATCATACGATAACAGAGTAAGCGAAAATACGGACAAGTCCATGAGTCAATCAATATTAGAATACGCAATGTAGGACAGTTATGCAAATGAGGAGTCATAAATAATCAAATATCGGATGCCAAAAATATAATGCAATATTCAATTTGGAAGAGCTAACGAATACTATCACTCTCATTTAAGTCACAGGAATACAGAAACATAGCAACCCAAAATGCCATATGCCGAGGGTATAATGCAATATGCAATATGTGGTGCCAATGGAATGACCATGCTGAAGTGTGAAGTCGGGATGATAGTACGTAGTATTACAGGCTACGGGATCCACCACAAGGGACTTCTATCCAAACCAGTCCCATACCTAAATTTGGATAGTCAGACTCAATGTGGTAAACTCCTGATCTCAGGTTAGTCGCATACCCCAACCGAAATTCTTGCCATAATGAAGGCACACAACAATTAGTTGCGCACCACCAGCCCGAGTGGATAGTGAATTAATGAATGAATGAGCATGCAACTCCTACTCAATAAGTCCACATATCAGTACAGTTCATCTCTGGGATCATCACCAGGGTTTAGTACACTCCAAATGACATTGTCTCTCTCCCAGCAGCACAGTCCAAGTGAGCGTAAGAAACCTCACTATCCGCCTGGCCAATAGTCACCGGGGTTTAAAGTGAACGAGATTGTCCAAGTTAAAATTTACTAAAAATAGTAAGTTTTTTTAAAAAAAAAAATTGTATTTTTGAATTGGTGTTTATACCCATTTTTGGTATACTTGCGTAGGCCAATGAGATGCCGCCAAAAGTCGGCATAGGTGAAATCCTACTCCACATTCTCCATTATTGCTTACATGTGATCTGGCACAACTAGATCAAACATGTTGGGGGCCTTGCACAAAACCTTAGAATCTAGCCGCCCGAAACAAACCAGAATTATGGAACAATAATGCAATGAAAAACAATTAAAGCATAAACCACATCACACCAGGAATTTTTACGTGGAAAATCCTCAAAGAGGTAAAAACCACGGGACCTCATCCAAATCAACAATCCACTATAAAGCATAACGTTACAACCGATCACAAGCACACACCGCTTAGATCAAACCTTCTTCACTCATGCAGGAGTGGATAAACAATAATAGAAATAAAAGAAAACGGAGAGATCTCACCGATCACGAGGATGTGGAAGCGCTGAGATATGGTAGATCTCCTCTACGAGCATAGCCTCCCTTCCACAAGCTTCCTCTCTCTCTCTCTCACCTTTTGATAGCCTTAAGCCCTCCTAGAAAATCTTTAGGAAACTTAGAATGCCATGGAATACACCTCAATCCCGGATACACCCATATATATAATTATATAGAGAGGTGTAACCCAAATAGGAAACAAAATCCGTAAAATCTACGTTTCCGCAATCACATCTGCGGAACTCATCGATCATATCGAAGGTCTCTTGATAACAGCTTCGATATCATCGACAGGTCTCTCGATCATATCGAAACGGGACCAAAACTGTCCAGCAACCAGGGGTGAAAATTCCAACAATTATCGATCATATCGAGCCACTCTCGATGACAGCCTCGATATGATCTGAAAGTCTCTCGATCATATCGACAGGACAAAAAAACTGTCCAGCAACCAGTAGTGAAAAATTCTGCAATTATCAATGATATCGAAACCTATTCGATTTCATCGATATCGACAATGAGGAGAAAAATTCCCATCAAAACAAACCTAGGAGATGTCATGTGATGTTTGTGTCATACGTGGTATGGATCAACTTCAAGAAGAAGAGTTATATACATGCACATGAGAGAGATTGATGCAGGGACATTTTCACGCTGGGCTCGAGTGGGGTCGCTTGTGGGATGCAGGGGCACACTCGGGGTAGGTGCGGCCCACGGAGGAGTTCTCGTGTTCGAGACTCCTCACCAGGGGTGATTAATGCACATTTCACATCGAGCTCGAGTGGGGTAGCCCGTGGGATGCGAGGACACACTCGGGGTGGGCGGCCCATGTGATTTGGGGCCCACGAAGGGGGTTCGGCCGAAGTCTTAAAACCCATGAGATGTGAGGCCTGGGCTATAAGATAAAGAGATTAATTCGTCATACTCTAACAATTCGAGCTTTTAGAGCACGTGGTTAATTGTCATGCATCAAAGAGAAAGAGAGAAAGCATTAATTAAATGTTACATTTCTATCAAGAGCACTCTCTACAAAATCAAGAGTTTTATTAAATCAAAACTCTCTCTCTTAATATTAAATGTCAAAATCTCATCAAATAAAATCTTTTATCTTAGCATTAATGCTAGAACCTTATAAAAAACAACTCTCTACAGATGCTCAAGTTAAGTAACTTTCCAATGTAGGAATCCAAAGACGTGATGACTTTATCCGATATACATGAGATGTATCTCTTATATACATGAACGTATGTAATAGGTTACACTGATGTGGAAGAATCAATGAGATTTTACAGCCGATCATCCAAATTCTTCACGATGTTAAAGACTACGTAAGGCCACTACCTCCCAGAACCTATATAAGTAACACTCTACAAAGAGCTTCAGGCCTCATGCCATTACAATCAAACTTAGTTTTATTTATCTATCCACCATGGATATTTATCTTATTTATTTATTTTAGTTTAGTCTCATCGTTGCTCATAACATGATCAAGTCCTTAGTTTTTAATTTGTAATTTAGCATGGAAGTGTTTTCTTGCGAAACGGACCGACATGACCCATTACGTGGTTGGTTGACCCTGAATGGCTTGTTATTAGGGGTGTACATCGAGATGAATCAAGTCAAAACGGGCTCAACCCGCCCCGGCCCGGTCACCGGGCCAACTTGTCCAACCCAAACCCGGTTCGGTCAGCAATCGGGAGAGTTCGAGTCAGTTTCGGACCCACGATTTGGACAACATTGATTTTTTTACTCTGCCTCCATTTACTCCATGGGAAGGGCTCTGGTAGGTAAGTTGAACGTCCTTAATTTTTGGGAAGAGTTTTTGTCATAGATTTTTGGGACTTTACTCCATCTACAAAGGGACCCACGATTTGGACGGCCTGAATTGCTGTAAATGGTTAGGATAACTGGATAAGAATTTAGGAATATATATATAGGCCGAGTCAGACCGAACTGGAACCTATCCGAACTCGGCCCAAACTCAGTTTCGGGCCAAAGAAAATGGCCCGTCCCGACCCGAACTCAATTTCGGGTCGGGCCGAGTTGAGCGAGTTAATCAGGCTAGCCCAGTTTGTGTATAACCCTACTTGTTATAGTAAAAAATCATAGATTTTATGCCTTGTAATGACACTCAAATCAAAAGTTATGGCTGATTTACAATCTACATTTCGAATGAAAACTTCTCCCTGTTTGGAATAAATTTCTTCAAGCCTAGTTACGTTATTTCCAATGTAAGAATGCATCCGGATCTAACGAACTACGTTTGCCTCCATTAGGGCTTTTTTTCCTTTAGTTGTGCTAAAAATAGATATGTAGCCCGCTCTACATTAAGAAGATTCAAAACTCAAGTGTGTCACACCATAAGAAATAAAGGGGATGAAGACAACTCTCAGCTAAAAACCTTTCAGTGTCCACCATGTTTATAGGCCATCCAACTACTTCGTAAGCTGATTCCCAACTTTAGAAGCCCTTAGAAACATGAATATTAACTTGATTCAAAATTTCTTTGATTATATATGGATTTTACCATCATGGAAGAATATCCACTTTTTATTGTAACGTGGTCTGTATGGGTTTTGGAAAATCTCTGATATCGAAGATCATGTCCTACCATGAGCCGATGAAACATATGCATGGAGCGTGCATAAACAAACATTATGGTGGCCCTGCCACCCTGTAGAGTAGAGCTGGGCAAAATAGACCCGATCCGCCCCGTTCCGAACAGATCCGACGGCTAAAATCAAGCCTGATCGGGTCAGATTTTCCAGATCCGATTCTTTTCGAATCGGGTACGGATAGACTTATATCCGAACCGACCCGACCCGGATACCCGACCCGAATGGACCCGACCCGACCCGAACAGACTCGACCCGAATGACGGGCGGGTACTATAAAACATATTTTTTACTTTTACCCTAGCATTCTTACCCTCTTTGTTTTTTTTACCCGACTCTCCCTTTTCCCCTCTTTTCTTACCCTAACCCTACCCGAACGATGGTCGACGAACAAGCGCTGCTCGACGTTCTACTGCCTGCCGGACGGCGACGGACGATCTTCTTCCTCTCCAGTCTCCTCTACTTCTTCAACCCGTTCGGCCGTTCTCGCCGCTGCACCACTCGCTTTCGTTGCTCAACACCCGACGCCTTGATCTCCTCTCCTTCTTCATGAATGAATCCGGTTTTGGTGAGGATTCTATTTTGAATCTTTGATAGTTTCTTCTTATAAATCCTCTATTCCTCTTCTTATTTCTTCTAAATCCCTGGACCCTGATTGTAGAGTGAATCTGATGCATGTGATCTACCTTATATCCACGCCGTTCATCTGTTTTGACAGATATCCACGCCGTTCATCTGTTTTGACAGCTCCCCTAAAATGAAGCATGTCCAAATCTCGGGTGGACCACACCACAGTAAACAATGGTGGTTCATCCATTTTTCCCTAACATTTTGTCCTGACCGTTAGTTTTATGGTCAGAAATTGGATGGTTATGGAAAAATAGTGGATGGTTTGAATTCGGCAAGGAAAATGCCAATCAAATAGATGGTTGGGATTGTATGATCAGTGTTAGTTTTGGGTTATATCTCACTTATCCCATGATTTGGAGTGGTTGAAGTGGGGCAAATGCATACCATTGGTAGAGCGAGTGTATGATGCGGGTGATATTCCTTCTCCTGGTATAGCATGGTACATGCGGAATATATTAAAATTAAATTAAATATGTGAAATTTGGGACCACTGTCGTTAAGTTGCAATATAAAATCAGATTGTTTGAACTGTCCGTGACCCGCTCTACATCAAATTGCAATTCACTACGATAGTGCAACCAAACACAGGTTAAAGGTATTTCTCTTTCATCATGTATCCTGTTTGATCCTTCATCTATTTGTTAATAACAATGCAATTTGGCAGGGCAAGGAACCAAAAGGCCAAGATTGCAGTTTTGTTCTTTCACATTCATATTCAAGGCCTAAGATCCACATTGTAGTTTTTGCTGATTTCAAGCTGGAATTGAGGAAATGCAATTGCAATTTGAGGACTACTTCCTCGTTTTGATGTTGTGTTGTTTTCTTGTTCAATGTTCTTTACAAGATCATCTCATTCATGGCTGCTTTCTTTCTTCTTTTTTTTTTTTTTTTTTTTTTTTTTTTTTAAAAGATCATCTCATTAATGAAACTCTTTTTGGTTGTTGGCCATGTCTTAAAGTGCAGTGCATATTTTGTTCTAAAGGGCAATGCATCTATACTATAGCTGTATTGCTTTCATGTATGACGGGTACAGGTTTTACTACAAGGAAGTGAAAAAATATATGGAGAAAATTAAAGGACACTCCCAAGTTAGAGCTTAGAGAAGCAATATTTAAGCAAAATGTTTTCTGCAATTTATACTTCAAAGTTCCCGATTTACCAGAGACAATTCCATGCCTATCGTTGAGGTTCTGTGGTTAGTGATCCTCCTTCGTTAGATGGCACCTTTTTGAAGAGGTAAGTGTACTTGATTTGTTTCTAGATTGCTTTTGTTTGGTAGTGTGGAGGGCTCCACCTCAGTTACTAAGGCTTACTTCTCATTCTCTTTGCATATATTTATCACAAAGTAGACCGTCAAGTGTTATCTTCAACCCAATGTAACTATTTGCTTTTAGTAATCTAGTGTGTGTCAAGGAGCATAGAATGTTTCCTTCAAAGATCCTCTATTTACACTGATCCTTGTGTTTAGATGCACTCTTTGTTTTTTTTTTTTTTTTTTTTTTTTCCATATAAGGTACAACTGGGTATTATTATTGTATTGAAAGGTTTGTTTTCAGCTCATCAAAAACTTCTGTTACCCATCAAAAAACAATACATTTGTTTTGTAGCAAAACAATGTATTGTAGCAAAACAAATGTATTGTACAACTGGGTACTATTATTGTATTGAAAGGTTAGTACCAATCAATTCTAGTAGATATAATTGTTATTGGGTAATTAAATTCCTTTCTTAGTTCAAGTGCTAGAAATGATTGTGTGAAGCTGATTTTCTGATATCCAGGGGAGTAATCGGAAAGATTCTTTCTCGGGTCCACAGCAGGATCCCCATCTATTCTGAAAATCTAAAAAACGTCATTGGCCTTCTACTGGTGGGTATTGATACTCTAATTCTTTATAACTCCAGATCTGCTTGCCCAAATTCATCACATGTGCCAACCAGGCAAGTGTATGGAACATTTGAGGTGGTACATCAAAGATGAGCATGTGCAATGTCCCACTTGCTCCACTCATAAGGTGGGCCACCCCTGTATAAAAAGAAAGTGCATTTAAAGAACATGCCAGAAATCTACATTTGACATGTAAATGTGCACTCCTGATTAGCAGAGCATCCTGAGTTTTTATTATGTTCATCTTTATGTTGGGGCTCACCTTATGCATTACTCAGATGTTCCATGCACTCTCCTGGTTGGTAGGTGTGCTGCATGTAAAGGTGCAGGTGGAGATGGGTGCACGTGAGTTTTACAAGTCTCACCACTTGAATCTCTGATTTAAATGAGGAACTTTACACTGTTCAGGTGTAACGATAAGTTTGTACAGTACCATTTGTGTTTTCACTCTGTACGATTGAGTCTCATGGTTCAAATATCCAAATCATCAATTTTAGGGGCCCCACAACACATGGCCAACTGATAAAAAAAAAACCCCACATGGAAAAATGTCATTCCTTCAATAGGAGGCCGTCAAATAAACTATTAAGAAAGAAAGCACAGCAATAGTTCATATTAAACCAAAAGGGAAGGCCAAATAATATATAGCAGGGATCTTTGGATCTCAGGTATTTTTTCTGTGTTGGTCATCAATAGTTAGGCCCATCATATCAGTAGTTTGGATTACTAAATCATGAGCTCATATGCATTTAGGCCGTCGATCGCAACAATCTGCCACTTACGATCAGACTGGTTAACCCAAGCTGCTCAGAACAGATTGGTGGGCCCCACAGGTGTTCCCTTAAGATTGTGACTCCACATGTAAGCATTGTTCACATATGTGCATTGTTTGTCCATAGACATGTTTGGACTAGTACAATTTGCAATTTAATTTCTTTTTGGTTTCCAGTTGGATCAGTGAAGTTATTGAAGAAAGAGCTATCAAAACAAAGCCACATGGAACTGGACATGTTTACTTTCTATGATTAAAGCCTTGTTTTCTTTTAACATGTAATGGGTAAGGATTGTGGGGTCTAATGTTTCCAAAACTAGTGGGGGATGCCCTAATTCCATGCATTCTAGTTATGTTGTCCTACAAGATTGTTTCAAGTTTGTTCAACAGTTTTTTTTTTCAATTATTTAATTATTTATTAATTTCAACTATTTTGTGTGTTATTGTCTTTGGGAAGAATTTTTAAAACGATTAGTTCAGTTTTCTTGTATATCAACTCCCACACGTTCTTCCATTATTTTGGATTCAAGATCAGCCCCCTGCAGCATCCATTTTGGTACCAAAGCGAGTTTTGTTCTCAACGGAACTTGTTCCTACTAGAATAATAAAAATTCTCGCTTTATCTAGTTTGAAATTGTTTCTGCTACATTTTTCAATTAAAGTTCGATCGGGTGGCCTGATTATTTGTTTCTTCTGTTAAAAGAATCAATCTGAATCTTGTTTTTCAACATAGAAATCAACCTGTTGATCCAAAGTCGGTTCTCTCGCTTCTAACTGTTCTAACATCAAACATCTCATGCTGTTCTGGTTTATGCAACAAGAATAAAGCTTAGCACAATCTGCTTATGCTATAAAACTGGTAGCATATACCCAACTTCCAGTTTTTTTCATTTTCTACATCTGTTTCTACTTTGCAAAGTGGTACCTAATCTAGTCTGTTCACCTAATTTTCAGAAGAAGAAGAAGTGGTAGGAAGTTTCCATAAAAGAAGGAGAAGAAGAAGAAGAAGAAGAAGAAAAGAAGAGCTGCAATGACCCTCTCTCTTCCTCAGATTCAACAAGAATAAGTGATGCCATATCAAGGTACAATCTCTCTCTCTCTCTCTCTCTCTCTCTCTCTCTCTCTCTTTTTTTTTTTTTTTTTTTTTTTCTTGATCGGATTCGAACCTGGGTCAATCCGATCCGACTCGATTTTCCTGACCGAGTCTGGACTCGGATCGGTCCAGGGCCACATGGGTTAGGATCGGATTGGGTCAGAGGACCAGGACTCGATCCCGGTTCTGACCGAGTTCGGGGCAGGCCATGCAAAACTCGGATCTGGTCGAGTTGGGCCCAATCCGATTCGACTCGGTCCGATGCCCAGCTCTACTGTAGAGCCAGGCAAGTCACACCCCTTCATGTTCCACGAGCCGAATGATGGTTCACTCACCCAAACCACGTCGTGCCACAGTTGGAAGCA
This sequence comes from Magnolia changhungtana, assembly GCA_030180095.1. Lineage (NCBI taxonomy): Eukaryota > Viridiplantae > Streptophyta > Magnoliopsida > Magnoliales > Magnoliaceae > Magnolia > Magnolia changhungtana. The sequence continues at coordinate 2,000,335 of JASAUF010000200.1, read as the reverse complement.
GATTGGCTGGTGTACGACACACCAGCTGTACCGCTGATGTATTGACGTCAGCAAGTTCTGTGGTCCCATCATGAGGTAGGTGTTATATCCAAACCGTCCATCCATTCGGAGAGCTTGTCTTAATGATTGAGACTAAAAATAAGACAGATCTAAGGATCAAGTGGACCACACTGAAAAAAACAGTGGGGGATTGAATGTCTACCATTGAAACCCTTTTGGGGGTCATAAAAGTTTTGGATCAATGTGAAATTTGTTTCTCCTCTTCATCCATGTATTTTTTACCTTATTAACAGATTAGATGGAAAATAAACCTTACAGTAGGCCTTACGAATTTTTTAACGGTGAAAATCATTATCCTCGCTGCTATTTGTGGTGTGGTCCATTTGAGCTTTGGATATGCTTTATTTTTAGTCTAATGCTCTAAAACAATCTCGAAAAATGGATGAACAGTATGGATATAACAAATTCATTATTGTGGGAGCACGTAACTGTCATCTCATTTGAACCGTTCGTACAGCTCGGAGCTGGAGGAGCGTCGGCGATCGTCTTCGCACGACACGTATCGACACCAGATATATAACTGGTTTGTGGTACACCAGCCAATCCGCTTCCGCCACAGTTTGGGTAGCACGATTAGGTACTACCCCCGCCCGTCCCTAGCTCCGAACGGAAAGTTCTGTGGGCGAGCCCACCGTGATTTATCTGTACATCCAAACCGTCAGTCCCTTTTCACATATTATTTTAAGGCATTAAAAAAAAGAGAGCTATATCCAATACTCAAGTGAACCACACCAAATAATAAGCTTGGTTGCATTAAAGTGCACAAAACATCAGTTGCATTAAATGCAAGAGTCATCTGTGGTGTGATCCATTTGATTGTGGCATCTACTTAATTTTTGTTTTCGTGGATTAAATAATCTGTGAAAAGGGATCGACGGTTTGGATATACAGAAACATCACGGTGGGCCCGCCCACAGAAACGCCCGTTCGGAGCTAGGGACGGGCGGGGGTAGTACGCAATCCGCGTCCAACTATGGGACCCTCGTGTCCAAACAAAAAAAAACCCGACACGTAACACCTCTTCGCACCAGCATCGCACTCAGGGGCCAGGTAATTCCGTATGCAGTGGAGCCGTACATATTCACACGCATGTGCATAAGGAAGCATAAAATACGTGTGTGAGATCTGAGCTTTCTATAAGGTTAGGATTATTTTTAAGATTTTCCTCCTGAAAATCGGATAATTTTTACTCTTAATGTGGGCCACAATGTACAAAGTAAATAGAAAATTAAACCTTTTTTCTCTATCCGTTCATTTGTTCTGATTCTTGTGTGCAACACGAGGATTGAGGTGGCCTTATTTTTATGTCAGAAGATCTATACAGTTTATCACACTTGATGGAAAGATTAGATCTCGCACATGTTACATTCTGTGACGCATGCACCCGCGTAGGATGTGTACAGATCCACGCGCATGCGGAATAAGTACACTCCCTTCACTGTGACACTCCTACTTCTCCTACTCAGCCACGTGCATACAACGGTCAGAACGGCAGCTCCAATGCAGCTTTATACGTGGCAGATGATCAATGGTTAGAAGGTATGTGATGTCGACGAATAATTGACATCCGATGCAATTCGCCACACAAAACACGCACCAAAAAAAACAAAGAAGTCTTGGGCGGCAATAGTCGGTTGACGTAAACGGCTGAGATTTGTCCCATGCCCACGCCTATATTTATGTGGCTAGAAATTCTCCAACGGCAAAATGAAGGTCATCATGCAAGCCGCTGCCCCCACTCACAAAACACCAATTATAGATTTACAACGGCAGGACTTTCAACTATGGTCCATCACCATCTCTTAAGTTGCAGGCTCTCATCCACCGTACACATGCCTACTCAATTAACATCGTCCAAATCATAGAAACGATCGTTGATGGAGGAGAATAGGCCTGAATATCAATGATTCGACAATCCTATCCATTCAAATAGCAATTATCCAATGGACGGCTATAAACTTATAGAAAGTAGTCAAAATTCAACAGATCTCTGTGAAATCCTTGCTATGCTCCATCCATCATGGAGAATGATGGCCCTAAGGGATGGATTGCCATAAATAATGCCAGGTGTACGTACGATCAGACATATACACTTGACAAAACGGTGAAAAACTATCACACGACCGTACGCAGATTTACGATCATCGTTGAAAGGAAAAATAATACTCTCTCCATTCCGCCTGTCATCATTACCGATGATTATTGTTTCCGTGTTTTTTCTAGACCAGAATAAAGGATATGTACGTATGACGGAGGTTTACCAATCCCACACGTATGTTGAGCCACATGCAAGCACACCTGTTTATATGGAACGCATGTGAGAGATCATAGCTGTTGGCATGCTTATATCGTATAGGCTGTTGCACCTGTCAGGTGGGCCGTAGCGTCCATGCTGTTAAAAGAAAAAAAATCCAGCTGGCGATTTGCTTTGTATCCCGTGGCCCACCTGACGTGTGAAAATGGCATGCATTTTAGGCCATAAGATTTAAGAGTGAATTGCCTTAAAATACCTACAGTGTCTAAAAAGGAGTCATATTTTTTTTTATTTTTATTTTTTATTAAATCCAAAGAGAGAAACCCACATGATGGGAAGCTCAGATCTCCCACACGTGTTTCATATTGGCACGAGTGCTAGCATGTTGATCGCAAACCTCGTATATAATATTATCTATAAACTTGGGCTGGTTATTTTGTCACATGCTATTAACAATATCATGACAATCATGTATAGATGATTAAAATACATGATACTATTTAGGATTATATAGTTGTCATGGAATATTTAATCGTATTTGAAGTATCGTTAATAAAATATATCATCAGACCCACCATACATGCATGCTTTTCTATGTATCATGTGGTGTCAGCGTATCATTCTGTGGATGCGGGTTATTAACCACTTCATGTCCTGTTATCATCTTGGAGAAATGCTCCAGTGCTCCTAGTTGAATAGGTTTACTTGGATAGTCCAATCATTCGATCCGAACTGTCTATTAAGTTGAGCACACAGTTCTTGAGCTAGCTTGTAAAAAATCCCACTGCTTGAATGATCCAATGTATCCTTGACTTGGCTTTTGTTTTTAGCCATGATTTTCCTAATACATGGAAGGGATGGCTAAGATTACCTAACCTAAGTGCTTTTTGGTATCATGTACAATCAATGATGGGTCCTGAAAAGTTGACGGGTTAAATTGTTGATTGGACCTTCTTTTTTTTTTTTTAATACATGGTCTTGACTGCACATATTAAAGGCCATTGATCAAACGGATAAAATTCATTGGATTGGCATGATGTTTGCATGCTAACCCATCAAACGTGATCTGGTCCTATTGGACAGTCTAGATGAATGGATTAGATTGTCTAAGTATCCCAAAGAAACTGGGAGGATTATAAATTTATAGTGCTCTGAGAACATGTGACCAGTTCGATCTCATCATCTTCATACATTATGTATTAGATGCATTCATGGTCCTTACATGCATCCATGTATTACATTACAGCATCTCAACACCACTCTAAAATGCTGGTGACTCTTCCACGATACACGGTTTAGATGATAGAAATCCGCCCCGTCCAAATGGCTGACCCAATTGTTCATTGAGCATAACCCAAAAATTACACTGAGAAAATGACAGTAATCATGTGATTCTTTTTCTTTGGAGTTTGGACCACTCACAACTTTACTTTCAACCCTCGATTTCATATTCATCAATTGGATTGTTAGCATTGATCGGTTCAGCATGAATTTCCGGATATTCCCGGTCCATAACGTGCCCTACTATTTGGATGGTATAGATAGTGGAACATGATTCCAAGTGTATGGTAAATGAGTCACCACCATTTTCAAACTGGCCTGAAACTATCATATAGAGCTCTTCATATTCATATGTGTTAGCAGGCCAGCGGGTTCTTTCACTGACACTGCAACCACCGATTAGACGTTGAAGGGATTCATCAGGACTGAGAGGATCTTCCACCGTTGGCTCCCCAAGCGTACTTGGGTTTTCAGTTCTAGTGAATGGAGCCACAATTCAGTAATCGGGACCATTGGGCTGTTTTCTAATGCCTTGAAATATCCTCTACAAGAAATCATAACCCTTGAATTTGTGGCCGAGATATAGACAGTTAAGAAAAATACAGCAGACAGTCCACATTCATCTGAATAAAATGGCCTGAGATTGGTGGCTAGCACCTTCAAAATCGGAAATTTTCGGAACAAGATACATCCATTGTAATAAGCAAAAGACGAATGGCCTGGATTACTAAACCATGGGCCCCACTTGGTAGAACTGAACCATGTATTCCAGCAATTAGTTAGCTACAATCACACCCATCATATTCGTACAATTCATTTTCGTTGTCATTTTATAAAATAAATAAATAATATATGGTATTATAATTGATTAGCAATACAAGATTATTTAATTGTTTATTCATTTCAACTTGATTATTATCATTAGCCATCTTATCCTGAGAGCTGATCACATACAAACGAGGGTACCCCAATCTGTGGTACCGAACCTTTTTTTGCCGTGACATGCAACTTGCGTAGGCCATCAGTAAAACGGTTGTCGCTGTATCCAAGATCACCAGTCATGAGACTCATGCTGAGCAACTCACTAGGTGGGCCACACTTGGATAATGATTTAGAATGTCAATTGTCCATTTATCCTAATGGCGTGGCCCACAAGAACGGCCTAATTTTCTTTGAGGTGATTTTACGGTGACACCCACCATTTTCATGGTAAGGATATCCGGAACAACTGCCATGCTGGCAGGTTAAGATGGTACGGTATCACAACGCGTGGTGCCTTGCATTATGTGATCAGTTCTCAGTTCTCAGTATCTTTATGTGTTTCCGAGTCCATGTATTATATATTTTACATATGTTTTCTCCTTTCACTTGAGTTTGTGGTGTCCAGACCTCTCGATGGAGGTGAAAGACTTTTGTGGCATGGTAAAAAACATTACTTTAACCATGGTCAGATGCTGGGATAGTTAAACCATGCTGTCATTGCTTTAATTCCAAGACAAACATCTCAGGATATAAATTGGATAAAATCCAATATGAGAAAATTCACATCTAATATAATATAGCGAATATATTGCCCAACTTTATTGCACGATGGATTTATTTGATGTGAAACTCAACTTGTTGTTACGTATTGATTAGTAATGTTTGGATAACTGTTATTTAAAAAAAAATTCACAATTAAAAATTTTAGTCTTCAATTGAGAAAATATTGATGAATATGCATTTCTCAATTGAGGAACTTCTCGCCTTAATTTTCACATGTGTGTGCCTGAAGCTTGATTCCAGTAGGCTTTAAGCAAGTGTCCTTGGTTGAACACATGTAGAGCGAGGGGGTATCAGTTTGAAAGATGAGAAATAAGTCTTATACTCTTATTTACTATTGTATTAATGAAGAAAAAAAAAAGCCTTTTATTGTTCCTGGCAGAAATAGGAGCATCAGCCAAATCACATGGATTTTTATCTCATATCTTTTGTTTTTATCTTTTGCTTTTGGGTTGTTGTTTAGCTTTTTTTCATTTAGTCTTGATTTCCTTGCATTGATTGCCTGCAGGGTTTTTGCGCAGTGCCAACAACTTGCATGCCTCACCGGTAGCCTAGATTTCCTCCATAGGGTGTGATGTTATAAGTAAAAAACGGATATGATACAGCTCCGTGCTCTTTAAAAAATAATAAATAAATAAATAAAATAAAAGTCATCATGAATCGCAGGGGATCTAGCAGATTCTATCCAAACATAGGGGATCTAAGGTGGATGGCTCATAGTGATTACGTACGCTTGTGGTGAACAATCTAGGCCATCCATTTTCAAGCCATTGATTGGATGTATAGTTGATTTTCACTGGCCATTGAAAAATGTGTTAGACTAAATTAAGGGTACAGATTGATCGAATGCACAGCTAAATCAGGTTTTTATTGGCCTCCAACCGATCATGTAGGGCATGGTATATAGATGCCTAAGAAAACAGGATCATTGGTTCACACATTTGGTGGAGCGCTGTGTATGAAAGAGATGCTGAACTAAAACACACTTTTTTTTTCTCACCCTCCATTTGTTTTGTACAATTGCCTCATCACCATATGAGTGAACCGACTTGACTTAAATCTCGTGCCATGAATCTGCAAACTATGCTCTACCTGATGAACTGCTCGGATATTTCACTTGTGTGCCATATTGGCACTTTGGGGTGTAGATGCGCAGAGCTGCACAAGCTTGGAGAAAGCAAACCACAGAAATATAAAATTCTTGGCCGTGAACAAAGGCTCATGAGTCTGATGTTGTTTGTGTGGCAATCATGCATTGAATGTAAACAAAGACTGAAAGGGAAGGAGAAGCTGTTTTCCACCGACCCATGTTCCTTTTTCTTCCTTGATGACATGTTTTGCGGTTTTTCAATTGACAAGACTGAAAATAAGTTGCCCTGATGACACGACGATTGCAGGAATTCTGATCATTCGTTTCCTTGACTGTGCTCACCTTACGAATGTAATGACTAATCTTTGGTCCAAGTATCACATGATAAGTTCCATCTGGATGTCTTCAATTTGTGCTGGGCTGTTCGGTGTTTGATTGAACGAACAGGCTGCTAAATCAATCAAGAAAATAAATAAGAACTCATATTAAATAAATTAGTTTTTGGATAGTTTTGTAAAGGTTTGATTGGATCAGCCTTGGCGGTTCAAGTGATTGATTTAATTCATAATTTTTATGATAACTCTCTAAATATTTTTAAGCATGTTCAATTGATCAAACATGGGAGCTCGATGGATCGAGGATTTGCTTGATCAATCTAGATTGATCGATGGTTATATCGATGGCTTGCATAATTGTGTGTTTTGTTTCTTATTTCGAATGTAACACTATATATATATATATATATATATATGGGTGATGGTTGTAATGCTGGATTATGGTATCAAATGGTTTGTTCTAAAAAAAAGCTAGGGTTTTGAGAATGATTCTCGCATCTGTAAATTGATTTATCTCTTGTACTTTCATTTTTATAGTGAATTGCTTGTCACATTGTGTCGTGGTTTTTTTTTTGTAATGATTTTTCCGCGTAAAAACATGTGTTCTTTATGTTGCTTTATTACGTTTATCTTTTCACTTGTGTGATTCAAATTCAGATTCTCTTATAAAGAACTTGAAGCATGTCCCCATTTATACCTATTGGTTGTAAATTTTAAGAAGAAGTGTGGAATAGTTATGAGGTAGACTACTTAGGACTGTGAGTATTTAATTGTAATGCTTACTCTCATGTACCATCAGTTGAGAAAGATAAGCAAGACCAAATGGTGAGAAAGTATACCTTTGTTGGTTGTGGTGATGTTGTAAATGGATGTAAGTTACATGACCGAGTCACACAAAAGATCACGATGAAACGTGATGCCAGGTTTGATGAGGATTCTTTGTTCCATAAAGATAGAGACAGAAAAATAGAAAAGTCAATAATAATTGATGTTGAAATAGAAAAAGGTGAGACATAGGTAGAAGCCGAGCTGCAGGAAGAGGTATAAGAGCAAGCGAAGTAGTCACCTATGAGAAAAAGTCCACCAAGAGATCACAAATTACCAACAAGATATAAAGATGACTCGAATATTTTATTCGCTCTTATTATAGATGAGGGATATCCATCTACCTTCTATGAAGCATTGGATGACACAGATGCTAAGAAGTAGAGGCTGACGATGCATGATGAGATAGATGGCTCTTTGTACAAGGATGAGATATGGGAGCTAGTGGAGCTTCCCATTGGGCGTAAAGCGATTAAGTCCAAGTAAAGTTATCGAAAGAAACAAGATACATATAAGGCCTGACCAGTTCCGATGGATTATGCGTAGAAAGAATGTATCAACTTCAACAAGATTTGTGCACCTATGGTCAAGCATGTATATATTAGATTTATATTGGTGTTGTTCTCAATATAATCTAGAATCGGAACAAATGCATGTGAAGACTACTTTCCTACAAATAGAATTAGAAGAACAGATATACATGAAGTAACTAAAAAAATTCAAGATACATGATTAAAGAATAATGTTTGTAAGTTGAGGAGGTCATTATACAGGCTAAAACAATCATTAAAGCAGCAGTATAAAAGATTTGATTCTTTCATAGTAAGTTAAAGGTTTACTAGGAATAAGTATGATCATTGTGTCTACTTTAAGATATCGAGTGATGGAGAATTTATTGTACTGGCGTTATATGTTGATGGCATAATTATTGTCAACGATAACATGTTTGAGATCAATATATTAAAGACTTAGATATCAGTGACATTTGAAATGAAAGTTCTGAAGCTGCAAAGAGGATTCTCAGCATTAATATACAAAGAGATATGGAGATGAATATGTTACAATTGTCTTATGCAGAATAACAATTGTCTTAGGCAGAATAATAGTGGTTTTAGGTAGAATACCTTAAGAATGTATTGGTAAAGTTTGAGATAAACAAAGTTAAATTGGTTAGCACATCTCGTGCTACTTACTTTCGACTTTTTTCAAACAATGTCTCATTACAAATAAAGAAAAATAATTTATGTCTCATTTGTCATGTTCGAGCATGATTGGCAATTTAATATATGTCACGGTCTCTATGAGATAAAATATTTCATATGCAGTTAGTATTGTGAACATATACATGTCAAACCTCAGCAAGTAACATTGGAAGGTTGTGAAATGGCTACTTCATTACATACCAGGTACAACGGACTACGTTTTAACAGTCGAAAAATCAAAGGAAAAAGTTGTAAGCTATGTATATTTTGATTACGCAGGAAGCGTAGACAATAGAAGGTCGACTTCCGGGTGCTCATTTGTACTAGCTGGTGGAGCGATCAGTTGAATATTGAATCTTCAATTTGTAGTTGCTCACAATAGAAGGTCGACTTCTGCGTGCTCATTTGTACTAGCGGGTGGAACGATCAGTTGAATATTGAATCTTCAATCTGTAGTTGCTCTTTTCACAACTGACCCTAATTATATGGCAGTGATGAATGTATTCAAGTAAGGTGTTTGGCTGAGAGGAATGATGAACGAGCTTGGTCTTTAACAGCAGGCCATATCGATTAATCGTGACAGCGAAAGTGTAAACAATTTGACAAAAAATTCATTATATCATTCACATACTAAGCATATTGATGTTCGTCATCATTTTATCCGACAAGTGTTTGAGGAATGTAGTGTAACTCATGAGAATATCCATACGAGAGTTGAATCCGACGGATATGCTTAATTATAAAGGTGGTTCCTGAAGAGAAGTTCAGATTATATTTTACTTCTCTTGGCTTAGCAAATGTTTGATAAAGACAGAGTATGCACAAGAGGTGACGACGGTGAAGCTATGATGAAGATGATTAGATGTGGAGCTTAGAGCTATAGTTCATGATGACTGAAGTTATGATGATTTTTTATTTTTTTTTCTAGATGTCTTCAATCTATATAGAAACATAAGTGTTCGACTGATCAAACAGGATGCTTAATCAATCAAAACATTGAATTAAACAGATTGGTCTCCGGACATTTTTGGACAGGTTCGATCGTTCAACCTTAGAGGTTCAAGCGGCTGATATAATTCATAAAATTCATGTTAACTTTCTGAACACTTTTGAAGATGAACATGGGGGTTCGATCGATCGAGGTTGCACAATCAATGTTTAGATCGACGGTGAACAAAATTTTGTGTATTTGCTCAATTTGTTTCCTATTCCAAGTATAACACTATATATATGGGTGTAATACATGATTATGTTATCGAATGACTTGTTTTAGATAGAAACTAGGGTTTTAAGAAGGGTTTTTGCATTTGTAACTTAATCTATCTCTTATACTTTCGTTTTTATAATGGATTACTTGTCGCTTTGTGCTATATTTTTTTCCACCGTTATTTTCTTTTTATATATATTTTTTTATTTTATTTTATTTATTTACATACAACCGTGTATTTTCTGTGCTACTTTATATGTCTTTCGCTTGTGTGATTCGAATTCAGAAATAGCTTCGGCACTTGATAAAGGGACAAATAGCAAACTCATGTAAGTGCGTCCAGTATTTTTCCTTAAACACAAACACATACACAAACTCAAGAATTTAGTATTAAAATGCAATAAGTATACCACCGAGTAATAGGATCGATTTCTTTCCATTCAGTTATACGTGTTATTTGGACCAAAGGCATACACTTATTTGAATTTGAACCGAGCCTGGACCTGACTTGTACATTGATGGAGAATGGTTGGGTTTGGAGCTGGAATCTAGGGCTGACTGTTAATTGGCTTGGTTCTGTAATTGATTACAAGAGTGTGGGCCACTCAAAATGGGCGAAATTTCTGGCCCGTTGGATGCATGAGTGTATGCCCACGCTGGAGCAGTAGGACCATCTATGAGCATCTACCGGAATTCAAGCCATCCAATTGTGGGCCCCAATGTAGATGGGGCACAGACCAGAAATTAAATTAATCGAACCAAGAAAAGTTTGTTTGATTTGGACCATTGACCTGTTTTCATTTCAACCGTCCATTTAATAGCCAATAGTCAGATCGGTTATGCTCACCTATTCACTGTTGCTTTAGGTTTAATAGGGATAGATGCACAGGCGCCTTATGATTTGGATGGTCTGGATGAGGTCCATTTATGCCTAATGGCCGCGTGCACGAGCATGGATAGTCATATTCCTTCACCGAGTTCTGGAACGTTATTATAATATCTCAAGGACAGCATGAACAGCTCTGATAAGCCATTATCATCATGTGATCTCTCATTCTATCATCTCTCTCTCACAATTTTTAAGGGTCCTTTTTGCAGTCGCCAAAGACACGTGATCAGGATCGTCCATTCGCTGTCCTTCAGACTCATCCATTCGGTAGCCATCGATTGGAAGGTCAGGATAATCAGATTAGCGTACTTTTCGAGCTATCTTTCATCCCAATAGGGCCCACAATTTGGACAGTCCAGATGAACTGGGCATATAAGACACGGGTTCACTAATGACGTGGCCTAACTCAGTGACGAACGCTTCTACCACTTCTTAAAAAGTAGGGCGACAATTTTGGATACTACCCCCGGCAGGACCCGGGTAGATGCGGACGGTCATGTAAGGACTCTGCGGGGCCTATCTTGATTTATATATTTTACCCACGCCGTCCATTTATTCTGAAAGATTATTTTTAAGTCATGAATCCAAAAGGTAGGCAAATCAAACCCACCATTGAAAACTTCCTGAGGGCTACAGAAATTTTGGATCAAGCCGATATTATTATTTTTCCTTTTATAAACAGAGGTCTACGAGATCTTATGAACAGGTTGGATGGCAAATAAATATCACGGTGGGCCCTAGAAAGTTTTCAACAGTAAGAGTTCAATCCCCACTGCTTCATGTGGTGTGGTCCACTTTAGCCTTCAATCTGCATCCTTTTTTAGCTCAAGTAATAAAATTACGCGTCAAAGTAGATATACGGCATGTATAAAATATATAGATGACGGTGGGCCGCACAGAGCCCCTGATATTAATTTCCGTCTCTAGCTAGGTACTGGTGGGAATAGTATCAATCCGCGCCCGAAAACGTAATGGGCAACCGTCCACATAAACAAGTCCCACCACAGAGGAAAACGGACACGAGAGAGTCTGTCCGTGAATGGTCGGTCGCCTATCCCCCACACACCAACCATAAATAATTTTTAAGAAATCGGTGGGCCCCACCTCATCGACCCTTATAAACCCCACTCTCCTTCTCCTTTACCACTGCAAAACAAGAAAGGAGAGAGAGAGAGAGAGAGAGAGAGAGAGTCAGAGAGAGATGGAAGGAAAGGAGGAAGATGTGAAGCTTGGAGCTAACAAGTACTCGGAGAGGCAACCGATAGGGACATCAGCGCAGAGCGACGACAAGGACTACAAGGAGCCACCTCCAGCGCCCTTGTTCGAGCCAGGCGAGCTGAGTTCCTGGTCCTTCTACCGAGCTGGAATCGCTGAGTTCGTCGCCACTTTCTTATTCCTCTACATCACCATCTTGACGGTCATGGGCGTCAAGAGATCCGATAGCATGTGCGCCAGCGTCGGCATTCAAGGCATTGCTTGGGCTTTTGGAGGCATGATCTTCGCCCTCGTTTACTGTACGGCTGGAATCTCTGGTCAGTAAAAACCCTCTCTCTCTCTCTCTCTCTCTCTCTCTCTAGTTTGATAGTCCATTTCACCGTCCAAAAATTTAATCCGCGGGACACCACTTGCGTGAGCCCACCTTCGGTTCAAAATTGTAGTTTGGACGATTCTTTGTGCGGGCCTCTCTGGGATGCGACTCACTAGATCGTTCCATCACTTGACTGCATATCCATGCTGTGTCCTGCTGGATAAGCGGCTCCGATCATGATTGTGCAGCCAGGCGAGCAACTACGGACTACAAGTTTGGGTGTTCCCTCGAACTTCCACGGACTGCACTTAGTCCGCGGACTACTGAAGTGAAATGGTCGATCGCCGGTTGAGTCTTGTTTTATCTGTGTAAGATCGATCACCACAGTAGGTAGGTGCTACCGTGGATAGGTCAAATGGATGTTTTCTTTTATGTAAAATGATTCTAGCCGTTCTATAAATCTGCCTGAATGCAATCCGTTGATTATTCTCTGAATCAATCCGTCCCTAGATCGACTCTTTCGATCGTTTGTAGGAAATCATACTCCAAACACGACCTCTTCTTGGTGAAGTCGATCTCTTCAACGATTCCGTTATCATCATCCATACGCATGGCTCAACTAGAGGCTACGAACAAACTTTAGTAGTCCGCGGACTACGAGATTGGCATAACAGTAAACATTATTTTCCTTTTGTGGCCACCATTCATTACGCTTCCAATTTCCAAGAAATATTACCCTGCCTTTTGAGATGTGTGTCCTATAGGAAACCCTACTTGGATTAGGGTGGATGGCGTGGATTGGAAGGGGCTTTTTTAGGTAATGAATGGTAAGCGGATTGTCTTGAGATCCATGGGATTGGATTGCTATATCCCGTCTGTTTGGCACGCCCGGCCAATCGGGGGATTAAACCTTTCCATCCCTCCCAATCCTACGAACCAAACACGTCCCAGGCAGATTTGAACGGATTAAGGTAGATTGGATGGGATTTAAAGGTAACGATGGCGTTGTCAGCGGATTGTCTTAAGACCCATGGGATTGGGATCAGATCACCGACTCTGTTTGGCACGCCCGGCCAATCCCGGGATTTAACTTCCAATCCCTTCCAATACCATCCAATCCGACCGGCCGAACGGGATATGATCCCAATCCCATGGGTCTTAAGAAATCCATGCCATCCACCCTAATACCATTCAATCCCTTTCAATCCACCCGGCCAAATGGGCCCTTAGTGGGTGGTCCAACCCAATTGGCCTATGGATTGGACCTGATTCTTGGTTTAGGGCCCGTATCCGGGCCCAACTTTACTTTTGGGCCTCACTTCAGAAGCGGGCCTGTAGCTGAACAAGGCCATTTACAGCCTTGATGGTGCAGTCGGTGACACTATACACTGAATTATGGACTATATTACAGCCTTTATACGGCCCACCTTCTGATTTGATGGGCCTGAATTTCACCCTCAGTGGGACCCGCCTGATCATCAACGGCCTCGATTACTTTATTGATTTAGGGCGGGTCACAGATAGTTTCATGGCTAAGATGGATCAGAAAAGGCTCGGTTGACGACAGAAGTCATCCAGACCATAAGACCTTAAATCGCGCATATCTCATAATCCGGAATGAGTTATCAGACTTAATATATATGGGATTTGCAAAATATCATCAGATTGAGGGTCTTTTCCGTAGTTTGATTCCATTATACATGAAAAGTGCTTGACTAATTAAGAGAACAGCTTAGTGAAGTGTTTGAATAATTAAGAGAACAGCTTAGTGAAGTGAAATAGGACACTTAATATATATGGGATTTGCAAAATACCATCAGATTGAGGGTCTTTTCCTTAGTTTAATTCCATTATACATGAAAAGTGCTTGACTAATTAAGAGAACAGCTTAGTGAAGTGCTTGAATAATTAAGAGAACAGCTTAGTGAAGTGAAATAGGACACTTAATATTTTTGGCGGAAAACCTTACGAACAAGTAGACATTTATTTTCTGTTTTCCTTGCTTTTTACTCGTGGATTCGAGAAGCCTCTCTGAGGAGTCGGGAGAAGCTCTGTGGACGGGTGATCGAGCTCATCACGTTCATCCCTGCGTCACTTATAACAGCCCACTTCATGACTGAACTGGAGTGGCTCACACATCACAACCCACTCACAGTTAAGCCCACCTGATTAATGGACCAGATTGGAATTAATTAATGTCTAAGTAGCGAAATTATACATGGCAATGTTGCAGGTGGTCACATAAACCCGGCAGTGACGTTCGGTCTGCTGCTAGCCCGAAAGCTGTCTCTCACGAGGGCAGTGTTCTACATGGTGATGCAATGCTTGGGAGCCATCTGCGGTGCTGGTGTTGTGAAAGGCTTCGAGAAGACCCGTTATCAGACGCTGGGAGGTGGGGCCAACACCGTCAACCATGGCTACACCAAGGGAAGTGGCCTTGGTGCTGAGATCGTCGGAACCTTCGTCCTTGTTTACACCGTCTTCTCTGCCACTGATGCCAAAAGAAGCGCGAGAGACTCCCATGTTCCTGTAAGCCAGCTTTGAGGCTGATGATTAATTCATATTAAGCATTTAAATATATATATATATATATATATATATATATATATATATATATATATATATATATATATATATATGTATGGGAAAAGGTACTATGCGCTCGAGCGTAAAGCGGTCGTCTATGCGGTCGAGCTGATGTGGGCCCCACCGTGATGCTGTTAGAAGATCTACACCGTCCAGCAGATGCACGATTCCATATGGGGCCCACACGACTGAAAATCAAGTCAATCCGTGACTTTTGTGGGCCACCCCACCTACAGAAGTTGAGAGGGGCAGTGTACCATTGAAACATTCAAAACCATTTTTGGGGACTTTTCGAGACGTGTTTTGATGATCAACACCGTCCATCATGTGTGTCCCACTTGAATGTAATTTATAACAAGTTTTAGGTGGTATCCACAACTCAGGTGGGGCCCACCAAGTGCTTTTACATGTTTTTGCGTGTATACTTATGTTTTTCGTTGGTATGGCCCACCTGAATTACTTAGACGGCTGATTTTGGGCCGTGTGAACCCACCCTGGGCTCGTGCATCTGGTGGACGGTGTGGATCTTCGAACGGCATCACGGTGAGGCCCACACAGCTCGACCTCACGGACGACCGCTTTACGCTCGAGCGCATAGTACCTTTTCCATATATATATATATATATATATATATATATATATATATAAAATCATGAATTGAATGCCAGTAGCTAGTGAACCATGGTTCAAGCCCCACCAGTCGACCCTGACCATGCCGGTTGGATCGATTGTGTGGAGGACTTGTCCATTGAGCTGTCGCTATGGGCCATCTTGATAGATTAGGGACTCTCATTTGCTGAACCCCAATTCAATCTTTTCAGGAAGGAGCTCATTCTAGGATGAATGGATTTTGAGCATTTTGATTGTTTTTTTATTTTTTAATCTGAGGAATGTGTTTGTTGTTGATGAATGAACAGATCTTGGCTCCTCTGCCTATTGGATTCGCCGTGTTTCTTGTCCATCTGGCAACCATCCCCATCACTGGAACTGGAATAAACCCAGCTAGAAGTCTTGGAGCGGCCATCATCTACAACAAAGATCATGCATGGGATGACCATGTAAGCTTTCCAAAACTTTGACTGCTTTATGCATGTTTGGATTCTCTATCGAATTGAATTGCAATTGTGTGAATGGAGTGGCAATAACCAAATTGTTGTATTTGCTGTATTTCTTGTCCATTTGAATTGTGAACAAATTGCATTTCAATTTGACTGATCATCCAAACACAGCCAAAACCTCGAGATTTAAGATTTCCCAATTGAAAATGGGAACTTTATCACTTTTTCTTTTTATACTGTGACCCACTTTACCAAAAAAACGGATGGAAGTTACCCCCACATTACACTATTGAGAGCACTGATAATTTTTTTTTTTTTTTTAAAAAAAAAAGCATCATTACCATCATCCTACAGTGGGCCATGCCTGCAAGATGCCATACATGGCCAATGATGGGGCTTCTTTTCATAAAAGATTGATCACGTTTGCTGCCAACCCAAGTGGGAAAAGAAGAGCATGCTCTGATTGTGGGGCCCACTGGAAATGTGTGGACCAGTCACATAGACAATGGGCGTAGCAAGACGCACTTTTCCATACTTGAACCCCTTCCCTTCTATAATGCAAATGAACTGATAGTATAAATAAATCAAATTTGAACTGTATTGATTTGCCCACCTAAGTAAAGAAGTGCATCTAGAGGGATATTTTGATCAATATGCATGGATTTCGGCCACCCTGTTCTAGGTGCCCCTATCGGCATACGATTGGTGATCCACGTTTTTGCTCCCGGATTGGATTTGGGCTATACCTTTTGAACTGATTTGGGTCGGGCCTATTTGAATTTTCTTGGGCCTTGAGATCATCCGATTCGCATGAGTTTCCAAACAATATCCATTGACCATAACTTGTTGCTGTTTTGATTGCAGTGGATCTTCTGGGTGGGCCCCTTCGTCGGAGCCGCGCTCGCAGCCATGTACCATGTGATCGTGATCCGGGCCATTCCATTCAAATCCAGGTCCTAATCCAAACGCCATCTAATATATCATCAGTGGTCATGGATTCTATATTATGATATTGGAGTTTCCCTTTTCTTTTTTTTTTTTTAAATTATAAATGTATGTACTCTCCCAAGTTACTTTATCTAGTACAGTTTGCTGTAAATGTTGGTGGGCCGTCCTTTCATTTCTGTCCCTTTGTGTGAGTGCTGTGAATTGTACACATCAAATGCACCGAATCCACCGACCGAAATAATTTGCAACGGATAGAAATGGCATGAAGGGTGCTGTCATGTGAGATGCCCGCTGTCCTATCTTTTGCTTTTATGTACTCATTCTGGGAATATTAGTTGTGCACATGAGATGTATGTGATGTGGAACAGTCATCCCATGTGAATAAAGGTGGATGGACAATTCGTGGGTGGTTGTGGTTGGTCGGGAAAAGATATGTGTCTTGGAGCCTAGCTTGAGATGAGTTGGCTGTGGTCGGGAAAAGATACGGTTTTTGGAACCTAGCTTGAGATGAGTTGGCTGTGTCCCATCTCTAACACCATCATCCACACGTGGTATGTCTTGATTGGTTGAAATATATGATTTTTTTGGGACACCATGTGGCCACAAACGAGCGTTGTTGTATGTCGCATGTGGGGTGTAGGTCGTATTCGCGCAAATCTACCCTCGACGCTAATTGTCTGATCATGCCATTCAAATTTTTGCTGAAGCGACTGGGACTTGGCCGGACCTGATCCGTTTCAACACTACGAGTCACCCCTGACTCAGGCAAGTCAGGTGGTTCGCCTTCTACTGGTGCGAGTCACAACTCAGGCCCAAAAAGAATCGGAGTCGCTGAGTCTTAAGCCCGTGGTCCCCATAACGTTTTGATCCATCAGCAACCGTTGTCCATCTGAACGATATCTGGCCAATTTCTCCAATCCCAACGTGTGAGTGTTCGAGGCAGTCCAAATGGTCCACGTGCTCGAACACGACATACTAGCAGGAGATCCAAACCATCCATAAGGTGGGTGTCACGGAATATTATACTGATGCAAAAATCATATCAGTCCACTGATCGCGTGGAGCATAATTTTAGTAGCAATGGTGTGCTTAGAGACATGGGGTCAAGTTCTTTTTAGTGTTTAAATTTGTTTTATAAACTGTGGCCCACCTTATCAATGGATCCGCCTAATGTTTGTACCAGACATCTACACATCTGTACACCTGATGAATGGCTTGGATCTCACTTCTTCCGTTGCGTCTGTACTGCAACTAGCTGGCATCTAAATGGGATTAAAAATGTCACAGATCATGATGAGAACTTATTCACCATTCATCCAATGTTCACAAATATCACTGTCTCACACGCAAATCTATTATGCTCAAGGCAAATAATGAAGAAAAAAGTCAGTTTTCAATACAATGCAATCTCTCTCTCCAGAATGAAATTGGGTTTACATAAAATATGGTATAAGAGTGAAATTGTTCTTTGAGTAGCATTGTGGCTTGATGACTAGTACATCTCCAGTGATCAGGATAGAGTTGTACATGAGTAGAATTAGCTCGGTAACTTGCTCGACTCAGTTCGAAAAAGCACAACTCGATTCGGATCGGAACTCTATTCGAACTGAGTCGAGCCATTTATTGGGAGCTTGGAACATTTCGAGTCAAGTCCAAGTTGGACCTAGATCGACTCGGCTTGACTCGGTATTGAGCTCAACTCGACTCGGATTGAGTTTTAAGTGAATATATAAGGATTAAAAATTTTTTTTTAAAAAAAAACCCTATTCGCCCGACCCTACCCATTTTGTCCGACCCAACAACCCTAACCCATTTCTCTCTCTCTTTCGCCCAAATCGTCCGTCCGTTCACCTAATACTCTCGTCGTTCTCCACCACCCAGTGAAATTCCTTCTTCCATCTATCCGGACGATCTCCTCTCCCAAAGTGAGTCCTTTCCTCTACTCTCTCCATTTTTTCCACCGAGTAAGTCCGTTTTAGTCGCGTAACGCATCCGAAACTTGACTCGAATTGGATCGAGCTGCTGGCTGAGCCGAACACGAACTATTGTTCCAAGCTCGAAGGCTGAGCCGAACACGAGCTAAGACTCAAGCTGTCTAAGTCGAGCACAAGCTGAGCAAAGCTTGGCTCAGCTCAAGCACAACGTAGTCTTATGATGTGCATATGGATGACTAATATGCATATTGCATGTGACATGAAATTCAAAGCAATCCGATCTTATCCATTTTATAGCTGATTGCCAGCCCAAGCGACTAAGACATGCGCTTGGGCTTTAAATGCTTGTCAGTAGCAACAATTGGTCCTTTCGACCATTGATGACCAAAACCATGTGGCACACTTGAAAAACTCCAACTCCCTGCAATTTTTTTGATCACGTGTGGCTACGTGTATAAAGTTTAAAATACTCATCAAATTGATAAGGACAGGGAGACTCTACAGCAATAATGTCCTATAGCTGTGGATTTTTCTGCGAATATATATATATGAAAATCGGCCTCTATGTTTATAATTGACACAAGAATTACTCAATCATCTTATTTTAGCAATTAAGTGCCCACGAGTCAGATGTTTCGACTTTTCATCCCATATGATTTAGGAATTGTGACTTATTTAGGGTGGCCTTTTTACAATCTCAATGGTTTGATAGAAACCATTGGTTTGTTGATTCTCGATATAGATGGACCATTCCCCAAAATTCTCTTTGATGAGACAATTATAACCTAATGCAAGGAAGGACGCGAGGTCGAGCACCATCTTCCTTAAGAGGATAATTATTCTGAATCCAAGGAACTTTTCTGGACTCCTCTCTGGACCCTTCACAGCGACTTTTCAAATTCACGAGAAAAAGAAAACAAGAACATAGAAATAAATTCTAATAAATTCAAAATTGATTTAAAAAAAAAAACACGAGTTCACAACCATTTAAATAGGGATACCAAGCAATGAGAAAAAAATCAGAATCAAACTACAACTAAAACTCGTAGAATTCACGACTTACTATAAATAGTAAATTTACTACTTATAGACGTCCAAAAATAGTAAGTGTCCTATTTGACTTCACCAAGCTGTTCTCCTAATTTTTCTAAGCTCTTTTCATGTTGTAACTCCTAAAGTCCAACTGATGAAGAATTATAATCAAACTAAAACTTACTATTTATAATAAAAACGAACGTAAATCTGGCAGTATTTCACAAATCCGGCTTGTGCAACCCCACGTAGCAGGGTTGGTTGGCTAAAGTAGCTCGTTTACCTCAAAATCATATGTTTTATGTCCGATAACTCATTCCAGATTGTGAGATACGCCTGATTTAAGGTTCGATAGTCCAGATCACTTCTGTCATTGACCGGGCTTTTTTTTTAAAAATCCATCTTGGCCATGTAACTTTCCGCGAGCCTCTCTACATCATAACCTTTCAATTTGTGGCCTACAAATTAACAGTTAGGAAAAGAAATGCAGCTATGGTCCACATTCAACTGAAAAATGTGTCCATATCTTTCAGAGGCGCGTCACATCTATTATGGGGCATAACAGCCCAATGGTCTGGATTTGTCCGAATTGAAGAAACATGTCTACTGTAATAATAAAATCCATCTAGTGTCGAACCTACTATCTTCACTTGGGTGTCACAGGATGGAGACCTTGGCCAGATCCACTAAATCTTTGTAGGTTAAGCTTAACTTACAATACCATACGTGTGGACCAATGCTTCTATCATGTGCACCCCCTCATTTTCTCCTCGGCATCCAGAAATCAAGCTGATCAAGGGCCACCCCATGTAAAATCATGCTGATTGGGCACATCTAAAATCACAGTGTGTCCCACCTAACTTTCCCAATGTCCTGATTTCTAGGTGTCCATTCATCCTGATTGGGCACATCTTCTCAATGTATTGAATGATATATAAAATGCATGGTGGGCCCCACACAATCTGGAAGTTCTTTAATGGTGGACATCCCCATCCCAACTAACTTTTGGATAGGCCTATTTTAGCAACAAGGAGAACATGAGGGTTAGGACATGATGGAGGGATTAGATGTCATGGACACAACATTTCAATTCACGGTTTCCGCCTAATAATGGCCACAAGTGGGCTTGAATAGATCACTAGTTGTCCGGGCCTAGCCCATGAGCCAACGTCTTGGGACGATCCCCGGCTCGTCCAAATACATAGACATAGTTGCTGTGCATAGACCCATCTGGCCCATTAAACAAATCTATGGTCCGACAACATGCCAACATGTTATCGAAAGAGGACTTGTGTTGGCCCTAACAACTCAGGCCCGTTCACAATTGGGTTTGGACCGAGTCCATCCTAGGGAGGGTTGGGCTTGCCCAATCTAGTATCCTACGCTCACCACAAGTGCCAACCTGGTGTGGTTGGAACCAACTCCGAATTATTGGTGGTCCGTGTTGAAGGAACGCATACAGCATCCAGCTCATCTGCAGAATCATCTGCAGAAATCTCTCCGTCTACAGCAGCCAGCTCATCTCCTGAAATCTCTCCTCCATCATCTCTGTAATTGCTCTTCTGTAAATCCTCCTTCTTCACTATTTTCTATATTTGTCTTCTTCCATTCTTGTATAAATACTGCTTGTATACGGCTCTAAAAAGATAAGCCTTTTCTTTCCCAAATATTGTATTCTAACATGGTATCAAAGCCATGACTGAGCCGGTCTGAGAACATGGTTGCCACCGTCTCCTATCTCCAAGCCGATCACCACAGCAAACCCCCTGCTTTCATCTTCTCTTTCTGCCATCCCACTTCTCTAACTGATTTCATTCTCCACAAATACCTGCCGCAATAAGGCTGCAGAAAGGAACACCTTTATTTTTATTTATTTTTTTTTTCTTACCTTTAAGAAGATAAGAACAAAAGTTTCTTCACATTAACTTTCTTAGGTTCTGATTTCTCAGATGGGATTGCTTGTTTGGAGAAACCCGGTTCCATAAACATCTTCTTTTGGTTGGATTTGTTATTTTTCTGATAGATCTCTATCTACAGAAAACCCAATTTCAGAAACTGCTTTTCTGGGAGATTTTGCTACTTCTCATTGTTTTCTTTGATAGGTTGCTTGTTTGAAGAAACCCATCTTCAAAGATCTAATCTTTTCACCAACATTTGGGTTTAACAATTACAGCCTCCAAAGTCTCTCACGAGAAGAAGCTGAATTAGTTTAGTTCTCTTTTAGGCCGGGATCTTCTCACCCTACTATCATACAAGGAAGTCTTGCAGATTTGAACAGTTTGATCTTGTTAGAGAAAGCACATCTCTTCTTCTATGTTGTAACATTTGAATGTTTTAGATTTGGGGCTTGTAAAATGTACTGCAATTTAAGTATTAAAATTTTTTTTTTTAAAAAAAAAAAGGAAGAAAAAAAAAAGCATAAAAAAAAGAAAAAAAAAGGGAATTATTTTATTTTATTTATTTTATTTTATTTTATTATTATTATTATTTTTTTCCTCTCTATCTACTTTGATTTCCCTCAGCCTTGATATTTTTCATGGCATCGTCCACGGTCTTGGATGATACTTCATCCTCTCATGTTGAGGATTTCAAACAATTTGAAAATCCAGATCAAGATCACATCATCTCCTCTCACAGGTCCAATTTCCTCCAGTGGCAATTTGTCGCATCTTTATTGGCGGCAAACGGAAACTAGGCCACATCAACCCTTTCTTGTCCTACTGATGGAGATTCCAAGAGAGCAGAATGGGAATCTGATGACATGATTGTCATGTCATGGTTATGGAACTCCATGGCCGACAATGTCCGCAGCGGGCTTCTTTTCTTAAAAACGGCAAAAGAAATATGGGACACGGTCCACGAACTCTATAGTGATGCGCACAACATGTCACGCATCTTTCAATTAGAGAAGGAGATTACCTCTCTCCAACAGAACGACAAAAGCCTCACAGAGTACTATGCTACACTCCGGAGTTTATGGGAGGAGCTCGCCTATCATGATGAGGAAGATACCTATTGTTCTCGCGATGTGATTCTCATCAAGAAACGTCAAGAGCGTCGCCGGATCTTCAAGTTTCTAGATGGCCTTAATAATGAGTACGAGATACTCCGACAACAAATCATCCACAACGCTGATACAATGACCTTGAATCAGGTTTATGCTCAACTTGCAAGAGAAGAAAAACGAAAGCAGGTTATGATTCCCCACCCCATGCCTCGATCACACAGTCTGCCTTACAAGCCAATGCTCCTTTTTCTGATAATAAGGGTCGAGGACGTGGAACTCGAGGCCGTGGTCGTGGTTCTCTTTTTTGCACTCATTGTAAACATACCAACCATATGGTTGACTATTGTTGGATCAAACATGGTAAACCTCCTATGCGGGGAGGTTTCACTCGTGGACGTGGTCGTTCATCAGGTGGCCGATGGGCCAATTTGTCTGTTACTGAATCCGAGGAGAATCCGTCTGCTTCCTCCACTCCTATGGTCCATATTTCTCAAGAAGAATATGATAACTTGATCGCCCAAAAGGCTGGCCTCTCGGTCTCCAAATCCATGGCTACTTCCAGTTCCCCAATGTCCGGTACATCCACTCCTGCCTCCTCTTCCCAACCCTGGGTCATAGACACCGGGGCCACAGATCATATGACTCGGTATGTCTCACATTTTTTCATCTTTTCATCCCAGTTCTACATTAGGGTCGGTAAAGTTAGCAAATGGAAACCTTACTCCCATTACGGGGTCGACTGTTCCTCTAACCTCTACTGTCTCTCTCGACAAGACCCTTCTTGTCCCAGGTCTTGATTCCAATTTGCTTTCCGTTAGTACTCTCACCAAACAATTTAATTGTGCTGCCATTTTTCTTCCATCTCATTGTATGTTTCAGGATCTCAGGACGCAGAAGATGATTGGTGGTGGCGTGAACGTCTGGTCTTTACCATTTCGATGCGATGTTCAACCGCGATCAACGCCCATCTTTTGTCAGTCTCTCGGAGGATTTTTTTCGATGGCACTGTCGATATGGTCATCCCTCTTTTTCCATTTTACGCAATTTATTTCCTGCTTTAGCTTCCCACCAAGATGTTAAGACCTTTCAATGTAGTACTTGTGCTTTATCCAAGCAAAAACGTATTTCATTTCCTTTAGTCTTGAATAAAGACTCTGGTCCCATCATTCAATCTGATGTTTGGGGACCTGCTCCTATTCCCTCCTCTATGGGATTCCGTTATTTTGTGTCTTTTATAGATTGTACTACCAAGATGACTTGGATCTATCTTCTTAAAAATAAAAGTGATGTGTTTGAAACTTTTCGATCCTTTCATGTTTGGTTGATTAATCAGTTTGCAGCAAAAGTCAAGGTCCTTCACATGTGATAATGGTGGTGAATACCTTTCCACTTGGATTTCTTTCCTACCTTCGTCAGCACGGCATCGAGTCAAACACCACTTGTGCTTCCACTCCTCAAAAATGGGATGGCGAGAGAAAAAAATTAACAATTAGTGAATATCACTCGTTGCCTCCTCACCGAGATGCATGTTCCCAAACGTTATTGGGGAGATGCAATTCTCACAAAGATGCTACTTGGCTAATCGCAATTCTACTTTAAACTTTCAGACTCAATATCTTTGTTTAAGAAAGTTCACCATGTCACTAATATTCCTCTTCGAGTTTTCGGCTGCACTGCTTATGTGCATGACTTCTCTCCATCTCGAACAAAGTTATCAGATCGATCCATCTCTTGCATGTTTGTTGGGTATTCACCTACCCAAAAAGGTTATAAATTTGTGGATCCGCATACAGGTCGTCGCTATGTCACTCTCGATGCGACATTTTTTGAGTCTCTCAGTTTTTTTTCGACGATTTCATCTCCTCCCTTATCACCTCATGTTACTCCTATCCCTTTTCTAAACTCCCCATCCCCTACCTCCCTTTCTCCACCATCACTTTCCCCTCTCTCCGCCACCGCCACCACGCCGCACCACTCGCCCCAACACTCGACCTCTCCATTTACAGGACTATGTCTGCACTCAAGCCTCATCTGTCTTGCAGCAAAGAAAAGGGCGAGCCACCACATCACTACCTCCACCTTCATCCGATGCTCCGAGATCTACTCCTGACTTAGCTCCTTCCTCGCTTCTTCTCCGGGAATGGTATTCGTCCTTGCACGTTTTATCCTATTCAACATTTCGTTTCTTATCAGTCATTATCTCCATCCTATAGAACTTTTCTTGCCAATGTTGATTCTGTATCTATTCCTACACGAGTGGATGTGGCTTTGGCTCATCCTCATTGGGCATGCTATGCTTGAGGAGATGAATGCCTTATAAAAAAATCAAACTTGGGAGCTTGTTGACTTACCTCAGAAACATGTTATATATAAGTGGGTTTACACCGCATGGATGGTACCATTGATCGATACAAAGCACGTCTTGTTGCAAAAGGCTTCACACAAACTTATGGCATCGATTACACGGAAACTTTCGCTCAGCTTGCAAAAATGAATTCTATTCGGGTTCTCTGTCTATGGTACAGTAATTTGGATTGGCCCTACATCAACTTGATGTTAAGAATGCCTTTTTACATGGTGACCTTCATGAAGAAGTCTATATGTCCTTACCTCCTGGGTTTCGTCGTAAGGGGAGGAACATAAAGTTTGTCGTCTTCGCAAGTCTATCTATGGCCTTAAGCAGTCACCACGAGCGTGGTTCGACAAATTCACTCATGCTATGCAGGTTGCCCATTTTCGCCAGTGTAGCTCCGATCATTCTGTTTTTTGGAAGCGCACCACTAAAGGGATCCAATCTATGTTGATGACATCATTATTACGGGCGATGATTCTACTTCTATATCCGGCATTAAGTTTCATCTTGCTAGTACCTTTGAAGTTAAAGATTTGGGTTCCTTGCATTACTTCCTTGGCATTGAGATTGCTCGTTCTCGCTCTGGAATTTCCTTATGTCAGAGAAAATATACATTAGATTTACTCCATGAGACTGGTATGTTGGGTTGTAAGCTTGTTGCTACTCCTCTTGAGATCAATCATCAACTCACCTCTCTCTTGTGAGTCTCTCTCGAATCTGGTCCGACGATCCTCATTGGCCGTCTTATTTACTTAACTATGACAAGACCCGATATCTCTCATGCGTAGTGTGCTTAGTCGGTTTATGCACTCACCACGGCTTTGCCCATTTGGATCTTTGCCCGTGTTCTTCGTTATCTCAAAGGTTCTCCGGTAAGGGCCTTCTTTATTCTAAACATGGACACTTGTCTATTTCCGCTTTTTCAACATGACCTACAACCGCCGGATCTTGCTCATTTGTGGGGGGGAAATTTGGTTACTTGAAAGTAAAAGGACTTGTTGCTCGATCCATCTTGGCCGAATATAGGGCTATGGCCCATACAACTTGTGAGTTACTTTGGCTTAAGAAATTTCGACCAGAGCTTGTTCTCCATCTAGCCCTATGCCGATGATGTGTGATAATCAGTCCATTCACATTTCTAACAATCCGATTTTTCACGCCAACATATTGAGGTGGATTGCCATTTTATTCGAGAGAAAATTAAATCCCAAAATTATAACTCCACATGTTCAGACTGGGACCAACTCCACTAAATCTCTTTCACGTGACAAGTGACACTATCACTTTCAAGCTTAGCCTTTCGAATATCTTTAGGCCCAGCTTGCGGGGGAGTGTTGAAGGAACGCATACAAGACATCTGACTGGAACATCTGCAAATCTCTTCATCTACAAAGACAAATTTCATCTCCTGAAATCTCTCCTCCATCATCTCTGTAATTGCTCTTCTGTAAATCCTCCTTCTTCACTATTTTCATATTTGTCTTCTTCCATTCTTGTATAAATTATTGCCTTTTCTTTCCCAAATATTGTATTCTAACAGTCCGCTCATCAGGTAGACAATCGCTTTGTGAAAAAGAATTAATGAGCCGTTTTGAGTAAAATTATCACATGTGGGCTGCTTGATAAGTGGACCAGTCTGACTATTGCACATGACCATCTTCGCAATGGTGCCCACCGAATGCACCACCCAGATGTTGCACGCACTACTAGCCTGTTTGGCATTGCTGCTACGGTCAAAGGTGGATGAGAGGAGATGGTACAGTGGAGCTGGTAGAACTAGAATATGGTAGAGCCATCAGTAACTCCATCAGACACCTGATAAGGTAATCTATCATCCAGGACCATCGATCTAGTGTTTTCGGCACCTACGGTTCATAATACACATATCAAACGATCCTAGCCATCTGTCAATCTTCCTTCAAAGTGATGCTTAACGCCGGCCAACACATTTTGTCACTTGCTGGGAAGTGAAGTAAAGAAATGTTACGGTCGTCCAATAGGTGTGACTTTCAAAACATGGACCATGCATGCATGATGTTTACCACTAAATGGACGGTCCTGATCAATACATCGCCCTTCCATGTTGTTTGTTGTGTAACCAACTTGATCGAATGATGCATTTAGGAGTAGCTCAAGTAGGTAATACGACTAGGAAAATTGGATTTAGATGATTTTTTTTTTTCATGTATATCTGATCCGTGCACATGCTGTTTCACACCATGAATATCATCTTCGCAAGAAATCTGGCCAATCTACTAATAAGGTAGGCCACACTGGTACATTCACTCATACCATCAGCTGTCCATTGACTTTGATGTTGTATCCTGATTTAATGAGTGTACTGGCCTCATATTGGCACGAGGCGATCATTATGGTGTGGCCCACCTTTTTCAAACAATAACCTATCTTATGTATGTGACACGATTGCATGGAAGAAAT
Source organism: Magnolia changhungtana (assembly GCA_030180095.1). Lineage (NCBI taxonomy): Eukaryota > Viridiplantae > Streptophyta > Magnoliopsida > Magnoliales > Magnoliaceae > Magnolia > Magnolia changhungtana. The sequence continues at coordinate 1,972,765 of JASAUF010000200.1, read as the reverse complement.
GAGTGCATGCTGTATGTGATCATTTCTCTTTAATTACACAGGCCATCTTAATAACTCATGCACAACAAATGGAAGTATTTTTAACCCTAACCCTAGTTGTGGGACCACATAAAAGAAAGTGTATTTAAACTGTAACCCTAGTTGTGGACAACCAGACAAAATGCATATATATTATGTACGTTTTGGGACGCTAAAGAAAGCCACGACTACATGCACACCAAAAGTCACTCCAAATATAGCAGCTACCACACCCAACATCTGCTATTGTACATCCTCTCAAGGAACTGACCAAAAGACCCTAGAGGGAGCAGCCCCTTAGTCCAAAGGACCAAAATGCCCTCTCAGTATTTCAGTTGTGTATAAATGGGGTCCACTGTTTGGTGATCCAGACCATTGATCTTATGGGCTCTACTAAGGTTGATGGATTTCCCAAATTCCTCCTAGATCAGAGATTTCTAACCCTTCAATCCGTGTCCAGCAAAGGTCCAGAAAAAGTCACAAAACTTGATGGGTAGGATCTTTCAATCTTGAAGAATTTCAGTCTTTCAGATTTTCATACCATTCTACGTATTGGGTTAGTCCGATGTGATCAACGGTCATATGAAGGAACCATGGGCCCACTCGTACCCAACGGTTGCCCATATAGTCCTTCTCGCGAGTGCATTCCCTTTTCTATATCCACTTTTTAATTTATGTTTTTGAATGTCTACCAATTACCAAAGTTTTGAGTGAAAGCTCACACATAGACACGTTTCACACGTTGCATGCTGGCACTTGGAGGACACTGAATTCTAAGGCACGAGGTCCATCAGATTTCGACAAGTACTAAAGCTACTCGCGAGAGTGGCCATTTGATTCCTACTCCCCCACACATGCCAATGTGGCAGGCTAGCAAAGATCCGCACCGTTAATAATGTGACACCCAACATGTATGTGTAAGTGGTCCAAATTTGATTGGTCGGATCATTTACAGTACCACTCGTGTACATTATATATGAAGCCGTCTCTTTTTTTTTTTTTTTTTTCTTTCTTCTACATAAACTTAGCACACCCAGTGTACAGACCATCCTGATTTTGGGCTACAGAAAATAGACGGTGGGGCCCACCCAATTGGATGGCTATTCATGAGGGTTACCTCCTTGGAAGGGAAAAGGACAGAACAAAGAGGTAGTTGACACCGATAACTACCCCTCTCAAGACTTTCCTAAGACAAAAGGGAGAGTTGAGATTTCGATAGAAAAGTAAAGACAAACACACGCCATCCAAATAAATTTCCCAAAGTTGGTGTTCCTTCTCACCTAAGTCATACGTTTTCCTCTTTGTCGACTAGCCTTATCTACAGCATTGTGTGTGGGGCCCACCGTGGTGTGTGCATGACATCCACTCCGTGCATCAGGTACGTCCCTCGAATTCACCATGTGTTCTCAGGATCAGACCGATTCAAAACTCATGTGGGCCCACCATCTAAAAATCTTGCCAAAAACGTCTAAAACCCCATGGTTTGTCCCGCCTGAATTTTTCAAAGGACTGTTTTTGGGGTGTCTATTCATCCTGGTAGGACGCATCTGATGAACGGATTGGATGACATGCACAAATTAAACACGGTGGCCCCACACAAAATCTTGAAGGGAATCCCCATCTTAATCAGGATCGCTCTAAATTTACTAGGTGGGCTTGGAGACGTGAAATAAATGGACGGAGTGGATGTGGGCCGTATATCAAAGTGGGCCCAGAGGCTGTATTTGTAGAATAAGATAAATGTACAAACGTTGTAGGGGGACAGGACTTAATGGGAGAGAGCATCAAGTAGCTCAAGCTTAGTCAAATCCAATATGGCTCGGCTAGCCATCTAATATCTTTCTATATCTTGGGCCCACCAAAAAATTTCCATTATCAAACGTGTTTGCGTTTTCTGCGTAAAACAGAAAAGGTTGAGCCCACACGCATTTCACAAAGTCAAGAGGGCGGGAATCCCTATGCACGCATCGAAATGGAATTTGAGAGTTCTCATTTTGGAAATATAATTCTGTTTTGGTCTCATGTCTTTAGGCATCGAAAGATGTATGAGCGCGGATTACGGATGATCATTGCTCACAACCTGCTTGTTTCCTGGCTGGATTTAAGCTTAACACACATCGCAATGCGTGGGGCCCACTGTAGTGTGTGGGTAAGATCCAATCCGTCCATTGCGTGCGCCTCCTCATGTTTTCCAAGACCTCTAAATCAGGCCTAAAACTTTTAAGATCGATCATGTGGCGTGCACCAAGTCAATTTTTGAACGGCCTACTTTTTGGGGTTGGACGGTATCCATTCATGTGGCGTGCACCAAGTCAATTTTTGAACGGCCTACTTTTTTAACGGTATCCATTCATCTGGTGGGCCACATTTTCTGAATGGATCAGATAGTATATAAAAACAATAATAGGCTCGACACATCTCAAAGTTTCCCCATGGTGTGGCCCACCTGAATTTTGGTCGGCCGAGTATTCGGTGCGTGAGGGGGACATGAGGAGACCGAAAAGGTTCTCCTGCCAGTTAAGATGGTCCACAAAAAAGTTGAGTGGGCCCTCAGACCCAATTCGTTTGGGACCCACACATGCATATATCATTAAACAAGGACCGATTAAAGATTATAATAAAGAATTATAATGTATAATTACTATTAACTAAAATTGGATGAATTTATTTTTTTTACGTGTCTACCTAACAAAGCATTAGAATTTTTGACACGTGGCAGCATCTGGTGAATGATGATCTCACATTTGGCTCAAAAAAATGAAAGTTGACCATTGTTAAAAGCGTGATTATTGGATCATAACTTACTTATGATAAGTACGAAAAAGATAAGATGGACGACCGTCTTTGCATGTGAGCTCTTTACGTATAAGGAACGCTGCGAATCTCATGCGGCATGTATGTTGAATTGGGGTTATGTCATGAAGGCGGCATTTTCTATACTAGTTGAATTAGAGTTTGATTTCTTCTATGAGAAGGAATGTTTTTACTAATTAATCCATTCTCTTGTTTATTTATTTATTTATTTAATGAAGAGGAACCTTCTTCAATATAGCAAAGAAATTTTTGTTACATCCGTGTGAGTTTTGCACTGTTTCTTAAGTTGGGGTGACTCGTCCATCTCACTCGTGGCACACATCCACGCCAGCCAAACTGCCCAAATCATGGGACCATTGTTTTGGATGGAACATAGCCTTAAAACACACTGACCCAACAATCACTACCAAATGATTAAAGCTATTGAATTGGACTGTCGGATTAGTTTCCTTCCTGCCATCTCCACCACCCGCAAAACTCGATGGTTAGGATCGTCCAATCAGTATGATTAACAGGATATGCTCCATCCCCAATAGGGGCCCCGATTTCAACAGTCTGGATCGGCTTACATGGATGCCAAATGTCAAGAGGATGAGCCACCACCATTTTTAAAAAAAATGGCACCGAGGCATATGGAATCTAGTCCAAGAAATTTCGATGATTCAAGATCTTTAAGCCAGGTCCAAGCGAGACTGAGATGGGTCCACCACCTACGTATCGACTCGAGCCAAACACCCAACTGGCCAGCTTCAAAGCGCGCCATCCAGAAAGTAGGCGAAATTCAAATTAGGGCTGTGTTGGTTCGAAGTTCAACTACTTGGACCCTCCTCACACCTGCCCTAATTTATACACACAAGTAGCCAAAACCACGTTAAAACTTGCAAGAAAAGGTCCCCCCCGCCCCCCTTTTTGTTTTTTCTCCCTTTGATATCATCTTAGCCCTTAATCCCATCATAATAACAACTTAAGAAACTTCCCTCTCTCCCATTTAAATTCCCATCGTCTCTCTCCACAACACCAACCTTCTCTTTCTTTCTCTATCTCTAACTCTACCTCTATCCATCTTTCTGTGGGTGTGCTATGATGGGGTTGCACCATTTTGAGCCAATCTCAAAATGCAGCTCGGAAGGGAGATCGAACCAGACCGTCGCTGCAGATCTTGATGGGACCCTCCTAATATCCCGTAGCGCCTTCCCTTACTTCATGCTCATCGCCATAGAAGCCGGTAGCATTCTTCGAGGACTAGTCCTCCTGGCGTCTGTCCCTCTCATCTACCTCATATACATATTTGCCTCTGAGTCGTTGGCCATCAAGATGATTGCATTCATCTCCTTCGCGGGATTGAAGATCAAAGACATTGAAATTGTTTCAAGGTCTGTCTTGCCAAGGTTCTACGCCGAAGACGTGCACCCGGAGAGCTGGAGGGTGTTTAGTGCATTTGGGAAGCGATACATTGTTACTGCCAATCCAAGAATTATGGTGGAGCCATTTGTGAGGAGCTTTCTCGGTGCCGACAAGGTGTTAGGGACTGAATTGGAGGTTACGAAATCAGGAAGGGCGACTGGGTTCATCAAGAAACCGGGCGTACTCGTTGGGGAGCACAAGAGAGATGCCCTTGAGAGAGAATTCGGTGAGAACTTGCCGGATTTGGGCATTGGTGATAGAGAGACTGATTTTGATTTTATGTCCATTTGCAAGGTTAGTGATTTATGAACCATCTTTTACTCCCAATTTCTTGTTACATATTTAATTTGGCTTTTTAATGGGTAATTAAAGTTCCTTTATTTTCTTCATTTTAGACATTTTCCAAGTACAAAAATTACTATTAAAAATAAGGGATTTTATATTAAAGAAAAATCCTTTTTTTAAAAAAAAAACAAAAACAAAAACTGAATCTATGAAGAAAAAATAAAAAAGGCCTAGACTATTTTGAGTTTTCGAAAGAATCCGGTGACTGTGCAGATGCATGTCACAATGACCAAAATTCTCTTGGTTATTTTTAAGACAAGAAAAGGTGGTATGGTGAGCGTTGTGGGGTCGACGTGGTTTGTGTATGATATCTAGGCCGTCCAAAAAGGCGCATCCCAACATGGTGATCAACTACCCAAAAAGACTCACCCCAGGGATCGAATACCCATGGGGTGTGGGTGTGCTTGTAAAAAAAAAAAAAAAAAACTACCCCAAAAGTTAGGCTGATCCAATTATCAGGTCTGCAAGTGGAATTGAAGATCTTACGGAGGTATATGTTGTTTTCTATGATGTGGCCCATTTGATGATCGGATCTGCTTGATTTTTTGGTAGTGTGATAGCCATGGTGTGTACCACCTGTTTGATGGGAGGGATTTCATAAAGGCATCTCATGGTCCCCACGGTGCTGGAGTCCATCAGTATCCTTTCGAAACTTCAAATCAGTCTAGGTTTGCTGTCATATATTCAGGTGTTTGGGGTTTTTTTTTTTTTCATAAAAACCTGTTGAAAATGGTTGGTTTTGTTTCATTTGGCTCTTTGTGAGTTGTAAAACTGTTATTGCATGGACATTTGAATTTCAGAGTTATTGAATCAGGAAAAGAGTATTGTTCTGCTCAATCCAATTTTTGGTAGACATTCAATCGGCATTGATCCATAGAATTTGGACGGTGTGGATTAACTTATATGTATGCCACGTGTCCGAGCGAGTTATCACCACCATCTAAAAATAGAGATCAACAATCACAATTGTCTTGCTTCCCTCAATTTTGTCTTGTTAAAGAACGTCAACACGTGTCTTTTTGGGTTTATTCTTACGTTTCCTGTGGATCCACGTGGAAATTCTCCTTACCTGTTTGGTTGACTTGCCTCTTTGTGTGGGGTCACACACCGGCCATTTACGTATGCAGCATCACCATCCAATCCAGATTTCGACGGTGATGGATCCTTGCACTCAATCTTCATGTGCGGTTAGAACCAGAGACGCGAATTGCCTGTGCACCGGACCGGGAAGTTCCCGTAACCGAAAGATGTGTGGGCACCGCAGAGATGCACATGATAAATCCACTCCGTCCATCAGTTTTGTAAAACCACAATAGGACTGAAATCTAAAAATATGCAGATCTAAAACTCAAGTGGGCCACACCACACGAAACAATGGGAATGGAAAATTCCAATGGTGGGAGTTCAATTTCCGATGCTTCGTATGCTGTGGCTCACGGGAGTTTTGGATATGTCTGCTTTTAACATGCCTGTTCTATTGCGGTATTTCAAAACTGATGTACAGACTGGATTTGTTACGGGCTTCTCCGTGGGCCCCACACAGCTTCTGACTACAGGAACTTCCTGGGCCCGGTCACAGGCAATCCGCGTCCGTCGCTGCTGTTCTTTTCCCCCCCCTCAAATTCCCACTGCTTTTGTGTGATCCTTTTTATTCACGTTAGTTGGTGTACACTCATTTGGAAATGGACTTGTGAAAATTTATCTTTTCAAAAATACTTTCTAGATTCGTGCAAACCGTCCTTAAATTGTGGGAGATGTGCGCAATTAAAGTATGCCCTTTCATTCAATTCATGATTGTATGATCGAAAATGTCTTATAAACATGACTAGATGGTGGGGCCCGAGATTTGCCTCGCCCCGAAAATGGGATGCCCCAATAATCACACTGATCAGATCATCACCAGGTGGACCACACAATGGAGAAAAATGGACAACCATCCAATGACCTCGAACTTCACGTGGCACCCACCAATGGTTGTATCTACCTGATTTCCGGTGCATCCCATTTTCATTGTTGGATGGCATAAACGGGCCATGGTGTGCCCCATATTCTTCTACTTGCGCATGAGAGCTGTTTAAACATTATCAATATTCATTTTCAGTCCTGCATTTCCACTTAAATTCAAATTTCAGAGGTTTGCCCGCGCACCTTTACGTGCCACACATGTGCCCAGTAGATACGGTGGCATAAACTGTAAAAATGACAATAAAATAATAAAATCAGGCTGGTACACACTCATTAGGTGGACCACTTTATTAAAGGACAGCACAGGTGTAAAAAAAAAAAAAAAATTTAAATGCCAACAGTCCATATTTATAATGTATAAGTTACGGTTGGACCCACCTTATTAACATCTCAGATGTCAAATACACTTGCAAGGTTGGCTGGCATATGCTGTGCATGTGGGGCTAGCAAACCCATCATTTTCATTCCAATTTCTCTTTATTTTATTTTCAACAACACAAATTCTACTTGGACAGTAAATGGCACACGTACTAAATTAAAGTTGTGTACGTGCACGGGCATACTATGCTCATATGTGTGTGTGCAGGAAGGGTTCATAGTGCCGAAAATGAAATGCGCGGCAGTGACGAGAAACAAACTCCTGAACCGGATTGTCGTTCACGACGGTCGATTGGTCCAGAGGCCCACCCCTCTGATGGCCCTCTTCACTTTCCTATGGATGCCGATCGGGTTCGTCCTCTCACTCATCAGAATCTACCTTGATCTTCCCTTACCAGAACGTGTCGTCCGCTTCATGTACAAGTTCCTCGGTATCAAACTCATCATCAAAGGCAACCCTCCACCACCTCCTAAAAAAGGCCAGAGTGGCGTCCTCTTCGTATGCAACCATCGAACCATGTTAGACCCCATCATATGTGCGGTCGCACTAGGGCGAAAGATAAGTTGTGTTACTTATAGTATAAGCAAGTTCTCAGAGCTGATCGCACCCATCAAAACTGTAGCCTTAACGAGGGAAAGGGAGAAGGATGCGGCCCACATCAAACAGTTGCTTGAAGAAGGCGATCTAGTGATTTGTCCTGAAGGGACGACCTGTAGAGAACCATTCCTTCTTAGGTTCAGTGCTCTCTTCGCAGAACTAACGGACAGGATCGTCCCAGTGGCAGTCACTACAAAGCAAAGCATGTTTCATGGGACAACCGTTCGAGGGTGGAAGATGATGGACCCATACTTTTTCTTCATGAACCCAAGGCCTACTTACGAGATCACGTTCTTGAACCAGTTGCCTACTGAGCTAACTTGCAGCGGAGGCAAATCAGCCATTGAGGTCGCCAACTACGTCCAACGAGTGCTTGGTGGGACGCTGGGGTTCGAGTGCACCAGCTTCACTAGGAAGGATAAGTATGAGATTCTGGCTGGAACTGATGGACGGGTGCCGCTCAAAAAGGTGAAAGCTTAAGCTACCATATTTGGGTTTTTTCAAATCGGTATTGTTTGTGTATGTCACATGACAATATGACTATTTATCTATCTTTTTTATATATACGTATAGGTTGTGATTTTGTGTTTCTGTACGGGTAGAGGCCCTGATCGCCGTTGAATCGGTGGTGGGTCAGATAGATTCAGGTGGGATCGTGGCAGTGTGATGTTGCATGTTGTTAATTTGTGATTATAAAAGAGTAATTTAATCATAGAATGAAATTTGGATGGGATATATACATGTTTTAACGGTTGAGGGAGCATGCAAAAATCATGTTGTTTTCAATGTTTGTTTCTTCTCTCGCATGTTCACGTTAATTGCATGGTATTCATCTTCCTAATTTCTCTTTCTTCTATCCAAGTGTATGTACAATATATTCGGGTTTGTTAGTTGTTTGTGTGTGGGGCCATAGTTCATTGATCCAGACCATTGGGCTGTTGGGATTTACTGTTCACGGACCATAAACTGGATGGTCCTGGTGATCAATCTTGGGGTTTTTTACTTGAACGTAGACCGTTGCTGTATTTCTCTTCCTGACCCATCTGTTGGTCACTGATTGAAATTAGGTTGGAATGGTCCTAATGAGGATATTTTTTCGAGTATTGTCCATCCAGACCAACGGTCTATATCACTGGACCATGTATAAGTCCTCATGTGGGGGGTTAATATAATTCAACTTTGTACCCCAAATAGATTTGGGTGGGTCGTTGTTGGCCTAAAAAGGCCCAGAAGGATCAAATTATGAACCTCCGCCCACCCAACCAGTTCAAATCAGGCCTACGACGGTAGGTTTGCAATTGGGCCGAGCTGGTCCGAGAGTAAGCATGTCCAAGTGCAGCCAATGAGCAAAGGACCCAAGGCCTAGCCTGACCTTCGAGCTAAGTAATTGTTCGTGGGCGGGGGCCCATGGTTAAAGACCCAGCGACTTGACTGACTCGGTCAGTATCAAGTCAAGCCGGGACTCATCATGGCCAGTTCGAGTCAAGGGTGAACCGACTCAGGGGTGAATCATCTAAGTGACTCATGGTGTTGGACTGGATTGGGTCCGACTAAGTTTGAGTTTAATGGGACTGGTTAAGTCTAAGACCCTGGTTAGGCCAACATCCAAATAAACACCAGGAATGCCATAGTTAAATAAGTTTGTATGGGCCCACTTTTGGCCTTTAGGATGTTGCAAGCCCATGTCCAGCCCAATTGATTATTGGGCTATAAACCTAGGACGAAAAGAGATGAAGTGGTCATCCATAATTCATTGATCTGGATCGACGATCTAAATGACCCCTAGGTGATGTACCGTGCTCTAGAAATTTTCTTGGGAGGACAATGAATAGACGTTCCACATTCAATAGAAAAAAAAAAAAAAAAAAAAAAGGCAGTACCTTATAAGGTCTACATATCCAACATGGTATACTGGATCTTTGGAGACATGGCCCATCTACTGTGATTCTCACAGTCCGGAGTTTAGGGACCCAAATCTTTACCTACCCTACTATCAATGAGCCAGCTTTTGCTAAGCATTGCAAAGCCTGGACCAGGGCCAATGTACATGACAAAGGGCTTTCGCGTATAGCCAGCCCACTATTCGGAACCCAGCTCAGGTTTTTTCAACCATAAAGAAGGATGATTAACTAATAGATTTACTAGATTTGGTTAATTCTTAAACATGGCATCATGTGAATAGTTAAAGGTCATAGTTACATGCTCTTTGATATGTTTTATGAGGTCATGCTATGGCTAACAAGAGTAGTGTAGCTACGTCCATACATCGAAGTCGGATTGAGGCCCACCAAGAGATTTGCTTAATTCCTAAAAGCTATCATATGACTTAGATCTTCAAGACCAGACATTCATCGAGCTGTTTTTTCCATTGAGCCTAATACTTAGAATATGCCTATGGCCCCTACTCATGGCTCACTGGTAGACTCCATGAGTTTCAAAACTGAGGTCATGGTTCCCACGTCGTGTGTAATAAATAATAATAATAATAATAATAATAACAATTTAACACTTAAAAAATTATAAAAGGTTTTATAAATGTTTCCAACTGTTATTATTTTTTTTAACAATTAAAAACGTTTTTATTACACATGATATACATGGGGTTTGATTTTTGAATTCCTGTGTAAATACGCGTGAGTATGTTATTATTGATTTTAATGCGTGTTGGCAAGGATATGAGAGTTAGTGAGTATTTCTTTCTCGATTTAAATGTGACATCCATAGTGACGTATGTGAGTTATCTATTCCGTCCATCCGTTTCATAAAACCATTTTAGGAGATGTGCCAAAAATTGAGTTAGATCCGAAGCTCAAATGGACCATACCAAAGGAAACAGTCGTCCTACAAATGCCCACTATTGAAAGATATTTCCTTCCTAGGGCCCACATGTTTGTTTGTGATCTAACCCTTTTATAAGGTCACAGAGACATGGATATATGAGAAACAAATATTAACTTGAACCAAAACTTCTAGGGCCCTTAAAATTTTACGACCATATGCATTCAATTCCCACTGTTCTCAGTGGTGTGGTTCACTTGAGCTTTCGACTAGCTTATTTTTCATATAATACTATAAAATGAGCTGGCGGAGGGGATGGACTGCATGGATAGATCATATGAATCATAGTGGACCCCCCGCCAGTTATGCTTTCCAACCTTGAGTATGGTAACAGAGTACACTCAAAAAGGCGATTGTCAATCTGGCATTGGATAGTCTCCTTTGAATGCGGACATAAATAATCATTATTCGGTTACCCATATTTACAAGGGGATCAAAGTACACTCCCCAAGGGTGTGTTTCGATTACAAGTTACCACGGTAACTGCATGCAAAGATATAATAATTACACCCATCAAATCTTATCTTTGGTATACCATTTTTAGGTGTTTAGACATGAAATGGTATGTTCACAATGATAATCGTTGCACTTAGCCATTATTAAAACGTTACATCAATGCCAAAATACACTGTTTGACATGTTTAGATAGAAAGTTTATAATAAAATAGAATGTAAAACTTATAATGATTAATATTCATTTCTTTACCTTTCTCTTAAAGAAACATGATAAATTTGTAATAATTACCTTTTTTACATCCTTTTATCTAAAGTATAATCCAAATGCGCCCTGATTGTTCATCTTGTGGTTTATCACTTTCATTTGCATGAGACTTGAATAAATAGTACATGGCCATGATAATTATAAAGGGCATTGGATCAAACACTAGAAACATGTTTAAAGTAAGATTATGGTCTTTCAATGTAATAAGGCATACAAAAAATTATAAGATGTAGAGTATTATATTAGATACATGTTTAAGATAAAATTGTGGCTTTTCATTGTAATAAGGTATACAAAGAACTACAGGGAACTATAGGATGTAGAGTTACATATTAGATACATGTTTAAGGCAATATTTTGATTTTTCAATGTAATAAGGCATACAAAAAACAATAAGATGTAGAGTACCATATTGGTGTCTCTCCATCCTTATGAATAGATCATATCTCGGGATTTTAGAGAGAGACCCTGAATGTCCATAGCCTTCTCTCCTAGATGTCACTTACAAAGAGAAGATAAAAATAAATAAAGAGAGAGAGAGAAGAAGAGAGATTTTTTTGAGAGAGAGAGAGAGATCGTTTTCTCATTCCCTCATTTATATTAGTAGATGGCACCATAGAAATGATGGTAAAGGGAGGAAATTGATGGTAACGGCATAAAGTGCTTTTGAAGAGTGGTATGATGGTGGTAAATGAATTTCATTTACCACCCTTTCAGCGGTATTGGATTCTTTGCCAATAGATATGGTTGTAAATTCCATTATAACTATTTACCATGACTTCAACATCAAAATCAATATTGTTGTTGCTTCAAGAATTGGTGGACCCTACTATCATGTACATGAAATTCACAAGGAAAAAGGAGGGGAGAGACACCCCACCTTTGATTTTTTTAGGGCTCATCACCATGACGATTATATGAAACTCACTCCAATCATTAGATAAAAAGTTAAAATATTGGCATACAGACAAAAAATTAAACCTATCTTCAATTCATATGGGCACACGAAAGGAAACAATTTTGTGGGCAAGGGTCATTATTTTCCTTCGTATCGCCCACTTGAATTACAAAGCAATTTGATATTCAGGCCTTACAACTTAAATAATTAAGAGAGATACTTGGAAGTCGAAGTAGATTTTACATAAACATCACTGAGGCCATATCCTAAAATATTTTTAAGGCTTAAATGGGTCACCCTTAAGACGTTTATACATGAAAAAGACTTAGTTGCCTCAAGAATTGATATGCCCCACCTTAATGTTTAAATAAAATTTACCCTGATAGTTAGGTGTGCCACTCCATTTTAACCATAGCACCCAAAAATTGGCCCAATTCGTGATTCAAGTTAGACAAATTCGAAGGGAAACGGTTGGGAGTGGTATCTCTATATATTGTTTTCAATCGTATGGTCTACCAGAATCACAGGCCGAGCTGAGTTTTGGGCCTTGTAGCTAATACGGAGTAACACACTTGGTAATTAGGTGGATTTCACATAAATCAGGTGGATTTCACATAGACCTTATGATAGGCTACTACTAAGAATTTATACTAAAATGCATGTTATACATGGAGAAAAAGAGCCAAATTCAAATTTTGAATTCCCAGGTAATTCATACGTAGAGTGCCAAGTACTACCTAGGATTTAAATTACATAAATTTCATAGTAATTGTGATTTCGATTATTGTTAATAATGAAGGTATGTTGCCAAACAAATGCTTCCACACTTATACTTGTGAGCTTCATTTTAGACGAGTAGCTTTACCCTGGAGCTTACATATTAACTCTCATCTTTATTTAGAATATATTGAGAAAAGATCTTTAATCATAGGCATTAACAAATTAATAATTTCTCCAAGTGTTTGATCATGGTAATCCTAGCTATATGTAAGATTTATATATTAAAAAATAAAATAAAAATTATACACGCACTCACACAACAATAGGTACTTGAATCCATAATCTCATGTTGAAACTCTTATGAATCTACAACCGAGGCATACCCAAGCTATAGGATTTAGTTAGTTTTTCCTTATGTAGAAACTTTCAAATATCTAAACAAAAATATTTAGGGCTAAAATCTAAAATATGATTTGAAAAACTTTTAAATTTTAGTACATCTCAAAAAATCCTAACATAACTAAGAAACTTGATCTCAAGCATGACTGAATCTTGACATGCCATAACTCGTCTAGTCCTTGACTCAGTTGACTCAATGTGACCAACTATGACTCAACTGAGTTAACCAGTTAACTCATGGTATATGTTTTCAGAAGAAGAAGATTCAAACCATCCACATGACTTGAAACTCAGTTGTGTCAACTCCAACTCAGTTACGCCGAATCTCTTGGAAACTCGTTTTCATGTCTAACTCAGTTGGGACTCAACAAGATGGTCAGATCGGGTCCAAAACTTCGTTGACACGAAGCAATTCAGCTTGACTCACCTAGTCAACTGACAAGATTTTAATAAAATTTTCTACACTAGTAAATATTTTAAATTAATTATTAGAATATTGAGTCACGTAAAGACTCACTCAAGTCTTTGAATATTATTAATATTCTAAGACTTGTCCGGGTCTCCGAGTCGGCCCGACCCGATTGGACATGGACTCGGATCCAATCTTTCGGGTTTTGAGCTGTGCACTTAAGAAGCTTTAAAAGAACCTAGCAGTGGCCCCATGGATCCCGTCAAAGTTGGTGCCAACATCAGAGATTGTCGGATTATCTGGATCGTCCATGTTGCCGTCACTGCCCCATGATCATGACCGTCCAAGCAGTAAACTATGGATGGATGCTGTTACTATCCAAACGGTTCATCTAATAGTGAATATTGCTGATAGGGCATTGCACAAAAATTAGACCCTATGGAAGAATCTGAGCCGCCTAATTTTTCCTGCTGGACATGGACCGTTGGATATTTTAACTTTTCGGTGTCCATTTAAAGACCGGTAATACGATGAATAGGATTGTCCACCATTGCAAGGCCCATACAATGAATGGTCGTATCTTCCATGCATAATAGCGACAAATCCTCCAGCACGATGGATCAGAGACGTTGGCTTCTTTTGCCCTTTCACAGAGGATCGTACGTCTTCATCAGCCGACATCACCATACATGTGGGCCCCAGTGTCCTTTTGCATTAAATGTTCAGTGCTCTTGCGGTGTATGTCCTCCCAAAATGCCCCTCATCAATATTCTCTCTGAGATTGTAAATTTAACCGTATTTTTCGGACCGATTATTCCCAAAGTGCCCTTGACCGACACTAGTCATCTGCGCCCCATTTGATAGTCGAGCGACTGTGAAGGTTGATACGCAGGGACCCATAAACTGTACACATGGAATACAGTAGCTCAAATTAAACCTCCCAGACATGGGCGACCACTATAAAAATATCAGTATCCAAAAATCAGATTGGTTCGACAATCCTAACCTTTGATTGGCGGACACATGTTTGCTGAATTCGGATCATTAGAATTTTCAATCTACCGTTCATTAAATGTCAACCAATCAGATTGTTAGGATATAAAATCCGCATAATTTTGGGTTTTTGGCTCATTTTAAAGGTGAATTAGAATTTAGACAGTTTAGCTTGAGTAAATTCTACGGTTTACATACTATTTCTTCGTGCATGTTTATCAACATCACACTCTTCCAGAGTATTTAAAGTTTTTTCCTTTTCTTTTTCTGCAAGCAGATTCCTCTAGGTTTGGATTTTTATCAAATGGGCCTCTGCAAACCGATATTCTCGGGCAGTGCTATATAAAAATAAAAATTACATTACTGCCTTCTATTTTTCTTTAGAACAAAGTGGAGAATTGAGAATTGTGGACCCACAACATATGTGCCTCAAATCCAACCCGTCCAACAAATGTATACTAACATTATTATTAGATGAATAAAAAATAGGATGGATCTAATCATAAAGTGAGCCAATTAATATAAAAAATAATATGCACCATTCAAAATATCCCAATTCAAGTGTAAGTCATCTAATGATCTGATCAATCTGATGTGCATACATTGGACGGGCTGGATGTTATACATGTGTCACCTGGGCTCCAAAAGTCCCAACTTTCACCACTTATTACAGAAAAAACTTAAATGAAAGTATTCTATAATTTCATGATCCCTCAAAAAGCAGCTCTCATACTTCAAATCCTCTTGGCATTATTTGGTAAAATAGGGATTTCTTTAGAATTTCGTGGTAAAAATTCCCCTTTTATAACCTCGTATTACAACTGCATGCAGTTAAGACAAAGGTTCATAATCTATTAACAAGATTCCCTCCATGATCCCATACTTTGCCATTTTCCCAAAACTTCTTAAAAAAACATCTACAATTTACTCCTAATATTCCCAAAATATACATCCATGATGTTTAACTGACTATTTGTTCTTAAAATACACACCACCGTGAAATTCCAAAATTCACAATCCCAATCAGATATTTACACCACTTATTCCAAAGCACCCTATTCCTTTAGAAGCAGGTGGACTTTCCTAATGACAACCGCTAAGGCTACTTCTCAGTCTATTCTCGCCACATTTACAAGTGCGTGCAAGATCCGGACCATTCATCAAGTGGGACCACCTTATATCTTCCATGGCCCAGGAATCAGAATAGTTCATTCATCAGATGGACCACAGTTCACATTGATGTGGACCGTCTGCTGCTATTGCACCATAAACTTATGACCCAGATGATGACAAGGCCGACCTAATTTCCGAGGCATGACACATAAACGGTGGACCCCGCATGATGCACGGTCGGATCTCGCACACACGCATGCACACCTCTCGCACTTCACTTCCTAATGAAAACCGAGGTTTGCACAGCCATACGCATCCACACGCAGGCACACGTGCAAATACGAAACACGTATGTCACATCCGAACTTTCCATAAGGTTGGAAATAATATTGGCTCTTCAGAAAGAGAAAAATCAGACAATTCCGCTCTACAGGTGGACCACAACGTACAGAGTAGATTGACGATTCAATTGTTTTCTAGCAATTCATTTGTTTTGACATACTACTGCCCACCTGAGGCTCGAAATAGCCTGAATTTTTTCCCGACAGATCTAAACGGAGTAGCCAACTTGATTGAAAGCTCAGATCTCACACACTACGACACGTGCACGCGTGCGGAATAGGAAAACAACTGTAACTCCACAAAGAAAAAGGACCCAAAAGAAAGCAATGAACAACGGTGTAGTGTGTGCGAGTGAAACGACCTCAGCAAAACAAACCATCAGACGGTGTAGATAATTACAAAGCATGGAAGCACAGCCCTTGGATTGAAAACCAGCAGCTCCTCCTCATCTGACCCACGATGACGGGCGACGACCGAGTCAAACCCACCATCTTCCTTGTCAGCACCTACAACAGCGTCCACCGCCCCCTCACGTGCCACCCTTCCCGCCACCACCCTACAGACCAGCATCGCGCGCTTCACGTTCATGAAAGCGAACTCCTCCTCCATCTCCTCTGGGATTGCCCGGTGGGCCCCACGGCTGCTCGCCATAGTCAGAATCCCGTCGAGCTTCGGCGAGAAACCGCTCCTTATGATCCCACAGACGCTGCAAAATTCTCCGCTGCAGATGGCAGAATTCCCTTTCTTCCCTAGTGAGCAGAGGAACGTTGAGCACTGGAAACGGAGCAGCTCGTTCCCGTCGGCGATGCACCGCTCGTTCCAAATCCCTCCGCTGCCGACGTTCCTCGATGACTTGATCTTGATCGACTCTCGGTATTCTTCGAACCGGGCGAGGATCTTCGGGCTGTTGTGTATTTTGAGGATCTGGTGTATTTTCGCGAGGCGGTTCTCTTTCGAATTCTTCCAGCCCGTTTGGAAGATGATCTGGACGATGTTCTTAGCCGTATCGCCGTCGAGAAGCTCCATGACGGCGTGTTTGGTGGACTCGTGGTGTTCGAGGTTTTGGGTTCTCTGGAAGATTTCTCCACATGTCGGGCACGGGAAGATATCGCTTCGGAAGGCGAAGGAGGAGCGTTTCGGATGCATATCAGACGAGAAGTCAGATTCTGAGAAAGACCCAGATGACCTTTTGCGGGTCGGAGTCGAGAGGGAGGTGGTGGGAGGTGGGGTAGAGAGCTGGGCAGATTGGACGGTGGAGAGAGGAGGAGGTAATGGGTCATCAAGATTTTTCAGTTTGTTGAGGTTCTTTGTGGAGAAAATGGGTTTTAGATACGGCCATGGGTTGAGAAATGAAAGAGCTTTGTGGGTTTTTGCATGATGATGAAGAAGAGAAGGAGAAGGAGAAGGAGAAGGAGGAGGAGGAGGAGAGGGCTTTGAAAGCTTTCTTTTCTTTGTTGGGGGAGTTTTGGTCGGGAAGAGAAAGCACCCCAAATGAAAGAGAAGGAGAAATAAGGAGAGGAAGCTGTTGAAGAAGGACCGTACTGTCGCCATGGCTAGAGGAGTTGGAGCTTGGAGAAGGCCATGGAAGAGAAGGCGAGTTGCAGAGAGAGAATGTGGGGGAATGATAATAGAAGGAAGTGGGGTTTTGATAAAGAGGCTGGTGGGCCCCACCGAGGAATAAGAGCTCGCAGTCGGTGGGCGCATCGCCATCTCAGGCGGATTTATCGGTTTCGTATCGTATCGTGGAATGAATCGAATGGTTAAAATATCGGGGCGGTGTCGATGAGTAACTAGCTATTATCATCATCCAGTAAGCGGACATGGAGCTTTTTATTTTATGCAAGTGGGTCCCACGTGTTGGTTATCCATACGGTTGATCTGATTAATTGAAAAATGAGTAAGACCGTGGACGGTGGGGATTAATCGGGAAGGTCATCCAGCTATTGTATCAATTGTACAAACCAGATTCAACGTTAGGACTTGCTTTATAGATAAAAGGACGTTTTTGTCTTTTTCATCACATTTTGGCCGGAAGATAATCGGTTAGCTTTGGCGGGAAAGGATCCTATGCTTCTGGAGGGAGTCCGTTTTGCCTCCGTCCGAAACGTGAGTCAGGATCTAGATCGGGTCTCCGCCACTGGGCCCCACCTATTCAACGGTCCTATGATCGGAACCGTGTATGTGTTAGACTCTGTGTTATACGGTCCACCGTCAAAAACGTATGTTGAACGGATAGCCGTGACCATCACTGTCACTATCTATAGATGAATTTAGAACAAAGAATAGAAATTTGCCAATGGCTCATATTCAACTCTGAAAATCAAAGTCTAGGGTCATCAGTGAAGCACGATTATCAAACAATAGCTCCTCTATAACATAAAGAAAGCATGGACGGTTCCGATCATCATACCATCTGAGAATGTGTCACCCGGCAGCATCCCATGGAATCCGGACCAACACACGCTTGGATCCTGAGCCACGACAGACAAGCGAACTCCCTCTCGACGCACGGAATTTAATAACCACGAGCATCCAATTGTTGCTGAACCCTTCCTTCAAAATTTTCTTGAGGGGATAATATAAACCGTTGGATTTATGATCTAGAAAATTGACGGTTAAGAAGAAAACAACTCTCCTCATTCAACAGAATGGTCAGATGATGGATTAGAATATTTTAATGTTGAATAGTTTTATATATATATATATATATATATATATATATATATATATATATATATATATATCCATCTGGGGTGAGAGTAAACAGATCAAGGGTCTGGATTACTAATAGTTGGGCCATTCGCCAGAATTGTCGATCACACAATTCCTTTGTACTGTTTACCAAAAAAATCTGGGCGAGTTAGTTTTACTTTTTTTTTTTTTAATTAGCTTGTTAGTACACCATTGTCAGTTCACACTTCACTGTTAGCCACCCCTCTAGGGAATCGATACATAGCCATAAGTGTGAGTTAGTTGATACCCGCATAAACTCAAAAATTACACGCCAAATATTAACTCAAATCAATCGAACTAAATTGTGAAACTTTACTACCCAAAAAACAGATTGGTCTTCGCATTTCAAATCTTTTCTTCTCGTTTTTCAATACTTGTTTGTTGAAATATGATCATTAGTTATTTCTCAATTTTAACCGTCCAGAGTAAAGGTCCACCAATCCAATATGCAGATAATCAAACAAGATTAGTTTTTGGTTCATGATGGATCTAATTTGGACCATTACTTGGATAGTTTAATTTAAATTAGTTGTATCAAGTATTCAATTTCTAAGTTTAGAGGCCTCCCCTCCAAGATTAGAGGCCTATCTTCCTGGACAAGGTCGGTCTTGGGGCCATTTGATCGGCCTGCTCTCCGGTCCCAACCCGGGTGGATCGTTGGTGCCTATTGTTTTTTCCTTTTTACGGTAGGCCGTGTGCTGAGCCCTTTTTGCTAGCCTGGCTCCCGGCCCGAAAGAGTTGTATAGCTTTTTCACTTGGAATATAATCTCTCGTTGTAAAAAATAAATAAATAATGTTATGGGAAGATTCGAGCCTCTTATGACTCCGAGGACCGACGTCATCGAACCGATAACTACATGTGATGCCCACGGTTGAGTGAGTCGTAGAGGTGCCTCGGCCCTGAGAATAACGATCAGGATGAAACTCGACTCAATAAAGTAAGCCCGGTACTCCGTCTCGGGCCTCCTAAAAGAAGTCTCTCGGAACGTGTAACTGGCGAGAGATCAAGACCATCGGATCGGCTCAGACTATGAACGCGATTGCCGCTCAGTGAAGGCTTGCAATAACTCCAATTGAAGCCTCATCTACCAACAGGGCCGAGTCGAGTCTGGATCCCAAAGTGAACGCTCCATGAGCTAATCTTAGAAACTATATAAGTAGACGTGACCGGTACTTCGCTCGCATATATGTATGATATGCGTAATGTCCTACACGATCTTCGAATAGCGCATAGTATCTTCATGATCCGAAAATTTCACTGATTGAGTGAATCGTGCCGAGATTGGCGGATCTCGACCATCCGACAGACAGGTATAAATACCAGAAGACCCCATTACTACAGGTACACAAGATCTTGCACTCTCACCCAACTTTTTGACTTAGACTTTGATTCCCTGGACCTGACTTAGGCATCGGAGGGTCCCCCGGCTTAACTAGGGTCTCCTTTACTTACCCTTCGCGCAAGACCAGGGTCCCTCGAAGACGCATCACGTGGAGTGGAGGGTGATCTAGATTTTGTCATCAACAAATAATAAATAAATAAGTATTAATTTCTAAGTTTCTGCGCATCATCCCTCCCATCTGACAGAGTATCAAAGTTTCTCTTCTTTTTTTTTTTTTTTTTAAAAAAAAAGAAAATCTTTTAAGAAAAAAGGAAAAAGAAAGAAAGAGCCGGCTAGCTGTTACCCGGTTAACACCTTAGTGACTGTTACTTTAATATTTACTTTAATGAGCCAGCTTTCCACGGTCCGGGCCTATCTTTTTTCTTTTCTTTTTCTAATTTTTTATATCAAGCTTTCCATCCGTTTTTCCGTATCATTTTAGGATAGGATGCGATCGGAAAAATTAAGAAGATCCAAATATCAGATGGACCATATTACTAGAAACGTGATAAATGGTCATTAAAACTTTTGTGGGCCACAAAAGTTTTGGATCAAACTGATATTTGTATTTTACCTTAATCCAGATCCTCTTGACATTATCAACAGGTTGGATTTCAAATAAAAATTACAAAACCCTTAAGATGGGCCCTTTGGAATTATTAATGGTGAGACACTCAATCACCATTGTTACCTTTGGTGTGGTCCACCTGAGAGTTGGATCTTCTTAATTTTTGGAACCCTCCTAAAATGGATTGGATAAACGGATGGACAGCGTGGATATACAAAACATCATCAAGGTGGGCCCCACAGTAAGGGTAATGTGTTTCCGGTAACACCTAATCAGCTCCCGCAAAAAACCACCTCCCCTATCTTCTCGCGACTCTTTGCTGTATTTACCGCAACATGACTCGTAACTCGCGAGATCCTGACCACGTGGGGCTCTGCAATCCTCCTTTCCGCGTCACAGAAAATTCTCATGTTTCATCCATGTCGTTACGCTACGACACTCTCCCGCCAAATTAACTGCCCTGCATAACCAATAGTAACAGTCTGTCGCATAAGATTGAAGTTTTGCTTCGCCTGACATATGAAATATTATCAAACTTGTAGAAAATCTGATCCATTGATTTGTAAATGATTATCTCTAAAAAAAATATATAAAATATTAAAAGAACAGATCGATCATATTTTCATTTGGAAAATCAACTAATAAAAGATATGACTGATGGTTTTCATATGTGACCATGTATAGCTATGTAGATATTAAACTAAGGTGGCTTAATAGTGTTACGGATCTGAATAACTGTTCAGATCTCTCAAGTGAAATATTTTTGTACGTGTTTGGAGAAATATATCCTCGTTAATTAACAAGCCAGCGAATCTGTTACATAATACCCGGAGCGTGAATGGTGGGTACGTCGAATTCCCCTGTTATTGGCCGCCGAAGATGGTGAACGTAAGGAAGCCGATTGCGTACGGTGTAAACTCTGCGGGGCCCACTGTGATTTTTGTATTTTATCCACTCGGTTCGTCCATTTGACCATATCATTTTATGCCTTCGACCCAAAAATGAAGCATATACAAAGCTCAAGAGGACTACACCACATGAAATAGTGTGAATTGAATGTCTACCATTGATAAATTATTGGGGGCCACAGAAATTTTCGATCAATTTGATATATTTTTATCTCCAATATTAAACCATGTTTTTTTTAACCTTATGAACAGGTTGGATGACAAATAAAAATTACTGTGGGTGCTAGGAAAGCTTCAACGGTGGAAATCAATATTCCCACTGTTTCTTGTGATATGGTTCACTTGAGCTTTGGATATGATTCAATTTTAGGTTGAACCCCTAGAATGAGTTGGAAAAACGGATTAACGGCTTGGATAAACTATACACATTCACAGTGGGCCAACATAGATTACTCGGTACGACAAAAGCTTCTTGAGTAACTCAAGTACGCAGTCCGATTTCGGTGAACGTAAACGATCTTTTTTAAGTGGTAACCTACCAAACTATCAACCATACAAATCATATAATTACAAAGTTCTTCAATCAATCCAAACCGTCTAATTGATGGGCTACTCCACAGATGGATAAAATCGTTCTTTAGGCATACAGAGTATGCATGTATCCTTAACCGTTGTTCAAATTTTCCTTTACATCAATAAGTAGTTTTTTTTTTTTTTGACTTTTTTTTTTTTAACACACGCGCACACACCCCCACAAACACGCTTACACACGCACGCCGTGGGATTTCACCACTGGTGGGTACTCGAACCGTTGACCCGGTGTTGAAACTCCTGGGAGTCTACCACCCGGTGTTGAAACTCCGTGGGATTTACATCAATAAGTAGTTGATGAAATATGTAATTATGAAACTCCCACCAGTGATATTTTCTGTCCAATCTCTCATCCTAGAGATGGTCCACTGTATTGATAGTCTGGATCCATTTCCTTGTCTGGTAATGGAAAGCTTTCAGGGCTCGTACCATTAATTTACATTATTATACCTGTCGTTTACTTACTCCTATTTGTTAATAGAATCCGTGCAAGACTACACTGTTAGTTTGGAAGCATTTTCTAGACCATAGGTTTTCATGGGGCTACCATCAAAATCATTCATAGGGCGTGATCCAATACTCAAGCGGACCACAAGGCATGAACGTAGGGGTTTTAGGTGAAATTTTCCCATAGTTATGATCCATCCAAGCTTTTTATCAGGCTGTCGTTCTTCTGTATTTGCAGTGAAAGTAAGGGTTAGCACCTGTGGATAAGTGTGGATTTTGCATATAAAACATGGTGCCCCAGCAGCCCGAGGATTGTTCAAGACAAATTTAATCCTAATAACTAAAACAGCCAGCGTCCATCACTTAAAAGGACGCGGTTTGGTACACGGCTAGCTGATGTAAAAGCTCTATGGGCCCCACTATGATGTATGTACCATGACGTCCATCCATTTTAACAGCTCATTTTAGGGTACGAGCCTAAAAAATAAGGCAGATTCAAGAGACGAATGGATCACACCACGGGAAAACAATGTTGATTGAACATCCAACCTTCAAAACTTTCCACGGCACACCGTAACCTTTATTTTCTATCCAACCCGTTGATAAGTCCACACAGACTTGTGTGAAGGGAAGAAACAAATATCAGCTTGATCCAAAGCTTCTGTAGTCCCAGAAAGTTTTCAACGGTAAGCATTTAATCCCCACTTTTTCCTGTATTGTGGTTCATTTGAGTTTTTTATCTGCTTAATTTTTGGGCGCATACCCTAAAATGATCTGAAAATATGGATGGACGGTTTGTATAAAACAAATACATCATGCTGGGACCCACAGAGCTTTGACACAGCTAGTTTACTGATGTTGCGGTCACTAGCCAAGCCGCCTCCCACTTTAAAGTGTAAGTTCAGATATTAATATTGGTCATCCAAATAAACGCTCCATAACCAATGGGGACAATGATCTGGACCGTCCATATTGCCATTAAAATTAATTTCTTTAAAAAAAAAAAAAAAAAAAAAAAAACCCTTGCACCTGAACACGATGGATGATGAGAGACCACCACGGTGGGAAACCATCAGTTTAGAAGCTCAAACAATCCGTTGGACGTGGATTTCTTTGTTACTAGACGTTAAAAGAAGTAAAAGAGGAAACATGAAAGTAAAAGGACCTCTTCAGGGCAATGAAAATAATAATAATAATAATAATAAAAAAAAAAAAGAGGTGGGGTTTTCTGTTATTTTAGCACCCTTTGGCAAGGGTAGGTTGGTCAAAGTTGTGAGAGGTTTCCTACCTTGAGTGGACAACTATACCCTCCGACAATTGTAACAAAACAGTATGCCTGTATGGGAAAATAATACAATAGAGCCACCTCCACCGTGCACGTCGGCAGGGGAGAACAGTGGATCGGAACCGTTCACCTAGTGGACCCCACCCTGGATGGTCTATTTTCAAATTAGAATGTACTGTGCATCCAATACTAACCATCCATTACATATCCACTGACTGCATGCATGGTTAGCGTTTCAGTTCATGAATCATGATCAACCATTAGTTTGTTATCCATCTGATGTGGGTTCCGTTATTTGGACGGCTTAGTTTGAGTACATGTAGTGTGTGCATGCAGACGAGCCATCGCACACTCTCAAAGAATCAATGTTTTTATCTATACAACATGTCCTAGCCAAATTGCCCAAACTTCCAATCTCTCAAGGTTATTTTCGTAATTTTCATTTCGTTAACATTTTTTAATCTATTGACTCGAGAAGAAGTAGAAGGGAGCTTTTATTTTATCCATGGATGGGCTTCTCGCAGCTTCCTTTTTCCCCACCACTAAAGAAAAGGCTACAGGCTACCGACAAATGCTGGCTAGAAAATTGGTACACCCTCGCTTTCGGGTGGGTAGCAATTGAGATTATAAAAAGGTGCATTGGGAACTGGGAAGGTGAGTGGTCGCAAACGATCACTTTAATGTAGGATTGCAATCCAACCCTTTCATTTCATGCGTCCCTAATGCCCAATTTTAGACCTATATCTCAAAATACATCCTCATCCCTAGTTCAAGTGGGTCATATCAAAAGAAGCAATGGGGACATTGAGAAGGGGACTAATATATGGATGGAATATAGGGTCCACCATGTTGTGTATATATATCATCCAACCCAATATTGACCAGGTGCAGCCCCACTGGGATGATGGGATACTAAATTGAAAGTCATTTCACAACGTAGGTGGGCCACAACAAGTAGATAGTCATAAGAATATTTGGGGAAAATAAAAAAGATACTTCATAGGTGTAACCTTTTGCTATTTTTTAGATAGCAAATAATGTAAGGGATTCCACAAAGTATTATTACACTTTTTGTTTTTTTGTTTTTTTCTTTAGTAGGACTCACTTGTACTGAAATTAAGGGCCTGTTTGGATACCACCAAATAAGTTGCTTTTCTACTTACAGTAGTAGATAAGTAACTTGTTTCAAATAAGTAGATTTGGTTTATGATTAGTTATAAGTTTTTTTTTTTTTACTTAAAATTGCTTAATCACTTCGATTCATTTTCTTTTAGCTTTTTAACTTTTCACAAGTTGCTGAAAAGGAAATACAGATGAAAGAGAGAAAATGCTGATAAGTGTGTTGTTTGCCAAAATACTTATCTACCTAATAAGTAGAAACTAAAGTAAGCTACTTATGACATAAGTAGCTTATCTTAAGTAACTTATAATCCAAAGGCACTCAGGTGACCGTTGTGAATGGAATATGTGATTTTCATTTGCAATTCAAACAAGACCCTAAGATAGAATCCATGAAAATTCATATTATAATATTGCTGGTGAAGATAATCATTAGATAATTTTTACATTTTTCTTTGGTTGGATTCCATGTATTCAAATGTGCATGGGGTAATAGTTGTGATTAGATATTGCCCCCTGCAGTGTTCCCCACCTGACTTTTGGACCGGGTTTCTTGAGTCTTTAGTGGCGTGAGGAGGTGCACCACATGCATGGTTTTAATGCCAAAAAACCATCAAGGATGGTCCCATGCAGATTGAACCCATGGTGATTATCATCCCATATGTTCAAACAAATGTGTGTCATTCCCCTTGGAAGCATGCTACTCAATAAATAGTACCACTCAGGAAATATTTCAGCGTGGAAAGCGCATGGAGACATTTGAGCTGGAAATTATATGGACCACTCAGCAAAATAAAAATCAGGCCAGTCTAATCACGATGGGCAGTACATCCTAATTTAAAATATAGTAGCAAGCTTTATAAAAAAGGGAAGTGGATTAGGTGTGGCCGGCCTCACCTAACATGGTGCAGCCCTAACCATGGGGTGCACTTGATGTATATTTTGTATATCCATGTTGTCTATTTATCTTTCCTGCTTATTTTACGTTAGATCCTAAAAATGAAGCAAATCCAAATCTCGGGTGAACCATACCATAAGAAATGACTTAATATAAGGATGCTTTCACATTGGGTTCAAGTAGGGTAGCCTTTGGGATGTAAGGATACAGTCGAGGTGGGTGACCCGTGCAAGGTGAGTGGCTCATGTGAGGCGAGCCCCACCCATGTGAGGTGGGGTGGCTTGTGTGAGGCAATATCCATGTGATGTGGGGCTCACAAGAGGGGTTCGACCGAGGTCCTAACCCATGTGATGTAGTGTCTATCCGTTCGAGCTTTTAGAGCAAGTGACTAATTGTTCAAGAGCATTTTCATACTGGGCTCGAGTGGGATAGCATATAGGATGCAGGGACATATTCGGAGTGGGCGGCCCATATGAGGCAGGTAGCTTGTGTGATGCGAGCGTGATGCGGGTGGCTCGGGTGAAGTGGTACCCATGTAATGTGGGGCCCACGAAGGGATTTGGCCAAGGTCCTAACCCATACGATGTGGGGCCTAGGTTATGAGACAAATGGATTAATTTATCATGATCTATCAATTCAAGCTTTTAGAGCAAGTGGTTAATTATCATACATTACACTTGTGGTTGATTATTAAAAACTTTTTGTGGGTCACAAAAGTTTTGACTCAAACTAATATTTATTTTTTCCTTTCATCCATTATCAACATGTTGGATGGCAAATAAAATTACTACGCGATTTTGCTGGGCCATAGGAAGTTTTTAATGGTGCATGGGTGTTCAATCACCACCGTTTCCTAAAGTGGAGTCCGACTGAGATTTGAATCTGATTCAATTTTAGGCTCTAGTCTTTGAATGAGCTGGAAAAATGGATGGCACAGGTATACAGAATATAAATCAAGGTGGGCCCATCGTCAAGCATCTAATTCGCTCCCTCTAAATGGCTACCTTTTGATTCTTGGGATGTACGGTAAACATAGGCGGCACACTAGATGCACGGTTCTGGACTCCACGTGCTTGGGCGCCCACACAGCTCAACCCATGCAATTCGTTCCCTCAAGACAGGTGAATATCTGAAAAATCTAAACCTACCAACTGATAGCTAGGCCACCTCATGGATGAGCATGTGGTAAACAGTTGTAGCGTTAGCTTGTTTACAGCCACTCAATCGCTATATATTTTTCTGGACAAGTTTATTTGATTGTTTGAAGACTCATCAGCTTCTGATCCGCCGGATAACTTAGAGTTCATCTACAATTGAACGGTCCAGATGAGTCTCTGTATACCAATTGAACATTTGTAAGTTTGATACCATAATTGGAGAAGAGCTTACTGTGGATGATGATGTGGGCCCTGATCTATACCTTTTGCTCTGCTTTGTCCCACTGTGGATGGACTGTCTCAAAAACAATTTTTACCCTTCAATTTCTGTGCCAACAATGAGCAGTTAAGAAGAGAAATACAAGAACGGTCCACGTTCAACTGCCAATCCAGAAAATATATATGTGGAGCATGACCCATCAATCAACAGGAACTCAAGGACCGATTGTCTAGATAACCACACCGTAGAAAGTAAATTGATGGTTTTATTCAAATTTGTTTTCTAGCCATTCATTTGGTTTGATATTATGTGGCCCACATGAGGTATGAAATGACTGATTTATATGGTATGAAATGACTGATATATATGCCAGAAGGTATAAATGTTGTCTAACTTTTTAATTTTGTCAATAACAAAGTCTGTTGTTATTATTGACAGACCATTCGTTCCCATCAAAAAACATTCAGAAATTTTCTTTTTAACTAATTGGTAAATAATTCTGTTCTGCGTACTTCCACGATTAAAATATTAGATCTCGCATGATTAAAATATTAGATCTAGTACATATGTCACATTGTGACACATCACACATGTGCATACGTGTGGATGTGTATGGCTCCCACACACGTTTGGAATCAGCATACTTCGACATTAAATATTCCAGAAATGATGCGCGTAATATTCGATGCAGCCCTTTGTTTCCCGCTAAGGTATCAAACAAGTAGATTATCCTATCCGTGCAAAAGGTGGGCCACATGCCATGATGATCACTTAGTATTAAAAATCAGCTGATCCCTTCATTGAACTGGACGCAACGTCAAAATCACTGGACAATTGACCCAGTGTCATTTTTATCTAGAGTCATCATCATGTCGGGATGTTTTACAAGTTTGACTGTTTGTCATCTTTCTTCTAACCGTTGTGTTTCTCATAAATGATGTGGCTCACCTATTATTACTTTTGATGCTAAAATCTAGCTTACCCTTCGCTAAACTCCGAGCACTTAAATCGAGCCGGTAGCCTGCACAAGAGGACTGAAGGAGACCCTGGCTAAAAAATGAACCCTCCGATGCTAAAGTGAGGATAGGAATTTGGGTCTAAGTAGTATAGTTGGAGCTTAGGGTGTGAGATATTACATACCTGTTTCTATTGATATATTCCCTATTTATACCTTTTGATTGAAGTGAACGTGCCCGTCAATCTCAGCACGATCTCTGCCATAAGGAGAGAGTTGTGCATGCGCTGATGTCAGCTATTATGCGGAGATCATGCACCGGATGATGATCCAGACATGCGTTACAGGAGTTAATTCCTTAGCGTAGTCATTGGTCATGTTCTCATCCGAGCTGATCCTAAAATCTAAGCCTCACTCACAACCGTCTGAGCTTATGAGTGAGCTGATCCTGGTCGGAGTTAACAGGTCGGATGTATGATGGTTTCTTCCAAGTATGTAATGATTTCTTCTGAATTCTAGGTCGGTGTCAAAGCTCTATAAAAGAACTTGGAACCAGGTCGATGCGGATGAACTACTATCAGTCCAAGGCTATGCTCGTCGACTTCGCCAAGTCAACCTCCATCAGGTTCACCTCAGATTTTCCCATAACAATTACCATCCTAAACTTTGCCACATGTTCGGCCACCACCTGACAAATGATTAAGATTTTTCACACGTGTACGTGAATTCTACCTTCTAAAATGTGTGCTTTTGGTAAGGTTCATAATACTCTGAATAAGTGTCGGTGGTTCTATTGCAGAGGGTCACCCATTGACTGTCTTATTTGCTTAAATGCCACATGTTTTGCCGAGTACTAGTGGATCTAAACATGTGGTGCCCATGTTTCAATGATCCAGGCCATGGATCTGATGACAACATCGTGGATGACCCCAAGATTTGAAAATCCTAACCATTCGATCTTAAAACAAGAACCAAAAAATGGCACCGCATACATTCAACTAGCCAAAAGATTGGATTTTGGATCTTTCATTCCATGAGATTTTAGGGCATGGCAATTATAGTTGGGCCCATCGTATAAGTGGTTAATATTATCTATGGCCCCCCATCTCATCTTACACTTTTGTTGTTATCTCTAATATATAAAATGTCAGTAAGTTTGAGCTGTGGGGTCCACTTATGATATTTCCAAAACATGAACAGGTTGATTCTACACATGTTCACTGTATTTTCAATCGACTACAGGAGCACCATACCAGAAATAACTGAAGGATGGGCCCCTTGTACTTTTCTTAGGTCTATAATTTTTCTAGACAAATAAAGCCCTACCACTCTACCTATGATGGTCTCTGAAATTATGCAGGCCTAGGCTAAAATATCCCATTAAGTGGGCCACATGTGTCTGCTATATATAAACCATCCATTTTAATCATACATGCGTGGGTCATCTGATGATTGAATAGGCCTGATTTTTGAACCATTCAAGTCTTTAATGTTCTCCACATGATGAATGGACTGGATCTTACATCTATGCTCCAAATCGTCCCCTCAATTCCTCATGCATATGTATAGTACAGATATAGTCAGCTAAGGGTGAAATTGGCATTTTCGAAACAGAAGGGCAAACTCTAAAAATAAGGGGAGGGAGACATCCAATGTCTAAGATCAGATCATAAATGTGATCTTTTGGGGACACACCATCCAATACCCCGTCCATTCTTTAGAGATGTGGGGTGGCATAGATGCATGCCACGTGTACAGGTGATGAATCACCACCATTTAAGAAGCAGTGAAAAACGCACAAACTAGTTTAGAACCCTCTGGAATTTCAGATGGTCTGGCTTGCGGGACAGTAGCATCATATCAGCAAGTGGACCGGCTATAAAATCCAGTATTATAAACCTAGACATTATTCAAAGATGATGAAATTTATATTATTATTATTATTTTTAATACACACTTTTAAAGTGTTTGTGCGTGGAATGATACGTATCACTCTCCATTTCGGTTTCAATATGCATCAAAGGCTATAAACGGGTCACACCACTCGAAATAAAGTCCATGCCTTTCTGAGTTCTTTTGGGGTATAATGTTTCTCGTATATTAAAGAACTTGAGGTGGGTGGGCCACACCTTGGGGGTGGATGTAAAGTGTCAACATACGTGTCATGTGCTGAGATGGTATTGAACAGATGAGGTCATTATGCCCCTTGATGGGAGTTAATGAGGGCTGAAAGTCTGGCGGGTTGGGCCGGGTTGGTGCTCAACCCTAGCCCAACCAAAGGTTCCTATGCCTCAACCCAACCCAACCCAATCCAACCTCGGGTTGGGAATTCCCAACTCAAGCAGGCTCAGTCAGGTTGGTTGGGTTGATTGGGTGGATACATGCTAATATTTTCATTATTAGGTTTAGTTTATTATATTTTAATATACATTTTATTTTTTATATTTATAATTTTATTAATTATATATGTAATTATTTATCACAGAAAATTTCATTTTTTTTTTCTAAACAAACAAGCTAAAATATAGAAAATATATTCCTTTAAAAGTAGTGTCTCGTAATAGGCAATCTATTTGGGAGAGAGAGATCTAGCATATCTTCTTAGCTTGAGTCATCAGAAGATGTGGACCAATGAGACCCAATAACACTGAAATTTTTTATACCTTCAACACAAACGATCCACATTCAATTATAATTTATTAGTAACTTACATATTGAGGATGGTCGAGCAACCCAAGACCTCAACCTGAGCTCAACCCAAGTTTTATCGGGTTGATGTTTCTATAGCCCAAGCCCGAGATCGGACTCAATACATCTTGCCCGAGCCCAACCCATTAACGGGTCGGTCACAGGTCACTCGATCGGGTGCCCAACTTTCAGCCCTAGTTAATAAGGATGATATCCCAACTTTCAGCCCTAGTTAATGAGCATGATCCAGTGCAATCGATGGAGGGATCGGAATCCTCTGCAACACACGTAAAACACGCAATCTTTGTGGGTCCCACAGTGTTGTATACCTAAAATCAATTTCGTCCATTAGTTTCTATCCTCATTCTAGTTTGTGGAGAAAAAAAAATCATCCAGATTAACTATTCAGGTGGGCCACATGACAGGGAACGACAGGATGTGATGTCAATTGTAGGTTTATGTGGGGCCACCATGGGTGTATCTTTCATCAAACCGTTGATCAGGTATAACTCACAAGGAAAAAGTGAAGATATAAAGTAATCCTGATCTGAAAACTCAGGTGGGCCACACTGGTTGTAATTAGAGGCTTTAGTAGCAATTATACATTGTTCTCATTGGTATGCTCATTTGAGTTTTCTATTGGGCTGATCTTTTGGGGGGACTTGTTTTAGGCACTGAGTAAAGCATATGAGTTTGTAACTCACCATGGATTTAAGTCCTTGCTTGGGGTCCTTGTTCTTGCTCCGGTGGTAGACCCTTAAGAGTTTCAACACCTGGTCTAAGGGTTGGAATTCCCATAGGGGTGAAATCCCACTATGGCATGAGTGCGTGGCAGTGGGAAACGGATTGGCTACTCCCCTTGCCACCAGCCCTGGCTGATGGTCGATGCTCCGTGGGCCCCACCATGATGTATGTGTTTCATTCATTTTCACGTATCATTTAAGGGATTTATCCCAAAAATGATAGGGATATAAATCTCAGGTAGACCACACCACAAGAAAACAATAGTGATTGGATATCCACCATTTAAATCCTCTTATGGCGCACCGTACTTTTTATTTGACATTCTATCTGTTGATTAGGTCATCCATACCCAGATGAAGGGAAAAAACAAAGAACATATTGATCCAAATTTTTATGTCCCCCAGAAAGTTTTTAATGGTCGACGTTCATTCAACACTATTTCCCAACACTATTTCCTTTAGTGTGGTCTACTTGAGATTGGGATAAATGTCATTTTTGGTCTCGTATCATAAGGTGATCTACAAAAATAGATGGACGACATGGATGAAAAGAACACGTCATGGTTGGGCCCACGGAGCACCGACCACCAGCCATTAGCTGGTGTCAGGGGAGTAGCCAATCCGTTTCCGTGGCAGTGTACGCGTGTGTTTTAAAATAATAATAATAATAATAATAATAATAATAATAATAATAATAATAATAATAAGTCCTTACTTCGGTGGTATACTTTGAGGAGTTCCAACATGAGGTCTTGGGTTTGAATTCTCGCATGCGTGTTTGTGAGGCCATCATAGTACTTATTTTTCATCAAATTCATTAATAGGTCTAAGTACTGAGATGAGCTACATGCAATGTTACAAAGTGCACTAAATGATATGATTAAAAAACTAGTCTTTTTCAGCACATGGAACCATGTACTTCTTAACCATAATTGCAATAAATGCAATTACCCACCGTGAGATTACTCATTTATACTTTTTAACTAATGTTAAGTAATTAAATTACTTTTTTCCATTAGGTTAGTTTGACAAGCATTACGGTAAAAGTAACTCATGTACCTAGTAGTTATTTTTAACTTTTTGACTAACGACTTTTCTACTTCTCCAGTGGATAGTACACATAAAAGGTGGGCCTCACATGATGGATGACCCAATATTAATGTGGGCCCACATATGAATGGCCCACATCAAAGGTCGCCTCATAATGATAAAAAGTCCATATTCAAAGTGGGTTGGTATGATGGACAGCACACTTCAAAGGTGGGGTCTACATGATGGACAATCTACATCAAAGGTTGGGTCTGCATGATGGTCAGTGGACATTAAAGTTGGACCAACACATGATGGATGGCCCATATTGAAGTGACCCCACATGATGGACGGTCCACATCAAATGTCGGCGTCTAATAGTGAATGGCCTACATCCAAGGCAAGCCCTGTACGATGGCCGACCCACATTAAAGGTGGGGCCATATGATGGACAATCCACATCGAAAGTGGGCTCTACATGCTAGGTAAATAATAATGGTGGGTTGTACATGATGGACGCTCCACATCAAGGCAGGGCACACATGATGGACAGTACACATCAAAGGTCAACCATAATGATGAGTGACCCATATCTAAGGTGGGCCCTACATGATGGATGACCCACATCAAAGGTGGAGCCCACATGATGGACAATCCACACAAATGTGGGCTCCACATGATGGACAATGGATATTGAAGGTAGGCTTTGCATGATGGACAATAACATTGATGGTGGGCCCCACTTGATGGAAGACCAACGTCAAAGAGGTAGGCCCGACATAATGAATGATGCACATTAAAGGTTGGGCTATAATGATGAATGGGCCACATCCAAGGTAGGCCTCGTATGATGGATGACCCACGTCAAGGTGGGCCCTGCACAATGAATAGTCCACACCAAAGGTTAGCTTCACATGATGAACGGTAGATGTAAGTGGGATCAAACAAACTCCATAGATAATTACTTTTGACACGTTCAAAACCAAATAAATATACTTTGTTACTTTTTGGGGGAAAAATGAAATAGATTCAAATATCAGGTGTACCATATTACATGATGAAGGGTAGATGTAAGTGGGATCCTTACTAGGTGGTAGACTCTCAGGAGTTTCAACACCCGGTCAAGGGTTTGAGTATCCATAGGTGGTGAAATTCCACTAGCGTGAGTGTGTGGGGGTGTGTGTGCGTGTGTAATTAAAAAAAAAAAGAAAAACAAAAAAAAAAGAAAAAAGAAAGGTGTACCATATTACAAGGAAATAGTGGTAATCTACCCTTGGAAACTTGTTGTGCGCCACAAAAAGTTTGGGATCAAACTGATATTTTTCTGGTCTTTTCACTCAGGTGTTTGTGACCTTATCAACAGGTTGGATGTCAAATAAACATTCCGGTGGACTGCATGAAGTTTTTAATGGTGGGGATTCAATCATGATTGTTTCCCGTGATATGGTCCACCTAAGATTTGGATCTACTTCATATTATGGATCATCCCCTTAAATGAGCTGTCAAAATCGATGGACAGTGCAAGGCACATACATCACAGTGGGCCCCACAGTTAGGGATCGACCCAAACCGGGCCTGAGCTCATTGCCATCCTCACTATGATCAATGATGCACGCGCTATGCTCCCATGAAACAAACACACTTCTCCTACTTACACGTTTAACTTATTCACCGGGATCTAAACTACTGATTTGGTGGGCCACCGTCTGGTTGGCAGTTGGATGGGAAACGATCATACCATAATAATCATTGGATGGATGGGATATAAATAGATGGATGGCATATAGATGCTTGAAAATAAGCAATGGTAGCTGTTATGGAAAATCCAGAGTATGTTTTGGCTTGGGGATTAACTTGAGTAGCGAGACTTGGAGTGGCCCATGAGTATCGAGCTCTAAGCTGTTTCCAAGTTTTGAGGCCGGAGGGAAATGTCCAAGGGATGAAATTTGATAAGGTAATACTCTACTCGACGTCAATTCCGAGGTGT
This sequence comes from Magnolia changhungtana, assembly GCA_030180095.1. Lineage (NCBI taxonomy): Eukaryota > Viridiplantae > Streptophyta > Magnoliopsida > Magnoliales > Magnoliaceae > Magnolia > Magnolia changhungtana. The sequence continues at coordinate 1,938,100 of JASAUF010000200.1, read as the reverse complement.
GATGTCGTCGTTGGCCCCTCAGGTTTAGCGGGAAGGGTAGAAGCAACTAATATCACGTCCCAATATTACATCATCCGTGAAATAATTACACAACCGTCAACATCTACATGTTCATCAGACGTGGTTAGTGGCTAAGATTGCGCTGAGAAATGCGGACATGTCTATCCCAGTTAAAATGTATAAATAGTCATCTAATGTAGAGAGACAGGTACACAATATCTGATACCCTAACCCCCGACTACAATACTTGGACTCAGATTCCTAGCCTAACTTTAGCATCGGAGGATACTTTACTCTAACCAGGTCTCATCTATTCATCTCCTGTGCAGAGCTCGGATAGGGTAGAGTAGATTTTTACATTAACAGTGGCCATTTAAAAGATGATCAAACGTATTGGATGTTGAGAACCGTCAAATTACTATATTTTTGCACGATGGTCCAATCACATGACACCATAGTATATCAACGGTCCTCATCCTAACACATATCATGGTACCGGCGAGGAATATTGAAGCTCTATGAAACTCCCCCAAAGGGTCTGATTAGGGTTGTTCACAAGCCAAGCTAGCTCGAAAAGCTCGCTCGACTCGGCTCGAGTTAGCTCTGATTGACTCGACTTGAATGGTCGATTCGAGCCGAGCCAAGTGAATTACTTGAAGCTCGAGTTGAGTCCAAGTCAAGTTCGACTAGGGGGCATTTCAACTCGACTCGACTCAAAGCTCGAACTCGAGCTCGACTCGACTCGATTAATAAATATTATATATATATATATATATATATATATATATATATATATATATATATATATATATATATATAAAGTTTAAACTTTAAAAAAAAAAAAAAAAAAAAAAAAACAAACCATAGAGTCTTTACCCAATCGCACGCACCCCCTTCATTTTCCCTTTCTTCTCTTTCTCTGCCCACTGTTAGCTGCACGCCCGCCCCAACCACCACCACCAGTTTTCAATTTAGCTCCATAATAGTATGATTTCAATTTCTTGAGATCAACTTCTTAGGCGAGAGATCTAAGAAATTCGAGATGGGTTCTTCTCAGATTTGTCAGAGCTTTAAGGAAATCCAATGATCTGATTGGATAGAGCTCTTTACTTGGATTTCTGATCTGTGTTCTGCTTTGTTTCTTTTATAGTACTTAGATTTCTGCTAGTGGAAGAAGATCAAGAATAGATCGGTTCTTACAGGTTTCCTCATCCGATTCGAAGCTTTGTTTGGTTATTTTATGGGGTTTTGCTTTGATTCTCTTAAAATTTTTGAATTTTTCATCAATGGAAGTGGATCAAGAATAAATAGTCATTACTCTCTCACCAACAACAATATTCGAGCCCTAACTCGACTACGAGGTAAACTCGACTCGACTCGAACCACTAGCTCGACTCTCTAACTCGACTCATCTATTCATTCCCTGTGCAAACAAGCTCGGATAGCTAGAGTAGATGTTGAGCTCGAGGCCATTTAAAAGTGATCAAGCTCGAGCTCGAACTCGAGTACATCATGGACAAGCCAAGCCAAGCTTGGCCCACCTTGACTCGACTCGACTCGGCTCGATGCCCACCTCTAGGTCTGATCAATCATGACTTCTCATCCTGAGCTCTTCTATGGCTCCATGAGAAGAGGATCTCGGATCTACTTGTACGTGCGTGCGAGATTCTCGGCACTTTAGCAGGTGGCCCCGAAAATCATGGTGGTTCAGTTTTCAGGTGAGTCACATGAGCATAGTAGAATATAGTGGTGATGGCTAAAAAATTTTGAACTGTCCATCACAACGTCCGAATCGCGGCCCAAATGATGGTACTGAAATCGGATTGCGTACTGAGTTACTCAGTACTGAAATATCGTACTGAGTAAAATCTGTTGGCCCACCATGGATGTATGTGGTTTATCCACGCCTTCCATCCGTTTTTTCAGATCATTTTAGGAGTTGTTCCCAAAATAGAAGTATATCCAAATCTCAAGTAGACCATACCAAAGAAACAGTGGGAATAATGATCTCCATTGTTGAAAACTTTCTAGGGCCCACATTGATATGTATTTATCATCCAACTTATATATATATATATATATATATATATATATATATATATATATATATATATATATCACCTTGATCCAAAGCTTCTGTGGCCCCACGGTGGGCATTCAATCCCACAGTTTCCTGTGGTGTGGTCGACTTGAGCTTAGGATATGCGTCAAATTTGGGATCATGGACTTATGGTCAGAAATGATCTGGCAAAATGAATGGACGGCAGGGATGAAATGCATACATTACGGTGGGCCCCACAATTCCTGCCATTACGGAAGTCGGTAGTGGTGGGTCATCACGCAATCCACGTCCATCCACGTCATATACACTCGCGTGGGTTGTGTGTCGCGACTGGCTGAAGTGATTGTCCCCACCGAGGATGATGCCTCAAACATGGAACTAAGTCACAGGTGTATGACATCGGACCGTTCATCAGGCAATCCTCATTAATTATATCAACTACCTCGGAAATCACTCTGAAATGATCATCACAGGGCCCACATGTTGACATCCAACGTAAACCGTTGGTCAACACTTGTCGGGCCTGATGTTCAGACAAAGCATCAACACTGAGGAAATAGAGGAAGCGGATTAGCTGGTGTACCACACAGGTGTAGGTACGCGTCTTGCGAAGACGAACGCTGACGCTCTTAAAGCACCCAGTTGTACGAACGGTTCAAAGGAGATCAAAGTTACATGGCCCCACAATATGTATTTATTATATCCACACCGTTCATCATTTTTTGAGATCATTTTAGAGTACTATCCTAAAAATGGATCATATCCAAAGATCAAATAGACTACACCGCAAATAGCGGCGGAGATAATGATTTTCTCGGTTAAAAATTTTGTATGCCCACCGTAATGTTTATTTTCTATCCAATCTGTTCATAAGAGCACAAAGACACGAATGAAGAGGGAAAAAATTTTCACATAGATGTAAAACTTTTGTGAACCGCAAGAGGGTTTCACTGGTAGACATTCAATCCTTCACTGCTTTTTCCAGTGTGGTCCACTCCATCGTTATATCTGTATAATATTTCTTCTCAAGCCTTCCGACAGCTCGAAAAATGGATGGACAGTTTGGATACAGCTCATAACTCATGATGAAACTTACAGAACTTGCTAAGCTGATTGGCTTGGCTGCTGTACTCACGTTAGTAAGTTAGGTGGATGTAATCATGAGGTGTGTGTTATAACCAAACTATCAATCCACTTGGCGCGGTAGTCTCAAGTCTTGAGATGAAAAATAACAAAGATCTAACTATCAAGTGCATCACAGTGTAAAATGCAGTTAGGGATTGGACCTCTACCATTGAAATCCTTTTTAAGGTCACAGAAGTTTTGGACCAATAAGAAATTTGTTTTTCCTCTTTATTCGAGTCTTTGTAATCTTATGAGCATACTGGATGGGAAATAAATATTATAGTGCGTCCTATGAATTGTTTAATGGTGAAAATCATTACCCCTGCTGCTATTTGTGGTGTGATTCATATAATCTTAGGATATGATTCATTTTTTTGATAATGCTCTAAAAAGATCTCTAAAAATAAATGAACGGTGTAAAGATAATAAATACATCACTGTTGACCCAAGTAACTTTGATCTCCTTTGAGCTGTTCGTACAACTCGAAGCACGAGAGCGTCCGTGCTCGTCCTCGCACCACACGTACCTACAGCAGCTATATAGCTGGTGTGTGGTACACCAGCCAATCCGCTTCCGGGTCAATGTCAAATACGTGTGCTTCGTCCCCACGTACAATAAACAAATTTCCTCGGTAATCCGAGTAGAGGTGGAATAACCAGCAAACAGTAGAGCCATCTCCCCGCACTACAATTGATAGCTCAATGCTTCGATCGGGACCTTCTATCTATTGGACCCTAACATGGATGGAAACATTTTTATACTCAAGTATATCAGATTATCTTATCAAATCCACCGGGTTGCCTTCAAAGCAACGGTAGAAAACAAAACTGGCTATGGTCAGCTTTAAGCGATGAAAAAATGAAGGAAATCAAGGGCTATGATTTTCTGGTAGATATAAATTTCAAAATAATGGCAATCCATAACTGGGTCCTCTTGATGGACGGTCCCGATTGATAACGGATCCTGCCACGTCTACAGGAACGAAGGGGTTCTAACTCATTCCGGCTCTGCCGGCTCTACCGTACACCTTCCCGCCAACAAAATATCCATTTTGTCAATCCGACAAGTGTCGAAACCACAGCCAATCCGCAGTATTCCCCTTCCCCCACAAAACCCGCTTCCGAAAAAATTAAAAAAAATAAATCGACGCGACCCGAAACCCGAAACGCTACGAAGGCCATGAATGCGGGATTCTTCCTCCTCCCTCTCGCCCCTGTTTCTTCTCTCCAGAAACGCCATTGCATCTCGAAGAACAGCTCCCGCCCCGATACCAGACCCGAAACCCGCCTCTCGCCCCTCTTCCCGAAATTCCCTGCTCAAATTTATCGGATAATTCCGAGAATCCCAGACGAATCGGATGCTCTCCGCCGCAGGATCTCCGGCAGGACACGCGCCGATGTGAAAACCGACCCTTTCGAGGTCTCTGACACAGCGCCCGACTCGGTGAGTCAGTTGAATCTGGTCGAGGAGGACGAGTCGGGGCGGGGAGCGATTGCATGGTGGGAGCAGTTCCCGAAGCGATGGGTGATTGTGATTCTCTGCTTCTCAGCGTTTCTTCTCTGCAACATGGATCGAGTGAGATTCTGACCTTCCTCGATTCTCTTTCTTACCGTTTTCAGTAGAAAAACGAAAAATCGCTCCATGTTTTCAAATAAAGAGACTGTGGTGGCAATTATTGTAATTATCTTTATCTTTTAGTGCTAATTTTCTGATGTTTTATCTGAAATGAGGAATTATACGATGCATCTGTCTGCATCTTTGCATTGTATACACGGGGTTTCTCTTCTGAGTAGAGGAGCCTATGACTAGATGATCTAGACCGTCGGTCTGTTGTGCCGCGCCATGGATGGAGCATGCCCCAAAATTTTCTAGAATTGAGCATTCATTGACAGATATTAGGATCCTTTTCAGTTGAATGTGGACTGTTGCTACAGTTTAAGATTTTTGTATGGAGATCTTTGTGGAGTAGTCCATCCATGGTGGTAAAAAACAGACCAATGGTTAGGATTCCCAGGCCATGGGACCCACTAGTAAGAACCGAGAGCTGAAGTATACTGTGTAAGATGCGGGCACATATTATATTTCTCTTTAACTTGGCGAATTATTCTCTGCATTTTTGTTTTGTTATTATTGTTGATTATTTGAGAATTTGTGTTGTTCAATTTTAAATCCTCATAGTACGAAAATCCACAGGCATTCATAAGGGTACTTTACACGTGGCATACACGTGACTCAATCCAAAACGTTCAAAAAGTGGGTCCCACCGTAGATTTGAGTTCGGTCTAGAAATTACAATGGATGGATGATTTTGGTGATTCTAATTCTGGGATGGTTGACTGTCAAATGAATGGCTAATGAAAAATAGTCAACAACCTGAATTCAAACCATTAATTGGAGTTTAGGAATTTCCACTTGATTTGATCTTTAGAGGCTCGCTATTTCGACAGTTTAATTTGAGGTATATGTACACTTGTGTGCATTGGTTGTTGCATGCCTATGGATCGTTACTCTGGCAGAGTATCCATATTTTCCTCATTGGACAATGGGACCTTCCCTTTTACTTGTTGGTTTTTAGTTCTGATGATAGATGTGCGGCTTGCATCGACATTCATATATAGTTTGTGTTTGTGGCTCATGGTTTCTTTTGATTATTTTCGTAAGGAATGATTAGTTCAGATATGTTTGGAAGAGTCATGCTAGATTGCAAGTACGCCCCATTTGAAAAAACCAAGAGCAACCACCCCCCAGCTGCCAACTTATCACAATCTTGCAAAACCTGGCCATCCATCTGTTGGGAGACGGTGGAAGCACACAGAGATGAATCAAGTGGAGTAATCCAATAGCAACAAGCAAGTCCAATCTCAAACACTCAGATTTTAACGTGGAAAAACCATGGCACAAAGCGACATGTATCACAATGAAAGCGGAAAATTACAAGAGTAGAGAGAATCCCTGATTCGAAGAAGCCTCAAATCAACCCAGCTACACCCTTGAGACCCCTAGGAACGAATTTGAAAGCTTTTCTATGAACCCTAATCCCAATTACACCCATATTTATAGCAATTGGGAGAATCACAATCGGAATTGGAAACAAATCCCGCAGATATGCAGGTCTGCGTAAATCCGCGCGATCGTTCGATGACACTTTCTATGGGACTTCGATAACATCGAATTTACTTCGATGTCATCGAACACAACACCAATTGTTCCAGCGACAAAACATGGAATTTCCGATTTTCCTCGATGACGCTTTGATGGGTCCTCAATGTCATCGACCAGGACACCCAAAAAGTCTAGCAACCAACTTGGGAGAATCCGAATTTTCTCGATGGCATCGAGTTGCTGTTCTCTAGCATCGAATGGTCTGTTGATGGCATTGACAGACCCTGTTGCTGAAAAGATTTGAGACATCAACAACATCATCGTGTGGGGCTCCGGGTGAATGAGTTCTGGCGCTAAAAAGGAATGGTCCACACTTTTTGAGGTGTATGGAATAATGGACGTTTAAATATGCATAACCAATGTCTGATGTTCAACGTACTTGTGTGACTCACCTGATGTCTAGAAGACCCTGATAGTTTAGTTAGGGATAGTTCAGCATGTGCCCCACATGTTGAACTGCCTGGATCTCATTCAATTGCACCAATTTGACACATAGGGGTACTTATGTTTGACATTTGCGGATGCATGCTTGAAGCATCGCTCTGTTTATAATGCAATTTTCTTGGGACTAGATACTGAGGAACTGTTTTTGGTAACAACTCACAGGATTTTGATATAGGGATTCTGGCAAAGCTTATGATCTTTCTTTGAGTTGTGTATGTGCTTGGAGTGGATTCACATAGCTTTCTTGAGTACCCTGAATAAATCAGCACAGAACTTAGGTGAATTGGATGGATTTTGTCCATTTATTTATGAGAAATGCTATTCTGATGTCCACTTCATAGAAGTTCTATGAAGTGTTGTCCACATTGTACACATGGGAACATGTGGAAGTTTTTATTTCTTCGAGCTAGTTTTTTATGCATGCAACGATTCACAATATTGACCTTTCCATAATAAATATTTTGTTTCCAGTTTCTTTACATAACTAGCTTTTATGATTGTTTTCCTCTGAAAATAATGATTGGAATGGATTGATTTTACAATTCCCGAGTCCCATTTAATCATCAAGACCTTCCACTGATATTGCATTTGAATTATTCTCTGTGATAGGTAAATATGAGCATTGCCATCCTTCCCATGTCAGCAGAGTACAACTGGAATCCTGCAACCGTTGGCTTGATACAGTCTTCCTTTTTCTGGGGTTACCTTCTCACCCAGGTTGGTTATGATATATCCATGAGATAACTTGTCTTGTTTTCTTAGCTACAAGCTAGAGACTCTGTTCCAAGAATTCGAAGCATGATTTGATAGCTTAAAGTTTGGTAGATCAATCAGATCTCTTGGATTTTGGGGCTATGACAATGCTTCAAGAATAATAACTCGTGCGTTATTGCTACTGAACGACAAAGAGGGTTCTCAACATGTTCATGGCTACGACTATCCAAACTCTTCAGAATGGGTGCCACAATGGGTACCTGAACCCATGACCTCTGTGTTGAAGCTTTTGTGAGTCTACCACTGAGCCACGAGTAGAGATTCTGTGTCTAGCACTTAAATTCAAAGTTTCAAAAGGCATAGGCATGATGCGATTGTTCCTTACCTATTCCATACGAAGGTGTCATAGGTTATTTCTCATGATACTATTAGGCTATCTGCACATTTTCTTCAAATGCAAAACTTAAAAAGAATTATGAAAAAATATAGTGCTTTCTCTACACTGATTTTTTATTTATTGCTGAAATTGAAGTTGGTATAATTGTATGTTTTCTTTTGTTATTCTGAGTTTGAAGGATATGATAATTTAAGAATTAAGATATAGGATGTAGTGTCAATTCCACATATTATGCGCAATCCCGTTTTCCTGCACTTTGGTCATAGCCTTTTATATCTAGGCTATGATAGGGCCCATCTGGACTCACACTCTAAAATGGTGTCAGATGTGTAAACCCCTTCTGAGCCAAACCAGGTTTTTTGATGTGCGTTTGGACTTTGGATGCACTTTGCAAAACCCCATTTCACCATTCCACTCAAAAAATAAGCACTAAAATGCTGACTTGATAAAAACCAATCCGATTGGTTTTTGTTGAGTAGACTAAAAAGCAGGCTTGAAACTCCCATCACTGGAAACCCCATTTTTCTCAAGTGCATCCAATCGGACCCTAAGCCTTTTATATTTAATATGGTGTTTGGCATGTGGCAAAATTGTATCTAAACATCAAAGTGTAATTTACACACTTCCATATTTGTATTTGTGTTGTGCTAATATGGTGTTTCTTTTAATTGGCAATTTCAAAGCATAGATTGCTGGAGGTATATGGGCAGACACAGTTGGTGGGAAGCTTGTATTGGGATTTGGGGTTGTTTGGTGGTCCATAGCTACAGCTCTAACACCTGTAGCTGCTAAGCTTGGATTGCCTTTCTTGCTTGTCACGCGGGCGTTCATGGGGATTGGCGAGGTTAGTTACCTTGTTTGCTATCTCTCTCTAGTTTGATGGAAATAGATAAAATATGACTGACATTTCTCAGTTGCCCGTTAAGCATATAATGACTGCATCCTTAGTTTTAGGCATTTCTTTTATCTAAAGATCTCGGCATAGGAAAAGAACTGTCAGATTTCATTGCAGAAAATGGGTAAGGAGAAGAAGTGGCTTGCGGTTACATGCCAGACATGGCACAGCCATGCAGGATCCAGGCCATGGTATGTTCATGCCCCACCTGACAGTGGCATGGATCTTCCATTGCATGCCACATCCGCACGTGTGCTGCAATGCTCTGCATCAATCTTCTACTGCAACTGATTTCTGCTACTGGATCTTCCATTGCATACCACACCTATCGATTCTCTTTATGATTTCTTGTATGCTAGGACGGGAAATTATTGAGTCAGTTGCCTTTACTTTTGTTGGGACAAAGGATTAGTAATTGATTCATGGTTCAAAAACTTGAAAACTCGACTTGAATTGATATTCACCCAGGTTGGATGGACTCGAAGACTTGAATTAAATTGATTCGATATTTAATAAATTATAATTTAAAAATATTAGTAATAGTGATGTAAATTTAATATGGATAAGAGTTACTAAAGGTAATATAAAATGGAAAACTTCTGTCAAATGACTGGACGATGCACTGGTTAAGTGTATCTATGATTATTTTTGAGGTCCCCCCCCGCTTCACATTTTATTAATGTCTACACTGTGACTCAGTCTAGTCACCACATGTCGTCTCGATTTGACTAAGTGGACGAGTGGACTCGATGAGTCATCCCAAGTCAGGATGGAGTCAGACCAAGTTCCAAGTTTCTCAGTGACTCGGCTCAAAATCTCGCCAAGTCGAGTCAGCGAGTTTAAGAACTGTGAATTGATTTCTCTTTTACTGTTGAAATCAGTTATCTTTTGCTTTAAATTGGTAAGAAATTGTATTTCACTGGCTTCAAGTTGAGATTTTTATCTTCTTTTCAGGGTGTTGCAATGCCCGCTATGAATAACATTCTGTCAAAGTGGATTCCCGTAGCAGAGAGAAGCAGATCGCTAGCACTGGTATACAGTGGGATGTACCTTGGATCAGTTACAGGGCTGGCATTTTCGCCATTCTTGATACATAAATTCGGGTGGCCATCAGTGTTCTTCTCCTTTGGTTCTCTGGGAACTGTTTGGTTTGTGATATGGCTGAATAAGGTAACAGACTTCAATTGCCATCAATGAAGTATTGCCTATTACAGTTCTTAATGTTGCCTCTCATGACAACGTATCTTTAAATGAGCTCCGTGGCTAAATTGCTTGATAGTGCTTCTATATGTGAAAAGGAAACTTTGCAATATGATTGAGGGCTAAGGTATCATTCGGAAAAAGGGTGCAAATAGCAATTGTGTCCTATTGAAACAGCACCCACTTTAGATTGGAGGTGGTGCTTTGTCTGGTTTTTTGCAGAAACCTCATTATGCATTGAGCAGAAGGTGAAAGTCTGTCAAGTGCATGGTTTGACAACTCAGACAAGTCTGAGTCTTGTCCAAGTCGAAAAGTTGACTCGGACTCAGTAGGACCTGATCTGGTTCGATACCACAATTCATCCCCCCAAGTCAACCCTAGCTCACGCAAGTTAGACCAATACAACCACGACTCAGGACTGAATGAGTTGGTCTGAGTTACCAAGTCCTTTAACCATGGCCAAATGGTGGAATAAATAGAATAAATGAATTCAATGGCCATTTAGGTCAATGGGCATTCTGTTCAATGCAAACATAGCTACCTCCAAACATGCTAGCATAGCATTGCGTAGAGAGAAGGAAGAGGAAGAGATTGCTCTCTTCCTTAACAAGTATACTTGAATCCATAAGGAGAGAAATTCCTCTAAAATGAGAACTAAAGCTGATAAGTTTTATTAAATTGAATGTATCACAAGGCACATATGACAACCTTAAATAGGCATTGCACGCCCAAAACCCTAACTCAACTAGACCTGGCTATTTTCCCAAATAGAAAATTTGCTAAAAATAGTAAACTCATATGGATCTTACAATCTCAATCAGAATCCCAAAACTAATCTATTTATGCAAGCAATGACGGCAGAAACCCTAAAACACATAAAGAAACGATAATTGCGAAACTTACTAAAAATAGCAAATTCTAACTTTGGATGCAAATTTGAGCTAGTAAACAACGTTTTTTTTTTTTTTTTTTCCCACAAAATCAGTCAAGCTCTTTGAGGCCTTTTCAACGATATATTATTGGTGAAAATCGGAGATCAGAGTGAAAAGTTACGTCCATTGGAACCTGTAGTGTTTGCTAAGCCTTTTTTGCTCCAGATGGAAATATTCGACCCTCCTTTCAATCCAAGACTGTTCATGAAGTCCTCTACTACCTGTTCACATGCTTTCGGAAATTCCACCAATATCTTTTTTCAGTGTTTCTTTTTTACTGTTTAGAATTCAATTGGTGATGTTTTCAGTTATTTGAGATAAGATAAAATTGAAACTAATCAAGTGAAGCTGAAATTTCTTTGATATTACACAGGAGGAGCCTATGTGAAAAATTTTCTGGTTATAAAGTTGTATTCTACTCAATATCAACAATATCAAGAGCTATGAGTGTTGTTCTTCTTTTACATTTATTGAATGATTGTGTCCTTATTTTTTTTATGACTTCTTCTTCCTTTGGTTAATGATACTTCAGGCACACAGTTCGCCTCTTGATGACCCTGAACTTCGACCAGAAGAGAAGCAGCTAATCATTAGTAACAGCATTTCCAATGAGCCCGTCAGAAGTATCCCATGGAGATTGATCCTATCAAAGCCACCAGTTTGGGCCCTAATAGTCTCTCATTTCTGCCACAACTGGGGAACTTTCATTCTTCTCACATGGATGCCGACATACTACAATCAGGTAATTAATTCTACTTACTTTATGCATGTCTTACCGACAGAACTGATTTATGGTCTTTATAATGTCAATGCTCTTGGTGGAGTTATATTTTGTTTGGTTAGAATAAGAAATAACAATTCTATTCATCGATTGTGTTCCTTTATATTGCATGAATATATGGATTACAGTAGCAACCTTTGGTGAAGACACGCCCTTTTGGAATGTCACTGACATAACAGTGTTCACTCCCCAAGTATAGGGTTGTGATGTAGTAATAATCTCGGTAAGACCGAGGTCGAATCCCAAGGGACTGGAACTTGTACGTTATCTGAAACTGAGTAGAAATAGAACTAGAATGAGATGAAATCTAAATCAATTATAATTTGAAGAATAATGATGAAATATTAATCTAAAACTTAGGAAAAATCAGAGAAGGGAAACTAGGGATTCGGAGGATCCACTTGTAGAGATCGGGAGATCTTATGCAAGGTTAAAAATCGGGAAAATTAACTGAACTGACGTTGATATAGTTTTCAAGAGACGAGAGGTATATGAATTAGGATGGATTCCATCACCAAACCATGCCCAGGAGACATAGCAGACAACGTAATTAAACTAATTACCAACCAATCAATGTATGAAGGTTAGGAAGGGTACCGACATCCAACCATGCCCAGTGAGACGATGGTGAACAACAATGTGGTTTCCGACGTCATAAACATAAAAGAGAAGAACATGCTCAAAGCCATTGCAGACCCATTGTAATTTCAGTCACAACAGACCATTAAAGACTAAAAACACATTCCCATAAATAATCAAACTAATATCAATTCAGTTCACAAAAATAAATTAAAGGCATAAAGAAAAATCCCATAACACTACAAGCTTCACCTCTTAGCCCTAGCTAAGAGGTTTAGCCCGACATGGATGGGCCAAATCTCTCCATAAAAAAAATCAAACTAAAAAGAAAACAAAAACCTTAAGCACTTCTCCCTGCAGCTGCTCCACAAGCCTCAGCTCCACGTCCAAGCCAAGCCGTCCTTCCTCCCAACTCAGATGCTCCAATTCGAGATCCCACTTCTCTCCCTTCTTTTCTCCTTTTATAGGCCGAGGTTGGTGTGCAAAAATCAGCCACAACGCGCAGAGTCTTCACTCAGACCGACTTGAGAAGAGTCAGTTTAGAAAACTGACTCCCAGTTACGCAGCAGAGAAAGAAAAACCTCCGTTTAAAACAGAATTTTATGCAACAAAAGTTCGATCCAAGACGTTCAGTCATCTTGGATTTAATCAGTCCCACCATGGACAGTATCTGGACGGTTCAGATAGAAAAACCGATCACCAACCTGATTGCTGAACGGCCCGGAGTTTTCGGTTTTCCTGGACTGCGTAGACGCTCTGATCTTCCGCTGGCTGACGGTGGGGTCCATGATCGATGGAAATCTAGAAATCCACTCCGTTCACTGGCTTACTCTCGCAAAAACGGTCGGAATTGATGCGGTTTGGCTCCGATTCAGCAAGTCCCACCAGGACTTTCTATTCAGCCATCCAACTTGCGTTCAACGGCTGAAAGCCTGATAACCACAATCTCCTGGATTTCCATCCTCTAGGCTTTGGTAAAACGTACCTTGGAGTTCTATTGGACGGTCCGGATCGGAATTTCAGAGCGTGATGGTGGCCCACACGATCCGTCCGGAAGCTCTGTTTGCGAACAGAGCTCGCGCTGTCCTTTCGCGAATGATTGGTGGGACCCACACTCTCTGATGTTTGGAAAATCCGCACCGTCCATCGGCTTGAGGAGGAAAAACCGTTCAGGCCGACCAAGACCAGGTTGATTTCGGTGTGGCCCACTGGTTTTTCCATTCTACCGTCCATCCTGCGTTTGACGGTAAAAATCGTGTGATCGCATGTACACGGCAAAAATGTCAGCATGATTAGGGGCGTGGCCACCCCCTGGACACAATGAATGGTTTGGATCTTGCATGTGGGTGATGGGTGGGGCCCACAACAGAAACCAATGGTCTCTGTTACAGCGAACGGCAATGCCGTTTTCGAATTTTTTTTTTTTTTTCTTTAAGAATACGAACGTCGGGTCAGCGCCTGCTGACCCAACTTGGTTGGTTCGGTGGGCGGCGCCTGCTGTGGGTGCTGTGCATATGCACGATGCAAGGTGGGCGCCCCTTCGATGGATGTAAACAATCTGCTCCGTCCGTTCTTTTCCTCGTGTAATTCAAGCGGTTGGGACACAAAATGACGCATATTCAGATACCAGATGAGCCTCAGTTTGACAATTTGTGAGCTGATCTGACCGTTGGCCCACTTTCATGATGATCCGACGGCTGAAATTTGACGTGTACGGTTAATATAGGGCGTTCAGGCCACGTATGAAGTCTCGTGTCAATCGGATGGCGGGAACCCTGTGTTCTTGCATTCTGGACGTCCTTCGGGCCACTTGAGCTTCAGTTTCTCGATTTTTTCGGATCTCGGCTGTGTAAAATCGTCGATCCCAATCCCTAGGAGTCTGTCCCCTGCTTTTGTGACATCGGAGTGCCAAATCCACGCTTTTACTATCAGTTTTCAGTCAACGCTCCTGATTGAATCCTGCAACAAAACACAATTAAAATACTCCATTAGTCATTATTGTGTATGTAAAATCTGGCAATAATCGGGGTCTGATATGCAATATTTGACCCTCAACACAACCCCCAACCAGCATTTTGCTAGTCCCGAGCAAAATATGCGAAAATTAAGTTGAGAATTACGAGACAATTCTTATGAAGCCGAGTGATATTTTGAAAAACAATCCAGATATGAGAAATCTTAAAATTCATGAATGGTGATTATCAATTTCTCCTGGCCTCTCATGCACGGTGAGATTCATAATCAAGTTCAAATATTAATCTATGAACTAGAATAATTTTAAACATTGAATTCCATGGTTGTATAATGTAATCTCAGCCTGTCATCATTAAGAGATCAAATTGTCGATTTCATGATATCATTAGTAATCAATCAAAAATTCATAACAACCATCACCTAAACCAAGATTTTTTTGCCTCACAGATCATTCTTTCATTTTTTTTTTTTTTTTTTTTTTTTTTTTTTTTTAATTTAAAGACTATGGAATCAAATTTTCACTTATAGGAGCAAACCTATGGTGAAAATAGTCGCCTAAATTGCCTAACTCGTTAATCATAGAAAATCAAATCCACACCTATAGGGAGCAAACCCATGGTGTAATTCTCTTTTTTTTTTTTTTTTTTTTTTTTTTACCCTGATGGCTAAATCTCTTAGGCTGGTTTCTTTCATGCTCAGTGATTACCAAGTAAATCATTCAATATCAAACTGAAATCTTAATGTGTAGGCGAGATGTGGTATGTGAAATCATGACTCAATCAATGTTTACAACTTCTAATCATGGATTAACAATTCAAACTTAACTGTGAAATCTACAGATAACTGAATCCAAAAGTCATGAATTACCAACAATACGTATCTTAACATTATAAATCCACGTCAAAATCACCTCAAATTCACAAGAATTTCCAGAAAAAATTTAAAAATTTTCACAAATTTTGCTCAAGACCAAGAAAACACTGATTAGGTTACCTAATCTCCCACCCCCAACCTAAAATCTACATTGTCCTCAATGTAAAAGATATGAGTATGGAATGCACATGAGACAACGAAAGTAAAAGAGAAGTGATGGGACGATAGTACCTGAATGATGAATCGTGAGAGACTTTCCAAGAGATCTCAACATGAGAGCGGGTGAGCACGAGAGAGAAAGCAACACAAGAAATAAAATCCTACCTATACCACTTTCGCAGGTGCTCTCGATTGCATTTAGCGCATGCAACAAGCCTTTAAACCCCTAGGTTGCCCCTAGTGGACGAGTTGTAGTCTCGTGAGGGTTTGCAGTAATGTTACCCACAAACATTGAACTATCTAGGAAAATGAAATACATGGAAAAGCTGGGTTGCCTCCCAGGAGCGCTAAGTTTAACGTCTTCAGCCAGACCAAAGCAACTAGTCTAGTCCTATGAAAGCAATAACATACCTATACCTCCATCAGACTAGGAGATCATTCCTGGTAAACAGGATTAGTCAGAGGCATTGACATATCCTCTGAATCAAATTTCTCGACAAATAGCTTTAAGCGATGTCCATTTACTTTAAACTCCTTGCCATTGTCGGGATCTCTTATCTCGACAGTCCCATGAGGATACGCAGTAACAACAATGTAAGGGCCGGTCCAACGAGATCGAAGCTTACCCGGAAAGAGATGTAATCGAGAATTATACAAAAGGACTTTCTGACCTGGCGTGAATGATTTTCGTAGAATATGTTGGTCATGAAACGCCTTCATCCTGTCCTTGTAAATTCTCGAATTCTCGTATGCGTCGTTACGGATTTCTTCAAGTTCATTTAATTGAAATTTGCGTAGCGAGCCGGCGTTGTTCAGATTGAAATTTAAATTTTTGATTGCCTAGTAGGCTCTATGTTCCAACTCCACAGGTAAGTGGCAAGCCTTCCCATAGACGAGTCTAAAGGGAGACATTCCGATAGGGGTTTTAAAAGCAGTACGGTACGCCCATAAAGCATCGGTCAATCGAATTGACCAATCCTTACGGTCAGGGTTAATCGTTTTCTCCAAAATGTGTTTGATCTCCCTATTAGAAATCTCAGCTTGCCCACTTGTCTGTGGGTGGTATGGGGTGCTCACCTTATGAGAGATACCGTATTTCTTCATTAAACTCTCGAATGGCCTATTACAAAAGTGTGAGCCCCCATCACTAATGATGGCTCGAGGCGTTCCGAATCGGGAAATGATGTTTTCTTTTAGGAATTTAATGACCGTGCGATGGTCATTATTCCGACACGGAATCGCTTCGACCCATTTAGTGACATAGTCTACGGCAAGCAAAATATATAAATTCCCAAAAGATTGGGGGAATGGTCCCATGAAATCGATGCCCCAGCAATCAAATGCCTCTATGATAAGAATGGGATTCAAGGGCATCATATTTCGACGGGACAATGCTCCCAATTTCTGACAGCGCTCACAAGCTTTGCAAAACTCATGAGTGTCCCTGAACATAGTGGGCCAATAGAAGCCACACTGCAGAATCTTGGCCGTGGTCTTTTTGCAGAAAAGTGACCACCACAGGCCTGTGAGTGACAAAAGGAGATGACACTCTGATGCTCATCGTCTGGCACACATCTCCTCAAGATTTGGTCTGGGCAATATTTAAACAAGTATGGATCATCCCAGAAGAATTTGCGCACCTCGGTGAAAAATTTCTTCTTATCTTCTTGTGATCAATGTGTCGGTATGGAACCCGTAGCAAGATAATTAGCAATATCGACGAAGGTGAATGGGAGACTCGAACAGTTGTTCATCGGGGAACATGTCATTGATATGGGTCGCCTCAAGGGAATCGAGGTATTAAGGCGAGAAAGGTGATCGGCCACTACGTTCTCTACTCCTTTTATCTTTAATTTCCAAATCAAATTCTTGGAGTAGAAGGATCCATCGTATCAGCGGGGCTTAGAATCATTCTTAGAAAGAAGATACTTCGGTCGCATGATCTGTATAGATAATGATCTTGGATCCGATCAGTAGGACCTAAATTTGTCCAATAACACTACGGCTAAAAGTTCTTTTCCGTAGTCGAGTAGTTCACTTGGGCAGTGATTTAAAGTCCTACTCGTGTAATGGATGACGCAGGGCTTCTTATCTTTTCTCGGCCTAGAACCGCTCCAAGAGCATAATCGAGGCGTCGCACATAAGCTCAAAAGGAAGGCTCCACGGTGGGGTGGTGCATGATGGGTGCAGTGGTTAACATGCCTTTCAGCTTGGTAAAAGCTTCCGGCATTGCTCGGTCCACTCGTATGGAACATCCTTTTGAAGAAGATTACATAAAGGACGAGAGAGGAGACTAAAGTCCTTTATGAATCGCTCAGAAAATCTGCGTGTCCTAAGAAGGATCGCACGTCTCTGATGTTCTTGGGTGGAGGTAGGTTAGAGATAAGATCGATTTTTGCCTTATCAACCTCAATTCCCTTGGACGAGATGATATGTCCAAGGACAATCCCCTTATGAACCATGAAATGACACTTCTCCCAATTAAGTACCAGATTCTTTTCTTCACATCTTTTCAGCACACATTTAAGACTTTCCAAGCACTTGTTGAAAGATGAGCCATAAACAGAGAAATCGTCCATGAAGACCTATAGATATTGCCCCACCATATCAGAAAAGATACTCAACATACATCGCTGAAAGGTGGCAGGGGCATTACATAGTCCAAATGGCATCCTTCGATAAGCAAAGGTGCCATAGGGACATGTAAATGTGGTCTTTCCCGTCCTCGGGGCAATTTCAATCTGATTGTAGCCCGAATACCCGTCAAGAAAACAGTAATAGGAATGACCAGCTAGCCTTTCCAAGATTTGATCGATGAAGGGTAGAGGAAAGTGATCCTTCCTAGTGACGGTATTCAACTTTCGTAGTCAATGCACATTCTCCAACCAGTAGTGACTCTGGTTGGCACGAGTTCATTATTAAGCATTGGCTACGATGGTGATTCCTGGACTTCTTAGGAACCACCGAGTTGGACTCACCCATCGACTATCGGATATAGGGTATATGATACCCACATCCAATAGTTTGAGAACCTCGGCCTTAACCACTTCCTTCATGTTTGGATTTAGCCTACGTTGTGGTTGCTTAGAGCGGTCTTCGCATTTTCCTCAAGATATATGTGGTGAGTACAAATCGAGGGATCGATTCCCTTGAGGTCCGCTATCGTCCATCCTAGGGCTCCTTTATGCTCAATGAGAGTAGATATGAGCATACTCTCTGTTCTTTCTCCAGGTGGGCGAGATCACCACCGGGTATGTCTCATCTTGACCTAAATAGGCATATTTCAAATCGTGAGGGCAAAGGTTTTAGGTCAAGCTTCGGTGCCTTGAGGTTAGACGGTAGAGGCACTACATCGCCAGTGGCAATTCTTCAAATTGTGGCCTCCACCTGGTTAACTTCAAAATCACCGGGTGCGATATCAAGCAAGGCACACGTCTCCCTAATCATAACATCATCAAACTCATGGGAGTGGGCCAAGCACGTCTCAGAGGATCGAGAGGATAAGGTAAGGGGTGTCCTATCTCCCACGAAAGTATCGATCATGTTAATGTCGTGGACATCGTCATCATCTTCTCGCGTTCACCGTTATTGAAAAAGATGTTTGACTCCAATGTCAAATTTCCAAAAGACATAGTCATGACACCATTCCCGCAATTGATGATTGCATTTGACGTGGCAAGGAATGGGCGACCAAGAATGACGGGAATCTCGAGTGCTCATGTTGTTGATGGGTTCGGTGTCCAAGATGATAAAATCTACGGGGTAGTAAAATCTATCGACTTGGACTAACACATCCTCAATAATCCCTCTTGGTACACGAACGATTCGATCGACAAGAAATTGTAGTGTGGTTAGGGTAGGTTTTAGCTCACCCAAACCTAACTGTTTGTATACTGAGTAGGGAATTAGGTTGACGCTCGCTCCCAAGTTAAGAAGTGCATGATCAATTCGATGGTTCCCGATTACACATGATATGGTTGGGCTACCTGGGATCCTTGAATTTCTGCGGCACGCCTCTTGCTTCAGGGATGACACTCACTTTCTCGACCAAGAAGATCTTCTTTTGAATGCTTTCTTGATCTTTTGGTCGTACATAGGTCTTTCGAAATTTTGCATATAGAGGAACCTGTTTTACGACATCAAGTAGAGGAATGTTGACTTTCACTTGTTTCAACACCTCCGAATATCCCGAGAGTTAGAAAGACGTTTTGGTGCAACCAACCGTTGGGAACGAGCAACCGGCTTCTTTAGAAGTTCCTAAGTTCTAAATTTTGTGGGACATCACGAGATCCATCATTATTGTCCTCTTCGGTTCTTGAGGCTTTTCGGGCCTAACCTAAGGGTTTTATCAATGATCTTCCCACTCCTAAGAGTGGTGATGGATTTAGCGTGTCCCATTTGATTAAGAGCCGGGATCATTTATCTCGTATTTCGGTTTAGGATTGGGCGGCGGTTGTGCAGAAGCATCCCCTTTTCTATAACCGTCATACGTGAATCTATTTTCTCGCATAAAGTCTCAGTGAGTCCACGCACCGCCCGAGTCGCTCTTGTATGAGATTTTGAACCGGTTCTTCTTGAGGTTTCCCCGATTGGGATTATGATTGAAGAAACTTTGAGGGGTAGCAGCTTGTCCATTCCTCCAACTAAAATTTGGATGATTTCTCCAACCAGATTGTATGTATTGGAGGTAGATCCATTGAAAAGTCTTTGATAGTTATTTACGGCATTGGCTTGCTCATTCAACACTCCTCGAAAGGCGATATGGTAGGACAATTTTCGGTTGTGTGAATGTTGCAATCACATATGCCGCAAAAACAATTTCATTAACCTTCTCCTTCTTTCCTTCCATGGCCTCGACTCTTCGAGTGAGATTAGTCACTTTAAAATTTACATCGTCCTCTTCTTTCAGGAGATATACTCCACCTTTCTCCTTAGATTGAGTTGGCCTAGGCGTGGTGTTTGATTTTGGGTAATGGTCCCATGATTGTGCATTCTCAGCAAGTCTATCGAGGTAATCCCATACCTCGTCGACCTCTTTATTCATGAATTCACCATTACACATTGTCTCGACCGCTAAGCGCATGGAAGATGTCACCATCATAGAAAAATTTGTAATGCGCCACATTTCAAAACCGTGTTGTGGGCATGAACTGACAAGATCCTTGAACCTTTCCCAACATTGGTAGAATGTTTCATCTTCCTTTTGGGCGAAGTTCATGATTGCCTTTCTGAGGGTAATTGTTTTATGGTGTGGGAAAAATTTCTTTATGAATTCCTCTCTGCAAATCATTCCATGTGCCAATGGATCTAGGACGCAGTGAATGTAACCACGTCTTAGCCTTCTCTTTCAAGGAAAAAGGAAAGAGTTTCAGCCTGATTGTATCCTCGGATACATTGGGAAAGTATAAGGTGGCTATAATCTCATCGAACTCTTTCAAATGTAAGTATGGACTTTCTCGATTCAAGCCCATGGAATTTAGGAAGGAGTTGGATAACTCTGGCTTGATGTCCATATGTCCTGTGTTTTCGGGAAAAATCATGCATGAGGGCGTGCTCACCCCGCCGGTTGTAAATAATCTCGTAAGGTACGAGGCGGGGTGCTTGAAGCACCTCATTCTCATCATGTACTTCCTCATCCATCCGTTGAGGTAGTGCTTGAGGTTGATTTTCAGCCATAA
This sequence comes from Magnolia changhungtana, assembly GCA_030180095.1. NCBI lineage: Eukaryota > Viridiplantae > Streptophyta > Magnoliopsida > Magnoliales > Magnoliaceae > Magnolia > Magnolia changhungtana. The sequence goes on along the minus strand of JASAUF010000200.1, from coordinate 1,917,124 downwards.
CCTCAATTAACTCAGGGGAATTCGAGCGGTGTCTAATCCTGCGATGGACAGTCAACCCCTCAACTAACCCTCCTTCAGTCAAGAGACGTCGAGTGTCGTCACGGGCCCACTTGGGCATGAAACACTCATGACCTCAGCTAAATTCTAAACCTAATCCTAAGAAAGAAAATGAAAATCTAAAAAGAAAGATAGGGTTGGGAGGAAGTTACCAAATTGGAGTCCCTAAGCTAAAGACACCAAAAATAAAACAAAATAAGTTAGTTCAAAATAGAAGAAATTTCTAGAGCAAATCAAATCTAAAGAGTTAGGAAATCTAGCAAATCGAAAGAGTTTACCAAATTAGAAGTTCTATCTTAACAACCTACAAAATAGAAAATGAGTTAGTTCTATGAATCAAAATAGAAAACAAAATTAAAAATTAAAATTAGTAAAATCCTAATCTTAAACTAACTCTAAATCCAATTAATTTCGAAAATCGTAGCCGTCGAGTCCACAAGAACGGCGCCAAAAACTTGTTCACTCCCAAGTATAGGGTTGTGATGTAGTAATAAACTCGGTAAGACCGAGGTCGAATCCCAAGGGACTGGAACTTGTACGTTATCTGAAACTGAGTAGAAATAGAACTAGAATGAGATGAAATCTAAATCAATTATAATTTGAAGAATAATGATGAAATATTAATCTAAAACTTAGGAAAAATCAGAGAAGGGAAACTAGGGATTCAGAGGATCCACTTGTAGAGATCAGGGAGATCTTATGCCTGGGTTAAAAATCAGGAAAATTAACTGAACTGACGTTGATATAGTTTTCAAGAGACGAGAGGTATATGAATTAGGATGGATTCCATCACCAAACCATGCCCAGGAGACATAGCAGACAACAGAATTAAACTAATTACCAACCAATCAATGTATGAAGGTTAGGAAGGGTACCGACATCCAACCATGCCCGGAGACGATGGTGAACAACATGAGGCTTCTGACGTCATAAACATAAAAAGAGAAGAACATGCTCAAAGCCATTGTAGACCCATTGTAATTTCACCACAACAGACCATTAAAGACTAAAAACACATTCCCATAAATAATCAAACTAATATCAATTCAAATTCGGTTCAAAAATAAATTAAAGGCATAAAGAAAAATCCCATAACACTACAAGCTTCACCTCTTAGCTTAGCTAAGAGGTTTAGCCGACATGGATGGGCCAAATCTCTCCATAAAAAAATCAAACTAAAAAGAAAACAAAAACCTTAAGCACTTCTCCCTGCAAATCTCACAAGCCTCGGCTCCACGTCCAAGCCAAGCTGCCGTCCTTCCTCCCAACTCGGATGCTCCAATTCGAGATCCCACTTCTCTCCTTCTTTTCTCCTTTTATAGGCCGAGGTTGGTGTGCAAAAATCAGCCACAATGCGTAGTCTTAGCACTCAGTATCTCGATTTGAGAAGAGTCGCTTAGAAAACCGACTCCCGATTCACGCAACAGAGAAAGAAAACCTCCGTTTAAAACAATTTTTATGCAACAAAGTTCGATCCAAGACGTTCGACCGTCTTGGATTTAATCGATCCCACCATGGATGAGATTCTGACGTTCGATAGAAAAACCGATCACCAACCCGATTGCTTTGAACGGCCCGGAGTTTTCGGTTTTCCTGATCGCGTAGAGCTCGAACTTCCGCCGTCGACGGTGGGGTCCATGATCGATGGAAATCTAGAAATCCACTCCGTTCACTGGCTTACTCTCGCAAAAACGGTCGGAATTGATGCGGTTTGGCTCCGATTCAGCAAGTCCCACCAGGACTTTCTATTCAGCCATCCAACCTGCGTTCAACGGCTGAAAGCCTGATAACCACAATCTCCTGAATTTCCATCCTCTAGGCTTTGGTAAAACGTACCTTGGAGTTCTAATGGACGGTCCGGATCGGAATTTCAGAGCGTGATGGTGGCCCACACGATCCGTCCGGAAGCTCTGTTTGCGAACGAGCTCGCTACCGTGCCTTTCGCGAATGATTGGTGGGACCCACACTCTCGATGTTTGGAAAATCCGCACCGTCCATCGGCTTGAGGAGGAAAAAACCGTTCGTGCCGACCAAGACCAGTTTGATCTGTGTGCCCACCGGTTTTTCCATTCTACCGTCCATCCTGCGTTTGACGGTAAAAATCGTGTGATCGCATGTACACGGCAAAAATGTCGAGATGATTAGGGCGTGGCCACCCCGGACACAATGAATGGTTTGGATCTTGCATGTGGGTGATGGGTGGGGCCCACAAATGTAAAACCAATGGTCTTCATTACCGAATCGCAATGCCGTTTCGAATTTTTTTTTTTTTTTTTTCTTTAAGAATACGGACCGTTTCTTCCGCCGGCGACCCGACTTGGTTGGTTCGGTGGGCGGCGCCTGCTGTGGGTGCTGTGCATATGCACGATGCAAGGTGGGCGCCCCTTCGATGGATGTAAACAATCTGCTCCGTCCGTTCTTTTCCTCGTGTAATTCAAGCGGTTGGGACACAAAATGACGCATATTCAGATACCAGATGAGCCTCAGTTTGACAATTTGTGAGCTGATCTGACCGTTGGCCCACTTTCATGATGATCCGACGGCTGAAATTTGACGTGTACGGTTAATATAGGGCGTTCAGGCCACGTATGAAGTCTCGTGTCAATCGGATGGCGGGAACCCTGTGTTCTTGCATTCTGGACGTCCTTCGGGCCACTTGAGCTTCATTTCTCGATTTTTTCGGATCTCGGCCTGTGTAAAATCGTCGATCCCAATCCCTAGGAGTCTGTCCCCTGCTTTTGTGACATCGGAGTGCCAAATCCACGCTTTTACTATCGCTTTTCAGTCAACGCTCCTGATTGAATCCTGCAACAAAACACAATTAAAATACTCCATTAGTCATTATTGTGTATGTAAAATCTGGCAATAATCGGGGTCTGATATGCAATATTTGACCCTCAACAAACAGATCACCAAAATATGGAACTTTACATCCATGATACATTGACACCCATGACAAACGAAATGAAAAAAATGCCAAGATGAATGGAATTGAATGAATCATCCAAAAATGACAGCTGGAAAACGACAAAGTCAGGAGAAGGATGGTTCTAAGTCAATATAATTGAGGAAATGAATTATACATCTCGCATATTGCAGTACAATGTCAATTTCTAATTGAAACAATCACAATTAGATGTGCAATTGAGCTTCCACTCCACAACAACCTGGTTCCATTCTGTCATGACTATCCACAAAAGTCAAATATCCATTGGAAGAGAATGTGGGAAAACTCACTTGAATATTTCATCTTCCAACAGGAGATATGAAAAATAAATCATTCCAGAGCAACGGCAAATTCTGCTGCTTAGGAAGTTATATTTCCACATGTTCCTACCCTGATCTTCTCCAGATTATTGAGGATGATATCTGTGTTTCTTTAGGCCTTATTTGGGATCAAGGAAATGAGACTGAATTTGGTTAATCCATGAACTTGTCAAATTCATGGATGCATTGGATTTTGATTTGGTGAATTCCAAAGTCCACTGTCTGGGAATTAAACTACAAATCCATAGATTTGGGGAGCATTTATTGCAAAGGAATTAACTTTAAAAAAAAAAAAAAAAAAATTTTACTTGCTTTTGTAAGTGTCTCATTTTGAGGATTTGGTAAGTCTTTATTTTTTGGGGAATTTAGATTTGCCCCAAATTCATGGATTTATGGAGGCATGGATTTGAAATCCATGGATTTTAGCAAATCCCCAACAAAAAACAAATGGGAGATTCAAAATCCACGGATTTCACAAAACTACCATTTTCTGAACTTGATTAATGCCTTGGTATTGAAGGATACGTAGGCAAATCAAATTTGGAGGTGAAGGATGATCTTGATCTGTGAGACAGTATTTTTCTAGAAATAACAAAGCTGAAGGAGTTTTTCAGTCAATGACAGACTTTCTATAATGAGGTAATGATTAATTGGGGGATTGGCAGTCACATGGACAATGAAAGATATGAATAAGAGGGAGCTAGAGCAGAGATCCTCTAACAAGTTGAAGAAGTATCTAATGGGACATGTACTACATCTTGCCCTTAAACTGATAATGGCATAACTTTCATAACAATTGCAATGGCTACTTTTAGTAGATGAGTTGGATCATACGATCACATATACATTACGGGATTGTCAAACATAAGATGCACAAAAATTGACAAAGTGAATACATCAGAGTTGAGTTTATATTTCATTTGTAGGTGTTCTAGAATCCCTATTTGAGTGTTATTTCTTCTTAGTCTAAATTAGGGGTGCAACTTGGGTGGGTTAAGTCAGGTTGAGAGCTTGACCCAACCTCAAGAGGACCTAACCCGCAACCCATGTTCACTCCCTAAGTATAGGATTGTGATGTAGTAATAAACTTGGTGAGACCGAGGTCGAATCCCAAGGGATTGAAACCTGTACGTAATCTGAAATTACGTAAAACTAGAACTAGACTAAGATGAAATCTAAATCAAATGTAATTGAGGGAATAATGATGAAATATTTATCTAAAACTTAGAGAATTCAGAGGAATGAAACTAGGGTGTCAAGGATCCACTTGTAGCAATTGAGAAGTTACCTTGTATTGATTCAGGGACAACTAGAATCAGAGTCCTATCCTATCCAGTAGGTAAGAAGAGATTTGTCAGATCTTTGAACTTCTCATGAATCTAATCATCAAAGGATTAGAATGGTGAAGATTTGGAAGTGATTCCATCACCAAACCATGCCTAGGAGACTATGGCAAACAACAGCAATTTACCAACCTCACAGCCAATCATAAGAGAATTGTGAAAGTTAGGAAGGGTTCCGTCACCCAACCATGCCCAGGAGACAATGGTGAACAACATGGCTTCCTAAGTTCAGAATCTCATAATGAAAAGAACATACTTAAAGCTATCGTAGATCCATTGTAATTTAAGTCACAACAAACCATTAAAAACTAAAAGCATACCTTAATAATCAAACTAGAATCCATAAGGTTCAACAAGACATAAATCAAAACAAAGCAACCATCTTAATCACGCTACAAGCTTCACCTCTTAGCCCTAGCTAAGAGGTTCAGCCTAGCAACATGATTAGGCTAAATCCCTGAATCCAAAACAAAACAAAACAGAAAACGAAGAAAAGAAAACAAAAACTCTACTCCTATCTCTCTCTCTTGTGCACGTTTTAACCGATATAATCCCTACTCTCTCCCTCATCCTTTCTTTTATAGGCTGATGGAAGTCGGTCAACATGGAGAGGTCGGTTACAAGGAAGGTCGGCTGGAGTTTACGCACTTCCTTGCATGCGTAACACATTTTTAGAAACCTCCTCTGTTCTGCGTAGCGAAGAAACGCAAAACTCCTTGCGTTTGATCCGTTTTTCAGGGAAGATATCGTCAACACCATCCATTCTATCTCCATTCAAAGGGTCGTGATCTGCTTGGCTGCCATTTCGACGGTCCGGATCAGCTTCTTGGTCGCTGATCACGACGGAATATTCGGTTTTCCCGGTCATTCGCGGAACAGAGCCTTCACAATCTTGTGCTGGGATATTGGTGGGGTCCATGATCGGATTTTAATGAGAAATCCACTCCGTCCATTAGAATCACAAGAAAAAACCATTCAGAGATGGCTAGTTTTGGATCGAGTTAGGTGTGGCCCATTGAATTGTAACCTAGTCGTCCATTAGATGTAGTGGCACGGTTTCCATACATACACGCGCATGGGTCTGAAAGACTATCGTGTGTATGGTTGGTTTCCCCTCCCAGTTCGAATGAACGGTTCAGATTGTCCGCATAGGCAATCGTGGTGGCCCACAAGATCCAACGCAGGTGCTCTGTTCGCAGCAGGGAACGACAATTGCCGTTTTCTGAATTTGAGTCTGTCAAGAGAGCTTGACTCTCATTGACCATACAGTGCACATGTGCACTATGCACACCTAACTCAAGGTGGAATCCACTGCGCTGCTTGTGAGAGATTTGATCCGTCCATCCTTTTTCTCATCTCATTTAAACTGTTGAGACCAATTTTTAAGCATATCCAGATAGCAGGTAGGTGCAAAATCAATGGTTTATGTTGAAGTGATAAAAGTCCTTGATATACATTGATACACCACGCTCTGACAGCTTGAGCTTTTGGAGTAAATGGTTGTTTGACATGGTATCAGAACGGAAGGTCGTATGTTCGAATCTTGAGAGCAGCAAGTATGTCTCGCTAATATATTCTTCTCCCACGGGGGGTCAGGAAAATCAGGTCCGGCCCAGGGACCAGGAAATTAAGCCGGGCCTATTTATGGTGTGAGTGTCCCTCCACCCTCTTCAGTATGTTCCCGTGCGGAGTTCCCATCTCGCACGTGCGAGGGGGTGTTGAAGTGATAAAAGTCCCTTGATATACATTGATACACCACACTCTGACAGCCTGAGCTTTTGGAGTAAATGGTTGTTTGACAGTTTATTGGCTGATCTGTCCATTGGGCCACTTCCATAGGGATCTAATGGCTGAAATTCAACGTGTACGGTTAATTTATGGTCCTCAGGCTATGTATGAAGTTTCGAGCTGAGCAGGTGTTCGGAACCCTGTGATCTTGCATTTTGGCCGAGTTTCAGGCCACTTGAGCTTCAGTTTCTCGATTTTCTTGGATCTTTGACGTGCAAATCCATCGATCTTGGTCTCCTGGGGTCCGTCCCATGCTTTGGTGAATTCTGAGCGTTAAATGTCAGCTTTTAGCATCCTATTTTAATCCAAGCTCGTAAATACACCCTGCATCACAAACACGATTAAATCGGGCTGTTAACTACTTCGTAAATCTTGGCAATAACTGAGGTCTGATACGCAATATTTGACCCTCAACAACCCACAACCCAATCGGATCCAAATTCCAGCCTGAGTTGCCCAACCGACCGACAACCCAAAACCTCTATACATAAATCTAACCTGACCCAAATACATGTGATTATTCCAAAATGACCTCAGCTGACCTGAATTTTCTCTACCCAAACTGAACCCTATTTCAAATTGGGTTGGAGTTTTCCTACCCCTAACCCAACTGGAGGACCTTGACAAACTGACCCGCCCAAACAGAACTCAGGTTGAGTTAGCCTTGGTCTAAACCATAATTCTGTGCAACGTCATGCCAAGTCTTGAATTACAGACATTGTGATGCCTGACCTTCTTGTTATCTTGATTACCCATTTGCAGATAACAGGTGCCGTCCCTGGAGGAAATGATAACAAATCTTATCCCAAAAAAAAAATGCAAGAAATAGTTGATAAACAGCATTTTTACAACCATCAAGCAACAAATATTTTTAATCCTTGTTTGAGTTTTATATAATGTACTACTTTCTTTGAGAATTTTAGAAATTATTGATGAAAATGTGGATACTAGAATATTTATAATCACCATCATCTGTTTTATTTAGTCCGGTTTGTAAAGACATCATTTAGTGTTTGTAAATGTTATCATACAATGCAAACGATGATGAACCTGTTTGCTTCTGATCAACTCTAGGTCTTGAAGTTCAACCTCACAGAATCTGGCCTACTCTGTGTTTTACCCTGGCTTACAATGGCATTATCTGCCAACCTTGGAGGGTGGATTGCAGACACGCTTGTTAGTAAAGGGCTATCTGTTACAACAGTTCGCAAGGTTTGATTCTCTGCTTTGAGTTTAATTGGAAGAGATTGGTGGCATGCTATTTTGAGTGTCACATAAATAAAATTTATATGGCATTTTGTTCTTACAAGAGTTTTTTATTAGTAGTTTTTACCAGAAAATATAACACTAAGAATTACATGGAAAATCACGATAGAGGAGATCAAATGCTTTAACTTGCATTCTTATGTTGTCTTCCGTTTCCTGCTTCCACTTTCATCACTAACATCTTTCTCATTCATGACTTTATATTGCATGATAACATTTTTTTGAGATGTCTAAGGTTCTTAACATCTGCTACCAAGTAATAAAAATAGACTGCATTGAATCAAATAAAAATAGAATAAACTGGATTTCTCTAGAAAATCCCTCATTTGAAGCTAGGTATTAAAAAACGGTTATGTAACAGTAACAGTGGGACCTCATTAAGCGATAACAGGGCTGTAATTCCCGATCTGACAAAAAAAAAAAAAGGCTTGTAATGGGCCTGTAATGGCTGTAACAGGTTTGTAATGTACTGATAATGGGGGCAATAAATTTTTTTCTTAAAAAAAAAATTTCGACTGTTATGGCCCGTATTGTATTGTTCATATGGCCAGCCATTATGGCGGCTGTTACTATTTCCGTTACCGAATACTTTTATTTGAAGACTCTTCGAGCAAGTTCTGCATCCAATCAGTTTTCAAGACATAATACTTACCAAGGCTGCACCTCTGGGTGAAGCCAAGAAGCTCATTGGTTGTTTCTGAACTGTGATTAATACACCATGGTGAATGTTGTCTCTTCATTTCTCTTCAATTTTGGAAGCTAAAGTGTCGAATGTCTCCAAGTTTCAGCAGTAACAATTTCTATGTTTCCTTAATTCCATTTGATTTTTGTGTGATATTTACAGTTTCTATACACCAATCTATAAAAAGAGGTAGGATCCAGTGTGCATCCAGTGCCATATATTAGATGGTATCAGTCCTATGATAAGATTGGCAAATGTCTCAATCCATCCAAACCAGCCAACTGGTAGGCCAGGTTATGGATGGGCCACTGGTTGAAACTGTTTCCAACCATTTGATCTAAGAATTCTTTTACCATCCAAACATACCAAGAGGTGCTCACTAATGGTATGGTTTGAATCCTCACCCAAGTGCATGAATCAAGGTCTTGTAGGGTTGTGACCATTTAGTAAATGGTACCAAAATGCATGCTAGATCCTAAATCATACATTATCTACCTCAGGTAGGATATGAGATCTTTAGAACTGTTGTTGGCAATGTACCTCCTCCATATTTTGCATGATCCTTGAAACTATCCTAGATTAGAAACATGTGATTCTTTATATCTTAGAAACAGCAAGGGATGTTGGAAGTTTGAATAGCAACAATAGGTAGAAGAGCATGAGCTACAGCTGAAGTAGAAATTTCATCTATATCCATTCATTATTTTTATATTTTATCATATATAACTATGAGAAATGCTTCAGTGCTCTCCTAGTTGCATTGGTTCACTTGGACAGTTCATTTAATCGATCTGAACTGTCCATTAAGCACATCACAATTTTGTAGGCTATCTTACAAAAATCATACTGATCAAATGATCCAATCCATCTTTGATTTAGCCTTAATTTCTACAGCTATCCATTATTTTGGTGATAGATGGGATGTATACAATTGCCTAATGAAAGCGATTCTTTAGAATCATAAGCAGTCCATAATAGGTCCTACCAAATAGACGGATCAAATTGTTGAACGGACCTATATTTGTGTAAATTTTCTTAACCATCCATATTGAAGACCATTGATCAAATGGTTCATATTTGTCAACCTGATATTTGTATGGTGGCCCATAAAATGTGTGCTAAACCCAATAAACAGTCTAGATCAATGGATTGGACTAAGTGTCCCAATGCAACTACGAGCACTATAACTTATTCTGCTCTAAGAGCACTGGAGTATATTTCTATAGCTATTTATAACATTTATAAATAACATGGACATTAGCAACGTCCTCAAACTTTTTAAACAGCACATGGGGTGATGTATCGTCAATCTTAACCATTCATTCATTCATACAACTAGGAGCGACCCATGGTGCAAGAATCATACCGATCAGATGATCCTAACCCTTCAAATGGGGTCAATTTATTACAACAGTCCATTGTTTATGAGTCATAAATCACATGATTAGAATTATCAAATCAAAGTGTTATTTTAGAATCATAAGAATATACAAATTGGGATATGTCTATTAGATGTTTCAAGATGATGATTGGACATATTTTGTTTCTTTCGTGAATCTTGACTGGCCATTTTCATGCAATTGATCAGAAGCTTAGGATCACCCAATCGGCATGTTTTTCTCAACATGGCTTGCTTGTAGTTAATGAATGAACGGTTTGGATCAACAATAGGTCACCCCATGTGCCATTTAGAAGGTTTGGGGATGTTGTTGAGGTCCCTGTGAAAGTGGGGACATTGGGAAAACCCAAATAATATTGACTTTAAGAATTAAAGATTGAATCAAGTCACGTAAAACCTCATGCAAGTTTTTGAGTCAACCCAAATCGGCTTGACATGGAGTTGAGTTGAGCTTTCGAGTGTTTAAACCATGGTTTGCATTGCTGATTTAGTGTTCATCTGAACTTGCAGATCATGCAGTCAATTGGATTTCTCGGTCCTGCTTTCTTTCTAACGCAGTTGAGCCACGTCAATTCCCCGGCAATGGCAGTACTATGCATGGCGTGCAGTCAGGTTTGTAAATACAGAAATGCTTGTGGATTCTTTAGTCTAATTTTGCTAGAGTCAGCTCAGCTTCCATTATGCAGACTTTCTCCAATCCCATTGGTTTAGATTGACTCTTTGTGAAAACGGGCGTGTTGCAAGTCAAACCTGTTTTTTTCAAAGGCTTGTTTGGATCAACTAGCTATAATAAAAGCTCATTATTTGAATCTTTTTAATAGGGAACTGATGCATTCTCGCAATCTGGTCTGTATTCTAACCATCAAGACATAGGCCCTCGATATGCTGTAAGTACAGTCTATCTGTTTCATACTAATTTTCTTCCCAATGTTATTGACATGCCATAAATTCCACTTTTTGTTAACCCCCACCTCAAATCAAGCTTTTCCAATCTAACAATAGTGAATATTTTAGGAAAAGTAATGGGTTCTCTTCCTCTTCTTTTTGAATTATTTACAGGGAGTGCTACTGGGTCTATCGAATACTGCTGGAGTGCTGGCAGGTGTCCTTGGAACAGCAGCCACGGGTTACATCTTGCAACATGGTTTGGTCTTATCTCTTGCGGTCGATTAATGCCTTTGTAACTTAGAGACATAAATAAGCATTAATGTTAGGCATGGTGAATTGCATAGAAAAGCACGGAAGTTGACATCATAAAAGATATACTACAATCTAGTTGTAGTAGTTTGCAAGGGGAATGTTATGGTCAGATCCCAAATCGTCAGACATGGCACAGACTAACTGTGATTAGTAACATACAGAGAGGCCCAGCAAAAAGAAAACAGGACAATTGGTGTCATTCCTGGTGGCCCACTGAAGTAGACAATTAGCTCTATGATTCATCTGAAGATTTTTTGGGGCTAACCATATCATTCCGCTACTTCGTAAAAGCATAAAAGTATAGGAAGCACATTGATGTTAATACAATTTCTGCAAAACTAATGTATATATGCACTAGGGTACATTTAGTTGCACCAATTTCCCTTTAAAGTACATGTCAGCATGCCTTAGTCACATGACGTCACATGTCCAACAAAGCATCCTTTGGAAATGTGGTTATTACAAATAATGCATTATCTTTGAACTATTGAGCAGTCTTGCAGCGTTTTCAATTTTCTTCGACTGACCACTGCATGTAAATGTTGTAATCTTCAGGCTCTTGGGATGATGTCTTCAAGGTCTCAGTTGGTCTCTATCTTGTTGGAACTGTGGTCTGGAACCTTTTCTCAACAGGCGAGAAAATCATTGACTGATTGTTGTTGCAGTCGATTGTCAGACGGAAACAGCTAAGTGCTAACACCCCCCACACACACAGAATTTGAAGAAAAATAAAAGAGCAAGCAAAAAACAAACTGAGAGGGCGAGAAAGGGATGGTATGGCTGTTTTCTAATGGATTGGTGGCATTTTTGCTATGAGAAAAGCTACGAACTCCATCACAGAACACTATAGGTGTTTGCATTTCATCATCATCCATTCATCTCAAAGCATGAAATTCTTCAGGCTCCAGCTTCCCCACGTGGATAAAGCAGTGGGCCAGCAAGGCTATGTCATCACGAGCAAGCTTCGTTGTTCGTGAAACAGTGCCATCTCATCTCATCGGGATCTTTACAGAATGCCAATGAAACAAAGTAGCCTTGGGGTGTCACCAAATCTATTTTTGGTACTGATTTTATCAATCTCACCACTATTGATTTTAATTTTTCTCTATAAATATGTATAGCATACTACATTTTCCCTCATATATACTTGCTATAATATTAATCTGATAACCTCTTTTTGATGTAATGATCATGTATAGTTAGCTTTACTGCACAATCGAATGCAATGTTGGGCCCATGTCACGTGTATGGGAAATCCAACCCATCTAAAAGGTCCTCCCACCACGAAAATGGATTGCCCAAAAAATCAGGCCAATCCAATCAGGTGGGCCACAGCATGAAAATCAATGTTTTGGCAGTTGCATTGTCCAGGAAAATTATGGCGTGGCCCATGTGATGAGTGGATCCTTGTGAGTTCGGGATGTCCCATTTCATGGTGGGGCACACATTATGGATGTTACACACATGATTTGGGCCCCATATGAAGTTGAGTGTAAGTTACATTCAATATTGTATATGATCACTTATCCTTTTCAATATTCCCCCCTTTTTTAATCTTAAAATCAGCAGTTATATGTATGTGTGCGCATGTTTGCGTGCACGTAGGTGTGTGCGTGGACATGTGTAAAACTAGCAAATCAAAACCTTGTCCATCAGTAGAGGTGGGCATTGGGTCGAGTCGGACTAGATTGGGTCCAACTCAACTCGATCCGATTTTTTCAAGAACTTGACACGAACTCGATTCGATCCAAGACCGAGTCTTGGAGGGTTGACTCGATCCGATCCGATCCCTTGCTGGCCTGACCCGAACCGAGTCCGACTTGGTTAGGGAAATCAAGTCGGATCGGGTTGGGTACAGTTCGGATCAAGTCCTCCTCTCTCTACTACTTTCTGAAATAATTTCATTTCTAGCAAACAAGTTCTAGATACACATCAATGGAAGATTATCTATTTTAGAAAAATGGTACAAAATCTATGCTTCGTAAGGAAAAATCTAAAAAACGACCTTCGTACCAAGAAATTGAGATAGCATGACTTTTGGGGATTGCTTGCATCTCCATGAGGTATGCCTGATGAATGGACACCAATGTGGACCCTAATCAACTAATGGTGGGTGAGCCCATCTTAATTGTTTCATGTGGTGTGGCCTACCTGAGTTTTAGATCATTATGATTTTTGAGCTCGATGGTGAATAGGGCGGACCTGATCATGAAATGTCCACCCACATGGGCCCTGGTTAGAGGAACCCATGCCCCCAATATATACCTATGTAAGCCAGTCTAGCAGACAAAATATGCTTCCACGCTCCTTTTATGAGCATGTCTCAACCACCTTTGAATCACTTTCAACAATCAAATTAAAGATTGTATACGTCCACTTTAATTTAGCCTAATTATCTACACTCATAAAAATTGGTAAAGGCTAATTGAAAATGATACATGGTATTCCGTAATGTGGTATGTTATGGGAAGATCCGAGCCCCTTGTAATTCCGAGGCCTGACGCCATGTTGATCTGATCGGATGGATAATTAACAGCTCGACACAGATTCTGAGAGCAGACAGTACCCTACAAAGATCCATAACCACTCCGATTGAGACCTTGCCTGCCTGAAGGTCCAAGCCAATTCCATATTCCGAGGCGGACACTCCTTGAGCTGAACTTAGAAATTGCCATAAGTGAACGTGACCGGTTACTTTGCTCCCAAATATGCACGATATACATGATGTAGTACGTGATCCCAGGATTATGTGCAGTATCTCCATGATCCGAAGATCTCCCTGATTGCGTGAATCGTCCCGTGATTAATGGGCCGAGACCATCCTATACTCAGGTATAAATACATGAGGACCCCATTGCTACAGGTACGCAATGTCTGACACTTTCCTTCTACACTTCAATTTAGACCCCGATTCCCTTGACCTGACTTAGGCATCGGAGGGTCCCCCAGCTTAGCCAGGGTCTCCTTTGCTCACCCGTTTTACAGGGCCAAGATCTATTCAAGGAGCGTCACACGGAGTGGAGGGTGGTCCAGATTTTGTCGTCAACATTTTTGGCGTCATCTGTGGGAATCTGATACAAAAGGTCAGGTTCCTATTCTTTAGTATAATGGCTCGAGGAAATAAGAAAGCAATAGCTGTGGAACTAGTTCCGAATGAGCAAACTCATTTCTCCTCGCTACTTCACACCGAATCAGCCCCAGGGCCCTCCCAGCGTTCTCGCAATCGGGCGAGTAAATATCGTACTATGCAAAACGAGATACAAGCCTTACGGGATGAGGTGAATAGGATGAAGCAACAACACGAGCCATGACCGCACCCCGTTCAGGAAAGTCCTGTACCTAAACCAGTGGGTCCGGTCGTGGAAGTCCACTCCGCGCCGAGGGGTGTGAGGCCCGAGATGCCTCAACACCCCCAAGCACTGCTCTCGAGTCAGAATCCTCCCCCGACCCAACTTCGAGCCTCAGCTCGGAACAAGGCCACGCGAGCTCTAACCAATGTTTCGGTCACCTCAGCCCTGGCACCGACAGATCTCCGCCATCGGCTGGAATAGAGGAGAGGAAGGAGAACTCTAGAAGTTGAAAATAACCAGGAAATCGTGGCAGAGAACAGAGACCCGTGGGAGAAACGGTTCGCAGAGTTCAACGACAGATTCACGGCTTTAGAAAAGAAATAGTTGCCTACATCAGTTCCCACCGCTGTTCAGGCAATGATGGAAGAGACCGAACCTCCCTTCACCTCAGAAATCATGAACGAGGTGATGCCTCAGAGGTTCCGGATACCTCCCGTCATCCAATACTCCGGGTCTGGAGACCCATCCGAACACGTAGAAGCCTATCGCTATGGATGCAGATCCAGACGGCGACAAATGCTAAGATGTGCCGGGGGTTCTCTATCACACTTGCAGGTTCCGCACGGAGTTGGTACCGACAGCTCAAACCATATTCCATCAGTTCCTTCGTAGAGTTAAGTCGACTATTCCTTACCTAGTTCATAAGTAGTAAGATGAGTCGAAAACCCAACACTCACTTGTTTGCCATCAAGCAAGAGCCTAAGGAGTTGTTGAAAGATTACATCGCTTGTTTCAATGAGGAAGCGTTATTGGTGGAAGATTACGACGATAAAATGACACTTGCTGCTGTGTTCAGTGACCTAAAAGAAAGGAAATTCACTTTCTCCATTGGAAAGAACCCGCCGAAGACTCTAGGCGAACTGGTTGCCAGAGCTCAGAAGTATACCAACGTGGATGAATTCTCCAATGCTCGTAAGAATGTCTAAGTAACAGAGCCAAATGGTAAAGGGAAAAGGCTTAGGAACGAGGAATCTCAGCCGTCTAACAAGGGGGCCGATGACCGCGTCTCTCGCGATCATCGTTCGAGCAGAAGACCGGAGGAAAAATTTCGTTCCCACACCCCCCTCAACGCATCTACCGAGCAGATTCTATTGGACATCCAAGGAGAGAAACTGCTGAATTGGCCTGTTCGCATGAGAGCCGACCTAGATCATCGAGACAAGCGCAAGTACTGCCGCTTCCATCGAGACCATAGCCACAATACGGCTGATTGTGTCGATCTCAAAGATGAGATCGAAACCCTTATTCTGAAGGGACATCTACGTCGGTACATCAAGGAAGGAAAAGCCGCTTGGAAAGGAGAAAGAGAGCGAAGCAGCCGAATAACACTACGGAGGAGCCCACCGAAATCCGTATGATCTTCGGGGGCTCATTCGGTGGTGGAGATTCGAACAGGGCATGGAAAGCTCACCCCAGGAAGTCTGAGCTGGAACATTACGTCCATTTAACCGAGCGCCCCAGCAAGGAGCTTCGGGTCAGCCCATGCACTCTGACGTTCATAGAAGAAGACGCACGCGAAATCCAGCACCCACATGATGATGCTTTAGTAGTTACCATGACTATAGCGAACCAAAAGGTATATCGCATCTTAGTCGACATCGGGAGCTTGGCTGACGTGATCTACTCCGAGGCCTTCGAAAGAATGGGGATTTCGAGGTCTTATCTCAGACCCGTGAAGACCTCCCTGCACGGCTTTGCCGAGAAAAAGTGATCTCCGAGGGAGTCATCTCCCTCCCTGTTACTGCGGAAGAAGGACAACATCACTTATGGTGGACTTCCTAGTTGTCAATGTACCATCAGTACACAACGTCATCATGGGCAGACCTTCTCTCAACGCTATGAGAGCAGTCGTCTCCACCTATCACCTGATGATGAAATTTCTACCTCTGAGGTGATCAGCGAGAGGCTTGGAGATGTTATGTGATGGCAGTAAAGAAGGGATCAGTTAAGCAAGCACCCACCATCAACGTTCTAGACCCCAAAGGGCCTATGGAGGGCTCATCCGTAAAAGACCTGAAGAAAGTACCGCTTGATAAGTCTTATCCGAGTAGGACCGTTCAACTCAGGATATCATTGAATCCTGAGCAACGACTCGAATTTTTAACATTCCTTCGACAACATAGCGATGTCTTCACCTGGTCCCATCAAGATATGCCAGGAATTTCTCCAGACGTTATAGTCCACAGACTAAACGTGGATCCAGATCACAAACCTGTTAAGCAGAAGAGAAGGCCGTTCGACACCGAACGATATGAAGCAATAGCAAACGAAGTCTCCGTTCTGCTCGACGCCGGATTTATAGAAGAGGTACATTATCCCGACTGGATCGCGAATGTGGTCCTTGTGAAGAAAACCAAGGGGAAGTGGCAAGTCTGTGTGGATTACTCAGATCCGAATAAAGCTTGTTTAAAAGATAGTTTCCCATTACCTCGGATCGATCAGCTGGTGGACAGCACGGCGGGACACGAGTTACTTTCTTTCATGGACGCAAACTCCAGATATAATCAGATCGCAATGCATCCCCCAGACAGACAGAAAACTACCTTTGTCACGAACAAGGAGCTCTACTGTTACCGGATCATGCCATTTGGCCTGAAAAATGCTAGGGCCACATATCAGAGGCCAGTGAACCAGCTGTTCTCTAAGCAGATCGGACGCACCATAGAAGTGTATGTTGACGACATGCTGGTGAAAAGTATCAAAGCATCCAATCATTTGACGGATCTCGGAGAAACGTTCGTCATCCTTTGAGAATTCCAGATGAAGCTGAATCTCACGAAGTGCGCTTTCGGAGTCGGCTCAGAAAAATTCCTCGATTTTGTAAGTCAGTCAGAGAGGTATCGAGGCTAACCCTGACAAGATCAAAGCACTCCTAGACACGCGTCCCATTAAGGAAATACAATGCCTTAAAGGACGAGTCGCGGTACTCGGACGTTTCATATCTAGAGCGATGGATAAATGCCTCTCCTTCTTCCGACAGTTGAAGGGTTAAAATAAGGTAGAGTGAACATCGGAGTGTGAGCAAGCTTTCCAGCAATTGAAACAGTATCTAGGTTCACCCCCTCTGCTGTCCAAACCCGAAAAAGGTGAACCCCTGTTCCTCTACCTCACGGTCTCAGCCTCAGCCGTCAGATCCCCCACCCCTAGAATGTCGAACATTTGAAGGTTTACTACCAGTGACAAAATAGCCTTTAAGGCCATCGACAAATGTATGCCTCTGAGCGACAGGCCTGTAAGGCCCCCGACAAATGTACGCCTCGAGCGACAAGCTTTTAAATCTCTTAATAAAATTCGCCTCTTCGCATCCACATGAATGAATTATCTACTAAACAAAAAGTTGCCTCTCATATGCAGGGGCGGACTCAATGAGCTAATCCCTTAAAAAAGGGGTTAGTACATTATCCCACAAAAATTCTACATGGTATCCCCTCTAAGTCAGGGGTAAAGCCAAATGCTGACCTGACTCTCCCAACATAAGAGTCGGCTCACAAACTAACGGGTAAAGCGAAAGGTTCTCGCCAATTGTGGGACGAGCCGACCCCTTAGGGGTCTGAACTCGATAAACAGGCTATAAAGGCCTCACTTTACAAGGTGGCATTGTAGAAGCTGACCCATTAAAGGGTCGGCATGGCCACGCCTTGGCAACAATCGACAACCAACAATCAACAATCAATAATCGACAGCCAACATCCAAAAATTAACTACGGGTTAACATATGAAAAATCATCATTCACAAACCCTCACCAGGAGGTCAAAGAGTAATCAGAAAGAAAAAGTTTCAACTATTCTCCAAAAAAAAAGAGGGAGCAAGTAATTTAAGCTATGCAGGCGGAGGAGGAGCTTGGGCGTCAGGGGCTTGATCCGGGTGGATGTCGTCAGTAGGTATCTCTCCAGCTTCTTCGGATAACAGGGAGTCAAGGTTAAGGTCCGGGTACATGCCCTGGATTGCCTCGATGCAATCATCATAGCCGCGGTTGTAAAATTTGGCGACCTCAGCGTCCCTCTCCTTGGAAGTTTTAAAAACCTTTATTGCTACGGCCACCGCCTCGGCCATATAAGCTTCGCCCTCAAATCGTTGAGTTTTCCTTGCTTGAGCGACAGCTCGAGTCTGCTCTTCTACAGCCTCGACTTTAGCTCGATCAAGGGCTTCACCCAGACGAGCGTTCTCCTGAGCCAGCGAGTCTACTTGAGCCCTGGCCTGGGTCAGCTCGGAGGTTGCAGCGTTGCGTTAAGCTTTGAAGTCCCCTGCGACCCCTTGTAGTTGTAGCTCCCTCGCTTCGAGGTCAGTTGCGACCTCTTGTAGCCGAAGCTCCCTGGCCTTCCCATCTTCGAGTTGCCGACGCAACTCGCCCTGCTCCAGTTAGAAGAGAGTCGCCTCATTCCGCAAGACTCCTACCTCGGCTCTGAGTGTCTCCACTTCGGGGTCTATCTTTCGACGCTCTCGCACTCTCTCCTAGGCCAAGAGGAGCTTCGGAACAGACTAAATAAAAAGCAAAGACAAGGAAATAAGAAAATGCGTATAAAAATGAAGGTTAAAAGATATGAGGAGAAGGAATACCTTGTAAAAGACTGTTGCCAGATCATTCAAGAAGGAGTCATCCGACCTAGAAAGCAGATTGACAATCTCTTCTCTCGGAACATGTTTGGCCGCCTAGTGAGCCAAACAAGACATATGGAAACCCTGTTCGAACCTTGGGCCGCTCGTCCCCACATGCGCCGAGCTTCCCTCCTCTGTGGCCCCAGTCTTGCTACCGGCCGATGCCTGAGCCTCGGACCCCAGGGCATTCCCTACCTCAAGAGAGGATATCATCGCATCAACCATTCGAATGGCCTCCTCCCGTTCGGAGGATGAAAGAATGGCTATGCAGGGGGCCGCGGCTGTAAGACGAGTCTCCTCGGTGAAAGGAACGACGGTGGGCAGAAGGGAAAGAGTTATGGTTGCCGAAGTCGGAACAATGATAACTGGAGTCGGAACTATGATTGAGGGAACCCCTACTTCAGCAGGCGCCACAAACGCAGTTGCGGCGATGGAAGCCACAGCTGAAGCTGCAGTAACAGAAACTGGAGCTGAGGGGCCCTCTTCGTGAGGAGTAGCTCGCTTCCTCCGAACGGTGTTCTTCGTCTGGGGCTCGTCTCTCAACAGCTCTTCCACCGTCGGAGCGACTTTCCTCCTCTGAGAACCAGACACCTCGGCCATGCCTGCGTAAGGAACGACAAATCAGCAACAAATCAGATAAGTCCAGTTTATCCAAAAGAAACAGACGAAGAGCTTACTGAAAGACGTCAGGAGAGGTACCGACTTGTAAAGCCCAGACCAATGGAGGTTGGCGGCAGTGATTAGATCTGACCAAGAGCGAAGCTCTCCTAATCGCGCCCTAGCCTTGGCTATGCGGTTCTTCTAAGCCGAGTCGAGAGGAGGTGTGCCCCTTAGAAAATTACAAAGATAAATGACAAAGGTTTTAGTCTGACTGACGTAACAAAGGAGAGTATAAAGATAAGGGGGATTAACTACTTCAACTGTTTTTGAAAATCGGGTCGGAACCCGAGTTGTCAGAGTCCCGAGTTCAGCCGCTTGTTCCTCCCATTCGCCCACAGTCCAGAACCATTTATTCTTCCAGTCCTTTTTAGAAGACGGAAGATTCATTACCAACCCTGACCCTTTGCTGCCTCGGGTCGTGAAGTAGTACCATGGTTATTGGCTATCATGCTTGACCAGGTACAAACTCATCAGTTCAGCTGGGGTCAGTTCGGAGTTCCCGACTTGACGCCAGATGATAAAGGCAGAAATCAACACCCTCTAAGCGTTAGGGGAGAATTGCCCAGGTGCCAGTCCAAGGTAGGCTGTCATGGCTTGGACGAAGGGATGCAAAGGAAGTCGAACTCCACATTGCAGCGCGCAAAGAAAAATAGTAACTTCTCCCTCAGCAGGCGCGCCAATGGTATCGAGAGGCTCGGGGGCCCTTATCCAAACGGAGTCCGGGATTTGGAACTACGAACGGATCCACTCTATTTGAGACTCCGAGAGTACGGAGCCTCCTGAGACTACCTTCGAGGCTCGTCCACTCGCTGACATCTCAGCAGCCTCGGTAGTTGTGGTCCGGGAGGCCCGAGTGGCTTTTTTTTCTACCACCTCGACGAGTCCGGCACTCGTCTCCCTCAATTTTCTAGGCGGAGGATAGAGGGAGACCGCTTCATAGGATCCTTCAGAAGCCCCTCTCCTGTCACCTGAACTTCCAGACTCGGAGTCATCGTCATAACTCCGAACAGTCTCCACGTCGGATGACATCTTAAAAAGGAATGCAGAGAAGTACAAGGAGACTCACCGAACAGTCACCAGAAATCACTTCTACCGGAAGTATCCTAATGGTCGGAATCGCCCATTAGAAGAACCCTGATTGACCGAAATCGCCTGCGTCGGAAATCGCTTCCTTCGGTGACAACTCAAACACAAAGTATGGAAGTGAACCGAAATCTTCGAAGGAAGATTTTTATAGACCTCACCAAATCTCCGCATTAATGATCAGTAATGATGGCCGCAGCCGAATCATCATGGGCCGAACTCGGAGCTGATGTGGCCACACACCATTGGCTCAGGCTCTATCGGGCGATGTGCTTCTAACATCAATTGGCATGCTTCGGATAAGCGAAACGATGCCCGAATATGGAAAGGTTCCATCCAAAACGTCACTCCAGGTATACGTGGCAACGAATCATTGGCGGGTGGTAATTCGAAATCTTAACCATCGCCACGCGTCCACTATGCGAAGACTCGTAGGCGGGAAACCCTAAGAGCATGAAGTTTCAAAACATGATAACTCTGGCATGTGCGGAAGGGTCGGCAGATGAGGCGTTTGATCTTCCATATGTCTACTCTTCGAGTCCTTAACAGACCTTGAAGAGTAGGGGGCTTCTTTTATGGGAAGATCCGAGCTCCTTGTAATTCCAAGGCTTGACTCCATGTTGATCTGATCGGATGGATAATTAACAGCTCGGCACAGATTTTGAGAGCAGATAGTACCCTACAAAGATCCATAACCACTCCGATTGAGACCTTGCCTGCCTTAAGGTCCGAGCTAATTCCATATTCCGAGGCGGACGCTCCTTGAGCCGAACTTAGAAACTGTCATAAGTGAATGTGGCTGGTTACTTCGCTCGCATATATGCACGATATACATGATGCAGTACGTGATTTCGGGATTATGTGCAGTATCTCCATGATCCGAAGATCTCCCTGATTGCGTGAATCGTGCCGTGATTAATAGGCCCAGATCATCCTATAGTCAGGTATAAATACATGAGGACCCCATTGCTATAGGTACGCAACGTCTGACACTCTCCCTCTACACTTCAATTTAGACCCTGATTCCCTTGACCTGACTTAGGCATCGGAGGGTCCCCTAGCTTAGCTAGGGTCTCCTTTGCTCACCCGTTTTGCAGGGCTAAGATCCATTCAAGGAGCGTCGCACGGAGTGGAGGGTGGTCCAGATTTTGTCATCAACATGGTATGTAGAGCTGTACACGAGTTGAGTATTGCCCTACTCGTACTCGGCTCTTAACGCCCGAGTGCTGCTCGTACTCGACTTTACTCGGCCAACGAGCAGGGACCCCCTGCTCGTACTCTACTCGCTCGAGTACGAGCCGAGTACGAGTAATAAACGAGTAGAGTTGAGTCCGAGTACCTATGTGTCAGTTGTGTGTAAAATCCTAGCCATGCAGAATGTGGGCCACCCCACAGAGATTACCTGTAGGCAAAAAAAGGGCGGTCCATTCATCAGGTGAGCAACACCATTAATATTAATGGACAACCGATGGACTGATTGAATGTACATGTTTGGTACACCTAATTTGTAAATTAATCAGATTTTCTCTCTAATTCATCATTTTTGTTGCGGTCTATCATTTACATGGATCAGATGTTCTACGCAAGCAATAAAATGGCCAGAAAAAGCCACTGTATGTTAAAGTTCAAATACATTGTTCAGAATCATCCGCCGTCCAGCTTGGACAACATACACACAAAATGGTGGGCCCAACAAAAGAAAATCTGCGGACGGACAGGGGCACCGGACACAAAATGGTGGGCCCAACACATAGATTCTGTAATCCATCAAAATTAACATTGGAAAGCAACAGATTAAAAACGAAATTCTTACCTGATAGACGGACAGGGGCACCGGACAGGGGTGGGACTAGCTGCGCACAGGGGCGTTGGGCAGGCCAAGGACAGGGGCACTGGGTAGGGTAGGGACGAAAGCGGCGAGCGACAAAGACGGACCGTGGCGAGGGGCAGCAGAGAGAGAGAGAGAGAGAGAGAGAGAGAGAGAGAGAGAGAGAGAGAGAGAGAGAGAGAGAGAGAGAGAGAGAGAGAGAGAGAGGGGAAGAAGAGGGACGAGTGCTTTGAGTCGGACGATGGACGAATGAGAGGAAGAAGAGAGAGAGAGAGAGAGAGAGAGAGAGAGAGAGAGAGAGAGAGAGAGAGAGAGGAATGGCCGAATGGGTAGGGTAGAAGGGACGAGCGTTGGACGATGAGAGGGAGGGAAGGAAAGGGAGGGTTTGGTTTTTCGATTTGGGCGGGGCGGGTGAAAGCTGAAAGCGACCAAGAAATAGGCCTTTAGTTGTATATATATGGCCCTGGTCGAGCACCGAGTCGAGTACCGAGTCGAGTACTACTTTGCTCGTACTCTACTCGAACTCAAAACGAGTAGAAAAAACTACTTGTACTCGGCTCTAACACCTGACGAGTCGAGTACGAGTCAAGTATTCCGAGTCGAGTCGAGCGAGTACTCGAGCCTTAGTCTGCTCGTGTACAACTCTAATGGTATGTATTCAATCACGGAGGGGCAAATAGTGTATGAAGTTTTTAAATTTTCTTGCTAGAAGTGCTTTGAAGATGCCACGGCATAAGTACATCATACTACGTTATGATACAACAAGTTGTAGTGTATCATTTTCATACACTACATGTTAAATTCCCTTGATATACATTGATACACCATTCTCTAATGGATCGAGCTTTTAGAGCAAGTGGTTGTTGATGGAGCACCTCGTTTTAATTAAGGAAAATGGGATCTCCATGATGATTTCCTAAATTACCTGTCAACCTCAAGGTAACAGAGATTTTTACTGCAAAGATCTTCAGGGATTTTGATTTTACTAAAGAAGGCCTTTACTAATTTGAAGTTTCAAAAACATGATTAAAAGGCTCGGTAACTCAGTGCGACTCATTTAGTCTTAAAGGTGAGTTGACCCGGACAAGGCCGGGCAAGTGGCCCCTTATCTCTCAACTTAGGCAACTGTGGGGCCCATCGGGACGTTTGTGTTATATCCACTCCATCCATTATGCTAACTCATGTTATGTGAACTCAAAAAATAAGGCTGATTCAAAACTCTAGTGGGCCACACCACAAGACAGTGGGATTGAACAGCTACCACTAAAAACTTCTGGGACCTATACAAGTTTTGGGTCAGGCTGACCTCATGGTTTTTCTTGCTTACGCTGCCATGAGCTCCATGACCGCTAACCTAAAACCGGACACAGCACATAGGAAGAGAGGGACACGTGTTGGTGGGCCCCACAACGCTCGACTCCGCTATTTTAAAAAGAAATTAATGAAAACGAAGAAAATTTGGTTAGAGGCTTCTTTGGAAAATCAGAATTACAGAAGATTTTTATTTATATTTATTTATTGTGGTAAACAATAGAATGTCTGAAAAAGTTACAGCAACCTAAAGATTATGATCTTTGGGTAGGCCCCATCCAGAGTGGATCACATAAGATCAACGGTTTAGATCAAACCATGGGCGTCACATGTAAAGGATAAGTCTCCTGTGGATGAAGAGGACCACGGAGATTCCACACTTGTATATACCATTCTTGTACCAGTAGTTAGGGTGTATGCCCCTGGGCCAAAATCAGGTAAGTCTATCATCAGGTGGGCCACAAGTGTATCGCAAATATAGATGGTCAATTTTCTGATCTTCATCCGTTCTCATACAAGTGTGGAACGTATGATGATCTTTCCTGTCTGCTTTTATTTTTTCACCTGAAGAACGGCCTGGATGTCTCACATGTATTCTATGTTACCGCATCTTCTGCGAAGCACCTGTTCCATCTCATGCGAAGAGTACATTTATCATTCCCTAGCATCAAAACATAGCACTGTTTTGGGAGGTTAGGTGGCAAACTATCGTGGAGAGACTCGCTGGATCTTCTTGCCCCCTTCCGGACCGTTCATCTAGAACATCCAATTGCCGATGTTCAGTTGGTAAAAGTTTCAATTATCAGATATCTCATCATCCATACAAATTGACTAGATTTAAAAACAACGGTCCAGGAAAGCATCACCTTAGCATGAACTCCATGTGATGATATCCTACCATAGGTATTTTCTAGACGGTTTGGATGATCACTTGGTGGGGGCATAAGGGTATTTTACACAAAGACCGTTTGGATAGTTCTGATCTTAGGACGGTGGTCATGACATTGAAAGTGAGAAAGAAAAATGGCCAAACAAGAGAAGCGGATTGGATGATTAGGATGGTCAGCTGAGTGAGATGCTAGGACAGTGCCACATAACGATGGGCCCACAATTTAAAAGGTGGGGAATGACGTCCACATATGCCAGGTCCACGTTACTCTTTGTAGGATGATATAAATCCTCCACGTATAAAGACGAATGTTGTAAAGACGAATGTTGTAATAGTCAGAGCTTGGAGTCGTCACCAAAATCAATTAATTACTTTTTTTCATATAAAGGGGGAACTGTGTAATTTCCGCCCCATGCGGTGTCGGTAATCCCCCCATCTCACATTTTCAATACTGTTAAACGGTTTTTACCTACCTTCCTCTCTTTCTTTCTCTCTCTTTCTCTACACTATCTTTTCCCTCTGACTCGACCCTCGGGTCAACTAGCTTGACCTGCTTTTGAGGTGGGTTTGCGCTCAGCTAAACGGGCAGAGCGGATTGAGCTCGGGCTAGAAATGGGACCCGTTTAAGTAAATAAGTTGGGCTTGGGGTGAACCCTACACGACCGACCTGCCCATATAAGTTATCAATGGATTGGGCCATCTGACCCAACCTGACTCAGCCCGGACCTAAAACGAAAATTACTCTCTCTCTCTCTCTCTCTCTCTCTCTCTCTCTCTCTGGTCTAGGTTGTGCATGGCCTTGGTGTCGTGTTCCGTTCTTAAACATGAGTTGCGTAATGGGTCAATCTTGATGAATTGTTAAGTGGTTTGAGTTGGGTTCGGTTAGATTGTAATGAGTTGAGTCTGGACAAGAATTCTTAGCTTGTTTATTAAATGGATTGGGTTGGGTTGGGCAGCTTGGTCATGACACATATATAATAGATGTGGATTGCCTGCTACTAGAGCTGGGCATTGAGTCTAGAAGACCGAGTTAGGGCTGACCCAACTTGATCCAGTTTTGAAATAGACCTAACTCAAACTTGACCTGAGTCCAGCATGCTTGACCCGACCCAAGTTCGGGTTTGGCCTGGAGTAACCTGGACCGAGTCCAACCTGGACACAAGTACTAAGTCGTGTCAAGTAAGCACCACATATCCCAATTACACACACACACACACACACACACGACCTCATGGGAACTCCCCATGAGGTTGAACTGTGTGGGACCTACCATGGCGTATGTCGAACATCAACCCCATCAGTTAGATGCACCATTCCATAATGGGCCTCAGGCATAAAAATCAAGTCAATCCGTGATTTGTGTGGGCCACACCACATACAAAAGTTGAGAGGGCTTACTCTCCATTAAAACATTCATAATAATTTTTTGGGCCCACCGAGATGTGTTTCACAAATCCAGCCCATCCATTATGTGTGTCCCACTTGGATGAGGGCTCAGACCAAGTTTCAGATGCATCCAAATTTCAGGTGGGCCCTACCAAGTGCTTTTATATGTTTTAGGCATGTCTTCACATGATTTTAGATGGTATAACCCACCAGAGTTCCGTATACGGCTAGATTTTAGAATATCCCATAATTTAAAGGGGACCCATTAAATTCATGGTGTTGATGTTCAACATACATCATGGTGGGGCCCACATAGCTTGACCTCATGGGGAGTTCCCGTGAGCTCGACCGTATAGAACCTTTTTCCATATATGTGTGTGTGTGGAGTTTCGAATCGAGTTGAGTGATGATCGAGTTGGATTTCAGGTTGAGCCAAGTCAAGTTACTAGGTGACCTGAACTCGACTGGATTTGACTGTGGATTGGACAAAGTCTACTAGTTTGGATTGACTCACCCACTTAGTTCGGATCAAGCCAGATCTAAACAAGTTGGACGAGTCGAGTTTGTTGAGTTAAGTCGTCATGTGCTAGCTGCACCTGCGACCGTAGCCGCAGATTTCTTCAGCTGGAAGGAAGGTAGGGCCAGTGTGATGTTCATGAAAAAGGTATCTTGTCCATCTATTTTGTCAGCTCGTGTTCGGACATGAGACTATATTTAAGGTAGTTCCAAAACTCAAGTGGACTACGCCACAAGAAATAGTGAGGAGGGAAAGCCCAACGTTGAAACATTCATGGGCCATGGACTCAACGCTCGGTCAACATTTAGTGCCAGAAAGCCATGATATCTGATGGCTACGATCTTCTGGTTAATGCTATTTTCGAAATATAGACCATCCAGAACAAGGTCCACAAGGTAGACATGTACAGTCCCGATGGACACAGCACCCTTTATGTGTACCGTATCATCATCTATATACACGGTCGAACATGCATGATATTTGGGTTGGCTATTCGCAGAATCTCGAATCCTAATCTTCCCACATGTGCCACGTATGAGAAAGGTCGCATGTGCCACCAGCGCGTATATGAAGTGACCCTAAAATCAGTCTGGTCTGGTAATCAGGTGAGCCAACCATGTGCTGAAAAAGTGGGACCGCTGATGAGAAATGCGAGAGTATCCATGAGAATACTACTCTCCTCACATCTGCCAACTTTAACATATGTACGTTGGGTCTTCTTCGTTCATTGGGTGGGCCACGTCGTTCATCTCCCGTTCTACAAAAGCTGGTGCATCCTATCATCAGGTGGGACGCGGATTGCCTGATGACCCAACTCCGAGGGGCCCACTGTGATGTATGTGTTTTATCCACGCAGTCCATCTGTCTTGGCAGATCATTTAAAGGCATTAGCCCAAAAAATGAGTCAGATCCAAAGCTTAAGTGGACCACACCACAGGAAACGGTGGTGATAACGACATCCACCGTTGAAACCTTCCTAAGCCTCACAGTAATGTTTATTTGTCATCCACCCTGTTAATAACGTTACAAAGACTTGGACGAATAGAAAATACAAATATCAACTTGATCAAAAACTTCTGTGGCCCCCAAGAAATTTTCAATGGTAGGCATCCAATCACTACTGTTTCCTGTGGTGTGATCCACTTGCGGTTTGGATCTGTCTCACTTTTTGGGTTCATGCCCTAAAATGAGCTGGCAAAACAGATGGACAGCCTGGATAAAACACATACATCACGGTGGACCCCACAGAGTCGGGTCAGCAGGGATATCCTCTGGTGATCCGGTCACCAGGCAATCGGCGTAACATCACGTGAGGTGCACGTGTACGTAAAAATGGCGAAGCTCTTGGTCTAGAAGATCGATGGCGTAAGGTAGTTGCTTGTGCATGTGTGCTGGCTCTTCTCCTCACTCACTCCAACCCGCGAGCAAAAGTCTAGAAAATTTCTCCGAATTTCCACACGTTTCGTGTGTATGCTCGTGGTATGCACGCGAGCGCACGCAAATACAAATTAACAGGACACGTAAAGAGGCCCAGTTTATACTTTAGTGATAGTTCACCACAGCCTTTTGTACCTCCTCTGCATGTTGTAGGTCTCACTATTGATGGAGAGCGGCCCAAAATTCACTGCTCTTCCATTAATTGCTAACCATTGAATGTTGATCGCTTCATTCTCAGCCGTCCATTTGATTTTTACCAATTTTTGTGGTTGTGATCGTTCGGTCAGTATGATTTTCAGGTTATACTCTATCATAATACGACTGTATTATTTGGACGGTATGGATGGATTGGATCGATGCGTATAAGTGTTACACGTCCCGTGGATGAGACAGCACAACTTAATAAATGAAATCGTATGATCTGGGATACATAGTATAATATCACGGTTTGCGTGGGGACCCAACATCACGAAGGTACGTTGGTGTCAGTACTTGTGCGGGCTCCACCGTTATGTATGTTCTTTATCGATGCCGTCCATCCGGTTGGGCACTCATTTCAGAGAGCATGAGCTCAAAGATGAGGCAGATCTACAGCTGCTCACGTGTATCACATCACAAAAAACAGCAGGAATTGAAATCTTACCGTGTAAAACTTCACAGGGCCCACAAAAGTTCTGGTCAAGTTGATATTTGTGCTTTCCCTTCGTCCAGGTGTGAGTGACTTTATGGATGGCAAATAAACAAACACATGGTGGGCCCTAAGAAGGTTTCAAAGGTGGGCATCATTATCCCCACTGTTTCCTATGATATTATCCACTTGAGCTTTGAATCAAATGAGCTGACAAAATGGATGTACGGTGTGGATAAAACACACACATCATGGTGGGCTCCTTACAGTCCGCAGCACGAGATTCGCGTCCATGGTATACTTGGTTTTATGTTTGTAGCGGTGCCCATAGTTAAGTCATCCAGAGTCTTGATCTGACGCTATCGCAATCTAGATGGTCCATGCGAAAATTGGTCCTTGATGGGACAGTTCTAAAGTTTCGATTTAGCTTTAAAAACGTGCGGCTGAAAATATAATACAACGTGGTCCACACTCAGCTGAAAAAATGCCCAAGATTAGAAACTCGGATGTAGCAGCAGGAGGAGATTCAAGATGTGTGGGGCCCAACCCATGATATGTACGTCGAATATAAAGTTGTTCTTTTGGAAGAATCATCTCTATCGACCCAAAAGTAGGGTGTGACGCAACGCAACAATCTACTGTAACCCTAAATTCTATATATTCGCCTTTAGTGGCCCACCTAAATTTTGAAATGGCTTAGGTTTGGTTGTATCCCTTCAGCCCAGTGGGTTGTACCATATATTTCCAAAATAATTAATTCTTTCAGGACCAGTCTTTAAATTCATCTTTTGATCACATCCGTTCATCATGCCAACATGATCATGGGCTAAACTTTTACGTTGATTTCACCAATCTCTACCTTTTTTTTTTTAAAAAATTTTCTTGTTGACTTGTGGCCCACCTGATTAATTCATTCATCCAATTCTTGAGACATGTCATTAAGAGAATGGTGGGATATCATGATGAGCGGCTGTGATCTCCCACTCTTAACCATGTCATGAGGACTGAAGAAAAACAAACCTCACTTTCGTCACGTTTACGTGCATGAAAATCAAAACATCGTAATTTCCCAACAACCCCTCCTACAAACACCACCTTGATCTAAAAATAATCCCATCCCCTCTTTTCCTTACATTTCTTTCCGTGCACTCCCAATCGCCCAAAAAACAATCCAAAGGACTATACACCATAACTCCGTATATATACTCACTCCAACTCACTCTCTTTCCTCACTCAACTTCTTTCTCTTTCTATCTCTCTTTCGCTCTCTTTCTATTCAGCTCACATGGATACTCTCACTCTCTTCTACTTCCTCGTCCTTGCCACATCAGCATATGCAATCTGGTTCTGGTTCCTGGCCCGGTCATTAACCGGTCCAAAGGTCTGGCCGCTCCTCGGCAGCCTCCCCGGTCTGATCTCGAACCGGTCCCACATGCACGACTGGATCGCTTCCAATCTCAAGAGAACTGCTTCTCTCACATACCAGACCACGACGCTCGCGCTCCCGTTCTTCGCACGCGGGCAGTGCCTCGTGACTGTCACGTGCAATCCAAAAAACATCGAGCACGTACTTCGCTCGCGATTCGATAACTACCCCAAGGGCCCCATCTGGCAGGCCGCGTTCCACGATCTCCTCGGTCAGGGAATCTTCAATAGCGATGGAGAAACGTGGCTTACCCAACGGAAGACGGCTGCACTCGAGTTCACGACCCGCACGCTCCGCCAGGCCATGGCCCGCTGGGTCAACCGCTCCATTAAGCTGCGCCTGTGGCGCATTTTAGCCAAGGCGTCTGACGACAACGTCCACGTGGACCTGCAGGATCTGCTCCTGCGTCTGACGTTTGATAACATCTGCGGTCTGACGTTTGGAAAAGACCCGGAGACGCTCTCGCCCGAGCTGCCCGACAACCGTTTCGCGTCCGCTTTCGACTCCGCCACTGAATCGACTCTCCAGCGCATGCTCTACCCCGAGTTCCTGTGGAGGCTGAAGAAGCTCCTCGGGTTCGGCACCGAAGCGACTTTGAAAAAGAGCATCCAAGTTGTAGATAATTACATGACAGATGCCATCACGGCCAGGAAGCAAGCGCCGTCAGACGACCTCCTCTCCCGCTTCTTGAAGAAACGTGATAGTAACGGCAATTCCTACTCCAGCTCCGTCCTCCGTCGCATTGCTCTCAACTTCGTGCTCGCAGGCCGCGACACGTCATCCGTCGCGCTCAGCTGGTTCTTCCACCTCATCATGAAAAATCCACGTGTCGAGTCAAAGATCCTCTCCGAAATATCGACGGTCCTGAAGGAGACACGTGGCGAGGACCGATCGACGTGGATCGAAGAGCCTTTGAACTTCGAGGAGCTGGAGAAGCTCATCTACTTAAAAGCCGCTCTGGCCGAAACGCTACGGTTATATCCGTCCGTGCCAGAGGACTCGAAGTACGCCGTATCCAGCGATACCCTACCGGACGGGACGGTCGTGCCGGCTGGCTCGACGATAACGTACTCCATATACTCGGTGGGGAGGATGAAGGCAATATGGGGGGAGGATTGTACCGATTTTCGGCCGGAACGGTGGATTTCGGTGTCAGGCGATCGGTTCGAGATGCCCAAGGACGGTTACACGTTCATGGCGTTCAATGGGGGGCCGAGGACGTGCCTGGGAAAGGACCTGGCATACCTGCAGATGAAGACGATCGCGTCGTCCGTACTCCTGCGGCACCGGCTGGAGCTAGTCCCCGGTCACCGGGTGGAGCAGAAGATGTCGCTGACGCTTTTCATGAAGAACGGGCTGCGTGTGTACGTTAGTCGGAGGGATCTCGCGACCGTCGGATCGGGTGCCGCTTTTCATTAGTCTTCGCGTTGGAGGGTATTTTCGTCACTTTGGAATCCGCGTCTGTTTCCGCATGCATGCATGCATGCACGTGTGGTGTTGTCTTTCGTTCCCTCACGAGGGTGTTTTCGTCATTTTACACTCATGGGATACTCGAGTCTTTTTCCCTCTGTTTGTCGTGTGTATAAGAATGCTTCATTCACAGAAAAAAAAAAAAAAAAAAAAAGGATGTAATTTTTTCCTTTTAATTATTTTTCTTTATAAATTATGATGAAAAATGCTTCTAAATCATTGTTAAGCATGCATCCATTGATCATAAGACTTATATGATGAGTGGGCCCCACGTATACGATCAGTTGAAGTGATCGGCCTCTGTCAAAATCATGTGCCCATCCTAACAGTTAGTTTGAAATGCCCCACTGTTGATTAATGATAGCCAATAATTTAGCTGATTGGACAGAACTAATCCATCAAACAGCAGCCTTCAAAAACGGACAGCTAGAGAGTAATGGAGAAACCGATCATTTCCAGATCTAACGATTGGACGGTCTAGGTCACCATACATACCTTCCATAATGGGTATACCTCTGGGATAACTATACAGTGGCGTCACATCATCTACAGATACGGGGCCTCAATTGTCAAAACCCGTATGTGCTGTCCCTCTCAATGGGCTGGGCTCAGGCCACACAAAATTAGGAGTTTGGGATAATGCTAGATGGACGGCGTAGACACTGAATACATACATCAAAGTGGGCCCACGGTAATGGCCGCACCTTCTTGGGTGAGCCTGGGGTCTTACCTAATCCGCTCCGTGGCAGGTATTGTGCATTTCAACGGGGGCGGCTTCGGTGGATCCCCGGATCCACGAGGTGGGTGGGACCCCTGACTGTGGGGGCTCACAGTGATGCATTTTCCTTAAATCCACACCGTCCAATCATTTTTACGGCTCATTTTAGGGCATGATGCTAAAAATGAAACTGACCCAAATCTTAGTTGAACCACACCACAGGAAAAATTCTTGATTGAATCTCCAACATTAAAAACTTCATGAATTCCACTGGTATGTTTATTTGTCACCTAACCTGTGAATAAGGTCACAAAGACCTAGATAAAGATACCACACAAGTATCATCTTGATCCACAGCTTTTGTGGCTCACAAGATGTTTTTAATGGTCAATTACCACTGTTTCCTATACCATGGTCCATCTAAGATTTGGATCTGCCTCGTATTTTCGATCATGCATCAAAATGAGCTTTCAATAAGGATGGACAGTCTTATATGTAGTCACACACATCACGGTGGGCCCCACAGTCAGGGTCCCGCCCACCTTGGTGAATCCCGAAGCCACACCCCATTTCAACAATAAGCTCATTGGTTCAAGTACCCATGTGAGTCAATTAGTCGCATTCCCCAAATTGGGTGAGTTGAACCGTCTTAATCTTTAATTAGCAGGTTCTTGTTCACGAAGAAGCGCAATTGGATTACTTTCTTTTCCATTTTAAATAAATGTCAACAAATTTGTTAGTTATTTTAATAAATATTGATTTATTTATTTTTATTAATGATACATTTAAATTATAATTTTTTGGACAGTTTAAATTAAATTAATAATATAATTATTTCCAAATCATATATTTTCCCACTTAATCCCATCTAATTCCATGCGTCAAATACCTCCTTATGCATAGTATATTTATAGGATTTTTTTTTTTTTTTTTTTTTTTTTTTTTTTTTTTTTTGTCTTCTTACACACGCACACACACCCCACACACTCACGCTAGTGGAATTTCACATATGGGTACTCGAACCCTTGACCGGGAGTTGAAACTCTTGAGAGTCTACCACCCGAGCATGAGTAAGGACCCTATTTATAGGGGTTTGAATTTAATTACAACGTATATCTACTTAGTGTCAGTATGTAATGTTCGACACAATGGTTGTAATAAACCTACTAAAATATATACTTTGCCCGAAAATGATGAAATTCTAAGTCTTGGATGGGCCACAAGTTCAAGATCATATATGAGTGACTAACAAACTATTTTTAACCATTAATTTACATCGACAATGTTTGGATGTTGCTGATCATCGTAATAAAGTTGTTGTAATTGATACCTTAAATCGAGTCAGTTACAAGATTTGTTGATGCTATTGACAATCTGTTTGATGTATCTTTGATGACATCGAACAGTGCTCGATGTCACTTCAAGGTTATCGAATAGTGCTCGATCCCATTGAGATTTTTCGAATTTTCTCTAGTTAGTTGCTGGACTAACTGGGTATTTTTTCGATGCCATCAGTAGCTGTTCGATGCCATTAAACATGGATCAATGCAAATATGAGAGAATCGGCTTTTCATGTTACATCTCTGGACAATTTGGGTATTAGCTCGATGCCATCAACATGGCTTCGATTTCATTGAAGGATAAATTTCAATGGCATCGAAGTGTGTTCGATTCCATTGAATTGATTAACACAAATTTATGCAGAATTACGATTTTGCGGGATTTGTTTCCGATTTTGTTTGAGATTCGTTCTAAGCTTATATAAATATGGATGTAAACGGGATTGAGAGAGTATTCAAGGTTTTTTAAATCATCCTAGGGTTTTAAAGGGTGTAGTAAGGGTGAGATACGAGGTTGTTCGAATCTGGTAAGCTCTTTACTTTGTAATTTTACTTTCATAATGATATTTGTTACTTTGTGCCGTGGTTTTTTTTTTTTCGCAATGGTTTTTCCACATTAAAATCACTGTGTTCTTTTCATTATTATTTGCTCTCATTGGATTGCTATCTTAGATCCACCTCTGTGTGCTTCCGTTATCCCCCCAACAAGTGGTATAAGAGCTATCATTGGGGCGCAGACTTTGGATTTGAAAGATTAGTATCAATGAGAAATTTTAAGTATGATATTGAGAAGTACTAAAGTAAAAATAATTTTAAGTTATGGAATGTTAAGATAATTAACCTATTAATTAAACAATGAGAATATGTAGCTATTGAGGAGCGACGAATATTTATGAGTGATGATGATTGAAAGACTCTTGATAAGAAGGCCAAACTCATGTTAGGACATGGGCCCAAAAATAAAGTCGATCCAAAGCTCATGTGGGCCAAACTAATATTTAACAGTGTAAATTAAACACCCACCACTCAAACGTTTATGGGGATAAAGGATTTTAGTGACAAATCCACCCATCCATCTATTTTGTCATCCGCATATGCCAAAAAATGAGGCTAATCCAAAGGTCTAATTGTCCAAACAACATGAAATAGTAGGGATAGAACTCCACCATCGTGGGGCTAGTGGGGTCCATGCTAAGCTTTGGACTTGCCTATTTTTGGCCTCATGCCCTAACATGAGATGGAAAAACAGATGAACGGGTTGGATTTATGATAAACATTATGGTGAGCCGTACATATGGTCGTAGTTAGGATTACACTAAAGGCATTTTTGCCTTTTTGTGAAATTGGGTATAAGAATGTATATCACGCGTATTGATTTTAGACATCCTGATTTATAGAAATATCTCAAAAGCAGGCTTTGATTTGTCTTTGGCTTAAAAGATGGGCAGCCATACGACAGTGTCCAAAAAAATGTAGTTTATTCCTCTTAATTAGATTTCATTTTAAATTATGATGAAAAGTGCCTCTATATCATTGTCAAGCATGCATCCATTGATCATTGATCATGAAAGGCCCATGTATTTATTTACAAACCATAAGTTTTTCCATGGGCATTTGTAACTTGAGAGTATGCAAAGAACAACTTTATTTTATTACCTCTAATAATTTTCTAAGATCACTATATACTTTTATAATTTAGGTTGGGTTTGGTTGTGCAGAATATATTGAAATTTCAGGACATTTTATGATTAACGAGTGTAATTTATTACAAAATATAATTAAATTTTATGATTTTTGGTACAACCAAACTCAACTAGTTAATATTAAACCATGTATAAGTAAAACTAGGACAAGTCTATGGTTGAAGCTGACATGGTTGGACATCAAGTTGGGCTGAGTTTTGGGTTTTTGAACTATCATGTAAAATGGAGCAATTCTTCTAATAGACATCCATGCTTGCCCCAGTGGGTACTGTTGTCAATTTAAGTTTTAATTGTATTATTGCACTATTGCATGTGAAAAACCTTAATATATTGGAAAAGGGATACTAAGAAATTGAACAATCACTCAAACTCTAGCTCTCAAATAAAATTATACAAGTCATGGATACCAATCTATATGGCACACAAATTTAAAATTAACTAATTTAATTTTTATTCTAGCTAGCTAGCTAGTCTTCCATTCCCAACTGATGTGTTGGAAAGCAATTCTCAGAGGATATGGAGAATCAATTTTTGCGTTCATCCTCAGCCTTAGCAAATTAGTCTCCCATTAAGTTTGTACTCTTCTCTTCAAGAAAAAGTTACTCAAGAAAAACAACTAATTTAATTTTCATTCTATTAGTCAGTCTTCCATTCCCAAATGATGTGTTGGAACCAATTCTCAGCGAATATGAAGAAATATCAGTTTTTTGTGTTCCTTCTCAGCCAAAACGAATTAGTCTTCAAGAAAAAGCTACCCGAGAAAAACAACTAATTTAATTTTCATTATGGCTAGACAGTCTTCCATTCCCAACTGATGTGTCGGAACCAATTCTAAGCGGATATGAAGAATCACTTTTTGCATTCATTGTCAGCCACAACAAATTAGTCTCTGATTAAGTTTGCACTCTTATCTTCAAGAAAAGCTACCCAAGAAAAACAACTAATTTAATTTTCATTCTGTAAGTCAGTCTTCCATTCCCAAATGATGTGTTGGAACCAATTCTCAGCTAATATGAAAAAATATCAGTTTTTTGTGTTCCTTCTCAGCCACAACGAATTAGTCTTCAAGAAAAAGCTACTCAAGAAAAATAACTAATTTAATTTTCATTATGACTAGCCAGTCTTCCATTCCCAAATAATGTGTCGGAACCAATTCTCAGCGGATATGGAGAATCAGTTTTTGCATTCATTCTCAGCCACAACAAATTAGTCTCCGATTAAGTTTGCACTTTTATTTTCAAGAAAAAAGCTACCCAAGAAAAACAACTAATTTAATTTTCTTTTTGCTAGTCAGTCTTCCATTCCCAAATGATGTGTTGGAACCAATTCTCAGCAGATATGGAGAATCAGTTTTTTGTGTTCCTTCTCAGCCACAACGAATTAGTCTTCAAGAAAAGCTATTCAAGAAAAACAACTAATTTAATTTTCATTATGGCTAGCCAGTCTTCCGTTCTCAACTGATGTGTTGGAACCAATTCTCAGTGGATACGGAGCATTAGTTTCTGCATTCATTCTCAGCCATAACGAATTAGTTTCTGAATAAGTTTGTACTCTTTATCTTCAAGGAAAAACTACTCAAGAAAAACAACTAATTTAATTTTCATTTTGACTAGCCAGTCTTCCACGCTTGACCTGACACTTACCAATGCCAATTTCAATCTTAACCATGTTGTTGCACTATTGCACATGAAAAACCTTGATACATTTGGAGAGTGTGATACTAGATGTACAGATACTAAGAAATTGAACGCACGACTCAAACTCTAGCTCAAATGTTCCTAACCCAGCAACCCTTGGACTGATTCAGTATTCAGGTGGGCTGCACCATGGGAAATAGTTGGAGATAAGTACCACTGTTAAAAATCATCCTAATTTTGTGTGAGGTCCACTGTTGTTTGTATATATCATCCATGCCACTGGTCTGACTGCCATACCATGATGAATGGATTCCTAAAAAATCAGGACATTCCACGACCCATGTGGGCTGCACCACACGAATTTTGAGGTATCAGGCATGATTATACACCGTTCAACATGGCCCACCTAGATATTGAATTTAACTGATTTTTAGTGTCCATAGTGAAAACGCGTGTGCGCACCTAAGCCTTGGCTCTAACTTGTTCCTAACCCTAGTAGGCTGAAAATGACCAGTCTCAACACAAGGTCAACCCTATAAGAAAAGAGTTATGTAACTAAATATTTTTAAAAGCCTCAATTTTAGAATTATTTTTGGCAGATATCCTTCATTCATAATAAAATCATTGAAAAATGATTCTAAATGTATTGATAATTATATTTAAACTACATATGTATGTCAATATAAAATCATTAACGAGTAAAAGCTACATGATGAGTGACAACTAGGCCCGACACTTGAGGTCTAGGTCCCAATCCTAACATAGGACTAGCACAACAGGCCCAAGTCCAAGCTTGGAAATGGTTTGGATCCAGCCCTGAACCAGCATGCATGGCCTGAAACTTGATGAAATACCTAATTTTCATTCAAAACGTTCAAGATGCATCAAGTCGGTCCGGTCCAAAGCTGTGTTCTGTTGGTTAGGGACATGGCCCATTGCCACCGTTCAGATACCTTTCTACTTGTGACTGTGTCAGAGATGAAATTGTGCGTCCCATCATCCATGGGTGGTGAAATCGAATTATATCCACATTCCAATTCCTACTTCACCAAACTTTCCAAAACGTGGGAAGGAATTTTGGAGATTGTTGGCCTCAATCAATGGACAGCTGGAAATGTTCCATATACTCTCTCTCTCTCTCTCTCTCTCTCTCTGCCCTGAAGATATTCCCTATAAGATGCCACGAATTACTATAAATACCGATCCAGTGGGGTAGTTAAGAGTAGAGAGAGCCCTAAAACATAAGACGCCAAAAGTAGTTTTTAAGAATACCAAACTAATGGGAGGGTCAGCCTCTAAGAGAGAGAGTGAAACGCCAGGTACGTTTGGCCGGCAAGAAGGTACGTTTGGCCGGCAAGAACCGCTGAATCCGTTGAATCCGTTTACTGAACACAAGATTTCGAAGGAGCAACTCAAACCTGGTGATCACATCTATGCATGGAGGAACATCCAGATCTACGCCCATCATGGTCTTTATTTATTTATTTTTAAATATTTAATCCCTATACTCTTAGGCTGTTTTAATTCATGTTTTTTCAGACTCAGTGACTTAGACGGACTCGTCCATTCTGGAGTCCAGTCTTACCACACGAGTTTGGGGCTACTCGGTCGACTTGATCAGAGTCAGCCCCTATTTTGTTATTCTAACAAACAGAGCCCATGATTCATCAATCCAGAC
Source organism: Magnolia changhungtana (assembly GCA_030180095.1). NCBI lineage: Eukaryota > Viridiplantae > Streptophyta > Magnoliopsida > Magnoliales > Magnoliaceae > Magnolia > Magnolia changhungtana. The sequence continues at coordinate 1,878,464 of JASAUF010000200.1, read as the reverse complement.
CGTAGGTCTGTTTATTCTCATCTTGTTGGAGCTTGCCAGAAAAAACCCGCTATCGGTTTGGATCAATTGAGTGACGTAAGTTTTTCACTTGAAGCTGCAAGATTTTTCTCAACTGTCTTTCTAAGCATTTATAGACCGCCAGTCTGAAACATTCTTGGAGTATAGTCCATCCACAGAAATCCATAGCATATCAACGGTCTAGATTGCCTAACCATGGATCCCACTTGCATATGTACATATATGGTGTCTGTACGCTATAAGTATGGCAGCTGATTGTTTTGACCAGACAGGTCACATGGGTCAACACATTCTAGTTTGCCTGAGTCAATCCCCAAGATCTAGACTTGTGGTACCGACCATGCCGGTCTTTAGCAAGTCCGAGTGGACTATCTGACACGGACGAGTAATAAGACAATGGCCGTGTTCCGTTTCTAGTACTGTTAATTAACAGTTTTTTTTTTTTTTTTTTTTTTTTTAAATAATATTAATTTTATGTATTACGGAATAATTGTTGGCAACCAAACTGGGCCCTGCGATTTCTTGTGGCATGTTTGGCATTATAAAGTTTAAGTCTACGTTGTTGCCTTTTATTTTTATTCTTATTTTTTTAAAAGTTATTGTTGCTATAGACATTGGGAAATTTATAGGAGTAATCGGATATGGCAACTTCAGGTTATGATAGATCCACTTTCCTGCTAACACATCACCTGTCAAACGCCCTGTCCTTGCAAATGGGCTGCATGGGGATGATCGTCTTACATAAAAGTTAGGCAAATCTATTTATTGTGCAGGACACAATTCATTAATGGAGCATCTTTAATCTACTGTAGTTCTGTTTCATTAACCGAAGAATTCTTGATCATTGGACAGAAGTACGTTTTGATGTTCCCGGTCAACTAAGATCTATTTGGGTTCATTGAGATACTTTTGTTGATGTCTCAATCAATAGAAGGTGCGAACGATTGAAATACTTGAGTGTACGGTTTTGTTTCTAATTTTATATGTGGGTTATACAAATTGAGTTAATACAGAATTAAGGTTAATATAAAAGATTAAAATTGTGAGAGCTTGATAGCATTTAAAGAGGGAGAAAGTTAAGATTTTCAAAATTGTAAGTTATTTCATTCCCTGAAACTTTTTTATTATGGTAAATTGTTTATAGCTTTGTGTTGTGATTTATCTTTTTGGTAAGAACTTTTCCATATCAAATTTGGGTCTTCTCTGTCATTGCTTGAATTTCCTTTCTCTTTCACATTATTTGATTATCTCTGAGGTTATTTCCGCATGCCAGGCAAGTAATGTTAGGACTTGTTGTGTCAACAACATTAAATCAATGAGCAGTAAATAATATGACTTGGTGTCCACATAATGGTGCATCCCTACCAATAAGTGGATCATCATAGCTTTGTATCAGGTCACCATTATGTTGTCACAGGCCATATATGCCATCCAATCTCTGTTCATCTGATACGAATCACCATGATGCAGAGACGTTATGAAGATTACACTGTTTTGAAACTCAGGTGGGCCACACCAAGTTCTAGGCATGATTTGACATTGTTTCAAGGCACACCTGAGTTTTGGATTAGTGTGATGTTCAAGGTCAAGGCCAAACACTAGGTGGTGCACCTGATGGATGATGTGGAGCTCGTGCGTCATAAAACCAATAGGCACACCTTGAATGCATGAGCATAACCCAATTGAAAATTTTCATGCTACATTTAAAAGTTTATATTAGAAAGCATGCCTACCTAACTCTCCTCTTATTGTAACCTAGGAATATATATGGGCAATAACAAGGTCATTCACTTCAATGCGGCAACTGGCCAAAAGATAGGATCTGGAGGCTGCTATAGACACTGCGATAAATGTGGAGCTGGGAAAAACAAGACAAGTAATGGACTCATTCTTTCATGCTTAGATTGTTTCCTTGATGGAGACCAACTCTACATATATGAATACTCTGCCTCATGGCTCCCGTTTCTCTTTGGGGTTGGAGGCAAGACATGTAGCACGGCTGAACCAGACCCACCAGAGGTAGTCCTCAGGCGCGCCAATGAATGCCTTGATAATGGCTTCGGAGAGTATAATTTTATCCTAAACAATTGTGAGTCCTTTGCTTTCTATTGTAAGACGGGACGAGCAAATGCCCCATGCTCCAGTGGGCAGACAATCAACTTTATTGGTAATATTGCTAATGGACCAAGACACTTCATTCCTGGTACTGGTACCGTGATAGGCATTCTGGGTGAAGTAATGAGAACAGCATAAAATGACAAGAAGCTGGAGTAGGTGACAATAGCTCTCTAGCCCACGTTTATGCCTTGTAATATCTACTTTCAAATAGCATAGCATGTAAGAATAAGTTTGAGGGACTGAGTGAATGCCAGTGTTAATAAATATTTTCTATTTAAGCTTCATCCATGATAATGGTTGTCTGATCTTTCACGTGTGATAGCACGTGTATATTGCCACGATTTGACTGTTCAGATGAAACTTATGCTCACAAATTTATCTACACGTGTACTGCTAATATCTGACCATCTATGTGTGTGTGTATATATAGATATATTGTTTAGATATTCGATCAACAGAAATACGGCATGCCTATATGCACAAATATCTAACCGGTCACGTGCAAGATAAATCTATTAGACATCATCACAGGCCTAATTGTGGGAAGATCGTGAGTCCATATGTCCGACCTAACTGGCCATATTCACCAAGCTCATGGAATTGTCATTGCCCAAAATAATTTAATATGACTGCTCATATGTTTATTATAGCCGTTGATATATGCAACCTTTGGACTGATTCGAGATTCAAGTGGGCTATGCCATGGAAAATTGTCGGAGATAAGTAAAGTCAGACACGAACCGAGTTAGCTTAGCCAGCTCGCTCGACTCGACTCAACTAGAAATTAGGTTTGGGCGGAGTTGAGTTGGTTTTTGGAGCTTAAAAAAATTTCGAGTCGAGTCCAAGCTCGACTCGGCTCAGACCCCGACTTGAACTCAACTCAGATCGAATCAGGTCACTTAGTATAAGTAGGAATTTTAAAAATTAAAACCCTAAAAACTCCCCCCCGAGGCCTACTACCTTGGCTCCTAGCCTCCTCTCTCTCTCTGTGTGCTGGAGTGAGTGGTCAAGCGCCCCGAGCCCTAGCTCCCTTTCCCATTTCTCTTGTCTCTGTCTAAGCCAGTGAGCCTCGACCCCCAAGCCCGTCCCTACCTCCGTCCAAGCAAGTCACCACCCTGTGCACCCATCCAGCCATCCCTGCCTCCATTTTAGCCCCTCACTATCATGAAAGCTCGTTCGTCCAGACTATCCCAACCTCTTTGTCTGCCTCGGTAACACTCGCACTCCTCTCTCATTGTCTATGGTAGCATGGCCGGCCACTATCCATGACAGTCCAGTTTAAGTATTAAATATATTATATATTATAATATAACGTGATGCAACACCCCTTGAAACCTCATAAGCCCAACTTTCAGCCTGGTACCAAACTCTAGTGTGTCATAGCAAGGATAAATGCAATTCAAGGGAGGAAATTATTTCCTTCCTATTTCCATGGTCCACTAGAGTTTTGTATCAGGCTTAAAGATGGGCTAGCTAGGTTTCAAGGGGTGTTGCATCACAAGGACCATTTAGATTTTGTGCATAAGACACGTGTACGAAGGTGCGCACATGTGCTCACATAAGAAGGTGCCCAGGTGAGCATTCCTCTAAATAAATATATATGTTAATTTGTTAGATTGTTAATTAGAATGAATTGTATTTTATGTACCACATCGAACTCAAATTCGAACTTGAACTCAGCTCGAAGTGGCCCAAGCTGTTAGCCAGTCAGGCTCAATGACTGTGCCGAGTTTGAGCTGGGGTAGGATGCTGGCTGAACTGAGCCAAGCTCGACTCAGTTCGACATGTGTCCAACTCTAGAGATAAATACCAATATTAAAAATCATCCTAATTTTGTGTGAGGTCCACTGTTTTTTGTATATATCATCGACGCTACTGGTTTGAATGCCACACCATGATGAATGGATTCCTAAAAAATCAAGACATTCCACGACTCATGTGGGCTGCACCACAGGAATTTTGAGGTTTTAAGCATGATTATACACCGTTCCCTGTGATATGGCCCACCTAGATATTAAATTTGACTGAGTTTTAGTGTCCATAGCGAAAACGCTCATGCGTACCTGACGGAGAGGGTGGATCTCATGCATGTTTGTTTCAATTAGTGCCTGATTCAGCGCAAATCAGGCCTCCTTGTGCCTTGCGGGAGTTATGTTAACAGAGCCCTTAGCTTTGCACCATCTTAAAAAATGGTGGTGACTCATCTCTTTATATGGCAGTAACGGAGAGCCAACCAAACGTCAAAATTGTACGTGGGGTCTCATTTGGATGGAGACAACCAACAAATATAAGAGTACATTGATCAAGAAGTCCATCCGTATACTTTCACCACAAATATATGTCTATATCAATATTAACACATAGTGTGGCAATGGGTCAGGTTGACCCCTGGTTCCACTTCTGAGGTGGGTTCGGGACCAGCTAAATGGGTGGTAGGTTGGGCTCGGGTAAGAAATGTAACCAATGCAGTAATGAGTTGGGCTTGGGCTGAGCACTACATGACTTGACTTAACTGAAACTCGAAACAAAATAAAGAAGAAATGTTTTTTTTTTTTTAAATAAAAAATAAAATTATTATTTACTTACATATCCATCCATATTTTGGTCTAGGTTGTGCACGGCCTTTGCTTCATATTCCACTCTCAAAACCTAATTCGGGTCATGGCAGCTTGGCTTGGGTCAGTCTTGATAAATTGTTAAGTGGTTTGAGTTAGGTTAGAAGGTAATAAGTTGTGGGTTGAGTTTAGGCAAGAACTGTTGGTCTGTTTATTAAATGCATTAATTAGACACAGGTATTTGGGAAATTCTCAAGCAAGAAGTAAGGTCTATACCATTTTGCTACAAAGCCTTGTAAGGGAGACATCTCTCCCTATCCACATATGAATGAGAGATGTTGTTGATTGTTCATATGGTGCAAAAGCGGTGACATTATTTGTTGAGGGCTAGCATTTTCAAATTAAAATAGACCTCCAAAGTCTAAAATACTTATTGGTGCAGTGTGTGGGAACTATTATGCAACAAAAAATGGGCAGTGGAACTTATAGGTTTTGACTACGGAATTGTCTATTGCAAAGGGACATAATGTCTATTAATACATAGAATGAAAGAAACATGCTGGGTGGTCAGGCATACATATCCAGCACGAGCTTTAATAAATATTTTCTATCCAAGCTTAGTCCTAAATAAGCATATTTTCAATCCAAGCTCTGAACATGACAGTGGTGAGGAAGATGATCATCATCATGTGAAAAGGAAGTGGCAAATGTTTTATGTTGGCTAGCTATCTAACACAACCCTCCTTTATCTGGGTTTAGGACCAGCAATGAGAATCCAAGAACTTGCCCTGGCAGAGTCTGATAGTTATTTCATCTATCATATATGCATGGAATGATTGGCAAATGAGCTAGAAATAGAACTTCCATTGAGCAATGGTTCAAGTCCAGAGGCACATTGCCTGGCCTGTGTTCACTCCCCAAGTGCAGGGTTGTGATGTAGTAATAAACTCGGTAAGACCGAGGTCCAATCCCAAGGGACTGAAACTTGTACGTACTCTAAAATTAAGTGGAATTAGAACTAGAATAGGATGAAATCTAAATCAGATAAAAATGAAAGGAATAATGGTGAATTAATAATCTAAAACTTAGGAAAAATTCAGAAAAAGGGAAACTAGGGTACCAAGGATCCACTTGTAGAGATCAGGGAGAACTACACTTGATTCATGAAAATTAAATTGAACTTCATTTGATCGAGTTTTTAAGAGATGAAAGGTGTATGAATTAGAATGGATTCCATCACCAAACTATGCCTAGGAGACAAAGTAAACAACAGAATTAAACTAATTACCAACTAATCAACATGCTATGAAGGTTAGGAAGGGTACCGACATCCAATCATGCCCAGGAGACGATGGTGAACAACAGGGCTTCCTGACGTCACAAACATAAAAAGGGAAAAGAAATACTCAAAGCAATCGCAGACCCATTGTAATTTCAGTCACAACAGACCATTAAAAACTGAAAATATTTCCATAATAATCAAATCAAAATCAAATTCCGTTCAATAATTAAAATTAAATTGAAGGCATAGAATGTCCCATCATGCTACAAGCTTCACCTCTTGGCCCTAGCCAAGAGGTTTAGCCCAACATGGATGGACTAAAATCCTTTAAACAAAACAAAATAAAAATAAAAATAAAATAAAAAAAAAAACAAACTCTACTTGTCTTTGTCTACGTCCACGCTAAACCCGAGCCAAGATCTCTCCACATGAACTCCATGGCCAAAAGCTGGATTGCCTCCACGGCTGCACCCCCCGTCTCAACCTCCTATTCTCCTCTTTCTAACATGCTAGGGATGGTGGAAATCCTTCGCAGCAACAGTCGGTGAGAAGATTACGCAGCAGAGAAACGACGTGCGCAAAAAGGAGTGAAAACACCTGCTTTTGAACTCGGTTTGCTCGACTGATTGTCCAATCATTTAGAAATTGACATCATGGATAGAGTTAGGACCACCCTTTCAAGAGGTTGAACGGTCTGGATCATCGATCCGATCACGGACGGTGACCCGCAACTGCCTGCAATTTTCGATTTTCCCGGACGCGTGTTGGCTGCGTAACTCTTACGCTGTGTATATGGTGGGTCCCACTTCACTGCTCTTTTGCCAAATCCACTCCGTTCATTGCATGAATCTTGAAAAACCAGTCGGATATGGATAGTTTCGGACGTTGTTTGAATTGGTCTGCTGATGATTTTCTTCCACCGTCCATCCTGCTTTTGAACGGTGATTTGCCTATCTGTACTGTATAGAACCAAACAGAAAGCTTGGCGAAGGTTTTAACCATCCTCTTGAGTGAATGGATGGTTCAGATCATCCATTTATGTCGATATGGTGGACCACAACCCATCACAGCGTCCATTTCTGCGGACGCTGGCGAGACCAAAGAAGAAAGTCGGTCAGACCGACTTTGACCGAACTCACCTGTCCGGTGCGGCTCGGTCATACACCTGCTGTGTACATGCATCATGCGTGTTGGTCCTATGGTGATGTTTATGAGAAATCTACGCCGTCCATCCATTTTGTTTCCTCATTTAAGGTGTCGAGTCCAAAAGTGAAGCATATCCAGATCATGTGGGCCCCACTTAATGAATTAAGGGTCTGATCTAGACGTTGGCCCACTTCCATAGTGATCCAATGGCTGAAATTTAATATGTACAGTTAATATATGGCCTCTATCTCATGTATGAAGTTTCGGGCCGAATGAATGGCGGGAACCCTGTGTTCTTGCATTCTGGACCATTTTGGGCCTCTTCATCGTGAGTGGCTGGAATTTCTCTGATCTTCGGCGTGTAAATCCTTGATCTTGGTCCCATGGAGTCTCATCCAATGCCTTGGTGATGCCCAAGCCTTAAATCCACGCTTTTAACACCATATTTTCATCTAAGCTCGTAAATACACCCTGCATCACAATTACGATTAAAACCGGGCGTTAAACAGTATCATGCTTGTAAATCCAGGTAATAAATGGGGTCTAATATGTAATATTTGACTCTCAACAGCCTGCTGATGGAAATATCACAAGCTTATAATATGCACGATTTAGACGTTGATATGCAAGATAAGTCTAATTATAGACATCATCTCAGGCCCTCTAGAGGGAAAATCATAAAAACATGTGTCCAACCTAACTGCCCATATTCACTAATTAAGCTCATTGGAAATCTTCAGGCCTCCAACTAATCGAATATGACTACTCATATGCTTGACATAGCCATTGATATGGAACCCTTGATGGTGGCTGTAATGGGTAAATTTGGGCTGACCCCTGTTGAGCCACTTCTACAGAGATCCAATGACTGATTTTTGACGTGTACGGTTATTTTATTGTCCTCAGACCACATATGAAGTTTCGAACTGAATGGATAGTGAAAACCCTGTGATCTTGCATTCTGGCTGACTTTCAGGCCACTTGAGCTTCAGTTTCTCGATTTTCTCGGATCTCTGGCATGTAAATCCGTTGATCTTGGTCCCTTGGGGTCTGTCCCTTGCCTTTGTGACCTTTGAGCGTTATATTCATGCTTTTAGCGCCCTTTTTGGTCCAAGCTTGCAAATATGTCCTGCATCACAATCACGATCAAATTGGGCCGTTAAATAGTACTATGTTCGTAAATCTGGCCAATAATAGGGGTCTGATTTGCAATATTTGACCCTCAACAACTCCAATAGTAGTAAACTTAGCTCGGTCAATTGGATGGCCTCACCGAAACACGTATATCCCAATCCACTCTGAGGAAAGCACGACCCGATTAGTTGGGTGGATTCACTATAGCAGGTCGTGCAAAACAACTAAATGTACAAAGCCATAACTCAGTAGTGACTCACCTATTAATCTAACCTGATTGGAACAACTCAACGCTCAGCTTCTAAGTTCTTTTGTAGAGCTTTCACATCAACCTGGAACCCGGAATAAGCCATTACACATCCCATTTGCCGACTCGACTCCGATCAGGTGCTCGTTGACAACACGACCAAGCCTGACTTGTTAACGGCTTCAAGCTGTCATAAGTAGGACTCGGATTATAGGGTCAGCTTGGGTGGGGATATGCCCTACAATCACGCTAAAGGCTTAACTCCAGTAATGCACGTATGGAGCAGTATGTAGCGCACAATCTCAGGGTAATTGCCAACTTCAATGCACGCATCGTTCCCGCTAAATGACAAAAGTAGTGCCGAGAATGACTCGAACGGTCGTTCTATCCAGTAGGTATAAATAGGGAACTCATTTGTAGAGACAAGTACGCAAAATCTCTCACGCAAACCCCCTATTACACTATATAGACATAGATTCCTAGCCTGACTTTGGCATCAGAGGGTCCCCTGCTCAAGCGAGGGTCTCCTTTGTCTTCCTCCTGTGCAGGCATATAGGGCTCGGTGCGATTGCTCAGAGCTTAGAAGGGGTAAGCCAGATTTCTCCATCAACAGTAGCCAAAAATAAAAAATAAAAAGGCAGATTCGGTAATTAGGTGGGCTACCCCATCGTAAACAGTTGGAGATAAGTCACACTATCGCCTAAATCGTGTGTGTGGTCCACGATAGTGTGTATATATCATCCAAGCCATTCATCTGATGTGCCACACCAGGATGAATGGATTCCTTTCAAATAAGGACATACCACAACTCACGCAGTCCCATGTGATTTTAAAGGTATTAGTAATGATTTTAAACCGCACCACACCTAGATGAATGGATTCCTCTTAAATCAGCCTTATTTTTAAGCTAGGAATTAGAATGAGATGGCACTGATGACGAAGGCAGTGGACGTCACGCAGATAACATGATTGTACACTACTTTTTCTTAAAACTTGCGTTGGCTATAGGAGGAATCAGGTCCTAATTAAATGCCGCAGGGCCAATGGTCTCCAGCAAATCCCCATGAAAAATAATACGGAAAAATCAATTGAAATTTATCGGATTCCAATAACTATCATATGGTCCACAAATGTCATCAATCACCTTTATTTGAAGCTCTGGCCGTACATTCATTCGGATAGGTGCTACCCAAAGGAAAAAAAGGACCTCACCAGTGGATAAGATGGCGCTGCTGACGAAGGCAGTAGATGTCACGTACGCATCTTGATTGTACACTGCCTTTCATTGCAAAAAAGGACCTCACCAGTGGATGAGATGGCGCTGCTGACGAAGGCAGTAGATGTCACGTACGCATCTTGATTGTACACTGCCTTTCATTGCATGCAGTTGTGCCTTTCATTGCATGCAGTTGTGCGAGGAGGAATCAGGTCCTAATTAAAAGCAAGGGATGATTTAGGCCAATGGTAATTAGCAAATTCCCATGACATCATATTCCATCAAAATCAGCATCACTGAGAATAGAGATGCATGTAAGCGCCAATGGTCTTTAGTAAATCCCTACGACATCATATCCTAGCCGTGAACACTAGTTCACGATAAAAGAGTTGTTGCATGCATGATCCTAGCCGTCCAATCAATCTCTAAGAAATGAACGGTTAAACATAACTGGTCTAAATGACTAAGATCACCTGACAAGTGTGATTAATTAGTTGGGCCCACGATGTAGATGGTCCAGCTTACCTTCAAGTTTTGTTACATGTATTGCCAATAAGTCACTAAAATGATGGAAAACTATAATCCACGTCTTGATCCGAATTCAATTTGAAACCATTTTTAGATCAAAACCTTTTTTAAAATTTGAAATGTCCATGGATTCCTATTTGGGACCGGATCCAGTGCTTGTGGAGGCACAGTAGATACTGTTGTCTCTGATGTCAGTGCTGCTTACCTGACATAGATGGAATAAATCTAAACCATTCATTTGATAGGCCAGGCAGTGCATGGGCTACAATTGAAATATCACATTGTTCAGACCATTAGAGAGTTAGCGATTGCTCACTTCCGGTAACAAAATGTCCATTTATTAGATAATTATGATAGCTATAGTAAGGTCAAAATACATCTGTGGCATAGGGAGGACAATATGCAACCCACAAGGCTGGGTGGCCAAACCCCATCAGGCCAGGGCATGGGCTTGCCTGAGGGCCCAGTCCAGCTCCAAGTCAAGGCATGCTGTCTAGCCTGGCCGTGGGCCAATATTGAATGGCCCTACTAGACCCATTGGCCAAGTCAAATAATAAAGTGGGCCCTATCAAGAAAGAAAGGACAATTTAAATACACTTATTATCGACTCCCTATAAGTGTGCATGAGTAGTTTAAAGATGTACACATGGAGTCAAGTTGTGTTAGGCTAAAATGACTTGAGCCCAACCCTGAACTGAAAAATGATCAGGCCATTAATGTTGGGTCCAAGTCAACCCAGTCAAAAGCTGGGTTTAGGTGGTCAGGTTACATGGGCCATTGCCACCCTTAAGCTACCATTCTATTGTGACTGTGAAGGAGATTTCCGTCTACCATCCATGGATGAGTGGGAGACCCAAGGACACCATCTCGTGCTCCTACTGCCAGAGATGAAATTGTGTGTCCCATCATCCATGGTGGTGAGATCGAATCCTATCCACACTTTCCAGCCAACTTTCTAGAACGTGTGAAGGAATCCAGTTTGGAGATTGTTGGCCACAATCAATGGACTTCTCTGTGTGTACCCTATAGCCTGAAATATATTCTTATAAGATGCCACGAGTTTCTATAAATACGGTTCCAACTAGGAGAGTTAGAGAGAGAGAGAGAGAGAGAGAGAGAGAGAGAGAGAGAGAGAGAGAGAGAGAGAGAGAGAGAGAGAGAGAGAGATGAATCTGCTGTTCATGGAACAGAGGATCGAGAGGGAGGACCTCAAACCTGGTGATCACATCTATGCATGGAGGACGTTATACATCTACGCCCATCATGGTACCCTTTTTTTTTTTTTTTTTTTTCTTTTCCTATAGTCTTAGGCTGTGTTCATGGTTTTAGATTCAGTGACTCTGACGGACTCATTCAGTCTCGAGTCTAGTTGTAATGGATAAGTTAGGGGCTACTCAGTCGAGTTGAGCCGAGTCAGCCCCTATTTTGTAATTCTAACGAGCAGAGCTCATAATTCGGCAATCCAGTCCGTTGGTCTGTTGATTCTCATCTGGGATGGAGCATGCCTTAAAAAAAAAAAAAAAAAAAAAAAACACAACTGGTTTCCAGCTTGGAACAATTGAGTGACGTATGTTTTTCACTTGAATCTGCATTATTTTTCTTAACCAATCATCTTAGCATTTACAGGCCACCAACCTGAAATTTGTTTAGAGCGTGGTCCATCAACAGCGATCCATAGCATATCAACAGTCTGGATTGCCTAACCATGGGTCCCACTTAAAAAATCTTAAACTCGGGGAATTGTCGTATATGCACGGTTTTGACCAGATGGGTCGCATGGTTCAACATCCTAGTTTCCCTGAGTCAACCCTCAGGATTAAGACTTGAAAAAACAGACCGATGCTGGTCTTGACCAAGTCTGAGTGAACTAGCTGGCTAGGACGAGTCCTAAAACAATAGCCATGCTGGTCTTGACCAAATTTGTTTAGAGCGTGGTCTTGACCAAATCTTAAACAAAAATCAAATGCACTTATTGGGTGGGACACAACATCAAATCAGTGTGGAGCCGATGGTATGACTTAGCGTCTGTGTACCAGTTCGTCCCACCTAACGAGTGGATCAGCCTAACTTTGTATCAGGCAACCATCATTTTGTGGCTCCACCATGGTTTATATGTGCCATCCAATCTGTTCATCTGACGTGATTTAAAAGATTTGAGGCTCACCTGAGTTTTAGATCTGCCAAATGCATTAGATGATGAACATGAGGGATTCCCATATATATTCCATATCAAACTAGTGTTTCCTAACTATCACTGCTCTATTGTCATCTAGGTATATATATTGGCGATGACGAGGTCATTCATTTCACTGAACCAAATGGCAAAAAGAGCTTTGGATCTGTTGTTGAGTCAATATCCCCCTCTATGTATTGTCCCAAATGTGGAGGTCCGCAAAAAAAGACATACAATGGAGTCACAGTCTCATGCTTAACTTGTTTCCTGGATGGATGCGAACTAAACCGCTACGAATACTCTGTTTCATGGCAGCAGTTTCACAACTACCGAAATGGTACATGTAGTATTGCTGAATCAGACCCGCCAGAGATAGTCATTAAGCGCGCCACTTCATGCATCGAGGAGGGCTTTGGAGTGTACAACGTCATCCTTAACAATTGTGAGGACTTTGCTTTCTATTGTAAGACGGGCAATGTAAAGGGCGGGAAGAAGAGCCAGTCTCAGAACTGTAAGATCCTTTGATTTTACACGCACCAGATTTGCATATAATACAAAATGACCAAGATTCTAATTCCAGTAATGTAAGCGATAATCAGATTTCTAAATCATGTAAATATACATAGATGGATGAGATTAATCGCATGAGCAGTCTTGTCGATGTCACTGTGAAGATTAACTTTATCTTCCACTTCTTATATCCTTTATGAAAACCTCCCAATAAAGCTATGATTATATATATATATATATGTGTGTGTGTGTGTGTGTGAGAGAGAGAGAGAGAGAGAGAGAGAGAGAGAGAGAGATGATACCCAAACATGTATTTATAGATGTATTTATAGAAAAAGATGGCTAAACAAGCTTACCCATCACATTTTTATCTAAATTTGTACACTGTAGTATTTCATATCCATCTAAATAACCGTGCATAGATTATGTTCCAAGTGCTTTGCCCCAAACCTATTTGTAATAATTACAATTATAATGAGGCTCACCTGATATCCAAATATGAACAATCCAATAATTAGATAAAAAAATGATAATCGTGTATGTCGCTACCTAATAGAAGTCTTATATTTGCGAGAGAAGTAACTAAATGTCACGTTCCAAACTCGGAGATCGGACTCACAGGAATCCCGATCGCCAATTCGGTGCTGACAGCCTCCGTAGTACCCCATTCTCTGCTCCCAACATCTATACGCCAGATTCCGATCTTGGGATCCTACAAGGAGGATTTTTCAACATACATTTATCTTGTAAGAAGCATAACCACAAGTTTTGATTATTCAACATACATATCTACTAATATAAATATTTGCATACAATGCTGAAAGGGAAATACATAATCGAAAATCAAAACTCCAGAAGACCGTTGCACGCTCCAAGCTCAACGCTGCTTCAACCTAACACCGCCTGCACACATCTATCGTGCATAAGCTTATAGAAATGTTAGAGGGTGGTGAAAGTGTGTGTAAGGTAAGTACCAAGTATACAATAAGGCCCATAAATCATACATCATCGGAATAAGCGAAAATACTGACAAGATCATGAATCATACGATATTAGAGTAAGCAGAAATGAACTGGTAAGTCCATGAGTCATATAATATCAGAGTACGCAATGCAGATCATAATGAGCCAAATATCATATACTGCAGATACAATGCAATATGCAGATCTTGCCAAGTCCGTCTAAGCCATATAAGTGCAGAAACGTAGCAATCCAGAATGTCATATATTGCGGATGAAATGCAACATGCGATGCGAATAAAATGACCAAGCTGGAGTGAAGTCAGGATGATAGTACGTAGTATCGCAGGCTATGGGGTCTATCATAAGGGAATTCTATCCAAATCAGTCCCATACCTAAATTTGGATAGTCAAACACAATGTGGTAAACTCCTGACCTCCGGTTAGTCGCGCGCCCAACCAAAATCCTGGCTATGCGAAGGTATACAACAATTAGTTGCGCACCACCAGCCCTAGTGGATAGTGAATAAAATAAATGAATGAGTATACAACTCCTACTCAATAAGTCCATAAATCAATATGGTTCCTCTCTGGAAAATCACCGGGGTCTAGTCCACTCCACACTGACTGCCGCCTCCCTAGCCGCATAGCTCAGCAAGTGGAAGAGACCATACTATCCGCCTGACCAGTAGTCTACCAATACCTACTCAGCTCGTCGATAGCGGACTCATTTGTGAGCTAGTCAAACTCATCCTAGTTTACAGCCCCCTCACTCGGGTGGATAAGGCCACACCCCCTTCCAACCCACCACGACACAGCGGGAGATGTGACCTATTGGTATTCGGCATTCGGGCGCTCATGTATCTACTCAGTCTAGACGTTGGGGCATCTCTTGGCATCGGAGGTTCTGAGACTTTCACCTAAGGACATCTTAAGTGCCCACAGTGCTAGAAAAATCTTAAACTCTGGGAATTGCGTATATGCACGGTTTTGACCAGACGGGTCGCATGGTTCAACATCCTAGTTTCCCTGAGTCAACCCCCAAGATCAAGACTTGAAAAAACAGACCGATGCTGGTCTTAACCAAGTCTGAGTGAACTAGCTGGCTAGGACGAGTCCTAAAACAATAGCCATGTTTATTTGGACTACACCACAATGATTTTCTTACACAAGAATCAAGCAAATGCACATCTTGGTTGGGACATAACATCAAATCAGTGTAGAGCCGATGGTGTGACTTAACGTCTGTGTACCAGTGCATTCCACCTAATGAGTGGATTAGCCTAACTTTGTATCAGGCAACCATCATTATGTGCCCCCACCATGGTTTATACGTGCCATCCAATCTGTTCATCTGACGTGATTTAAAAGATTTGAGGCTCACCTGAGTTTTAGATCTGCCAAATGCATTAGATGATGAACATGAGGGATTCCCATATTCCATATCAAACTAGTGTTTCCTAACTAACTATCACTGCTCTATTGTCATTTAGGTATATATATTGGCGATGACGAGGTCATTCATTTCACTGAACCAAATGGCCAAAAGAGCGTGGCTGGATTTGTTGTTGAGTCAATATCCCCCTCTATGCAATGTCCCAAATGTGGAGGTCTGAAAAAAAAAGGGACATACAATGGAGTCACAGTCTCATGCTTAGATTGTTTCCTGGATGGATGCGAACTCAACCGCTACGAATACTCTGTTTCATGGCAGCTGTTTCGCAAGAGCCGAAGAGGTATATGCAGTGTTGCTGAATCAGACCCGCCAGAGATAGTCGTTAAGCGTGCCACTTTATGCATCGAGGAGGGCTTCAGAGAGTACAATTTCACCCGCAACAATTGTGAGGACTTTGCTTTCTATTGTAAGACGGGCAATTTAAAGGGCGGGAAAAGGGGCCAGGCTGACTGTAAGATCCTTTGATTTTACACACAGCAGATTTGCATATAATATAAAATGACCAAGATTCTAATTCCAGTAATGTAACCAATAATCGGATTTCTAAATCATGTAAATATACATAGATGGATGAGATTAACCGCGCGAGCAGTCTTGTTGATGTCACTGTGAAGATGAACTTAATCTTCCACATCTTATACCCTTTATGGAAACCTCCCAATAAAGCTATGATTATATATATATATATATATATATATATATATATATATATATATATATATATATATATATATTTGTGTGTGTGATGAGACCCAAACATGTATTTATAGAAAATGACGGCTAAAGAAGATTACCCATCACATTTTTCTCTGAATTTGTGCACCATAGTATTTCATATCTATCTAAATATATAGATTATGTTCCAAGCACTTTGCCCCAAACCTATTTGTAACGATTACAATTATAATGAGGCTCACTTGATTTCCAAATTTGAATAATCCAACAATTAGATTAAAAAAAAATGATGATAATGTATGTTCCTACCTAATAGAAGTCTTATATTTGCGAGAGAAGTAACTAAAGGTGGTGTTCTTGTTGTGAACACTTTTGTTGAACCAAGGAGAAGGAACAGAAAAGAGTAGGTAACCATAGCTTTTATCCCATGTCGTTGGTATGCTTGATGTCTACTAATAAATAGAATGGAAGAATAGAACTGACTGGTGAGGTATACATCTCCAATACAAACTTCAATAAATATTTTCTATTAAAGCCTAGTCCTAGATAAGCATATTTTCAAGCAGTGGTGAGGATGATTATGATCATCATCATGTGAAAATTATAGACATTCAGTATGCACTATATGCATTCATATAATTCTTATGCTAATTTATGAAGGCACGCTTTAGATGACCGTATGCATACCTCGTACTTGGGTTCTTAGGGATCTCCTTGAATGGTTCTCTTAGTAGATTTGTTGCCAAAATGCATACGTTAGTGGAAACCTACTCACGGACTAGATGTGTAAATTGCTCATGCCTACCTACGGTGGATGTTTGACAAGTATTTTGATATTTTGTTCAAACAATTAAAATAAGAGAAAACTGTCGTTTATTTAAAAATAGTGAGTGCAACTTTGGAGTTTTCTTTTTTGAAAAAAAAAAGGAAGAAGAAAAAGAAAAAATGAAATTTTGTAAGAAACGAAGAATAAGAGCCTCTACAACCGAAATCTCCGGATCTTGCTTGGTGAAACTCCATCTACAAGATTATCTTCTCCAAGGGTTGTATTGGAAATTTTCTACAATCCTTGGTGAGAATTCATTTATTTGATATTCCTTGTAATCCATCTTTGAGTGATGTATTTGAAATATCCAAGAGAGGTCTCTTGATGATTGTATTTCAATTGTTTTGATTACAATGAATTTGTGCCGGACTAGGTCCCGTAGTTTTTTCCTTTCACATCGAAATTTTAAAAATCTCCACCCCCCCACCCCCGCGAGGCCTACTACCGTAGCCCCTAGCCTCCATCTCTCTCTCTCTCTCTCTCTCTCTCTCTCTCTCTCTCTCTCTGTGTGTGTGTGTGTGTGTGTGTGTGTGTGTGTGTGTGTGTGTGTGTCTGTCTTTGGAGTGAGTGGTCAAGTGCCCCGAGCCCTAGCTCCCTTTCCCATTTCTCTTGTCTCTGTCTAAGCCGGTGAGCCTCGACCCCCAAGCCCGTCCCTACCTCCGTCCAAGCAAGTCACCGCCCCGCGCACCCATCCAGCCATCCCTACCTCCATTTTAGCCCCTCACTATCATGCACACTCGTTCATCCAGACTATCCCAACCTCTTTGTCTGCCTCGGTAACACTCGCACTCCTCTCTCATTGTCTATGGTAGCATGGCCGGCCGCTATCCATGACAGATCCAGTTTAAGTATTAAATATATTATATATTGTAATATAATGTGATGCAACACCCCTTGAAACCTCATAAGCCCAACTTTCAGCCTGGTACCAAACTCTAGTGTGCCATAGCAAGGATAAATGCAATTCAAGGGAGGAAATTATTTCCTTCCTATTTCCATGGTCCACTAGAGTTTTGTATCAGGCTTAAAGATGGGCTAGCTGGGTTTCAAGGGGTGTTGCATCACATGGACCATTTAGATTTTGTGCATAAGACACGTGTACGAAGGTGCACACATGTGCTCACATAAGAAGGTGCCCAGGTAAGCATTCCTCTAAATAAATATATATGTTAATTTGTTAGATTGTTAATTAGAATGAATTGTATTTTATGTACCACATCGAATTCAAATTCGAACTTGAACTCAGCATGAAGTGGCCCAAGCTGTTAGCCGAACCAAGCTGAGTTAGCCAGTCAGGCTCAATGACTGTGCCGAGTTTGAGCTGGGGTAGGATGCTGGCTGAACTGAGCCAAGCTCGACTCAGTTCGACATGTGTCCAACTTTAGAGATAAATACCACTATTAAAAATCATCCTAATTTTGTGTGAGGTCCACTGTTTTTTGTATATATCATCGACGCCACTGGTTTGAATGCCACACCATGATGAATGGATTCCTAAAAAATCAAGACATTCCACAACTCATGTGGGCTGCACCACAGGAATTTTGAGGTTTTAAGCATGATTAAACACCGTTCCCTGTGATATGGCCCACCTAGATATTAAATTTGACTGAGTTTTAGTGTCCATAGCGAAAACGCGCTGTGTACCTGACGTAGAGGGTGGATCTCATGCACGTTTGTTTCAATTAGTGCCTGATTCAGCGCAAATCAGGCCTCCTTGTGCCTTGCGAGAGTTATGTTAACAGAGCCCATAGCTTTGCACCATCTTAAAAAATGGTGGTGACTCATCTCTTTATATGGCAGTAACGGAGAGCCAACCAAACGTCCAAATTGTACGTGGGTCTCATTTGGATGGAGACAACCAACAAATATAAGAGTACATTGATCAAGAAGTCCATCCGTATACTTTCACCACAAATATATGTCTATATCAATATTAACACATAGTGTGGCAATAGGTCAGGTTGACCCCCGGGTCCACTTCTGAGGTGGGTTCGGGACCAGCTAAATGGGTGGTAGGTTGGGCTCGGGTAAGAAATGGAAACAATGCAGTAATGAGTTGGGCTTGGGCTGAGCACTACACGACTTGACTTAACTGAAACTCGAAACAAAATAAAGAAGATATGTTTTTTTTTTTATTTTAAATAAATTATTATTTACTTACATATCCATCCATATTTTGGTCTAGGTTGTGCATGGCCTTTGCTTCATATTCCACTCTCAAAACCTAATTTGGGTCATGGCAGCTTGGCTTGGGTCAGTCTTGATAAATTGTTAAGTGGTTTGAGTTAGGTTAGAAGGTAATAAGTTGTGGGTTGAGTTTAGGCAAGAACTGTTGGTCTGTTTATTAAATGCATTAATTAGACACAGGTATTTGGGAAATTCTCAAGCAAGAAGTAAGGTCTATCCCATTTTGCTACAAAGCCTTGAAAGGGAGACATCTCTCCCTATCCACATATGAATGAGAGATGTTGCTGATTGTTCATATGGTGCAAAATCGGTGACATTATTTGTTGGGCTAGCATTTTCAAATTAAAATAGACCGCTAAAGTCTAAAATACTTATTGGTGCAGTGTGTGGGAACTATTATGCAATAACAAAAAATGGGCAGTGGAACTTATAGGTTTTGACTACGGAATTGTCTATTGCAAAGGGACATAATGTGTATTAATACATAGAATGAAAGAAACATGCTGGGTTGTCAGGCATACATATCCACTATGAGTTTTAATAAATATTTTCTATCCAAGCTTAGTCCTAAATAAGCATATTTTCAATCCAAGCTCTGAACATGACAGTGGTGAGGAAGATGATCATCATCATGTGAAAAGGAAGTGGCAAATGTTTTATGTTGGCTAGCTATCTAACATAACCCTCCTTTATCTAGGTTTAGGACCAGCAATGAGAATCCAAGAACTTGCCCTGGCAGAGTCTGATAGTTATTTCATCTATCATATATGCATGGAATGATTGGCAAATGAGCTAGAAATAGAACTTCCATTGAGCAATGGTTTAAGTCCAGAGGCACGTTGCCTAGCCTGCCGATGGAAATCTCACAAGCTTATAATATGCACGATTTAGACGTTGATATGCAAGATAAGTCTAATTATAGACATCATCTCAGGCCCTCTAGAGGGAAAATCATAAAAAAAAATGTGTCCAACCTAACTGCCCATATTCACTAATTAAGCTCATTGGAAATCTTTAGGCCTCCAACTAATCGAATATGACTACTCATATGCTTGACATAGCCATTGATATGGAACCCTTGATGGTAGCTGTTATGGGTAAATCTAGGCCGACCCCGATAGTAGTAAACTTAGCTCGGTCAATTGGATGGCCTCACCGAAACACGTATATCCCAACCTACTCTGAGGAAACCGCGACCCGATTAGTTGGGTGGATTCACTATAGCAGGTCGTGCAACACAAGTAAATGTACAAAGCCACGGCTCAGTAGTGACTCACCTATTAATCTAACCTGATTGGAACAACTCAATGCTCAGCTTCTAAGTTCTTTTGTAGAGCTTTCACATCAACCTGGAATCCGGAAGAAGCCATTATACACCCCATTTTCCGACTCGACTCCAATCAGATGCTCGTTGACAACACGAACAAGCTTGACCTGTTAACGGCTTCAAGCTGTCATAAGTAGGACTCGGATTATAGGGTCAGCTTGGGTGGGGATATGCTCTACAATCACGCTAAAGGCTTAAGTCCAGTAACGCACGTATGGAGCAATATGTAGTGCACAATTTCAGCGTAACTGCCAACTTCAATGCACGCATCATTCCCGCTAAATGGCAGAAGTTGTGCCAAGAATGACGGGCACAGTCGTTCTATCCAGTAGGTATAAATAGGGAACTCATTCGTAGAGACAAGTATGCAAAATCTCTCACCCAAACCCCCTATTACACTACATAGACATAGATTCCTAGCCTGACTTTGGCATCAGAGGGTCCCCTGAATGTCTCCTTTGTCTTCCTCCTGTGCAGGCATATAGGGCTCGGTGCGATTGCTCAGAGCTCAGAAGGGGTGAGCTAGATTTCTCCATCAATAGTATCCAAAAATAAAAAATAAAAAGGCAGATTCAGTAATTAGGTGGGCTACCCCATGGCGAACAGTTGGAGATAAGTCACACTATCGTCTAAATCGTGTGTGTGGTCCACTATAGTGTGTATATATCATCCAACCCATTCATCTGATGTGCCACACCAGGATGAATGAATTCCTTTCAAATAAGGACATTCCACAACTCACGCAGTCCCATGTGATTTTAAAGGTCTTAGTAATGATTTTAAACCGCACCACACCTAGATGAACGGATTCCTCTTAAATTAGCCTTATTTTTAAGCTAGGAACTAGAATGAGATGGCACTGATGATGAAGTAAGCTAGGAACTAGAATGAGATGGCACTGATGACGAAGGCAGTGGACGTCACGCAGATAACATGATCGTACACTTCTTTTTCTTACAACTTGTGTTGGCTATAGGAGGAATCAGGTCCTAATTAAATGCCGCAGGGAAGACTTAGGCCAATGGTCTCCAGCAAATCCTCATGAAAAATAATACAGAAAAATCAATTGAAATTTATCCGATTCCAATAACTATCATGGTCCACAAATGTCTTCAATCACCTTTATTTTAAGCTCTGGCCGTACATTCATTTGGATAGGTGCTACAAAAAGGAAAAAGGATAAAAAGGACCTGACCAGTGGATGAAATGGCGCTGCTGACGAAGGCAGTAGATGTCAGGTACGCATCTTGATTGTACACTGCCTTCCATTGCATGGAGTTGTGCGAGGAGGAATCAGGTCCTAATTAAAAGCAAGGGATGATTTACGCCAATGGTGATTAGCAAATTCCCATAACATCATATTCCATCAAAATCACCATCACTGAGAATAGAGATGCATGTAAGCGCCAATGGTCTTTAGTAAATCCCCACGACATCATATCCTAGCCGTGAACACTAGTTCACGATAAAAGAGTTGTTGCATGCATGATCCTAGCCGTCCAATCAATCTCTAAGAAATGAACGGTTAAACATAACTGGTCTAAATGACTAAGATCACCTGACAAGTGTGATTAATTAGTTGGGCCCACGATGTAGATGGTCCAGCTTACCTTCAAGTTTTGTTACATGTATTGCCAATAAGTCACTAAAATGATGGAAAACTATAATCCACGTCTTGATCCGAATTCAATTTGAAACCATTTTTAGATCAAAACCTTTTTTAAAATTTGAAATGTCCATGGATTCCTATTTGGGACCGGATCCAGTGCTTGTGGAGGCACAGTAGATACTGTTGCCTCCGATGTCAGTGCTGCTTACCTGACATAGATGGAATAAATCTAAACCATTCATTTGATAGGCCAGGCAGTGCATGGGCTACAATTGAAATATCACATTGTTCAGACCATTAGAGAGTCAGCAATGGCTCACTTCCGGTAACAAAATGTCCATTTATTCGATAATTATGATAGCTATAGTAAGGTCAAAATGCATCTGTGGCATAGGGAGGACAATATGCAACCCACAAGGCTGGGTGGCCAAACCCCATCAGGCCAGGGCATGGGCTTGCCTGAGGGCCCAGTCCAGCTCCAAGTCAAGGCATGCTGTCTAGCCTAGCCGTGGGCCAATATTGAATGGCCCTACTAGACCCATTAGCCAAGTCAAATAATAAAGTGGGCTCCATCAAGAAAGAAAGGACAATTTAAAGACACTTATTATCGACTCCCTATAAGTGTGCGTGAGTAGTTTAAAGATGTACACATGGAGTCAAGTTGTGTTAGGCTAAAATGACTTGAGCCCAACCTTGAACTAAAAAATGATTAGGCCATGAATGTTGGGTCCAAGTCGGCCCAGTCGAAAGCTGGGTTTAGGTGGTCAGGTTGCATGGGCCATTGCCACCCTTAAGCTGGGTTTAATTCACTATGGGCAACCGCTTGTATATTTGAATATGTATGAAGATTCCATTAATACTTGATTTGTTCTTATTCCACCTAAATATTACTTTGAAAAGAAAAAAAAAAGAAAATATATATGTGGAATTTGTATTTTTAAAGGTTAACACTTAGTTTTTAGAAAACAAGTCATATACTCAGGTTCCGAAAGCTCGGGGTGTTACATTGGCACTCTTGGATTGCTATCCTAGATCTAGATCAGTGTGATTCCGCAGCATAAATCCCAACGGAGAGTATGCAAAGAACAACTTTATTTATTTATTTATTTTTATTTAGATGCATTGGCTTTGATTCCCACAATATCATGAGAGAGCATGCATCTCAAGTTCGAAGTTCGTTCCGATTAGACAACCCATTCCACAATTTACAAAGATCTTCGCCACTATCATCATCATAACCTTGTCTCGGAATTTACTAAGACTATTTAAATGCAACATTGGACTACTAACCTTTATTTTGGCATCTCTTACGTTTAAGAGTTTTCCATTGGCTTAGTATAAAGCACAACTTTATTTTATTACCTTTAATAATTTTCTAAGATCACTATATACTTTTATAATTTAGCTTGGGTTTGGTTGTGCAGAATATATTGAAATTTTAGGACATTTCATGATTAACAAGCATAATTTATTACAAAATATAATTAAATTTCATGATGTTTGGTACAACCAAACTCAACTAGTTATTATTAAGCCAAGTAAAACTAGCTGAACATAGATGGCTCAGCTCACAGGAACCCCAGGCTCTCAGGCGGAGGGGGACTATGCAAAGATGATAGCGGTGCTCTCATCTTTGCTTTCTATGTTGGATATGGCGTCGGTTCTAACAATAGAGCAGAATTAAGAGCAGTTTGTGATGGTCTTTCTCTTTGTAGATCCTTTGGGTTAAGTATGGTGGAGGTAGAAATGGATTCAAAATTAGTGGCGGATATGCTTAATGGTAGATCCCACCTGTCTTGGATCTGGAACCCCTAGTTGAAAAGGATTAAAAATTTAAAGCAGTTGGGCACCTTTGTGTTTAATGTCATCCCAAGAGAGGGAATGCTTCAGCGGATAGCTTGACGCGCTCGGGTAGCAATCTCCAGTTAAACGTCGTGATCACAGTGGTCAAGGACCTTCCCCTTCTTACCAAGAGCCTATTTTTCCTTGACAAAGTTGGTTTGGGTGCCATTAGAGAGATTCGTTAGCCTTCTTTTTGTGCAGGTTTCTTTTGTAAAGTCCTTTGTCTTCTCCTTGTGCTCCACCTGGGTTTGTTTTATCTCCAGGCTGGCAGTCCGTTAATCTTTTACCTGTACATGTCTTTGTCATATGAAATGATAGATCATTTTCTTTATATATATATAGATCATTTTCTTTATATATATATATATATATATATATATATATATATATATATATATATATATATATATATATATATATATATATATATATATAAAGTGACATGGTTGGACATCAAGTTGGGGTGAGTTTTTGGGTTTTTGAACTATCATGTAAAATCGAGCAATTCTTCTAATAGACATCCATGCTTGCCCCAATGGGTACTGGTGTCAATTTAAGTTTTAATTGTATTATTGCACTATTGCATGTGAAAAACCTAGATACATCGGAAAAGGGATACTAAGAAATTGAACACTCACTCAAACTCTAGCTCTCAAATAAAATTATACAAGTCATGGATACCAATCTATATGGCACTTAAATTTAAAATTAACTAATTTAATTTTCATTCTAGCTGGCTAGTCTTCCATTCCCAACTGATGTGTTGGAACCAATTCGCAGCGGATATGGAGAATCAGTTTTTGCATTCATTCTCAGCCATAACAAATTAGTCTCCGATTAAGTTTGTACTCTTATCTTCAAGAAAAACAACTAATTTAATTTTCATTCCGCTAGTGAGTCTTCCATTCCCAAATGATGTGTTGGAACCAATTCTCAGCGGACACCGGGGCATCAGTTTTTTGCGTTCATTCTCAGCCACAACGAATTTGTATTCTTATCTTCAAGAAAAACAACTAATTTAATTTTCATCCTGCTAGTCAGTCTTCCATTCCCAAATGATGTGTTGGAACCAAATCTCGGCATATACTGGACCATCAGTTTTTGCGTTCATTCTCTGCCATAACGAATTTGTACTCTTTATCTTCAAGAAAAACAACTAATTTAATTTTCATTATGCTAGTCAGTCTTCCATTGCCAAATGATGTGTTGGAACCAATTCTCAGCGGATACCGGAGAATTGGGTTTTGCGTTCATTCTCTGTCATAGCGAATTTGTTTCCGAATAAGTTTGTACTCTTATCTTCTAGTAAAAGCTACTCAAGAAAAACAACTAATTTAATTTTCATTTTGACTCGCCAGTCTTCCATGCTTGACCTGACAGTTACCAATGCCAATTTCAATCTTAACCATATTGTTGCACTATTGTATATGAAAAACCTTGATACATTGGGAGAGTGTGATCATACAAGATGCACGGATACTAAGAAATTGAACACATGACTCAAACTCTAGCTTAAATGTTCCTAACCCAGCAACCCTTGGAATGATTTAGTATTCAGGTGGGCTGCACCGTAGGAAATAGTTGGAGATAAGTACCACTGTTAAAAATCATCCTAATTTGGTGTGAGATCCACTGTTGTTTGTATATATCATCCATGCCACTGGTCTAACTGCCACACCATGATGAATGGATTCCTAAAAAATCAGGACATTCCACGAGTCATGTGGGCTGCACCACACAAATTTTGAGGTATTAGGCATGATTATACACCGTTCAACATGGCCCACCTAGATATTGAATTTAACTGATTTTTAGTGTCCATAGTGAAAATGCGTGTGTGCACCTAAGCCTTGGCTCTAACTTGTTCCTAACCCTAGTAGGCTGAAAATGACCAGTCTCAACACAAGGTCAACCCTATAAGAAAAGAGTTATCTAACTAAATGTTTTTAAAAGCCTCAATTTTAGAATTATTTTTGGCAGATATCCTTCATCCATAATAAATCTTGCCTATAAATAGTTTGGATTATTGAAAAATGATTCTAAATGTATTGATAATTATATTTAACTACATATGTATGTCGATATAAAATCATTAACTAGTAAAAGCTACGTGAGTGACAACTAGGCCCGACACTTGAGGTCTAGGTCCCAATCCTAACATAGGCCTACCACGGTACACCCAAGCCCAAGCTTGGAAATGGTTTGGATCCAGCCCTGAACCAGCATGCATGGCCTGAAACGTGATGAAATACCTAATTTTCACTCAAAACGTTCAAGATGCATCAAGCCGGCCTGGTCCAAAGCTGTGTTCTGTTGGTCAGGGACATGGCCCATTGCCACCATTCAGATACCTTTCTACTTGTGACTGTGAGCCAGACCTGAAATTGTGTCCCATCATCCATGGGTGGTGAAATCGAATTATATCCACATTTCAATTCCTACTCCACCCAACTTTCCAAAAAGTGGGAAGGAATTTTGGAGATTGTTGACCTCAATCAATGGAAAGCTGGAAATGTTCGATGTGTACGGTCTCTCTCTCTCTCTCTCTCTCTCTCCGATGTGTACGGTCTCTCTCTCTCTCTCTCTCTCTCTCTCTCTCTCTCTCTGCCCTGTAGATATTCCTTATAAGATGCCACGAATTGCTATATAAATACCGATCCAGTGGGGTAGTTAATTAGAGTTAGAGAGAGAGAGAGAGAACCATAAAACATAAGAGGCAAAAAGTAGTTTTTCAGAATACCAAACTAATGGGAGGGTCAGCGTCTACGAGAGAGAGAGAAACGCCAGGTGTAGGACTGACAGTTACGTGGGGCCAGCAAGAACCGCTGAATCCGTTTAATCCGAACCCGTGGGGCCAGCAAGAACCGCTGAATCCGTTTAATCAGAACCCTGGAGAAAAGATTTCGAAGGAGCAACTCAAACCTGGTGATCACATCTATGCATGGAGGAACATCCAGATCTACGCCCATCATGGTCTTTATTTATTTATTTTTAAATATTTAATCGCTATACTCTTAGGCTGTTTTAATTCATGTTTTTTCAGACTCGGTGACTTGGACTCGTCCATTCTGGAGTCCAGTCTTACCACACGAGTCAGGGGCTACTCGGTCGACTTGATCAGAGTCAGCCCCTATTTTGTTATTCTAACAAACAGAGCCCATGATTCATCAATCCAGACCGTAGGTCTGTTTATTCTCATCTTGTTGGAGCTTGCCAGAAAAAACCCGCTATCGGTTTGGATCAATTGAGTGACGTAAGTTTTTCACTTGAAGCTGCAAGATTTTTCTCAACTGTCTTTCCAAGCATTTATAGACTGCCAGTCTGAAACATTCTTGGAGTATAGTCCATCCACAGAAATCCATAGCATATCAACGGTCTGGATTGCCTAACCATGGATCCCACTTGCGTATGTGCATATATGGTGTCTGTACGCTATAAGTATGGGCAGCTGATTGTTTTGACCAGACAGGTCACAAGGGTCAACACATTCTAGTTTGCCTGAGTCAATCCCCAAGATCTAGACTTGTGGTACCGATCATGCCGGTCTTTAGCAAGTCCGAGTGGACTATCTGACACGGACGAGTAAAAAGACAATAGCCGTGTTCCGTTTCCAGTACTGTTAATTAGCTGGTTTTTTATTTTATTTTATTTTTTATTTTTAAATAATAATAATTTTATGTATTACAGAATAATTGTTGGCAACCAAA
This sequence comes from Magnolia changhungtana, assembly GCA_030180095.1. Classification (NCBI taxonomy): domain Eukaryota; kingdom Viridiplantae; phylum Streptophyta; class Magnoliopsida; order Magnoliales; family Magnoliaceae; genus Magnolia; species Magnolia changhungtana. The sequence goes on along the minus strand of JASAUF010000200.1, from coordinate 1,850,946 downwards.
CTGGGCATTGCGATTTCTTGTGGCATGTTTGGCATTCAAAAGTTTAAGTCTACGGTGTTGACTTTTATTTTTATTTTTATTTTTTTAAAAGTTATTGTTGCTTTAGACATTGGGAAATTTATAGGAGTAATCGGATATGCCAACTTCGTTAAAAGTTATGATACATCCACTTTCCTGCTAACACATCACCTGTCAAACGCCCTGTCCTTGCAAATGGGCTGCATGGGGATGATCGTCTTACATAAAAGTTAGGCAAATCTATTTATTGTGCAGGACACAATTCATTAATGGAGCATCTTTAATCTACTGTAGTTCTGTTTCATTAACCGAAGAATTCTTGATCATTGGACAGAAGTACGTTTTGATGTTCCCGGTCAACTAAGATCTGTTTGGGTTAATTGAGATACTTTGTTGATGTCTCAAACGATGGAAGGTGCGAACGGTCGAAATACCTGAGTGTGCGGTTTTGTTTCTAATTTGATACGTGGGTTATATAAATTGAGTTAATATGAAATTAAGGTTAATATAAGAGATTAAAATTGTGAGAGCTTGATAGCACGTAACGAGGGAGAAAGTTAGGATTTTTAAATTTATAAGTTATTTCATTCCTTGTAACTTTTTTATTATAGTAAATTGTTTATAGCTTTGTGTTGTGATTTATCTTTTTGGTAAGAACTTTTCCATATAAAATTTGGGTCTTCTCTGTCATTGCCTGAATTTCCTTTCTCTTTCACATTATTTGATTATCTCTGAGGAGGTTATTTCCGCATGCCAGGCAAGTCATGCTAGGACTTGTTGTGTCAATAACATTAAATCAATGAGCAGTAAATAATATGACTTGGTGTCCACATAATGGTGCATCCCTACTAATAAGTGGATCATCATATATAGCTTTGTATCAGGTGACCATTATGTTGTCGCGGGCCATATATGCCATCCAATCTCTGTTCATCTGATATGAATCACCATGATGAAGATTACACTGTTTTTGAAACTCAGGTGGGCCACACCAAGTTCCAGCATGATTTGACATTGTTTCGAGGCCCACCTGAGTTTTGGATCAGTGTGATGTTCAAGGTCAAGGTCAAACACCAGGTGGTGCACCTGATGGATGATGTGGAGCTCATGCACCATAAAGCCAACCGACACACCTTGTATGCATGAGCATAACCCAATTGAAAATTTTCATGCTACATTTATTAGTTTATATTAGAAAGCATGCCTACCTAACTCTCCTCTTATTGTAACCTAGGAATATATATGGGCGATAACAAGGTCATTCACTTCAATGCGGCAACTGGCCAAAAGATAGAATCTGGAGGCTGCTATAGACACTGCGATAAATGTGGAGCTGGGAAAAACAAGACAAGCAGTGGACTCATTGTTTCATGCTTAGATTGTTTCCTTGATGGAGACCAACTTTACATATATGAATACTCCTCATGGATCCCGTTTGTCTTCGGGGTTGGAGGCAAGACATGTAGCATGGCTAAATCAGACCCACCAGAGGTAGTCCTTAGGCGCGCCAATGAATGCCTCAATAATGGCTTCGGAGAGTATAATTTTATCCTAAACAATTGTGAGTCCTTTGCTTTCTATTGTAAGACGGGACGAGCAAATGCCCCATGCTGCAGTGGGCAGACAATCAACCTTATTGGTAATATTGCTAATGCAGCAACAGAAAGCTTCGTTCCTGGTACTGTGATAGGCCTTGTGGGTGAAGTAATGAGAACTGCATAAAATGACAAGAAGATGGAGTAGGTGACAATAGTTCACGTTTATGCCTTGTAATGTCTACTTTTAAATAGCATAGCATGTAAGAATAAGTTTGAGAGACTGAGTGAATGCCAGTGTTAATAAATATTTTCTATTTAAGCTTCATCCATGATAATGGTTGTCTGATCTGTCACGTGTGATAGCAAGTGCATATTGCCAAGATTTGACGGTTCAGATGAAACTTATGCTCATGAATTTATCTACACGTGTAATGCTAATATCTGACCATCCGTACATATATAAATAAAACATACATTGTTTAGATATTCGATCAACCTTGTTGACAGAAATACGGCAAGCCTATATGCACAAATATCTAACCGTTCACATGCAAGATAAATCTATTAGACATCACCACAGGCCTAATTGTGGGATGATCGTGAGCCCATGTGCCCGACCTAACTGGCCATATTCACTAAGCTCATGGAATTGTCATTGCCCAAAATAATCCAATATGACTGCTCATATGTTTGATATATATAGCCGTTGGTATATGCAACCTTTGGACTGATTCAGGATTCAGGTGGGCTATGCCATGGAAAATTGTTGGAGATAAGTAAAGCTAGACACCTACTGAGTTAGCTTAGCCAGCTCGCTCGACTCGACAAAACTCGAAATTAGGTTTGGGCTGAGTTGAGCTGGTTTTTGGAGCAGCTAAATGGGTAGCAGGTTGGGCTCGGGCTAGAAATGGAACCAATGCAGTAATGAGTTGGGCTTGGGTTGAACACTACACTACTTGACCTAACTGAAACTCGAAACAAAATAAAGAAGAAATGTTTTTTTTTTTTAATTATAATTATTTACTTACATATCCATCCATATTTTGGTCTAGGTTGTGCATGGCCTTATCTTCATATTCCACTCTCAAAACCTAATTTGGGTCATGGCAGCTTGGCTTGGGTCAGTCTTGATAAATTGTTAAGTGGTTTGAGTTAGGTTAGAAGGTAATGAGTTGTGGGTTGGGTTTAGGCAAGAACTGTTGGCCTGTTTATTAAATGCATTAATTTTATAAACACAGGTATTTGAGAAATTCTCAAGCAAGAAGTAAGGTCTATGACATTTTGCAACAAAGCCTTGTAAGGGAGACATCTCTCCCTATCCACATATGAATGAGAGATGTTACTGATTGTTCACATGGTGTAAAATCGGTGACATTATTTGTTGGGCCGGCATTTTCAAATTAAAATAGACCGCTAAAGTCAAATACTTATTGGTGCAGTGTGTGGGAACTATTATGCAACAAAAAATGGGCAGTGGAACTTATAGGTTTGACTACGGAATTGTCTATTGCAAAGGGACATAATGTCTATTAATACATAGAATGAAAGAAACATGGTGGGTGGTCAGGCATACATATTCAGCATGAGCTTTAATAAATATTTTCTATCCAAGCTTAGTCCTAAATAAGCATATTTTCAATCCAAGCTCTGAACATGACAGTGGTGAGGAAGATGATCATCATCATGTGAAAAGGAAGTGGCAAATGTTTTATGTTGGCTAGCTATCTAACACAACTCTCCTTTGTCTGGGTTTAGGACCGGCAATGAGAATCCAAGAACTTACCCTGGCAGAGTCTGCTAGTTATTTCATCTATCATATGTCCACGGAATGATGGGCAGATCAGCTGGAAATAGAACTTCCATTGAGCGATGGTTTAAGTCCAGAGGCAC